>JAVQMG010000127.1:1211250-2422500 GCA_032878915.1 Castanopsis chinensis
ACAATACAAGACTAAGTGCAAGCTCGTGGACACTTCCCACAGCAAAAGGAAGCTTTCTTTCAAGGATTTAGCTCTAAGTTTGAGAAACAATTCGACTTTTGGAAGAGTATTTCCTCAGGATGAAGCAGAAGCTGCACTCCTGCTAATGGAACTATCTTGTGGCCTTGTTCACAGGAAAAAATTTTCCATTTAGTTTTAACAAGTTTTTTCTTTTCTTTGTTGAAGTTTGTCTCCTCTCCATTTGAAATGAATCCATTTCATGGTTGAAGCTTAAAATTTAAAAAAAAAAAATGAAAAGTATATCTAGTATCATGTCATTTAAAGCGCATGACCCTATATACTAAGTTTTGGAAAATAAAATTTTAACCATGAAATGAATTCTTAAAATGGAGAGATTCTTGTTCTCTTCTTATATGCGTGCAACTAAGTGAGTTAGTGTGTGAGAGATATATCTTTTGAGCAAGTTGTAAACCAAAAGATATGGGTTTGCTTCATTATTACCGTTTATCTTGATAGTAAAATAATGAGGATAATTATACATCTTCAGCTACGTGCTTTGATTCACAATTACCTTTGTACTTGTAGCTAGGCCCCATTTCCATGTCAAGATTCACACAGATTAATTTGAATGAGAAATGTTAGTTATATCTGTTGTCTCTGTTTGTGACTTTGTGTCCTCAAAGTTGCTCCAGTTTTATCATATATGGTAACGTGTAATCAGACTTCCTAGATAGTCATGTGACCAGAGTGGAAATCAGTCCATGTGGTCCTAGTAGAAATACTGATTGAATTGATTGGTTGCATTTTTTCAACCTGGGAAAATCCAAGTAATGCAATGCCAAAAAAATGGACAAAGTTAAGTTCCTTTTTCTAACTTCGATCTACTAAAATTTTCTTCTTCTCCTCTTATAATAACTACTTTTTGGTGTTTGGGATCTTACTACTGCTTAAAATGAATTTACGAGTATTGGTCCATGGCAAAGGACAATTTGTATAAGTTGGTACGAAAAGTTATCAAAATATGTTATGCAATTTGTTGCATGTAGCATGTGTGCCTACAAGCTAGGTTACAATAGATAAGGACTACACATACGTACGGATTCCATTGACTTTATACATATATCCATTGATACATAACTATCATATGGCTATGAAAAAGCCAAGGTTAGTTCATGACTAGAATTCTCATTTTAGAATGAGTAATATCATATACATAAAATTCTTATTATTTTCATAATTTTTAAGGTGGTAAGTGGTTACATTATTTTATTTTTTTGCTTATTAGGAACTTGTCGCCTCGGTAATTATGAAAAAAAGAAAATTATGTAGAGATGTTGTTTTAGAATTGTTGAAGTTTAACATGCATGGTGTTTGGTTAGATAAAATAAGGAAATTGTATCTTGTATAATGATTGCATGTAATATCTCTCTCGCTTGAAGTAGGTCTCACATTTAACGGATTCACCTTTATGTGATAGAGATAGTACACGCAGCTATTACACAAAATAATAAATCGAAAATAGGAGGGAAGGCTGTGAATGAAGGAAGAAGGTGGAAGAGCTACTATTTCCACCTTTTGGTTGAAGGCAGAGCACAGGAAGAGAGATAACGTCGTGTACTGATGCTGTTTTAGTTACACTAGTCTAGTGATGAGGGCCACCCAAATGAAACCAGGCAAAAATAGAAGGGAATTTTTTATGTGATTCCTTTATCGCCATTAGGAAATTATCTTTACACTCTTGTGATCTGCCTTCGTTTACTACCACACATTTCTTGCTGCCTGCTTTTTTCGTACTCACCCATTGAATTTTTTTGTAGGTTGACAATTCTTCACACATCATTATCCATAGAATATTGTCATATGTGCCATTAATAAAAAAATCAAAACTAATGCATATATTCCAATTTGTGATAATTTGGTAAAGTATTAAACCAAAAAAAAAAAAAAATCAAAATCAAAATCAAAACTAATGAATTTATGTAGTTATAACTTATAAGCCCCTTCACAAATAATTATGAACGAAAAAATAACTAGAAATTTAACCCAAAACAATGTAGTTTTTGGCAACTTGATTTTTGAGGACTGTCAACTTTACTATTCTACCTTTCTTTGGATCATATTGTGTAGCTTTCTGCCTCTACAATTAAATAGAATTGTTTTCCCATTTTTAATGTAATTATATAGAGATGATGCGAGCTTACTGTTATCATTACTAATGTGATTGCGACATGTCCATTTTCCTCTTTAAATTTTTATCTTAGGATTTGCAGTATTAGGAGTGTCAAATAGTTTTAGGGAGTATAACAGTGCATATCTATAGATGAGAACATCACATAGTCCGACTATGTACATGTTTAGCTTGTTTATCTTTTTGGTCAACTGGATAGACTTCAACTTCACAGGATTGTTAAGAATTTTAGATGAGATTTTATTTATGTATTTATTTATAGTTGTAACTTGTAAGTTGTAACTTGGTTACTTTTCCATTTCTTCTTTTTATTTTTTAATTAATAAAGAAGGTCAGCCACGATTATATATTTTTATGTTAATATATATATAATTGAATTTAAATTCTATTTTATATTTGAACACAATTAAAATCTTAATATGTACGTAATATTTTCTACAAATAATAAAATTTATATAGTTTCATATGATAAACAACAATATTAAAAAACTTTCATAATTTATATATATTTATATACAAACACAATTATAATAAATAAATGTCTCTTAATAAATACCACAACATCAAATTTTATATTCATATATAAAATTAAATGAGAGAAAAAAAAAATTTTTAAATCATATTTTATTGAATTTTTCTGATTTGGAGTCGTTGATCGCAATACCTCTACTGTTGAGATGGAGGGGGGAAATTTTATGCGTGTAAGGGTCTCAATTGATATCTCCCTCCCATTGTGCCGGGGCCGGGTTTTATCTGTGGAGGATGGGGATGAAGTGTGGGTAAATTTCAAGTATGAAAGATTGCCAAACATATGCTATTGGTGTGGGTGCTTAACTCATAGTGATAAGGATTGTGAGGTTTGGATCAATAGCGATGGTACTTTGAAGGCGGGTGATCAAGAGTACGGTCCATGGTTACGGGCTCCATTTACTCCAAATCCCAGGCGATCAATGGTAGTAGTACCTGGCTTTTATGAGGCCAGAAAGAAGAACTTTGCTGGGTTTTCTCGAGGTACTGAGGTGAGCAATGATCCAGCAGTCAGGCCTGTTTTGTCTGATCCTCCAGTAGCAGCCCCTGTACAGCCTGTGGATGTCACGGATAGCGAGGAAGGTCTGCACATTCACACGGGGTCTTTGATCAGAGATGGTTCTCAGTTGGGGGAGGGGGGAGAGTTAGTACATGAATCACGTGATTTGCAGGAAGTACAGGTCCATAGTTTAAGCTCTGAGCCTCGGGTTGTTCAGGGAGAGTATCTTGATAACCAAATAGATGAGATTGATCGTGGGCTTTCTTGCTTTGACACAAATGTTGGAGGTGTATCTGCTTGTACCAGGCAAATTGAGGGTTTTACTGTTGGACAAAATATGGAGGGTTCTTCGGCTCCTTCTTTTATTCCAAATGATACAAATTTAAATTGTTTAGTTGCATCTAACAATCCTTTAGTTGTCCCTGGTGATGTTTCTGATTCAGGTTCTCTTTCGGGGAATGGCAAGGTGGTTGCTACAAGACGGAGAAGGGTGGTAAGAACCGTTTCTGATTTTGTCATCTCAAATGAATCTGGTGGGGCTGCTATAAAACGTCCTAGTGAGGCAAGTGTTACTGCAGGGGTATCTAAGAAGAGGAGAATGGTTTCTCGAAAAGAAAAAGATGATGACTTGTTAATGGCAGAGGCTGGTCCCCAGCTCCGCCAAGAGCCATGAGTCTTCTTTGTTGGAACTGTCGGGGGCTTGGGAACTCCCAGACAGTTCAAGAGCTCGGAGATTTGATTCGGGCACAAGATCCTGCAGTTGTGTTTGTAGCCAAAACATGACTGGTTGAAGCAAGGCTAAAAGTTTTTTTTGAAAAATTTGAATTTTGGGAATATGCATGTTGTTTCTAAGGTGAATCAGGGAGGGGGTTTGGTGCTTTTATGGAGGGGGGATGTTCAACTTAGGGTGGTTTCATCCTCGCTAAATCATGTGGATGCCATTATAAATGAGGGTAAGGAAAATACTTGGAGGTTCGCGGGGTTCTATGGTGCTCCTGAAACCTTAAATCGCCATATTTCATGGAATCTTCTTCGTAGTTTAAATGGCAAATATGATTTTCCTTGGTTATGTGTTGGAGATTTTAACGAGATTCTTAAGTCTCATGAGAAGATGGGTGGAAGGCCTCAGCCTGTAAACCAAATGCAAGCATTTAGAGATGTGATTGACGAGTGTGGTTTCCGGGATCTTGGTTTTATAGGAAATAAGTTTACTTGGCATAAGAATGTGATGGGTGGTGAGACGGTTTGGGAAAGACTTGCTAGAGCTGTTGCAAATGGGGGGTGGGAGACTTTATTTCCGGCTTCAAAAGTTTCTCATTTAGAGTGTGGATGTTCTGATCATAAGCCCATAGTTATTCATCCATTGGGTATACCAATTAGGCATAATAAACCTTGGAGATTTGAACAAGTGTGGTTGCAAGATGAAGGCTGCCATATGACTGTGGAAGGGGTGTGGAGTTCAGTTCAGGGCTGTATGTCCCCTATAGTTTCGGTCAAGACTAAACTAGAAAGGGTTCAGGTGGGTCTCAAGAATTGGAGTAAAAATTCCTTCAGCAACATTACCAAATAGCTTGCCATTGTTCGAAAAAATTTGAGGGAAGCTGAAACAAAGGCCATGCAATATGGAAGAAGTCAGCCGGATCTGATTCGATCTCTGAAGGAGGAGTTACGGAACTTGCTGGTACAAGAAGAGAAGTTATGGCAGCAGAGGGCGAAGACAGCTTAGTTGAAGGATGGTGATCAAAACTCAAAATTTTTCCATAGGAAGGCCTCACATCGTTTTAGACGGAATGAGATCTTGAAACTTCAGCGAGATGATGGTAGTTGGTGTGAAGGGGAGCATCAGATAGCCTCTATGTTTGTGAATTATTTTACTTCTTTATTCCGATCTGATGGTCCTGATTTTGGTAATATGGATGAAGTACTTGCTGCCACTACACGTGTGGTGACTCAAGAGATGAACCATTTTTTGTTGGCTGAATTCACCAAGAGTGAGGTTGATGTGGCTTTAAAGCAAATGTCACATTTAAAGGCTCCTGGACCTGATGGTTTGCCTCCTATTTTTTACCAACATTACTGGGATAAGATTGGTGGGGATGTGGCGAAAGCTGTTTTGACATGGCTTAATTCAGGTACTATTTGTCCTTCTTTTAACCATACTTATATTACTTTAATTCCTAAAGTAAAATGCCCTCAACATGTCACTGAGTTTCGCCCTATTGCTTTATGTAATATTGTGTATAAGCTTGTGTCTAAGGTTGTGGCAAATAGGTTAAAGAAGTTGTTACCAGATATTATTTCTGATTCTCAAAGTGCCTTCCAGTCTGATAAGGCAATTTCTGATAATATTCTTGTGGCTTTTGAGACTCTCCATCATATGAAGCATAAGAAGGTGGGAAAGTCGGGTTTTATGGCTATGAAGCTTGATATGAGTAAGGCTTATGACCGTGTGGAATGAAAATTTTTGTGTCGGCTTATGGAGAAGATGGGGTTTGAGGATAGGTGGATTCAGTTGATTTACAGTTGCATTAGTTCCGTTTCTTACTCCATCCTTGTTAATGGGGAACCCCATGGTGATATTACACCTTCTAGGGGTCTTAGACAGGGCGATCCTTTATCTCTTTATTTATTCCTTTTGGTGTTTGAAGGTTTTAACGGATTAATCCAACAAGCTGTGGCAGCGGGTGATATTAGAGACTTTTCCCTTTGTCGTAATGGTCCTCGGATATCTCATTTATTTTTTGCAGATGATACTCTCATGTTTTGTAGAGCTGAGCTTAGGGAGGTTCAGACTATCCAAAATATATTACGGAAGTATGAATTTGCTTCAGGGCAAAAGATAAATCCGGGCAAGACTACGTTATTCTTTGGACAGTCTGTTTCTCTCTTGTCAAAAAATGCTATTAAAAACCTGCTTGGTGTTCCTGAGATTAAGGAATATGAACGTTACTTGGGGCTTCCGGCTGTGGTGGGGAAAAATAAGAGGGCCAGCCTTAATTATATTAAAGAGAGAATTTGGGGGAAACTTCAGGGGTGGAAGGAGAAATTACTCTCTCAAGCAGGTAGGGAGGTGTTATTGAAAGCAGTTGTGCAAGCTATCCCCACTTTTGCTATGAGTTGTTTTAAACTTCCTACTGGGCTGTGTAACGATATTGAAGCGATGATTCGAAAATTTTGGTGGGGTCAACGGGGTGATCGCCGGAAAATACATTGGAAAAAGTGGGATATTTTATGTCTACCAAAATCGAAAGGAGGCCTTGGTTTTCGAGAGTTGGGTAAGTTTAATGAAGCCATGTTAGCTAAGTAGGTTTGGAGGTTGGTCCATGATACGGAGTCCTTATTTTATAGGGTGTTCAAGGCAAAATATTTCCCTTCGGGTTCCATCTTTGATGCCAAGGTGGGTTCGGGGTCGTATGCTTGGAGGAGTATTCTCAAAGCTCACAAAGTAATTTTGTTAGGTGCTCGATGGAGGATAGGCGATGGGTCCTCGGTAAAGATTTTTAAAGATTCTTGGCTCCCTGGTACCCAATCGGGTAAAATTCTTTCCCCTGTTTCTGTTCTGTCAGAAGAAGCAACGGTGGACCAACTTTTTGATCATGACTCTCGGTGGTGGAACACAAATTTGGTGGACTCGATTTTCTTACCTTCTGAAGCACAGCTGATTAAAACTATCCCAGTTTGCCACTTTGCTTAGAAGGACATTATGTTTTGGCCCCCATCTCGGAATGGAATGTATCAGGTACGGTCAGATTATCATTTGTTATGTGATTCGCATGATCGTGAGTTGGCTTCATCGTCAGATACAACTGAACAGAAGAAGTTTTAGACCAGGCTGTGGAAATTAAATATTCCAAACAAGGTGAAATTTTTTCTGTGGCGTGCTTGTACAGAATCCATCCCAACCATGCTAAATCTTCATAAGCGGAAAATTGTTCCTTCCTCGGTCTGTAGTAACTGTCATGCAGGAGACGAAACGGTTTTACATGCTCTTTGGTCGTGTGAGACTATCCGTTCAGTGTGGGAGTCGTGTTTTCCGTCTTTGCCTTCTGAATTCTCCAGGGTCAGGTCGTTTAGAGATTTGGTTGAGCTGGTATTTTGTTCTCCGCTGAATTCTGAAGTTTTTGCTATGGTTTGCTGGACTCTATGGAATAGAAGAAATAAGTTGAGGATTGGAGAGGTGGTCTGGCCGTTGAATAAGGTTGGTGGTGCGGCGCGTTGTCATCTGCAGGAGTTTCAGCAGGTAAGGCGCTGTCCTAGTAAGAAAGTTCATGCACAGAGACCCCGTTGGAAGCCTCCTGATGTGGGGTCTGTGAAGGCAAACTTTGACGGGGCAATCTTTGAGGATTTAAGAGCAGCGGGTATTGGAGTGGTTGTTTGGAACGAGCATGGCGAGGTAGTTGCAGCTATGGCAGAGCAAATCCCCATTCCTGACTCTATTTTCACTCTTGAACCTTGGCAGCTAGGCGTGCGGCTTTGTTTGTTTGGGACCTTGGTCTTCGCAAGGTTGTCTTTGAGGGTGACTCGGAATCTTCCATTCTTGATATTAGTAATAGCCGGTTTTTACATTCGTCTTGTGGTCATATCATTCATGACATTTTAATGTTAGCTAGTTCTTTTCAGAGCTGTTCTTTCTCTCATGTGTATAGGCAAGGTAACGCGTTAGCTGATGCCTTGGCTAAGAGAGCAAAGTTGTCTCATCCAGTGGAGGTTTGGTTGGAGCCTGTTCCTCCAGATCTGTATAACTGTTATTTGTCGGATTTTTCATTTTTTAATTAAGTAGCCTTATGGGCTGGTTTCTCAAAAAAAAAATGCATGACAACTCATCTGCCTAAGAGATCATGGTAATTAATCGAATGCCTGTGGCATATTTGTCTCAGCCACCCTTGCCATTTTTTGAAAATTAATAATCTAAGTAGGCTACATTTTTTAAATTAAAAAAAAAAAACTATGTAATTAATTTAGAAAGATCGAGTCAATATCCAAATTGATTAATATATATGCGCGCATGAATATTAATTCAATATTTCTCCTTGCAATTAAAGGCTAGTTATATATTGGGGGAGAAGAGCTTCAACTAGATTTGTAATATGTTCCAACTATTTGTCTTAGAAATGCTATAGATAGCTAAGAGGGTTGTAGTTCAATGAATTGGTACATTCGGGTGTTTCTAAAAAAAATATCTAGGATTCAAATCTTTCCTCCTTTAATAAAAATAACAAATACTATGGGTAATTAAGTAAAATAGGATAGCAAACATTTCAAGAACTACCATTCTAATAGTTAGTTTGTTAGAAAGTACACATGTGAACTAGTACTATGTGGCTAAGATAGAGACATCAATTGCAATACATTAGTTAATTATCCTAAAAATAAAAATAACAAATAACAAGTACTATGGGTAATTAAGTAAAATAGGATAGCAGACATTTCAAGAACTACCATGCTAAGCAAATAGTTAGTTTGTTAGAAAGCATACATGTGAACTAGTACTATGTGGCTAAAGTGGAGACATCAACTGCAATACATTAATTACAGGAGATGTGCGGTATCTCACATGCACTTATGTCTCATTGACACGTGGGTTCCACACTTGTAGAATCCACATGTCAGTAAAACATAAGTTTCATATGATGAGAGCATACAAAACTTTTACTTTTAATTACCATTTGAAAGCCGAAGGTAACCTATATACAAAAATGACAACAACCACAGCTATTATATTTGGTTCCTTACTACCTTTTCTTTTAGATCTCCCTCAAAGACTCTAAAGTAAACTACTGTAAATATGTTTTCATGGGAATTGAAATATTGAATCCAAGTCTGTCACATGATGACTAATACAAGGATTTAGATTTACTTTAGTCCTTTAAATGCTATGTTAATCAATACAGTGCTCAAATTCTATATTTTGTCACTCTTAACCAGCCCAGCTATATATGAAAAACTGGCAGTTGGCAATGTTTGCTTTCTTATTTCTTGTTTCTTCTTTATTTTTATTTTTTTTGTCTTGCTAACAAAATAAAGTACTAGTTGAAGATTTTAATTGAAGTTAGTTTTATATCCATTTATGGTCTAGTCATCAAAGAAGCAAGAGAATTTATAATTTATATAAATCTATGGATCAACTACAACAAGCTTTTTGTGGATTCCAGTTAACTCAACTGGTAAAATCTTTGATAGTTGTATAAGAGATCTGGGATTTAATTCCCGTCTACACCAAAAACTGATTGATGTCTTGGTCTGATGATAAAGGAGCTATCATCAGGAGCGGACACCATAGGATGAAACTCTAAAAAAAAAAAAAATACTACAACAAGCCTTTTAATCTCGAAATCTTAGAATTGGTTATAAATTTTTAACAGACTAATTATGGTAGATCACATGTATTTTATTAATATACATGTATATGTAATGAATTCATTTTTAGTTAAAAAATAAATGGAAAGTAACTGAATTATTTCTAATGACCGTCAATCTATTGCAACCCTCCTCCCTCTCTTGCACATTTGGACATGTACATGAACAAAATCTATTGCATCAAACGCTTATAAAGGAAAACGTTGCAGGTATGGACTACCAACTGCTCATTCTTGAAGGACAGTAAGGGATGCTAATCAAGCTAAGACCCGAAGGGCCCAATTCAAGTTTGGGAGGAGGGACATTAACATGTACCAAACAATTCAATAATATTAATTTTCCATTATAACATCATCGCTTGAAAACAAATATAATTAAAACAAAAAACAAAAAACCCAATTGACCCTTTTGTTGCTGGTGTAAAACGTCATGGGACAAAGGTCAAGTTGATCAAGTCCACCGACAAAAAGTATTGATATAAATTAAGAAATAAAATTAGAGTATGGTCTCCACGAGATCATCCTCACGTGCCTTGTTATAGAATCTCCCTTTAGTATAAAGAATATATATAGAATTGCATTTGATAGCTCAACGAAGTAAAAAAAAAAAAAAAATCAGCTGATCAAAGTTTGACACTCTCTGATTGTTAGATCCAATTTTACTAAAATTATAGTTGACCAACCAAATACAATTTTTTTTATTATTGTCAATTTTGTCAGAAAATAGTTATACAATTATCTTTATAATCGCACAAAATATGCATCTCTTTCTTTTTTATTTTTTCTCTTTTCCCATCTTAAATCAGTTTAAATTACAGACAGCTCACGAGATTATCAAGAAATCTTGTTAATTGTTTCTCAAAAAAAAAAATCTTGTTAGTTTAACTATCAAGAAAAAATAATCTTCTTCATAGTTTTACTATCAAGAAATTTTTTAGTTATGATGTCTTTCATTAAATTATATATAATAAGCATGCTTAAGAAATACAGTACATAATTAATAGTAAATAATAAAATTAAAAAAAAATACAGTATACAACATATACACATACTATATAGTTATTATACTATACATTTGTACGGATGTGATATATATATATATATATATATATATATTCCTTTAAATGATAGGGGGGACAAATAATTAAGCCCTCCCCCACAGCCCACAACCCCCTTTTTGTTGTTTTTTCTTTAATAAAAAAATTAGAGAAATTGTTTTAGATTTATATGCTGCAGGTGATTCATTCAAAGGTGGGTGGATTTTATGTAGTTTGTGACTCACGTATAACATATTTCATGTAAATGCATTTTTTTTTCTTTTTATATAGGAATGTAAATGCGTTGTTTGTGCCCTTGTGGCATAAGCCACATAACGCTCATGCCCAAATCATATTTTCTAAGTTTTAATATCTTTCAACAAAATTCTCTCTCTCTTAGTATATTTACTTGTGGAGTTTTTTTTTTAAGAATAAAACTACAAAATTTATTAAGTAAATCTAGCCAAATTAGCAAAAATAACAGTGCTAAGGTATAAAAAAACACCCTTCATCTACAATTCCACATCGAAAAACCACAAAAATGTCTAGTATGAGTAACAAAATTATGAGTCACAAAGCTTCCTCAAAGGAGTTTGATAAAAGTTTTGCCTTATCAACTAGGTGTGACCAAAATTAAGAAACAAAGGTAGTATCTTCCCTAATCAAAGCTGAGAAAATAAATTCATTTAAGATTTAACTCAAGTTTGTGGAAAAAGGAAAATTCTGTGAGAAAGCTTCTCTAATTAATCCCTTAGGCTGCTACTTGGAATAAAAAGCAAGGTTCTTAATTTTTTTACAACTTCTTAATCCGATGATGAATCGAGCATGCCTGAGCACAATTTCAATTGGAATCCTTGTGATTCCATTACATCTAATCTATAATAAGTATGCTAACATTAAGTACCATCTCGAAGAGTTAACTTAGTGAGATATCAACCTTCGGTGATAAGTAAATTTATTTGATTTTTAATTATAATTATTAATATTTACAAATAGAGTTGGACTCTTAATGGCCATAAAATTGGATTAGAAAAGATCATTGCAAAAGTGAATATAGATGGCCTTATGGTGTCTAAAATTTTAGTTGAAATAGAAATTTAAATTTTATGAAAGTTAAATAATAAAATTTTACATAAAGTAAATCATTGGTAATAGAGTTTAATTTTAAAGTAAACTATCTTAATAATTACTAAGAATATAGACACACATCGCAGCGACATAATAGCCATTTAACAATTTCAAGAACTAAACTTTTATTTAATAGTTATATGATACAGTATGATGTGACGTGATTTTTTATATGGGAATATGATATGATATGTTATACAAAAAAAATAATACTAATTAGGAGAAAAATCATACTAGCGAACATACTAAAAAAAAAAAAAAACTATTTTTTCAAGTATACTTAGTCCCTCTAATTCCACAAATAATAAATTATTACATGAAAAAAGTCATTGAACGTAACCCCAATATGCTAACAAGATATTTCGAATTCAATATCTAATGCTCATCATGCTGAAAATATAAACTGTTTTAGCTGCTATTTTTTCCAAGACATCATAAACATGGTACTCACTTCCAAAACCAAAATTATTGGTACAATGCAGTCCTTGTGTACGTAGCACTCATACCATAAATTAATGCCTATTAGATTCCCATTCAGAAATGGCAACGACAGACCAAAATTCCTACATGGGCTCTAGGATTCCTATCTCTTTCTAACAAGGGTTCGGTTTCTGTCCAGTGGTCAGTGGCCACTGGACCCATTAGGATACGAATACGTATTCAGTCTTGGACATATATTCGCACCGCAACGTGTCCAATTAGAATACAGACATGTGTCCAATCTTGAACATATGTCCACGTCATAACGTGTCTAGTGGCACTGACCATCTAACACAAGCTCCACCCTTCTAACAATAGAAAGCAATAGAGTCAGATGAACACATACTGTCAATTCTACTAAACCCCAGCACCAATTTTACAATCAAACGGCCCTGATTATATATCCAGGGTCCTAACTTAATAACTAAAAGCAATGAAAACACTATAGCAAAATAATTTTTTCAGATGAACACATAAAAAAACTGTCAATTCTACTACAACCCCAGCACCACTGCCCTTTCCCCCACAACCGAAAAAAAAAAAAAAAAAAAAAACAAAAACAAAAAAAAAGGGCCCTGGCCAGCATTACATAAACGCCACCATAATACCGAAACTAGTATTGTACCAAACCAAAACAGCATCAATCCTCTTATTCATTCACTTTTGAAACGCACAATGTGAGCCACGTTTTATGGATGATCCAACCATTTTACCAATATTACCCACCAAAACCAGCAAATAGAAAATTTCCAAAAATTAAAAAGAAAATTCTGACATTGATGGTTCTCCGAGACTTCCACCCTATATGGTTCAAAAGCACCATTAGTTTAGATCCGAGTGGACTCCCACTGCCTCAAACCTAACCAAATATCTTATATAATACCTTTTGATTTTTATGAGACTAAATTATAAATTATATCTCTTAAATTTGACATGTTTTCAATTCAATCCTTTAAACTTTTCTTTAGATATATTATAGTACACTGAAACTTTTTATTTTATGTTTTTTAAATTTTAAATTTTTATTATTAAATTATCTATTATTTCAAAAATTTAAACTGGTAATTTTACTTTTGGTTTATAACCAGGTGGATAACCATATAACTTATAGTATTTATGAGCAACATTTACATGACTTGTAATTTCTCTATATGTATAAATGAGTCTTTCCTTCTTTGAACTCTTTTAACTTCTATTAGTTTTCAATATGATCCAATTTTCTCCTTTTAATTCGTTCAGTTAAGTTCACCAAAATGTTTTTTTTTTTTTGGGTAAAATGGAAAATTCTAAAAGTAACGACAAGATTTGATGGAATTAGAGAGAATAACAAAAAACTAAGTTGAAACCTTAATAATAAGGGTTGAAATGAAAAAAATGATATGAAACTCAAAAGATTAAAATGAAAATAGATTGAAATTAGAAAGCAGAATTTATAATTTTACATTTTTATTATGTTGGGGGAGAGATAGAGATAAGCCTAATGTGAAAGAGATTCTGCCACCAAAGAAAGAATCTCATATATCCTTCAAAAACCATACAAATGTCCTTCATTTTCCCTCTGAAGTGATTTTGATCCATTGAAACTCAATCTCAAATCCTTCATTTCCTTCCATACGTTCACTCACTCACTTACCTCAGATTTTGTACACATTTTCTTTATAGACTAGTATGTTATCCCTAAACGGGTGGGTCTCTTTCTCCTCTAGGTGCTTAGTCACCCACCACCCATCACCTCTCCACCTGATCTTGGACTCATATTTTGATTATTTTCCTCCATATTTTTTTTATTATTATATTTATTTGCATATATATCTAGTGTAACATTGAAAAAACTCACTATATTATCAACAACCCACCACACAACACAACTCACTCACTACAATGGAATAACAAAAAAAGCAAAACAAAACAACTTTAATCCCTGTTTTCTTTGGTCTTTTCATTTTTCTTACCAACCCCATTTCCTCTTTGCTTCTGCCTTTGCTGTTTGTTCATTTTTGTTTCTGTTTCTGCAAAAACAGAACACACACACACACCCAAAAAAAAAAAAACAGAAGCTTTTCTCTCGTTGTTCATTCATGGAACGTGCAAGGCGCTTAGCAAACCGTGCAATTCTGAAGCGCTTGGTGTCAGAAGCCAAGCAGTTTCGTCAAAACGAGACTTTGTTGCACACCGTCTCACCGGTTTCATACACACCCTCAAGGTACGTATCATCCTTGACCTCGTACATGTCCATGCGTAGAAGTACTAGATCAGATTTGTCACATAACAATGTTGGTCAAGGTGTTGGGCAAACTCGTTCTATATCTGTGGAGGCATTGAAACCCAGTGACACTTTTCCACGCCGCCATAACTCGGCAACCCCAGAAGAGCAAACCAAAATGGCTAACTTATGTGGGTTTGATAAGCTTGATTCGCTTATTGATGCCACTGTACCTAAATCTATTAGAATCCAATCAATGAAGTTTGATAAGTTTGATGAAGGGTTAACTGAGAGTCAAATGATTGAGCACATGAAAAAACTAGCTTCAAAAAATCAGGTTTTTAAGTCATATATTGGGATGGGGTACTATAACACTTATGTCCCACCTGTGATTTTGAGGAACATAATGGAGAATCCAGCTTGGTACACTCAATACACACCTTACCAAGCTGAGATATCTCAAGGGCGTCTTGAATCTTTGTTAAATTTTCAAACTTTGATTACGGATCTTACTGGTCTCCCCATGTCAAATGCTTCATTGCTTGATGAAGGAACAGCCGCTGCTGAAGCAATGGCTATGTGTAATAATATTCAGAAGGGAAAGAAGAAAACTTTTGTAATTGCTAATAATTGTCACCCTCAAACAATTGATATTTGTAAGACTAGAGCTGATGGTTTTGATCTTAAAGTAGTTACCGCAGATCTTAAGGATATCAATTACAAATCTGGGGATGTGTGTGGTGTTTTGGTTCAGTACCCGGGGACTGAGGGTGAGATTTTGGATTATGCGGAGTTTATTAAGAATGCTCATGGTCATGGGGTCAAGGTTGTGATGGCGTCAGATCTATTGGCATTGACATTGTTGAAGCCACCAGGTGAATTGGGGGCTGATATTGTTGTTGGTTCTGCTCAGAGGTTTGGGGTTCCTATGGGGTATGGAGGTCCTCATGCCGCGTTTTTGGCCACATCACAAGAGTACAAGAGGATGATGCCAGGGAGAATCATTGGTGTAAGTGTTGATTCTTCAGGGAAGCCTGCTCTGCGAATGGCAATGCAGACAAGGGAGCAGCATATCCGTAGGGATAAGGCTACAAGCAATATTTGCACTGCCCAGGTACTAGACTATTTCTAACACTGATTAGTCTGTTGAGAATTTATAGCTGACCCCAAAGTTTTGGGTCTAAGGCTTAGTTGTTATTGCTGTTTTATTACTTTTGTAATTAGTTTAATAGAGCTGCTTATATGGATATTTGAAAATCTTGTGAATCATTATGTTTTTGACAAGTATGAATTATGTAACCGCGGTCCAGCTCAATTTTTTTGCTGGGCCTAATTCTAGAATAGGTGTCTTAGTGTTCAAGGAGTTGGCTTTCTAGTTTGAATATCTGTCCTGTTTTATCTAGGCACTGCTTGCAAACATGGCTGCTATGTATGCTGTTTATCATGGACCTGAAGGCCTTAAATCCATTGCACAACGGGTTCATGGTCTTGCTGGGGCATTTTCACTTGGACTGAAGAAGCTTGGGACAGGGGAAGTTCAAGGCCTTCCCTTCTTTGACACTGTGAAGGTTAAGGTTGCTGATGCACATGCAATTGCTAATGCTGCATACAAGAGTGAAATAAATTTGAGAATTGTAGACCAGAACACCGTAAGTGTGATTTTGTAAGTAAACCAATTAGTTGGCTATATGTCTATGTGATGAGATTAATTGGGTCTATATACATTTCAGATAACCGTTTCTTTTGACGAGACAACCACCTTGGAGGATGTTGATAAACTTCTCAAAGTTTTTGCTGGTGGCAAGCCTGTGAGTCTCATTAGTTTTACATGGTGATGGTGTTTACAATCAATTAGGATTTTCATCCACCTGACTTAGACTTGTGGTAAATTTTCAGGTTCCATTTACTGCTGCATCTCTTGCACCAGAGGTGGAGACTGTGATTCCCTCTGGGCTAGTAAGGGAGAGCCCATATCTCACCCATCCAATCTTTAACACGTATATCCCCCTCAAGAAATTTGAACTCTGCAAAGTTTACATTTCATAACCAACCCTGACTGTTCTTTTCTCTTTATTAGGTATCATACAGAGCATGAGCTGCTTAGATACATGCATAGATTACAATCAAAGGATCTCTCTCTATGCCACAGCATGATTCCATTGGGATCGTGTACTATGAAATTGAACGCAACAAGTGAGATGATGCCAGTAACATGGCCTGGCTTTACTGACATTCACCCTTTTGCCCCAACTGAACAGTCTCAGGGTTATCAGGTAGTTACAAATGTTGACTTGCCAAAATAAGTTCCAATTGTTTTCTTTGCCCAAAATTTTTGGTTTTATGTTGTTTCTTCTTTGTATAAACAGGTGGATTTACATTATTCTCTTAATGAATGTTTTCCAGGAAATGTTCAAAGATTTGGGTGAAGTATTGTGTACCATCACTGGCTTTGACTCTTTTTCCTTGCAACCTAATGCTGGTGCGGCTGGAGAGTATGCTGGCTTGATGGTTATCCGGGCATATCATTTGGTATTGTAACATTGGCCAAATTTAAATAGTGTTTTATTTCGATTGTAGTAAAGAAAGTAAGAGGCATTTGATGCCTTCTCCTTAAGGTTCACTTTGATACAAACGTAAAGTAATCACCTTAACTTGAAGCTTGGAATCTTAATATGATGATTTGTATGCTCCTAAAGTGCCTTGTGCACATGAGGCAGGTGCAAAGTTTGAATTCTGATTTCTCTCTCTCAGAGTGGAAAATATCATTGCAAACAAAGAAGGATTAACCTTTGGGTGATTATAGTTTCTTCTCATTCACTACTTAGAATAAGGATTTTCATGGTAGATATTGAAGGTATTCAAGCTTTCTAGGAATTTTTTTTCACATTTTATGTGAATGATTCTGATGATTAAAATCTGCAGCATGTGTGTGTCTTTGTCTGCATAAATATATAACGAAATAGCATTTTGTTCCTCAAATATGTAAATGAATGGAAGCAAGTCTAAATTGCAGTATTTTCTTGCCATTAATCTAGAAGTCCTCAGATCATCATTCCATTTCAAAGACAATATGACATTGTATTAGTCTTATTCAAAAGCTAATGCTGAATGAACATTATAGGCAAGAGGAGACCATCATCGCAATGTGTGCATCATACCTGTTTCAGCACATGGGACAAATCCTGCTAGTGCTGCCATGTGTGGAATGAAAATTGTCACTATTGGAACTGATGCCAAGGGAAACATCAACATTGAAGAATTAAGGAAGGCTGCTGAATCTAATAAGGACAACCTCTCTGCTCTTATGGTAATTTCATTTTGCATCCTATGCTGGGAATCTGCTTTTGTCATTTGACAAAATTAAAGGAGACAGAGGTGGAGATTTAATTCAATATTGACAGTCATTTAATTTTGGTTGACATGATAGGTCACATATCCTTCTACTCATGGAGTCTATGAAGAAGGTATTGATGAGATATGTAAGATAATACATGACAATGGAGGTCAAGTATACATGGATGGGGCTAACATGAATGCACAGGTCAGCTACTTGCCCCATCTTCCTTTGTTTCCTTCATATGTTAATTGTATTCATTGAGCACATTATCTAGAAAAATCAACTAATAGCCTTTACCTTATATTAAATTGTCTACTAAAATATATAGTTGTAGGGCTAGTTTGTGTGTGTATTGGTAGATTTTTCAATTCTTTAATTTATATTCCCTGGGTTTAAGTAGATAATTTCTGGGTCATTTGATTTTTTGCTCTTAAATACATATCTAAATATTGTTGTAGTGGAAACTTCAGTTTCTATTTATGCATTTCATTTTTCCTTGCATTTCTTTTCAATTTAATTTCACATTAAATCTAAAAAACCTTTGGTCCTTATAGGTGGGACTGACAAGCCCTGGTTGGATTGGAGCTGATGTTTGCCATCTCAATCTTCATAAAACATTTTGCATTCCTCATGGAGGAGGTGGTCCTGGCATGGGTCCTATTGGTGTGAAGAAACACTTGGCACCATTTTTGCCATCGCATCCTGTGGTAATTGCTCTTTTCATTGAGTAAATTTATATGTGAATATGATTCCATTTAATTACTTGTTAGGTTTATATCTACGTCAAATGCATGTAGCTTCTATTGACAAATTAGTTTCATTCTCATCCATCTTTCATGATTCATCATGTAACTCTAATTGTATTGGAATTGACAGCCTCACACACACACACACACACGCGCGCGCGCGCGCGCATGAACAATCAGAGCGTAACCCACTTCATTTAGTAATGTTACATGATGGTGACGATTACTTGCATGCTCTGCCACCACTATGTCTTTTATCATTATTGATTCTTTTCTGGCAAGTGTTTTTCATATTCAATCGTTAATTTCATCATGCTTTTACTTTTAAGGTACCCACTGGTGGAATACCTGCTCCTGACAAGTCTCACCCACTTGGTACCATTTCTGCTGCACCTTGGGGCTCTGCACTTATTTTGCCAATATCATACACATATATAGCCATGATGGGGTCAAATGGTCTCACTGAAGCATCAAAAATAGCTATTCTGAATGCAAATTACATGGCAAAGCGTTTGGAGGTTCCTGCTTCTTTCTTTACACATGCTTTTTCTTTTGAAAATCTATTCACTACTATAGAATTAGGTAGGTGCCATGTTGTAGTCATGCTTCAATCTTCGGAAAAGAAGAATAGCATGGACTTCATTGTTTGTCCTGGCTAGTCCCATGATAATGTGGGTGCATGTTTGCACTTGAATAAGAAATTGGACCTGTGCATTGCACTCACATGTGGTTTTCCTGGCTAACCAACTTTGAGGTTTTGAGTTATTTCTCCCTTCTGAAGCTGAAGTCTCAATGATGTTTGTCCTAGTGTTCTTAATATTGTTTCCATATTTTGCTTTGCCTTTTTGCAGAATTATTACCCCATTCTTTTCCGTGGTGTCAATGGAACAGTTGCCCATGAATTCATTGTTGATTTAAGAGGCTTCAAGGTAGTTTTGTTCAATTCTAGGTTATATTTTGCCTACTGTTTCCATTTTTGGGAGCAATTGTAACCAATTATCGTTGCAGAATACTGCTGGGATAGAACCTGAAGATGTTGCCAAGCGTTTAATGGACTATGGATTTCATGGACCAACAATGTCATGGCCAGTTCCAGGCACACTCATGATTGAACCCACTGAAAGTGAAAGCAAGGTATGCCCTTTGGGAGTCCTTCCACTTAACAAACCCTCCTCGTCCTGTTGCTTTGTTCTGTTTTAAGTAAATTTAAAATTCTTTGCAGGCCGAGTTGGACAGGTTTTGTGATGCTCTTATTTCCATTAGAGAAGAAATTGCTCAGATTGAGAATGGAAAAGCAGACGTCCACAACAATGTCCTGAAGGTGAAATGACTATTCTTTTTCCTCACTTTGGCCGTTCACATAAGAAATTGTTAAATTGATTGCTGTCCTTGCTCAAGAATTCATGTGTCCAACTTTGACTAGTCTATTGAGGATCCATAACCAACCTAAAAAATTTTAGGACGAAGTTGTGGTTGTTGTTGTCCTTGCACAGTTCTGGACTCATGTTTAAAAATAATCCAATTGTGAACTTTGAAAGCAATTATCTAAAAAAATATTGTGCAGGGAGCTCCTCATCCACCATCCCTGCTCATGGGAGATGCATGGACAAAACCATATTCTCGGGAATATGCAGCCTTCCCAGCTGCCTGGCTTCGTGTTGCGAAGTTCTGGCCTACTACAGGTATCCATTTCCATCTTCATCTAAATTTATTTATAGTTTTGGATGTTATATAGTTGCCTTGATACCCCATCTCTTAATTGGTTGCTTTTCATATAAACCATTGTCCTTTCAGACTGATCTGTTGTCTATAATTGAGGAACTTAATAGTTTCTTTTATAAATTAAAACTTGCTATATTATAATCATTCGAGCACCACATGCATTTTAATCATTGATAGAAGACCTACTCTACTTAGTCCATGATTATTTGTAAGATGCAAATGCTACAAATTGTGACAAACCTTGAATATACTTTAACGTGTTTCTAGTCTAGGCCTGCTTAATTTTACCTAACATTGAGTTCTTTTGCACTGTTATATCAGGGCGTGTGGATAACGTGTATGGTGACCGCAACCTTGTCTGCACGCTTCTCCCAGCATCACATGTTGTTGAAGAACAACAGGCAGCCACTGCCTAGTCTTCCTCATCGTGCTCCTTGCTGCAAGGTTTCTCTATGAAACCGTTTGCTTCTCCCTCTCATTGTATATAAATATTTCCTTGATTAAGTCCTTCACAGCTGGTGTCGTTCATTTTCCTAATACCATATTGATAATAATCAGCTGTTCTAATAACAATTGTTGCTGATTGCAACCCAAAATGTTGTAATTATAATTGCTTAATTCCCCCTCCTCTTTTGGGTCTTAGCCAATATTAAACAGAAGCTAAATGCTCAACCTATGTTAATGCTACTTGCAATTCATGGTTCCCAAAGCCAAGTATTGGCATGGAACAAGCATAACTAATTCCACTAGTATGGATTGGATAAGATACTAATCTTCTGCCTTGTAACCAGAGTTTTTAATTAGAATAAAAAAAGGAAGAGTGTCTAAACGAACATTAGCTAGTGTTGGTGGCTGAAAATATTTGGATCCTCTGCCAATAGGCTCTGCTTTGATAGAATATTCTATAAAGTATAAACGACTTGTGACCAAAAAGCAACAACAAACATTAATAATAAAAATGTTGCTGAAAAAACTCTTGAGATTGGACCGTCTGTCCAATCTCAACTCCTCTTTACCAAACATGGGGTTCTCTTGAAGCTCAAGCATCACATTGCACTTTGTTCCTTTAAATATCTTTAACTGAAATGGTTATATATTTGCCAATTTTTTATTTTTAATAATTTGATAACAATCGGGTGGGGGGATTCAAACTTGGACATTTCCATTGCCAAGCCTATAGTTTACTTTGTAAAGTTTTTAAACTTAAGTATTTGATTAGCTAATTTTGAAATTATAGCAATTAGAATATCTCAAAATGATAGGATTTAAATAGATATATTTTGTTTTGCAACTTTCATGGCTGTAGTCCCATCACATAGTATAGACACACTAAAATGTCTAAATATTAGAATATACTCTTTAAGACAAAACTTGAACAAATGTTTAGACCTTCTTTTGTAATTTCATCGAGTCCTACATTCATTGTGTTATCACTTGTTACCATTACTTCTCTTCGCTTTAATTTCCCTATACAATCAGAACCACCACCACCACCACCTTAGATGCTATCATACCACTACAATTACCACCCTTACGACCGCTATTGCCATCACCGCTACAAAAACTACACCAATAGAAAAAACATTAATTGTTTTTTATGCAAATCAAATGGCAACAAATCTTCAAACTCATTAATGTCATAGTTTTTATCAAATACAATAAATCAAGTTGTTTTCCATAAAAAATGTTTTTAATAAAATAATTTTTCTTAAAAAAATATTTTATATTGTTGGAGAGGCAACAATTTGACTCCCTACAATCATTTTAAAAATAGGTCTGCGTGATGTGATGTCAAAAACCATAAAAGATTTGAATGTATCTTTCTCATCATCAATTGGTTTTGAAATAAAATGATATAACTCATGGTCTCACATATATATATATATATATATCAACAAATTTTTTATCAAATACAATAAATCAAGTTGTTTTCCATAAAAATGTTTTTAATAAAATAATTTTCTCAAAACAAATATTTTATAGGAGTATATATCAACATTTTTTTATAAATAAATTTATTATGAATTAGTCTTTTAAGGTTCCCTGTCCAGGTGACACTATCCCCTCCCTCCCCTAGGTACATCGTTCCTAATTAATGAACTGAAAATAATAATAGAGTACAATATTGGTAACTTGATAAGCACTAAAGCGATCCGTCCCATTCAGTACAATTTACATGTTATCCATAACTTAGGGAATAAACTCCATTTTTTTTGTACCCAAAAAAAGAACCACATCAAATCCTTTTCTAATTTCCGTGCACCTGTAAATCCTTTTTGTTTTTCCTTAAAGGCCCTTGTCAAGCAATAAATAAAATGGATAATTCATATACTTTATATCTTTTTAAAAAAAAATTAGAATTCATATAAATACAATGACAATTAATTGTGAGCTTGTGGCTACATGACACGATTGAAGGGAAGAAATTATTAAATCAAAACAAAAATAGAAGGTATAGTCAGTTTAAAAGACAACTCACGATTTCCATAAATTAAAATAAAAAATTCACAACTCACAATAAATGCTCTCTCCACTAGGCTACTATGCATAGCCATACATTTTGATTTTTCCACATACACACTTCGATGTGATACTTCATACTACATAACTTTTTTTTTTTTTGGCATACCTAACATCACCTCCCCCCTCATCTTTTTTTCTTTTTCTCGTTTGGTTTCCTCTTTTAATGCATCTCCATGACTAAAAATGCACCAATAACTTTAGGAGCGCAAAAAATTTCATGATGTTTATAGTGGCATGTTGTGTTTTGTGCTAATAGTTTGTGTTAACACATAACTTACTAAATATGATATGAGATTGTGTTAACGAGCACTTTACGGTGCCTGTTAATAACTACTTTTTTGACTTTTTTTGAGTAATTTTTTTTTATCTTTTTTAGGGCTTTATGTTTTTTTTTTTTTTTTTCAACTTTAGAAACTGTGATTCCAGCTTCATAAAGAGAAAAAAATATATATATTAAAATAAATTGTGGGCCTACTTTTATGTCTATTTTTTCACTTATCTAATTACTTTAATTAAGTGGGACCCACACTAAGAAAACCTTTTCTCAAATGATATTAGTGGTTGATTTTATTTAAATGTGATATTATTCAAATCAAAATCCATCACATCAACAATTGTAAAAGTTGTACTTCTCGAGTATTGCCTATACATAAATTTTTTCCTAAATGATAAAGGAGGAGACTTCTTTCATTTATCTAATTTTTTTATTTAGTGAAACCCACATTAAGAAAACCATTTCTCAAATGATATTAATGGTTGATTTTATGTGAAAGTGAAATTATTCAAATCAAAATCCATCACGTCAACAATTTTAAAAATTGTTATGTGATGAACAATACTTCAAAATTTTACCTCTCAAGTATTGTCTATATATAAATTTTCTCCTAAATGATAAAGGAGGGGACTATATGAAGTTTATTAAGATGAGCTTGGTTGCTTGCATGAACTTTATTAATGTTGTGTTAATAATTTCATTAAAAAAAATATATTGTGTTAATTTGGTACAAATTTAAGTTGAGAATTGAAAATTTTTTAAAGTTACCAAAAAGTATAGATGATCAGTTGACTTACATTATATTTGTAGGGGTTTGAAAATCTCCATATACCTCAATTCCCTCAATTAATAAAGTCCTGAAATCTTAACTAAAATTTAGGAATACATCTTGAACTAATTACAATTGGAACAAAGTTAAAAATTTGTGTTAGATTTCACTTACTATAAATGGTCACATTGGTCCTGTTCTTCCCAACAAACTTAGACTTTTATACTTTCTCAACAAAAAAAAAAAAAAAAAACATGGGATGAAGATTATCTAGACTTTGTAGGGTAACTGACCATGTAGTTTCTAAAATCTCACTATCCATATGAAACTAGCAAGTTGTATTTTTCCATATCATCCAAAATTTAAATAAATATAGAAACAATGATAGTCAATATTTGCTTAAATGTTGATAATATGACAAAATTAATCTTATTGACTTCAAAATGAATGGATAATATTTGAGGAGCTCCATTGTAGAATTATCCTAATAGCTCTAAAGAATCTTTATCATTTCTCTAAATTCTCAATAATTCAAAAAACCAAGCCCAGCGTTAACCTAAACCAGTCTTTTAACTTGTGAGCTGTGACATAAAAAATTAGCATTTATGAATTCATACCATCTCAATTAGCATATGTTTTTTTATGACTTAAAATTTGGAGTATTATACCACCGCACACTCTTGATGTGGTGGTCATTTCACAAGTATAAATGTTTGTGAAGTGTAGGGGGCAAGGGTCGGGGTTCAAGTCTGCAGAAAGGAGTTTCAAACATATATACACTTAAGGTCTGTTTGGATTGAGAGGGAATGGAGGGGAATTATGTAAAGTTGACTAAAAATAGGCTAGTTTTGGGCAAAATATACTCTACTCTACTCTACTCCCCCTCAATCCAAATGGATCACTAGATTAGGTTAGAGTGGAATTTCTATCTTGTATATATAAAAAAAAAAAAAAAAAAGGAGTATTATTAGGGATGATACGATTTTCATTACATAAACCTTATAAGCTAATGGGTTAACTTTTAGACATAAAGCCAAAAAAAAAAGTGATTATATATTATATTATTGGTGCAACCTCAATTAAATTTATCATCATGACACTTTGTAAGTGTTTATAATAAAATTGATAATATATTCACCACTTTCCTAAAATGATACGCTTATCTAAACAAATCAAATTCTAATAGCAACTTGTTTAGGTCCAATATGATAGTCAACAATCTTGTAACTCAGTAACATAGCTTGGTCTTCTTTATTACCACAACTAAAGTTCGAATCTTTCTTTGGTCACTACCATAACTATCCAATCACTCAAAAAAAAAAAAAAAAACCTATATAATGATTGAACTATAAAAAACTTTACCACAAATAAGTGGAATACCTAATAAGGTAGTAAAAACCTTTAATCTTATTTCCTTATATACACTTTTATAAGCATTCAAATGAGATGATATATATATCAATATACCTCAATTCCCTCAATTAATGAAGTCCTAAAATCTCAACTAAAATTTAGGAATACATCTTGCACTAATTACAATTGGAACAAAGTCAAAAATTTGTGTTAGATTTCACTTACTATAAATGGTCACATTGGTCATTTTCTTCCCAATAAACTTAGACTTTTATAGGGTTTCTAAAACTAGTTCTCATAGGATGAAGATTATCTAGACTTTGTAAGTTGACTGACCATGTAGTTTCTAAAATCTCACTATCCATATGAAACTATCAAGTTGTATTTTTCCATACCATCCAAAATTTAAATAAATGTAGAAACAATGATAGTCAATATTTTCTTAAATGTTGATAATATGACAAAATTGATCTTATTGACTTCAAAATGAATGATTAATATTTGAGGAGCTCCATTGTAGAATTATCCTAATAGGTCTAAAGAATCTTTATCATTCCCTATGACCTATTGAATACTAGGATTTAAATTCTCAATAGTTCTCTCCCAAAATTTTTTTTTCTCAATAATTCAAAAAACCAAGCTTAGTGTTAACCTAAATCAATCTTTTAACTTGTGAGTTGTGACATAATAATTAGCATTTATGAATTCATACCATCTCAATTAGTATATGTTTCTTATGACTTAAAATTTAGAGTATTATGCTATCGCACACTCTTGGTGCAGTAGTCATTTCACAAGTATAAGTGTTTTTGGGATATGGAGGGCAAGGGTCGGGGTTCAAGTTTCTAAGAGAGAGTTTCTCATATATATACACTTAGAACCCGTTTAGATTGAGGGAGATTGGAGGGGAATAGAGTATAGTTGACTGAAAATAGACTAATTTTGGGTCAAATTTACTCTACTCCCCCTTAATCCAAATGAACCATTAGATTAGGTTAGAGTGAAATTTATATCTTATATTAAAAAAAATTGGAGTATTATTAGGGATGATACGATTTTCATTACATAAACCTTATAAGTTAATGGGTTAACTTTTAGACATATAGCAAAAAAAAAAAAATATGTGATTATATTATTGGTGCAACCTCAATTAAATTTATCATCATGACACTTTGTAAGTGTTTATAATAAAATTGATAATATATTCATCACTTTCCTAAAATGATACGCTTATCTAAACAAATCAAATTCTAATAGCAACTTGTTTAGGTCCAATATAATAGTCAATAATCTTGTAACTTAGTAACATAGCTTGGTCTTCTTTATTACCACAACTAAAATTCAAATCTTTCTTTGGTCACTACCATAACTATCCAATCACTCAAAAAAAAAAAAAAACCTATATAATGATTGAGGTTTAAATAAGTTATACTATAAAAAACTTTACCTCAAATAAGTGGAATACCTAATAAGGTAGTAAAATCTTTAATCTTATTTCCTTATGTACACTTTTATAAGCATTCAAATGAGATGATATATATCAATATATGCTATATCTGATATATATATATATATATATAGGGGTTATTTGGATACCGCTTACTTTGCTGAAGCTAAAAATTATTGCTGAAAGTGCGGTAGATAAAGGTAAAAATTATAGTACTAAAAGTATAGTGAAACTTATAAATAGTAGTAAAAATAAACTGAATAGTGAAATAATTTTCACTATTCATTGATATCCAAACAAAGGCATAATCACCCACTATAACTCTAATGGATTATGTATAAGAAGTCGGTAAGATATATCCAATACACATTATGATTTATCCATTCAAATATGGATAGAAATGCACGTCAACATGTTTAAAATCTTTGTCACATTAATCAAACGGCTAAGATTAAAGTGTAGTTGATAAGAAGCAATGTGACTTAGTCGTACATACACTAGAATTAAAGTTTTGGTGCCTTGACTTTAGCATAGTTATTTATATTATATATAGGTTTTTTTTTTTTTACTATAATAATCCCATATAAACATTGTTTTTAAATATTTTTTAATAAAAATATACATTTTGGGAGAAGAGAAGAAGATAAACACAACAGTGTATTGGAGGGAATGGGTGAGCGGTTAATTTAAGTCTTTCAAGTTGTGTTTTGTAGGAGTAGTAGTAGCTTGACGAAGAAGAAGAAGAAGAGTGCGCAGGTTAAGCGAATCTCCTTTGTTCTCATTGTGCGCACGTTAAGCCCCAGTTTCAAAAAATAAAAATAAAAATAGCGAAAATAATTAGGCTTTAGAGATAGAGAGATTGTTATTGATGATCGATGTCGAAAATGAAGCATCTACTGAGAAAACTTCACATCGGTGGCGGTGGAATCAATGACCATCACAGACTCGCCTCGTCCGAGTCGACTCGTCCTTCTCCGAGTTTGAGTCCCACTCCTAGTCAAAGCCCGAGCGCTTCCGAGCCGTCCTCGATGGGGAGAATCGGCGCCGTTGAGTCTTCGTCTTCGACGGCGGGTGATCGGACGGTTGCCGATGGTGGTGGTGGTGGCGGTGTTGTTGCTGCTGAGGTGGATTTCAATCTGTTGGAGGAGGAGTTTCAGGTACAGTTAGCCCTAGCGATTAGCGCTTCCGATCCCGATTCGCGTGAGGATCCCGAGACCGCTCAGATCGACGCCGCGAAGCGGATTAGCCTCGGTGGCTCCGCTTCTATTTCCGATAATCAGGCCCTCGTTAAGTTTCTCTCGCCTCGATATTGGGTACGGCACCTATCAATTTCGAATCTTTATCGTTCTTTTATTGCAAATTGGGTGTGAATTTGAGCGAATTAGGTTTTTTTTTTTCCTTCAAATTTCATTTTTGTTTGGATCTATCTATTTGTGTTTAAGATTGAATCATCATTTCCCTAATTGTACCAAACTATGTGTATGTTATATTGTAGGCATTTTCGTTAAAATTGCGTTTTAGGGTTTATTGCTTTGGTGGTGCATTGGTTTTGGAATTTCATATAGGGTTGGTGAATTGAGGATCTATTTGTGTATGATTAGCTGGTTTTGGATTGTGATTCCAAAACATTGAAGAGTGATGGCGAGGTGTGGTATTCTTTGATTGGAAAATCTTGTTTGCATAGCGATTTTTTCATGTTGTGTGGGTTTCTGAGTCTTGATTCTTCAAATGCACTGCATAGGAATTGGTGGATATTGTAGTTTTGCATTGACAATTTACTTTATTTTGCATATGTTAATTGAAGTTGTAGGTTAATTCCGCATTGCCTCATGTTTCGTATTCGGGAAAAGATTGGTTATGGTAACTGAAGCTTTTTTCAATGGGCTCGTTGTTTGCTTTTTTCTAAACTTTGGTCACTGAGAAGTTGAGGTTGAGTTTCGCGTTGATGTGGCTTCTTCATTATAAATATGCTTGCCTTTTGCATCTATTTCAGTGGAGTTCTTGCCTTATAGGAACTTGGATTGTGAACGTCTTAGTCAAATATCAATGTCTTGTCTTGACTTTCCCATGTGATTGGATGGTTCATTTTCAATATTGTCTTTTGATAAGTAGGGAGAGGTTTTTACTAAATTTTTATTTCTATTGCATTGCAGAGCTATAATGTTGTAAATTATCATGAAAAAGTGATGGATGGATTTTATGATGTATATGGCATTACCTCAAATTTGGACACACAAGGGACGATGCCGTTGTTGGTGGATCTTCAAGCAATAAACATTTCAGATAATGTTGACTACGAAGTTATTTTAGTAAACCGCTTGGTTGATCTTGAACTTCAAAAGCTTGAGAAGACAGCATATGCCATATCCCTGGAGTGTCAAGTTTCTAAACATGGTCTGATTTTAGGTGGCCTAATTCAGAAAATTGCTGATCTTGTTGTTGATAGAATGGGTGGCCCGGTTGGTGATGCTGATCAAATGTTGAGAAGGTGGAACATGAGAAGTTATGAGTTGCGGAATTCTCTTAACACTATTATTCTTCCCCTTGGATGTCTTGATATTGGACTTTCCCGCCACAGGGCCTTGCTATTTAAGGTTAAACATCATGGACTTACCTTTTATTTTTTTAATGAATTCATGGGCTTACCTTATATTTGCTGAATTTTGAATAAAATATTTGCACCTGTTAACTTACCTTAGGCTCTTGATTGCTTAATTTTTATCAAATTGCCCTCTTTTTTTATTTGGAAAATGCTCCCTGTTTTGTTACTATTTGTTTTTTCAAGATTATAGAATGTGTCTCATCTTCTGGGAAAGAATTTTGGCAAGAAGTTATTTATTTGATGCTTGTGGTGCCAGGTACTAGCTGATAGGATTAATCTTCCATGTATGCTGGTCAAAGGAAGCTACTACACTGGCACTGATGATGGAGCTGTGAACTTCATCAAATATGATGATGGAAGGTGATAACCTCCAGTCATGATGTTTCAATTCTTCAAATATAAATTTTTTTGAGGATTAAGATAAAGTTTCT
Source organism: Castanopsis chinensis (assembly GCA_032878915.1). Lineage (NCBI taxonomy): Eukaryota > Viridiplantae > Streptophyta > Magnoliopsida > Fagales > Fagaceae > Castanopsis > Castanopsis chinensis. The sequence goes on from JAVQMG010000127.1 coordinate 1,240,874, forward strand.
TTTTTTTATGTGGGCACTTTAAATTGGTATCACATATGTTATGCATGTTTTGTTTTTTGTTATTTTGTTTTTGTTATAGTAGTTAAACCCATAATGCTGTGTCAAACTTGAACAAGAGTGACTGCATAACAGCATAAGGTGCAGGTAAAATCTTTAGGGTGGTTTTGGGGGGGTTGTACCTGGGGCAAGGGATGAAGCCCATGTTCATTGCGGGTGGGGGTGGCAGAGGGCTTATAGGCGTGTGACTGCTACTCCCTATTTTGTACCCAATTGTGCTTTAGAGTCAAAACAGGAAAAGAAAGGGGTAAATGAAACAGCACATGCATCCCTATACAAGCTAACATCTAGATTTTGGATAGTAGCTGCACACCTTTTAGGATGGTCCCTTCAAAATTACTATTGACATTACTTCTTTGATACATGCTGCTGCTGCTGCTGTTTCTCATACAGTACAAAGCACCAATAAATATTTCTGGCAAATTTACATGCATCTACCAGTTGTATATGTTTACTGCAGTGATTCGGGTTCAGATTTTTGACTCTTCTAAAGTTGTTCGATTTGAACTCTTGATTTCAAAAGGTTTATGCTCTATGTTTTCCATTTTTCTCCTACCAATTCAGGCATATATGCTGCCTAACTAAAGAAAATACAACAAGCTTTAAGATGTTAGGGAACAATTTGTCAGTATGTAATTAATTTGCTGATTTAATGCAGTGAATATATTATTGATCTCATGGGTGCTCCTGGCGCCCTAATTCCTGCTGAAGTACCGAGCAGTCATCTTCCAAATCCAGGCTTTGCTGTAAGGAGCTTTGCAGATGTCATAGGAACACCTATAGATATATGTTCAGTGAATGATGAAGGAATTAGAACACTAGCTGTACCACCTGATTTTGATAGAGTTTTTAAAGATGGCAGTTCAAAGTCAGATGAAGCTTCTGTTGTAGGCTTCCAAACAAAAGAAAACCAAAGCGAGGGATTTGAACACCAGTGTGAGAAGCTTCTTCCATCACCGCATAAATCATGTGAAAGCTTATCTGGAAAATATGGAAAAGCATCGTGTGCACAGAAAAAGAAAGTTAAGGATGTCTCAAAGTATGTAATCAGTGCAGCAAAGAACCCAGAATTTGCGCAGAAACTACATGCTGTTCTGTTAGAGAGTGGTGCATCTCCTCCTCCAGATTTGTTTTTGGACATAAATTCACATGATCTGGGTGAGCAGAAAGTGCTTGAACATATTGATATGGCAATTGGTAAAAATGTAGATAATAATCCTTGTAAGGTTTTTTCAAGCCATGAGCTGGAGCCTTTGAACAATGTTAATTGTGATGGGAAACAAAAACTGTCTGCAGAGAGGTTAGCCAAACAAAATAAAGAATTGGAGACAAATACCATTTCATCCGACTCTGAATTTACATCTGAGGGATATGTGCTTGTTGGTACTGGAACTAATGAAAAATTCCAGACCGATGCTACAGGTGTAAATATGGTTACTCCTAATCTGTTTCAAATGGATGCAAGAGCTTTGAATGAGGAACGCATTCTTGAATCATTTTTGGACACTGCAGCCCCATTCAGTGACCATACTGATAAACGCTGCTTTCAGGATAAGATTGGAGGATTTTCTAATGACATTGATTTGGGAAATGAATCTGCTGCGAAATTAATTGAAAAGGCCAACAGTGGTACCCGTGTTGATGCTCATAGTGAGGGTATTAACCCAGTGCTCAGGGGGGTTCCTGTATGGGATTTTCCATGGGAGGATATACGGAATGGTGAACGAATTGGTATTGGTAAGATTTTATTTCATCTGAATTATTCAGTTTAATAGTGGAGAAATAGAGGTGAATTGGTAATTTAGATGATGAATTATCATGGTAGACTTGGAGTTTTGGAATAATAAAAAAATATCATGTTTTCTCACTTTTTCCATGAAGACATGTTACTGTTACGTGTGTGTGTGTGTGTTTCCTCCATTTTCATTGGTAGTGAAGTTGACTGAATATCTTGATACTTTTTCTCCTGAATAATTAAAACTTGGCCTTTGACAAATTCATGAATCTTTTTGGACACTGCAGCTGAATCTTGCAAAAGACAACGTAACATTGCATCGTCGAGTGATGATAAACAGTGTTTTCAGCATAATATTGGAGGGTTATTTAATGACATTGAATCAGGCGAAGAATCTGCAATAGAAATGGCCAACAGTTGTCTCCGCATTGCGTGTGATACTCACAGCGAGGGTATTAACCCAGTGCTCAGGGAGGTTGCAGAATGGGAAATTCCATGGGAGGATCTACGGATTGGTGAACGAATTGGTATTGGTAAGATTTTCTTTATCTTAATTTGTTCTATTTCATAGAAGGAAAAAGACAGTGAATTGTTAATTTAGACAATGTATTATCATGTTAGACATTATATTTTGGAAGAAGCCGTGAGGGCATTTATGTGTAGGTTTATCTATGATCTTTTTCATTTTAGTTGGTACTGATGTTGACCTAATGTCTTTATTCTTTAGCTGATTTTTTTCCCTGAATAATTAAAACGCATCTTTTTACAAACTTTTTGGTTAGAGGACCAATTTTAGAATACTTCTCTCTCTCTGTCTCTTGCGCACTCGTTAGGATTTGAACCAAAGACCTACCCAACCAGTTGAGCCAAATCACCATTGTGATAAAAGGACATAATTGTTTCTGTTTAAAGCCAGTCTCTGATTAATGATACCAAACTCAACTTTATGCAATATGTGAAGAGCAGTCCACATGGGAATGTTGGATGTAATCAAAACCGGTGGCTGAGAGGGTGTTGCTTCTGCTTTAAGATCTTCTTTGGCTGCTTATTGCTCCCTTGGTCAAAACAATCAGCTACTTTTGAGCTCTCCAAGTGAAAGTTCAAATCCTAGTCCTAGACAAATATTGATACATGTGTATGCTTTAAACAAACTGCGACGAAAATGGTAAAAGTGCCATCTTAACCTATAAGTTAGTTTTACATCAATTATTTATCAAAAAGTTAGTGTTAAATTAATTGCTCTAGATCTCTCACAGATCTGGTTGTATTTCTAATAGATCTCTCATCTCTCTCTCTCTCCCCTTGAACCCTTGACCACACCCCCAATTTTTGGAGGGCTAGGAAGTGTGATTTGAGTTAGAGCTCATTGGAAAAATAAACAATTGGATGATAATCATATTTTCAACCTTATAGAGTGGGGAAGATATCTCGTAGTTCTATGATAATTATATTGTTACAAGAATTATGTATTAAAAAATGCTACCAACTTCTAGTTGGTTTAGTGCATTGTTTCCTCTAAAATACTTTTAGATTTTTTGCAACCTTGCTTATTGTGAGCTTATCTCAAATTTGGGCCTGTAATAAGTTAGTCAGGCCAAGCTGAGCTCGAGCTTGATGACATTAAGCCAAGTTTGAGTCTGCTTATTGACGCTCAATTTGAACTAAAGTCGAGCCTGTGTGTCCATTGTTTAAGCCACTTGAGGACAGTGGGGAAAATGGGAATAGAAGCAAAGGGGGAAATCGGTGTTGAGAGGTCCCTAGAGCAATTGAAATCCTTATTGCTTTGCTCCTTGTTCAAGTGGTATTGGGCTTGGAACTTCACTCATTGTATTTCAATTTCCATATTTGAGTTTCATAGTTCTCTTAGCTTGTCTGTTTGATTCCTTGTAACTTATAAGTTTCTTTGTGTTCATCATTGTGAGCTTGAAGTAATTCTCTTTACAATAAAACTTCATGAATCGCCTGTTAAAAAAAACAATTAGCTTTAACATTTATAATCAACAAAAGAAGGAAATAAGTTTGGAAAAATGTATGGATTATTGCTACCAATCATTTGGCCTTCTGTCCACTAGTATGTAGTTGCCTCCCAAAAGAGAACCTACAGGAGTAAGCACCTAAGTTTGTCTGGAGTCGACACTAGACCATTGGGATAATTTCAAGAGAAATTTTGTTCTTCAAAATAATCCTCTCTTTAGGAGTAAATTATTGTGCTTATATAGACTATTAAGCAATAATTCAAACTGACATAGGAAACCATATTCTAATTGACTTAGAAAACCTAATTCCAAATGATTTTGGGAAATTCCAATTATTGAATTACAAATATAACCTTGACTCTAATATAAAATATTAATAACCTAATTAACTACTTGGGCCTAAAGTAAAATACAGTTGACCAATAAAAACACAATTGACCCCAAAATCAAATTAGACTAAATTAAAATAAATCTTTCCTTGTGCTTCCTGCATCAGCATGTTAAACTTGTCAATGTTTGCTATATTCTATTTTTATATTATCTGTTCAGGATCACTAACCTGTACTTCTGTTTGATAATACTCCCACATGATGTGTTTTGCAGGTTCATATGGTGAGGTTTATCGTGCAGATTGGAATGGCACCGTGAGTTGTACTTTTAACACAGTGATTATCCATCTATTTTTTTTGTCCGCGGTTACCTTTAGGACTTATAAAAATGCATAAAATCTATTCTTTCTAAACAAGTTTTGATGACCACAAAGTGGTAAAATTAGCAACAATTGTATGAGTGCTTTTGAACTTTTTATGACTAACATTAGTAGTTTCTTTTTTTCGCCAATCAGAGTATCGTCAGATTCAATGTTTCATACGTTAATTCAATAGTGGTAATCAATGCAGCAATTCTATCAAAATCTTCTGTTTGCTTCAACAGCTTTGTGAAAGAAATAATTTCAATAGCTTTTTTCTTTTTGAAATTAAAAATCATTCTGTCAACCAAAAAAAAAAAAAAACTCCTATTCTGTCAATTGGTCATGTTAAAGGACTTTTTATGGTGACCCTGGAATATGAATTTGACTGATCCATTTAAATCAGTTTAAGACATTTTATTTGTTCTTCTTGACATTATACGAAATGTTTTTTCAGGAAGTTGCTGTCAAGAAGTTTCTAGACCAAGATTTCTCTGGTGATTCATTGGTTCAGTTTAAAAGTGAAGTAAGTGGAACATATTTAACTTACATTATATATTGTTGTTTTACTATAAGCCAAATATTTAATAGAATTAATTTTCTTTTTATTACTGAAGACATTTCCTCTCGGTTGCCTCATGCAGGTTGAAATCATGTTAAGACTGAGACATCCTAATGTTGTCCTTTTCATGGGAGCAGTTACTCGCTCCCCACATTTCTCAATACTGACAGAGTTTCTTCCCAGGTTAATTCTTTTCTGTACTCCATTTGTTATATTGGTGTTAATTAGTACCATATTTTTTAGTTGATCTACCTGCATATTTAATTTACCATGTTTACTTGACTTCCGTAAAATTCCTTGAGGGTGTTATTCTTTTATTTTGTGTCCCCATTGAGAGTGTCATTTGTGTCATTTTTAGAGTTTATCTGTCTTTATTTTAAGTGGCAAGAAGTATATCATTATAGAGATTTTTTAGGTCATGTAATTGTAAGTTTCTACCAAGAAACTATGTAACAAAACAAGGAATTTTGTTGTACTATACTGTCTTGTCCCTCAAGCTCTCTTGGTATGCAGGGGGAGTTTGTATAGATTACTGCATCGTCCCAATCCTCCAATTGATGAAAAGAGGCGAATGCGGATGGCTCTCGACGTGGTATAAGTTGGATTGTCTCTCTTTCTGGTGTATTTGGTTTACTTCTTTTTTCTTGAGCAAACTGCCTGATTTTTTGCAGGCCAAGGGAATGAATTACTTGCACACAAGCCATCCTCCCATTGTGCATAGAGATCTGAAGTCTCCAAATCTTCTTGTTGATAAAAATTGGGTTGTTAAGGTCTGCTCAATCCAAGTTCTCGCACTTAAGAGCTTTTCCCTGATTGTATTTGTTTTTACTTTTATTAAATAGAAGTACTGCCATATTGTTTGGTGAGAGCCATCAATTGAATCTTCTCCAATTTTTGGTTTCTGTCTGCAGGTTTGTGATTTTGGTTTGTCACGCACAAAGCACCACACGTTTCTGTCTTCTCAGTCTACCGCTGGAACGGTAATAATTAAGTGTGAATAACCAAATTTGTGGCCCTTTCTTTCATCATTTTACCTTGTTGTTTAATAAAAATATGTGTTGATAAAAGCTGCTGTGATACTGCAGCCTGAATGGATGGCACCCGAAGTTCTAAGGAATGAACGTGCCAATGAAAAGTGAGTTAATATGCTTGTGCTTGTAATCTGCCTAATTGCTGTAGCCTGGCAGGTCCATTTTGGAAAATTTTCAATGCCATAGATGTCTGGCATAATCAGGTTTTCTTGTTTGCAGGTGTGATGTATATAGCTTTGGTATCATATTGTGGGAGTTATCTACTTTATGTATCCCTTGGAAAGGGTTGAACCCAATGCAGGTTGTTGGAGCTGTTGGATTCCAGAATAGGCGTCTTGAAATTCCAGAAGAGGTTGATCCAGCAGTAGCACAGATAATATGTGCTTGCTGGCAAACGTAAGATTTAGACTTTGTTATCCTTATTGACACTTGGGACTGCACTTATTATGGTTATTAGGCAATTATATAAAATCAATTTAGATGTCCATCCTAATGAAATAATGAAGAGAAATTCTAAAATCCATGCAATATTTTTTTATTTTTCATCAATTATGCATAGTATGGACTCAAAATACAGAAGTGACAATATATATATATATGTATGTATGTATGTATATATGTATGTATGTGTGTAGGTATGGTTATGAAAATACTCATCTATGGCGGATGGTCATAGCCATGAAATATGGGGAAGGGACAGGGGGGTGGAGTACTAGAGTTTGTAGAAGAAGGGCTCATGGTTGTGGCTTATGGCGAAGTATTAGTGAAGGTTGGGAAAACTTTTTTAAGCATTTGTCCTTTGTGGTGGGGGATGGTTCTCGTATTCTTTTTTGGCATGATAAGTGGATTGGGGACAATTCTCTTAAAACTCTTTATCCACAGTTATTTGTGTGTGCAACTAGTAAGGAAGCTTGTACGGAAGTGTTAAGTCCTCCGTTTGGAGATAATGATAGAGTTTGGAGTATGAGATTTTATAGGGAAGTTAATGATTGGGAATTAGCGGCTTCCTACTCCCTCTTCATTTCATTAAAACTTGGATTCCTAGGGGTGGAGGTAGTGACAACTTTGTTGGCGTCTCAATGGCAGTGGAAAGTTTGATGTTCAGTCTTTCTATCATAAGATTTGAAATGTACCTCTTTCTACTTTCCCTTGGAAGGGCATTTGAAAAGTAAAGGTTCCAAAAAAAGGTGACATTCTTTATGCGGACAGCAGCTCATGGTCAAATTCTAAATTTGGATAGCCTTATGCCTTGTGATTGCACTTTGGTGAATCGTTGTTGTATGTGTTGTTGTAATGAGGAATCTGTGGATCACTTGTTGAGTTTTTGTTTGGTAGTTCATTCTTTGTGGATGGATATGCTTTGGTTATTTGGGATTGATTGAGTTATGCCAGGTTCAGTTGCAGACTTATTTTTCGGTTGGTATCATTGGCTTGGGAAACATAATTTTGACATTTGGAATTTGGTTCTGGGTTGTTTAATGTGGATTATCTGGACTGAACGGAATCAATGTTCTTTTGAGGATATTGGAAAATCTTTGACTTAGTTGTTAGATATATGCAATCGGACCCTTTATGATTGATCTCGGAGTTAGGGTCTCTCGGATTGCTCTACACTTCTAGATTTTCTTTAATCTCTTAGAATAGTTTAGTGTCAGTCTGTTTGTTTTTTACTTCTGTTCCCCTTTGTTCACTACCGCGAACCTTATGTATTTTTCATGCTTTTCCTTTTTCAATAATATTTTTTTCTTACCTAGAAAAAAAAAATATTTTAAAAGATCAAATTATGATATTAAACCCCATAATCTTGAGACATAAGGTCAATTAAAAAAATTATACCATGTTCTTGTTATAGTAAATAGCAATTATTAATTCAAGAATACATAGATGTGCTTTGTGATGGAATACTGGGTTGGAGTGATATCCTGCTTATCAACTATAATCCATTTAAGTATGTTTACTTTTTTGCAGGGACCCAGATCTACGGCCCTCTTTCTCACAGCTTATGTCCAGTCTTCGCCATCTTCAACGTCTAGTTGTACCTACAAATCAATTGACACAGTGACCAGATCAACACCATTGTAATAATAGTTGTTCTCTGGCTCAAAGAGCCGGAGGAGCTGAGGTTTTTTTTCTTTTTATGCAAAGAAACTTGAGAGAATGCTGGATTGGGAAGTGTTAGGTTCATTCAAAGTGGGAGCTCAGCACAACCCATTCAGAACAATTGGTGGTCCTCCTAACCGAACAGCTGCAAAAGTGCAGTGGAGGATACCAATGAAGTTAGTTGTGTAAGTAGGTAGAATCATTCTAAATGTAAGAATGTCCCAGGAGGGAAAAAAAGAAAAAAGGGAAAAAAGGGGGGGGGGGGGGGGAAGGGGGTTGAGAAAGAAAGAAAAAAAGAAAAAAGAAATAATATTATCAAGTTCTTTATCTGTGGAGATCATGTTTGGTGAATTGTATACATTTGATCTCTGCAGTATATTGTGAAAAAGAAAGATCAAAATAGGAAAAGAAATTATTTGCATAAGATGTGTTATTATGTTCTGCATACCAATTTTGTATTAAAGCTTGATTTTTGGAATGAAAAAAGACCGTCGCAGAAGTTACACGTGGTAGATTAAAAAAAAAATGGTTATTTGGAGTAGCTATGGCTGCTGCTAACCTCAATCTGGATGGAAACCTCTTTTTGCAGCCTGAAATAATTCAGGGACAAATAATTATGTTTTTCCTTTATTTGAGGTGGTCGTAATAATCAAGTGCTGTAAGACCGCGTGAATGATTAGTTGATTACTTGGCTGTTAAACTCAATTTTTGTTTTTTAGTACTTATAAACATCGGTGTATAAGACTCTTTGAGGTGGTCTTTTAATACCATACTCATATAAGGGTAATTACAAGAAAAATTTGTTTTGGGATGACTTAAAGTGTTGGTTAAAGGACTTAAACTCAGGACATTAGATCATGTGAACCTAAAAATTACTAGATTAACTTAATGGGTAACTTAGCTGTTCCTACTTACTACACATGGATATTTTCTCTTTAAAAGTTCTTGTCAAATTCTGGGCCACCACTTGGGCATATTGTCCTCTCTCTCTCTGACTACTCATTTACTTACAACCTTGGCTTGTTCTTACATCTCATTACAGCACTTTGGTTCTCATCTTCATTCACAATACTAATCAGTTTAGAAAGTCGTAAGTCACAAGACATCAAGCAAAATAGACCTGACAGATATGACACTCTCCCACTAATAAATAAATAAATAAACACTAAAAACCTAAATTATAGAGTAAAAGAAGTAATTATAAATAATAAACAAAAAAAATCTTTATTATTATTATTTTTGATAAAATAACTAAAAAAGAATTTTTATTTGAATAGAGCAGTGACCAACAATAATTAGCAAACAGAAAAAGTTATCCAAAAACATGGCCACCCAATTAACCCTCTTCTTTCCCTCCAAACCCAACAAATATCCATCCATCTTCCCAATTCCAAACCCCAAACCCTACCACCATCACCATTACCATTACAACTTCAAAACCCAAATTCCCAAAATACCCTTTTCCTCATCATCCTTCAGAAATGGAAGCAATACTCCACAACCAGAAACAGAGTGCCCTGTTCCACCAGAACAGCAGCCCATAAATGAGTACCAGAACCTCTCCACCTCCTTCCCATTCTCATGGGCTTCAGGTGACATTGCTCAATACAGCTCCAGATTGTTCATCACAGGAACTTCTTTTGCTCTCTTTATTGGCCTCCCTGTGGCCTGGCTTGGCACTGTGGGTCCAGATTCTGAGCCATTCAAGAGGGTTTTATGTGCTTTTTCAAGTGGGGTTTTTGTGGTGACTCTTGCCGTTTTGAGAATGTATCTGGGTTGGGCTTATGTGGGCAATCGATTGCTTAGTGCCACTGTTGAATGTATATATAAATGCTCTGTTTTCTATGTTATCTAACTTCACTTGGTTGGTTGCTGAGAAAGTTGAGGAAAGTAAACAGCTTGAATATCTGATTGTTTTTTTCTTCTCAAAATCTAAATTACAATTTTTAAGTTAGACTAATGTAATAAACTATATGACGAAAACTAGAATTCATCCAAACTTAAAAGGGTCTAATTTGGATTTTAAGTTTGACCCTTTTTTCTAATCTATGTTCTCTTGGTTATTAAGAATTCTAGCTTCTTCAACTAAGAAAGTTGTGTGAGGCATAGTTTTTAGTTTCTGTTGCTTCATTTTCCTAGCAACCAACCAGGGCTTAACACTTACGTGAAGGTTTAGGTGATTGATGGAGTGGTTTTTTCCCTCTCTTTTTTGCAGATGAAGAGACAGGATGGTATGATGGTCAGGTACATGAATTCTATTTTGTTTTGTCAGTAGTTCAATATAGTTTGTGCATCTCTACCTTATTTTTCATTTCTAAGGAATGTGAAGAATATTTTGGAAAGCTGAATTTTTCAAATGTCTTTCTTTGTATCATTTTTTACTTCCAGATGGAACTACTTTACCCGAAATAAGTCAGATAATTATTGCATATGTTGTTGCTTGCGGGGAGATCAATGAAAATTTGAATGTTTCGTAAAATTTTAGTTTCTTACTTTCTCTTGACCTTTTCTACCAACCTTAAGAAAATGATCTTGCTCATGAGACACTACTAACTAATAAGCATTATATGTAAACGTTTAATACATGAGGTGACAGTCACTTGACGTCTCACTCTAGGGAATTGCAATGAAATTTGATATCTGTTTGGCATTGGGGCAGTCTGGAATTCAGAAATTTATGGAGACAAGGTTGTGATGTTGTTGTAAGCTTATTGGTAGCCACAGAATTTTATGAAGAAATTTGGTATTGTGTGGAAAATTTTCAAGAATGAATATTTAGTAAAAGATAAAAGCAATGGTTTCTAAGTATCAATTTTCATTTCAAACTGTTAATTATATGCCAAGGATTTGGTGGATGGCTTTTGTTAACAATGTTTTCATAGTTCATAAAGAAAATCTTTTTTTGTTGAATAGTTCATAATGCAAATCTAGTGCATATCTCCTGTGTCACTTGTTTTTTATATGATTCATTGATTCCTACATTTTTACATTTTCTTATGTTTCCTAGCGCTACAGATGAAAATTCTTTTTCTAAAGTTCAGTTTATATTTTTGCATTATTGAAGCCTGAATTGAATTTCTTCAACAGGTATGGGTTAAAACTGCTGAAGTTTTGGCACGTGATAGGCTCCTTGGTTCATTTTCTGTAAGTTATATTTTAGACTTGGTGTAATTATAATGATCTTTGACTCTTTGATGCTGGAGGCTCTTGTTTATTATGAATCAAGGAACATAAATGATTTTTTTGAGGATGCTTTGCTATTAACTTCAAGGAAAGATGACTTATGGCTGTATATTTCAAGGAAAAGAAATGAAAGTGACCATCTGTATTGTCATTCAACCTTCAAAATGGCCTATGAGCGTTCTGGCAAATAGCTATTGGTACTTGCTTTCTCAGGAGTTCTAGAAGTTTTTGAACCAAAAGCTAAACTTGTTTTTTTGTTCTTTAAACCTCTTGGTTGACACTTAGACAGCAGGATACTTACCTGTTTTAAAAAGGAATCTTGGCAGTGCTTTATGGCATGTAATATTGTCATCTAAGTCATGCAGAATTGTTCTCATGAGTAAAAGCCGTTAACAAGAGTTATGGTGGCATAGTTTCTATATAGATTGTCTATGTATCCCCCTTTTGCCTACTCTTCAGCTAATTAGGCAGCACAGAGAAAATGGGAGAGTTTTCTATGACTTCAAGAGTTTCTGGAAGTCGGCAAAATGTGCTTTTGTGTCCATATGTATGGTTCATTGATTTGCCTTTTCAATTCATGCCATTTCATAAGTACTCATAGTGATCCAAAATGTCTATAATAGTCAACATCAGGACATTGAGCTATGAACTACAGACTTGCAAGTGTTGAAAGTCTTTTTTTCCCCCTCTTGGAGGTGCTTCCTTTTTCACTTGTTAGAATTCTTATTGGGAGATTGAGAGTGATAGATAAGTAAGAAAATTAACATAGGCCTATGTCCACAATAGAAAGCTCTTAACGTCTACAACTTTGTCAATAGTTTATCACATTTACCATATTTAGTACGTGTTGGTGTCCTTGATTGAGACTAAAATCAAGGACAATTAAGGATATCCTAGGTCAACTATAGGCTCTATATACATGGACACTATTGTTAGCTTATTGTATAGAAAATATGTATACAGCATCTCTCTCTCTCTCTCTCTCTCTCTCTCATATATTATAACTTTTGCTATATTGAATTGTATGTTACAATGAATTAGGCTTAGTATGGTAACCATAAAACTATAGTAACCCATAATATTACAAAACCATGGGCTAAAATATTTATAGTAATATCCTAATATATTCTAAGAATACCTAAAAAACTTTTCATTTGCTTCAGTGTTTGAAAACTTCTTTATAAACACAATCGATAACAATAAACTTCATCTTTGGGTAAATTCAAACTCATGCGGGTACTATATCTTCTGCAACAGGTCAAGCCTGTGCTGAGCCGATTAAAGTTCACTCTTGTGAGTCTTGCTGCATCATTGTTTGTATGTGTTCTTCTCCTTATTAACATTGATGGTGGCCAAAAGGTAGAAGCCAGTGGTAGAGTAATACCTGGAGTTTACAATGATGAATCTGCAAGATCATTTGAGCCAGACGCATTTTGCGGTGAACCTGGTCTTCCCTAATTCATGAAGCAGCTTTCAGTTCTATAGCAATGTATCTTATTCAGTGTAAAGGTAGAAGCATATCATTAATTTTCCTTCTGTACAGTTTTTCATATGGTTTTTTTTTTCTTTGTTTTGTTTTTTGGATATAGTTAGAAATATATACTTTCATATACTGCTGAACTTGCTGCTCGAACTCCTCTTCCACTAAACCCCTAAGCACTTTGTGCATGGGGGTACCATGTCACCAACAAGGTAGGTGGTATCAAGTGTAACATTTTAAGAGAGCCTAATGTGTAATTTTAAGAACTTTATCATATGAATTCACATAGCTTGAATGCATCCTCTTGTAAATTTAACTTTCATTATAATGACTTTAACGTGGTTTAGATTATTTACATGTAATCTGACATATAACTATTCATGTATTTGAGGTTTAAAACGTGGAAGTAGTGAAACTCATGATAGACGTTTATGATCTCTCTTTGAAAAAAGTAAGAGGAAAGTCTCGTTTCAGACAAAGCTTTTAAAAAAATAAGCGAAGAAAGGTTGATAAACCAAAAGAGATAGATTAATAGGATAATACTTGTTAGTACAAAGTTTTTGTGTACATATTCTATCTTCAACATTCTTGTCAAATTACAATGTTATATGCTTCAATTTTTTTTTTTTTGGATGAATTATATGCTTCAATTTGATCTCTTAAAATGAAGTAAAAATGATAGGAAAGATAGGCCAAATAGAGTAGGATCTGCTTTGCTTGGCACCAAACCAAGGTCTACTCTACTAGGTACCAACATCAAGATCTTTTTTTGATCAGCATACTAGTTATATTGCTTAGATCCACCACGTCTGGGGCCTAGGGTACTATTTGAAAGTTTCAGATCCCCATTAGCCACGTGGGCAAGAAGCAATTTAGGCCCACATGTTAAATGTGGTATGAGCCAATAAAGAACAACACTTGGAATATTGCATTTGATTACAAACCATTAAGAATCATTCATTAATGTGATCCACGAATAGAGACAAAGCAGAGGCGGCCATCTTAAAAATGGATAAACCCAAAAGAAAAAGTTAATATGTCTTGAGTGAATAATTATTATACTAAAAATAGAGAGAAATCTTACTTAAGCGGTAGAATAACAATGGTTAGACATAACACTGTTGTTCTAAACCTTCACCTTTTCAGTTTTGCATGTCTTCAAGAATTTGAACTTGCAATCAACTAAATCATCCATACATATATAAAAAAAAAATCATCCATAAATATGATTTTTGTACACAATTTTAACATGATAATTAGATATACTAGTACAGTTCTTAATTTGGCGATAATAAAAAACTAGAGAATATTCAATCCAAACAATATATCCAAATTAAAGGGAGATGAGTTCATAAATACTTAAGTTATTATCAAGTTATGATTCAACTCACCTAAGGTAACACTCGTATCTTTTTATTATCTATATCATAAGAGGGAATACAAATTCCTTGTCACACTATGGGTGAGTTTGGTTGGGCTTTTGGAAAAAGTGCATAATGAAAAAGTGCTTTTTTAAAAAGCTGAGTATTTAGTAAAAACTGTTAAAAAGTGCTTTTTGAAAAAGCTGAGTGTTTGGCTAGTATTTATAAAAGTGGCAGTTTGAGGGATAAATTACTAAAAAGGACAATGTATTTAAAAAAAAAATACAGAGGAAGAGATGAGGAAATTGGATGGGTTTGATTTTGAGTTGTTTTTGTTTTGGCGTGGAATGAGAGAGCTAAAGACCTTGCCCTTTATTGAAGGGCAAATTCGTCAATCCATGGTGTTTCCAACGGATCTATTGTCAAAGCCCAGTAACTTTTGTATTATGGACCGAAAATCCTCCATAAGCCGCTTGCGCGTTTCCTTGTTGAGTAAAAGCCAGCTTTTGGGTCTAACCAAACAGAAATTTTGATTCACTTTTTTATAAAAAGCCAGCTTTTGGGTCCAAAAAGTGGAACCAAACGGGCACTATTTCACTTTATATTCTACCAAATTTCAATATGTTATATGTCTGATCTGTGAATTTATTTTATCATTAAGGCATTAGTAACTCAACAAAAGAGAAACTATTAGCCCATCTTATGGCTTCTGCATCATTGGCCTCTCGTATTTATCTTGTGAAGAAGTTGTTGTTGAAGGTGATTCGCAGGATGCATCCAAGTCATTCAAAACAAGAAGCTACATGTTCACTGGAGAGTTTAAAATGTTTTAGAAGAATCCATTGCTCTTGCAAAGTTTGTTCCCATTTCCTCCTTTTGTTGGATTCCTAGGGAAGCCAATAGGATTGTCCACTCTTTAGCAAAATGGTCCCTCAATACTAGATTTGTAGGTTCTTTTGACTTGTGTTAATGGAGGCTTAATTCTCCTTTGTGTTGTTCTCCTGTTTTTGTCTTTTCGAATAAGATCGATGTGATTGTTAGAAAAAGAAGTAAAGGTCAAAAAGGCAAATTAAACAGCTAGAATACATACATGATACATGCATATGCATTGCACTTTACCTGACCTCACCACTCACAGACTTCACTCGGTTTTGAAAGGTTTTGAAAACAGTTAGGTAGACTAACATCAAAGACTTCATGAGCAGCTCATGGTTTACCTTCACAATTTTCCCGTGGTTTAGATGATTTAATACCCATAATCTAAGTTTTCATAAAATACACATTTTCATAGGTGTAGAAAGTGTAATTAATGAACTCATGTTAGGATGTCTTAATTAGGAAGTATGAACACTTTATTTTAGATGTCATACTTGTCATGTCATATTATAATTTTTCAAAATTTCTTGTGACGTTGTGTTGTACTCGCAGGTGTATCTTTGTCCATACTTCTTAGGTCTTAAGTCACATTTCAATCAAAGCATACCAGTTAGGATGTCTTAAGAATAATATTTGTTAGTTCCAAGTTTTTGTATACACAACTATTATTTATTTATAACATTCTTGTCGAATTACAAGGTTAATATTTCAATTTAATATCTCAAAAAGAACTAGAAATAATAGAGATATGTTGAGGAGAATAGTTTTCGCTCTACTCGACACCAAACCAATGTGCTCTATGGTCTATTCTTGGCACCAAATCTTGAAAATTTGTTAGGCACATTGCTTAGGTCCACAATCCACTATAGGCGGAGGCAAAGGCAAGGAACTATATAAGAGTTACAGATATTTAGACCACCAATCACGACAAATTATTAGGTAGTCTAGAAGAAGTACTCAGGGCTGTCATATGAGACTTCACGTGAGAGCCTAGAGCATGGCTCTAGAACTACTTAATAATTTCCCACCAACCGCATAGACAACAAGCAAATAATGCTCACGAGTTAGACTTCGATCAAATCTTTAACACACAACATTCAAACTACTTGACTATTTTGATAAGCAAAACTACTTGACTATGGTTACATACCATTAATGATATTTAATTGATGTTACTTCACATAAGCAAACGGCATGAAGAAAGTCATTGGCATGACCAACTTAAAAATGGATGAACCCAAATGAAAAAAAAAGTAATTAAGCACTTCTTGAGTGATCAATTATTCCACTAAAAAAAAAAAAAAAAAGAGAAATCCAACTTGAGCATCAGAATACCAGTGGTTAGACACCACACCAATGTTCTAGACCTTCACCTTTTCATAATTTTTACACACATATATGTAAGTTCACTTGTTATAAGAAACTAAAATGTCCAATTCCAAATAGTAAATCCAAATGAAAAGCATTTCGGTGTATAAATACGTAAGTCATTTGTTCATCAAAAAACAAATACTTAAGTCATTTTATCAAGTTATGATTCAACATAAAGACTAATGTCATTAAAAGAATAAAAATCTTCACTCATATTTTTGAATTTTATTTTTCTTATTTTTAACTCTGATTATTTTATATATAAAAACAAATAAAAAAACAAAAACAAACATCTGAACGCTGTGCCTGTATGGTAAGAAATTTTTATTATTGTTATTTAAATATTATGATAATACTTAGAGTAAAAAAAGGTTTAGAAATATACTTTGCAATACTGCCAAACCTGAATTGATATTCAAGATGAAGACATTAGTATACTTTTACGCCCAGGCTAAGATAAGATCATATGACTGTCAAGAAAAGAAAGAATAAAAAAACAAAAAAAGAGGCGGTAAGTAACAGCATACAATGTATGTGATACATAATGCAATGCACTTTACCTCAAAATTCACAAGGTCTTCGTTTCTCAACCAACGAGGAGTAACAGTTAGACATCAAAGTTGTTCCAGAAGATGGCAATAGAGCGTGTGGTCAATCTAAACAATGAATAAACATTAAAATATAGTGGACCCACCAATGAATCGAAATTAAGGAATGGTTCATGCACCTTTCCCTTCTTTTCCTCTGCTCCTTTGGTTTCCAGAACAAGAAATAATTACTACTATTTCCACCAATAAACTATATTTTTTTATTATTTAAAACAAAGATTTCTTTCATAATTTTTTTTATCTTTTTTGTCATCATAAATCATTCATTCTTCTTCCTGTACAATGAACAACTACAACAGCAACAAAAGCACAGGCTTTTTTTCTTCTTCTCCTCACCTTTTTATTTGTCAATTGGACCCTTTTTCAGATTTAGCTTCGGCTTCAGTTTCTGCATCAGTATTGTCTTCAGGTACAGTATCTGTGCTTACCCTTTTAAGCTTTTAATGATTTGAATGCGTTATGTATAGGTTTGGATCTTGTTCTTCTTCAATGTGTTTTGGATTTTTGTGAAGTAACCCATCTGGGTTTCATGGAACAATTGAAAGTCAGAAGCTTTATGTACGGTTTGTCTAAAACAACTTTTTTTTTTTCCTTTTCTTTTTTCTGGTGGTAGTTTATCTTTTTGAAAACAAATACTTTTTCTCCTTAATTGTTTGTTACTGATGTGTTTTTGGAATCCTCAGATATTGCCTAGGATCATAGAATAAAAACTTCTTTCTTGATTCGATTTGTGGCAATTTCATTAAGAAATTAAAGCCCATCATAGAGTTTCTGCGAACTATGCAGGTCAGTGTTTCGTGTTTTTGTAAATGGAAAACCTTAGTGTGATGACAACTATGCATGGTAATATTGCCAAAGAGCAAATTCCATAGTTCTAAATCTGAAGTGAATGAAGGAGAGGGTGTTATTACTTAATAGGTTTTGCACTTGTTAAGTTATAAATGGGATATGGAGGAAAACATAAGAAGTCAAATTTACTATGATACATTTTCTTCTTCCTCTCTCTCTCTCTCTCTTTTGAATGACAGGTGCTTTCTATTGATAGACTTAAGTCTGGATTATTCTGATCTTTATCTATTTTTTTGGACGTCTTTAGATAATAGTTCGTTGATTTTTATTTCATTGTTATTATTATTATTTTATTTTATTTTTTGCGCTCATTGTATTAGTGACTAATTACTGTTCTTTACAAACTTTGACTACGTCTGAAAGAGAACCTAATCCGATTGAACAGTATAATACACAGCATGCCATCTTTTTATCTTTTGATAGATAAAAATTGCTTTATTACTGGAAAAGAAAAAAAGAAAAAAAAGAGAAGAGGAACCTATGAGTAACTTAGGTTATAAAAGTTCTGTTTTATTTTCTAATTGTGTCAGTGTCAAAAAATAGAAGTGGGTCAACTGAGGATGTATGGGGGGTGCAGCGTTATGATGAAACATTCTTTTTTATCAGAGGCTCAGTGAGCCTAATAAAGGGAGCTTTTTCATTTTTGTTTAGTTTGATGATCACATTAGTATTATGTTTGTCGCTGCACCTTCAGACAGTTTCAGTTAGCACAATATCTTCTGTTTTTTTAACCATATACCTTCCAGTTGTTATTGTATATTCTTTTCCCCCATCTCCCCTTTCCTAAGAATGCCTATAATGTTGTGTTTATTGTATAATAACTCTTATCATGTCGATGAAAGGGTAACTGATTTGCTAGGTTTGCTTATAGCATTTGGGACAAATAGTATGCCTGAGGGTGTCATTTGACATATTGATGTTTCTGTGTGAGAATTTGAACAAACCTCTATGCCATTCAGAAGACTTCCTCAAATGGAGTTAACAGTAGCTTATGATGCTGAACACGCAAGTTCTTCACAACAGATTCAGCATGAGTTCTGGCCATTGGATGAAATTGATCCAAAGAATGCAAAGTTTCCATGTTGTTTAGTTTGGACTCCACTACCAGTAGTGTCATGGTTGGCACCCTTCATTGGGCATGTTGGCATTTGCAGGGAGGATGGTGCTATTTTAGATTTTGCAGGATCCAACTTTGTAAATGTTGATGATTTTTCATATGGTTCTGTAGCCAGATATCTCCAGCTTGATAGAGAGCAGGTACTCTTTCTCTCTCTCTTGAATCCATCCAGACACACTTTGTTGTCAATTTGATCATCAATACTTGACAAAGCAATTTAGTGGGAAAATATGAACATTTGAAAAAAGAGTTAAACTGAATATTTTTTTAATTCTCTCTCTCTCTCTCTCTCTCTCCTGATATTGTTCAGCCTTTGTTTGTAACAAAATTGAAAGTGCCCATTAGAATTATAAGTTTGTCACTTATTTCGTCTCGTATCATTTTATGTGAAGGGTTCGTGTTGAATAATTAGAGCTACCAATTGGTTCTGTTGACAATTTTGTTGTGGAAGCTGAATTTTAATGAATTGTTGCTTTACCCCAAACCTAGTACAGTCCATTGACAGTTTTGTTCTTAAATTGGAATGTTAATGCAGTGTTGCTTTCCACCAACCGTAGCTGGGCACACATGCAAGTTTGGCTACAGGCATACTGAGTATGGGACATCACTCACCTGGGATGATGCACTGCGGTCTAGTATGCGTTACTTTGAGACTAAATCCTACAACCTCTTCACATGCAACTGCCACTCATTTGTTGCCAACTGTTTTAATCGGCTCTGTTACGGTGGATCAATGAGTTGGAATATGGTAAATGTGGCAGCGCTTATACTATTTAAGGGGCATTGGGTTGATAGCATGTCAATCCTTAGATCATTCCTCCCTTTTGTAGTGGTGCTCTGCCTTGGTATTGCCATGGTCGGGTGGCCATTCTTGATTGGGCTGTTTTCCTTCTCTCTTCTCCTTCTTGGGTGGTTTTTGATTGGTACTTATTGTGCCAAAAACTTGATGGAGTGCTAGGTCCTTTGTCTTTGATGTTGAAGAGTTTTTTAATGGAGGAAAACAGATAATGTTGTATGGGTATTCCTTCTATAAGTGTTGTTTATAAATAGCTGATATGGAGCTGCTGCAGTTTTTCTGGGGAGACCTTTGTAATCAAAAGTTGTCCACCTAGAATCAAGAAGCGGATTAAAACTGTAGATTATTGACTAAATAATGGAAATTTAGATCTTCTCTCTCTCATCAGCGTAGAATTTGAAATTTGTATTGTATTAATTTCTGTAGTTGGAAACTTGTATTTTAGTGACTTATATTCTTTATGGGGCAGGACATTGTTGCACTGTGTGGAGAGATTGGGAAGGAGCACAGAAGCATGCTCTCTCTCAAACACCAAACATGATGAACTCAACCAGACAGCAATAGTGTAAAGTGTTTCTGAAGAATTTGAAAATACAAAGCGTGTCTTTGGTGGTCATTTAGTCCTTGCCATTTTGTTGTACTGGAGAGGATAATACCTTGCTTTGGATGTACTGATAGTCAGGCTGAGCGATACTTTCCTTGGTTTTGTGCCGTTGGTCCCCTCTGGTTCAGGGGCATTTTGGGGAGACATTTAACAAGGTGAATAATGCTGTGGTGTTTGTAGGGTTTCAAATAAGCAACTTTCAAAGACAATGAATTATATTTCAATAAGAAAATTTGTATAATTCCTAGGATTCGTTTGTCCATTATATAGGTGTTAGTGTCAACGTGGGGACAGCAAAATTTGTCCCAAAATAACGAATGAAAATTTTATAATATGTGAAGATTGACAAGAGTCTTGTGGGTTTTGATGCAGACATGCATGAGGCTGAAATCAATTATGGTGGTGCTGGGTTCTGATGCAGACATGCATGAAGCTGTAATCAATTATAGGGCGGGGCTGATGTTAACACTTACTGGAATGAGTTTTGAATGCCATAGCTAGCACTATTCCACCGTGCAATACTTTTTCAATGGTTGAGATCAAAAGTTAAGAAGATAGCTTTCAATCTCATCCATTGAATCAAAAAATTTTAAAAAGTTAAAAAAAATGTAAAAAGAGTTGAAATTTAAGTGAATTAGGGGTATTGCACAATGCACTGCATCTCAATGATCAGTTCCCAAAGGTGACATGTGATCCTGTGGTACACATTGTAGGCGATCTTAATTGGAAAGTGAAAACCTGAGATATATATGTTACTAATTGGACTGGAGGTGAGTATAAATGAAAGCACAAGAAAGCAAACATCTAACTAATTGTTTTTGTAGCCGAGCACACATATTAGACACCATGGAAAGGCACTCAAATTATCAAAATGACTATCAAATGGCAGCATTGAGATGAAACAGAAATTTCAACAAGATCGCTATCATTAGTTGGCATTTGGGCAGGCAAATGACGGTTTAAAAACCCCTCCACCTAGAAGACACGAGCAAATTGGTCTTAAGCAGTGTCTGGTTTTGGCAATACAGGAGAGGGAGGTTAGAATAGCGTTGAAGGATCAAGACAGAGCTGCCACTCAGATTTATCTTCCATAATTATCTCAAAAATTTGAAGTATTGTCTCCGCATACCAAGACTTTGATAAATACTTCTCATGCTCCATACTTGGGGGCCTTCCAAACCTTAAAGGCAACCTCATGCAGAAACCTATCTGCCGGTATTACAAGATTTCCACCATGCTGTGCAAAAATGAAAACAATTATTATATACATAGTGAAGCAGATATTTTAATGAATTGAAACCCAGAGATATTAGAATTCAAGTAAAAAGGGAGGAATCATGGATATGATAACAACAATTTGTACCTCCTTAAAATCTTTAAAAGAAAATGCCTCTACCATATCCTTGCGGGTTACAGCATACTGCCATTGAGCAATCAAAATTGGGCAATGGTGCCTGTTCATCACAAATGAATTGGAGCTATAAGAAATGGTCTAAGAAGTGCTAGAAGCCACCAAGTTTATACTCACCTAACATCCTTCCGTGGAGACTCTCCTCTCATGGTGTAACTTTGACGAGGGAAGAGTATTGAAAGATTAGAGATTTTCTCATCTTTAGGCATCAAAACTGACAAGCTGGGATCAGTGTCCTCTAAGACATCACCAAAGCTCATCAAGAGGGACAAATGCAGACGGGAACTAATTTCAGAGCCAGGTTGGGCTATCTGCAATATACCACCAACCAAAACATTGACATACTCCATGTCATTGGCAATATTAGCCTTGTTTCTCTCACTAATTACCTTTTCACCATCCCCAACGTGAACAAACACCACATCATATTCACTCACATCTAGTGCCTTCCCTTCTTTAAACCCGAGCAACTTTAGCAATTCAGCAGCCACAACTTCTGCTGGTAATTCCTCAAGAGATTGTTGGTTTGTAATTAAATCATCAAATTGCAACACAGAAATGCCCAGTTTGGCACCAAAAGATTTCAAACTTGTATTGTTTGTGATTATAGCAGCTCTCATTCCCATGAACCTGAGTTTAAAAGGCATGTTGGTTGATTTTGTCTACCTGTATTTTTAATGTATATGACAATTTTTTGAACAAAACCCAACAGAAAAATGATACCTCTCTGATATGGTTGGCATTCTAGTGGTGTTGCCACTCTGAAAAACAGAGAAATTATGCTATTTATTAGACTTCATCTTGAAACTATACTCTTTAAAGCTAAAAAGTATAAGAATCTCACCTTGTCAAGATAAGATTCATAAGCATCCAGCAATACTGCAAACTCCCTAACCACTCTCTCATCCTCACTTTCTGCAGTCCATAATCAAGTCAATCAATCCCAATGATCACATATTTTACAACTTTCAAAAGTAAATAGAGAAGGAAGAACCATAAATAACCATGAACAGAACCAGCACAATGAAATTGGAATTCCAAGCTCATTTAACTGGATAAATATAGCTTCAGAAGTTAAAAGAGCAGTGTATGCTTGATTTCCGAGGCATCAAGGTAAATTAAATTGGATTGTGTGCACGGCGCATTTGAGACCTATGACAAACGAGTAATATGCCAGAGAGACAGAAATTTCACAACTTTCTCAGGTAGCAAGTTGTGAATGGTTCAACATCAATTCCACACGGGTTCACCACTAATACAGATTTTATTATACAGTAATCATAGCATGCCACCCCTAACAGCAGTGAAAAAAGTTGTGAAATTTTGTGTGTAACTAGATACAATAATGCACACATACTAATACTTCTACCCCCCAAAAGCTCTATGCGTGCTCTTGGGCACCAATTGAAATATCTATATGCGCTAGATTAGATACAACAATAGCAAACCCAACTCATAAAATGAGCTTCCTTTATAATTTGGGTGCACATATGGATGCTTTGCACAAATCAGTAAGAAGTATCAAATTAACACCTTTTGTGTTTTTGTAACAGCACAGTCTCAATTGCATGGAATTCATCAAAACTGAAAGCTTTACGCATACCCCAGATACAAATGAAGAATCAAATTATCACCTTTTTTGTTTTGGATGAATCAAATTTAAGATTTTTCCTTTCTTAAATTATCAAACAAAGGAACCTATCTGATGGGGTATTGAAAGCATTACAAGCAAACATGAAATAAAGTGCCAATTATATAAAAACTTAGAGAAAGAGAGAGAGAGAGAAACCAGAGGCAGGGGCATTGTGGAGGGTCAAGAAGCCACAGGAAGCTTTGGAAGAGAGAGAGTGGAGATGGGTATGAGATGGTTGGATGAAAGGTGCCAACCCATCTCCGTACAATATCAGAGCTCGGCTTGGTTTGTACGCCATTTTCTTCTTTCTTTTCGTTTCTTTTCTTTTGCGTTCAGAAACAGCAGCTAAGAACAGTGAGGCTTTAGAGACAAAAGATAGATCGAGATGGATGCCACTTTGAGAAGTGTTATTCTTTTTCTTTTTCTGGATGGGGAGAAGTGTTATTCTTTATAACGTTGCATTTATCGGGGAAGTATAAACTCCGCCACCGCATATTTTTGATGCGATGATCAGGTCATAAGTACAAGTGTTTTTAAAGTATAAAGGTAAAAATTGGGTTTAAGTTTTTAAGAAAGAGCTATACACATATTAGAATTAGAAAAAAAAGAAAAAAAAAAATTAAAGAAAAATGATAGGGACCAAAAAATCTCATCGCATTTCCAGTGGTATAACTCTCCACGCAGTAAATTGTGGGATAGTTGACGTCCCTTGCTCGAAATTTAGACCGGCTTTTATAAACTACAAACTTCACCCCTTCGATTACCCAAAAAAAAAACTCCACCCCTTCTTATTTTTTGCATTGCACATATTGGAAATTATGACTATAGGCTATAGTCCATTAGACCCCATTTTTTTTAATTCAAAAATTACTAACAGATTTGAACTTCTTTTTTTTTTTGAATACAAGATAGAATTTCACTCTAGCCTAATCTAAGTGTATATGTGTGTGAAGCTCACTCCTGGAGAATTGAACCCCGGCCCTTGCCCCCCACACCCCACAAGCATTTATACTTGTGGAGTGACCATCGCACCAAGGGTATGCGGTGGTTAACAGATTTGAACTTTAAATATTATAAACCCACCAAAATGTGTCAAGTACTAATTAATTGAACTATAAAACTCTTAGCAAAATCTTATTATAATTTTATTTTATGTGTGTGATTTGTTGTATGGTTTTTTTTTTCCCCTCCTTTTGTGACATGTGTCCTTGCTGTTATCTGTAAAAAAATTATTTATTGCAATAGTTATACCAAATCACCAATGAAATAATTCAATAAGTGTCTCATAAAAAAAAAAAAAAAAAAAAACCCTCAATAAGTTAATACCATGTGGGGATTATAAAGAAAAAACTACCAAGTGGAAGGTTGATGGGATCAGTTTGACGAAAAGAGTATAAAATTAAATCACATGACATTCACTCAATGAGTTGTTACATGAGTGATTTGGTAAACCTATGGCAAAGTAAGCTCTATCCTCTTCCTTTTATTTCTCTCTTTTCCTCTCTCACTCTCTCACCTAATGCCTAATGGCCACCCTCATTGAAGTTTGTCACTCTCAAATCTTCATTTTCGGTGTCTGCAACCATCATGGAATTTTGTCATTATCAATCTCTTTGTATTTGTCTATTATTGATTCTTGATATCTTTTCCCCCAACAATTTATTAACTCTCTCAATCTCTTCAACTATCTACTATTATGTAATATGTGCATGGTTTTAAAAATCAAACTAGATCGGCTGGTTTGACTAATTTAGTTGGGAACCAGGTACTAGTTCGGCTCGGTTCGGTAAAAATGCCCTAAATCGGCCAAAACTAATTAAAAACATGTAAGGCAAATCCAATTTTGTCTCCGGTCCGGTTTTTAAAACCATGAATAGATGATAGTTTAAATTGACAAATCCAATGACAATACTTTGATCGACTTTCCAAGCAATCTCAACTGGCATCGATTTTCTCCACCATCCATTCAACATCTTTAGGTCGAGTGTTGTTTTAGGTGTAACTCACGTCCCACCAAACTATGATTGAATGACTCCATAAAAATGAAAAAAGAAATATATATATATATATATATATATATAAACAAAAGGAGTAATAAATTTATTAAATTATGACATTTAATATAATATTTAAATAACAACCTTTAAAGGTACAAATGATGCATTTTTTTTTTTTTTGGGGGTAAACAAAAGTTTAGCTGAGGGGAGGCTACCCCATACCAGGGCTAGGGCAAGCAACAGTACTCAGAGAGGACTTACATTGGATTTATAGATCACCTACCAATTAGGATTGCTGGCAGCGGGACTAGAACATAGAGAGGACTTACATTGGACTTATAAGTCACCCACCAATGATGCTTGTTTGTTTTGCATCAGTTTATTTGAATTTTATGGAAAGTAGTTTAAAGTATAGTTTTAATTGGACAAAAAAAATGGTGAGGTTTAAAATTTTATATAAGCAAAATAAGAGTTAAATAATGAACATATCTAAGAACAGCTACATCCCCAACATTTTTATAATAAATCTATGCAAAAAGCCATTATTGATGGGTAAAAAAATAATATCAGTATTAGGCCCAAATTAGAACTAGTAATAGCTTACCACATTTGATTTGTTGTGAAATTATTGTGAATTAGAAATGATGAATAATTCAAGGAATCTATTTGGTAAAATGTGGTAGTTGGTACCGTGTCCTGATAGAGAGAGAGAATACTAAGTCAGCAAATTGACATTAGAAACCTATTTGAATTTTGAAGTAACGTTGACGTAGTTATTTTTAAAAACTGCTTCATATTAAGGCCAGAAGATGTGTCAATAATCCCTCAAATTCATGGGACATTTAGGATGGACAATGGATTGACATATTGGCCATGCTTAGTTAATCAATTAGCTTATTTGCTTTTGTACAGTTTATTAAAATCTCATTGATTTTAGGCAAAATTACATTTTAATTAATTTTCAGCAAATAAACAAATCACCAAAATCAGCAAAATGGTCATCCAAATGAATTGGAAAGACTTCTTCAAGCTGTAATAATTAAATTGCATCAGATAGTCATCCACGAATTGAGATAGATTTTGCACACAATCAGCAGCATTTGATTACCAAGAAAAAGAGCATACACAAGCTAATAGAAAGGCTAAAATCTGAGGCAACAATTTAGGGACGGAACCAAGATTCAAACTTAGGGAGGGCCAAAGTTCTTTATTCAAAGATTTTAAAAAATTGGAATATCAATATTAGAGATTGAAAAAGTTGCATATTAGCATTAATTTATTAATTATTATCAGTATTTTTTCTTTTGAAAAAAAATTTTAATAATAGGATTTTATAATTAAGAGGTTTGTAAGTCAATAGACACGTCTTAATATTTTCGAGGTCTAACTAATGTGTAGATGAAAAGATCAATATGTGGCATTGGTGGTGCAGACCCAGGCAATAATACCATACAAAGTTACAAACTAACTACGAGAGCAAGTTCTATGTGCGCTGAACTGCCTAGCTGGTGGGTTTAATCATAATTTTCTGACTAATGCCACCATCCTGGCCTTTCTTGCCCCAAAGAAACACGGTGGCTGCTCCATTTTAGCAATAATGAACGATGATGAACAATCTGTCATAAATCAAAAAAGTTTTTTTAGAAGGAAAATCCATTGAATTTGCCAAATCAGAGCAATAGTGCACGGGTTTAGAACACCTTTCTAAGGACTCCTTTGGTGAAAAAACTTCAGGTTCTCAATCTTCAATCCTTGTGTTAAAAGTGAAACTTGGAAATACTGTTGCCAGACTCAGATCCCTGGAGTATGTCACAAATATTAACAAGCACAGTCAGTGTAAGATTTCTGGAATCAACAAAATAGTTGGGCAGGCACATAGATTCAAAGAGGAGTAAATGAATTAATTGGGGGACAGAAATATAATGTAAAGACATGGATACTTCAAATAAGGTAGTGTCATGTTCTTCAAGAGGTTTGGGTTTCTAAGAACAAAATCCTTCCACTCTTCGGTATTGATTCTACCATCCTTGTCAGCATCAGCATCTGCAAATGTCTGCAAGACTGATCTTATGAGTACTAGTGTGTTCCAAACAATGACATAAGTTAGAATGATCGAATTTAGATGTATTCTTACACTGTCCATGATAGCCTGAAGAAGATCATCTGACAATGTTATATCAGATTCCATTAAAATGACAATTACCATTGCCTTAACCTGATATCAACCAAAGGGTGCTTCTAGCTAAAAGAACCTTTGGGGAACAAAAAATGCCTTAGGCGCTAGTCTTTGAAAAAAATTGCTAAAGAACCGAAGACTACAAAGTATACTTACTTCTTCTCGCTCTATAAAGCCAGTTTGTCTCAGATCATACAGCCTGAATGCAACTGCAAGAACTCAACAAGAAACACTGATTGATGGACCCATGAATTACAGACGACTGTATATAACAAAAGATTGTCTCTTGAACACTTACAATCAATTTTTTCTTCCAAGGGAGCATTGGGATGGAAGACACTGAGTGCATGGACAAATTCGTCAAATTCAATGACACCATTTTTCTTTTCATCAAAAAGATCAAAAACCTAGAAGAGCACACGTAATAGTTGAATATATTTTAGAGAGAGAGAAGCTAATATTCACACGTAAAATCTCTTTTATCCGGAGCTTACAGTAAAGCAATAGACAAAATCTATTTCTGTACCAGTACCAAGGGTAATTTGTTATCTTTATAAAAGTTTTTTTTTTTTTTTTTTTTCAGCGTGGTTTTTATACCACTACAAACTATTACTATAGTTCAATTGTTGAATTGTTACTTGTATCATAGTCTAATACCACCAAGCAATAAATTTGAAGCAAAATGCTCATAACAGAAGGGGAAGAGGGTAGAAGAAAATGATAAAAGTTGTAACAGTCCATTTACCCTGTCCAGAAAGAGATTTTTACCGCTTGGAGTTTTGAACAGTGCTAAATGAAGCTCTTCCTACAAGATAACAAACATAAATTATAACTATATACAACTATTAATTGATTAAAAGTAAACCTTGTGAATATGTGATCAATGTTAACGTGTCCATAAACTATCAATCAATACCACTGCATACTCAAATTGGATGATGATCATGTATATAAGTTTTAAGTGCCAATTGATTATGTATGCCCTTTCTGTTTTTTTTTTTTTTTTTTCTCTCTCTTTCATAAAAAAAAAAAAAAAAAAAAAAAAAATTCACATCATCAGCCAAACCTAAATTTTTTTGGATAGATTTGTCTCACTGACTCAAGAAACACTAAACCAAATCCTCCTCTAAACCAAGCCTTAACCCCCCACCAACCCAATAAAAGTCCAATCTGAAGTATTAATTTCAATTTTCATAACTTGGTCATCCTAATTATACCATGTATCACCGAACTTGTCAACTAATTACTCATGAAAAGGGAAAAACCGTACTACCTCTCCATTTCGACACAACAATAAGTTTTATTTTCATCCAAAAAACACACACACACACACTAGTCATATGTGAACTTCTAAGCTTATACTCATCTTAAACAAAAAGTAACTTATGGCGATCACAGGCCAAATGAAGGAAGAAAAAAAGAAAAGAAAAAAGGAATCCCTGAAATGCACCATCCAGCAAAAAATAACACAACCAGACCAATTCGGCAATTCCCAACAATCAAAATCTATTTACCTTCTGAATCAACTCTTCGTCAATAATTGAACTACTCAACTACTTAAACAGCTCGTATAATGCCTCAACTTCATTCACAGTAACTGCATCGTTAAGAGCATATACATTAGCTCATATAAAATAACATAAAGCCGAAAATATAGTTAATAAATCCCAAAAATTACCTACATCATATTATAAACTGGTTATGCTAATGCTTTTGCAAATATACAAGTTACGATAGTAGTTTAAGCAAAATAAATTTTTATTATTTCTTTACATTTATTGACAATGAAAAAAGAAGGTAGATGGTGATTATTGTATGCAAAAAAAGAGAAATAATTAAAAAATTTAAGAACAATTGATATTATAATGAATTATATAATATACTTTTTTTTGCAGACGTGAAAAAGTGTACTATAAAAACCTTATGTTATAACGAACTATAACATAAGTAAATACAACCAATCAATGAGTGGGAAGAACTTTCAGAAAGCGCTTGCAGATAGTTTCGCTGGCTAAGCGAGATATCTCTTCAGAGCGGTTCCTGCAGTTCTGGAGGCGCGGTGGCCTGCACTTGAAGCAACCCTTGAAAGTGAATATCAAACACTCAAATATGGCTATAAGCGGTACAAAGGCCACTCAGACAAGCTCGCATATTGTCAAAGAACTCGATCCCTGTACAATAAACAAAACACATCATTCATATATATTATTGCATGAAAAACCGTAAGCCACCACCAACAATAATAAAAACTAAAACCAACGGCGAAAGTAGGTGGTATTTACTGAGTAATCCATGATTGGTTTGACGAGGTCTGTTGTGTTAGAGTTTGAAGTTGCACCTCGTACATATGTATTTACTGAGTAATCTAGATTTGCAGGTAATGATGTAAAGAGAAATGAATTGATTGACGGGACTTGTGATTCCATAGAGGTTGACGCCGAGTCGCCGACACTCTTTTATTTTGAGTGCTAGCGCCATTTTCTTCCTTAATTGACTTGTGTTGGGCATTGTTTTTTTTGTTTTTTTTTTTGTTTTTTGTTTTTAATTAAAAAGAGCCAAGGATATGAATTCTTCATTCCTTAACTATCGAATTCTCTATTAAAAAAAATTGGAGTTCTTTAATTTTTGCAAAGTAGGGTAGGATACTAGGAGATGAAAGATGTGTAAGATGGTTCCTATCTTATTATTACTTTCATTTTTTAAAGAATTTTAACTTATAAAATTTGCTAACTCTTTAGCTAGATCAAACTAAGTAAGGATTAAACTCCAAAATTTAATTTTACATCATAAATCCTGTTTAATTTAAGTTTTTAAATTTTTGTGCTAAATGAACTGAACAATTTTTATAAACTTAGGTTTGAAATTTTATCTACACCAAAAGATAAAATTCTTTTATACACTTAGGTTCAAAATTCTTTTGGTGTAAATAAAATTTCAAACCTAAGTTTATACCATGATAATAATAAAAAAAAAAAGAAAAAAGAAAAAGAAACTCTTTACTAATCGAATTAACTATTAAAAAATGTCTTTACATTAAATGGTTTGTCTTTTTGATGTTCTATTCCCTTATACCTTATTAGTTGTACTTTTCAATGATGTAATCATAAGTAGACTTATCACTTTGAAAGATACCATATAATATTATCCCTTTGTAAAAAGATACCATGATATCATAGAAATAAGTACAAAGAAAATTATATGCCACTTAGTAGGTGTTTAATTCTTATAGGGCTAGAAATCAATCATTGTGAAAAAGAAAGTGAAACCCTTGAAGGGTTAAATACAAAGAAATTCTTGTGACATGGATCATTATCAATACCTCCCTATACTATAAAATAAAAAATTTTAAATCCCTATGTTATTTAAAACAATGCGATAAATCATTCTATTAGAATTGTATACTTTTATTAGATGCAAAATGATGATGTAGAAAACAAAAATCTGTTTTCATTAATTGTCCTTTTAATAGAAAGGTAAAATTATAAATAATTTCCATCTATGAACAAAGCATGACCTTTAAAGAGTAACAATGAACACACTTTGTCGATTAGATTGAGATACGTATTGATAGATGTCACAAGGGTCTTGCACACATTATAGTAGCTTTGGAAATTGGAACCCCAAGACCAATGGTTGTTTGGGAAGATATTCTTGGTCAAGTTGGTCTTGTCTTGAAAATAAACTAGCATTTGTTAGGTCATAGGTGTGTTAATTTGTGTTTGGTGTGCTTGTGGCAGAGTTAGAATATTTGTTAAAGTGGGCAAACGAAATATATCATAGTGTATTACACTTTATTTATTTATTTATTTTTAATGTGGGGGGCCAATTTTATTTTTTTTTGTAATGAATAAGTAATTTTATTGGTAAAAAACTCTTGAAGAAAGAACTTCAAACAAAGCAAGGCACTCAAGCTGCCCAGTAACTACAACAACACTCAAATGGCACAACAGTCTTCCCTGCTACAAACTACACTTGCAGGCCTAACCTATAACTACCTTTGTCATATTTACAGAGGAAAAAAAAGAAAAAAAAAAACCCTTTACTAATTGAATTAACTATTAAAAAATATCTTTATATTAAATGGTTTGTCTTTTTGATGATCTATTCCCTTATACCTTATTAGTTGTACTTTTCAATGATGTAATCATAAGTAGATTTATCACTTTGAAAGACACTATATAATATTATCCCTTTGTACAAAAAACACCATGATATCATAGAAATAAGTACAAAGAAAATTATATGCCGTGTTTAATTCTTATAGGGCTAGAAATCAATCATTGCGAAAAAGAAAGTAAAACCCTCAAAGGGTTAAATACAAATAAATTCTTGTGATATGGATCATTATCAATACCTCCCTTATACTATAAAATAAAAAATTTTAAATCCCTGTGTTATTTAAAATAATGCGATAAACCATTCTATTAGAATTGTATACTTTTATTAGATGAAAAATGATGATGTAGAAAAAAAAAAATCCGTTTTCATTAATTGTCCTTTTATTAGAAAGGTAAAATCATAAATAATTTCCATCCATGAACAAAGCATGACCTTCAAAGAGTAACAATGAACACACTTTGTCGATTAGATTGAGATACGTATTGACAGATGCCACAAAGGTCTTGCACACATTATAGTAGCTTTGGAAATTGGAACCCCAAGACCAATGGTTGTTTAGGAAGATATTCTTGGTCAAGTTGGTCTTGTCTTGAAAATAAACTAGCATTTGTTAGGTCAAAGGTGTGTTAATTTGTGTTTGGTGTGCTTGTGGCAGAGTTAGAATATTTGTCAAAGTGGGCAAACGAAATATATCATAGTGTATTACACTATTTTTTTTTTTTTAAATGTAGGGGGCCATTTTTTTTTTTTTTTTTTTTTGGTAATGAGTAAGTAATTTTATTGGTAAAAAACTCTTGAAGAAAGAACTTCAAACAAAGCAAGGCACTCAAGCTGCCCAGTAACCACAACAACACTCAAATGACACAACAATCTCCCCTGCTACAAACTACACTTGCAGCCCTAACCTATAACTACCTTTGTCATATTTACAGAGGAAGAGATTAACATTCTCAATCCCTATGATGAGCCGTGCAGCATTAAAATACCCTAGAAGTTCAAATAGTTCTAGATTGGTAATAAAAAATGGTGAATAATTCACCGTTAGCAATAAAAAATGGTGAATAATTCAAGGAATCTAATAGTATTACGTAAGGTACTAAGTCGGCAAAGTGACATAGACAATAATTGAAGACGATAAGTCCGCAAAGTGACATAGACAATAATTGAAGACGAAATGTCAATGATTTGAGTAGTGATTTATTTGAGGGCTAGAAAACGTGTCAATAATCCCCAAATTCATGAGATGTTCATAAAATAAACTAAAAAAAAATGAAATATATGCAATGAAAATGTAATTTTCCCGTATACTAATCAGGCCCACAAACGAGAACATCATCTAAAAGAAAATCAAGGAACATTCAGGATGAACATATTGGCCATGCTTTAATTTATTTGGTTATGTCTAAATATTTTAAAACCTTACTTTTTTTTCTATGTATAATTATACTTTAACCAACTTCAAACAAATTAGCAAATCAGCAAAGTGGCCATCCAAAAGCACTAAAGAAAGACTTTCTTCAAGCTCTAATTTAAATTGCATCAAATAAACATTATACAAAACGAGACAGATTATGTACACAATCAGCAGCATTTGATTACCCATAAAAAAAAAAAACACACAAACACACACACACAAAAGGTAACCAAAAGGCTAAAGTTTGAGGCAACAATGCCATACAAATTAATTACAAGAGTAAATTTTTTGCAGGCTGAACAATGCATGCTTTGAATGGTGCTGCTTAATTATAAAGCCTCTCCTGGCCTTTTTGCACCAAAGAAAGCATAGTGGCTACCCCTTTTTAGGGGTAATGAACGATGATGAACAATCTGTCATTTATGATTCAAAACCATTTTTATTAGCAAAATCCATTGAATTTGCCAATCAAAGTAACACTGCATGGAACTATAGCTTAGAACACCTTTATAAGGATTCTGTTGATGGAAAAACTTTAGGTTCTCAGTCTTCAACCTTTGTGTTAAAAACAAAACTCGGAAATACTGTTGTCAGATCCCTGCAGTATGTACAAATATTAACAAGCACAGTCAATACTTCTTCAAGATTTATGGAATCAACAATATAGTTGGGCACATAGATTCAAAGAAGAGTAAAAGAATTAATTGGGTGTAAAATAGCATGTAAGGGTGCAAGTTGCATACTTCAAATAAGGAAGAGTCATGTTCTTCAAGAGGTTTGGGTTTCTAAGAACAAAATCCTTCCACTCTTCGCTATCGATTCTACCATCCTTGTTGGCATCAGCATCTGCAAATGTCTGCAAGAGTGATCTTATGAGTACTAGTGTGTTCCAAACAATGACATAAGTTAGAACGATCAATTTGGATAAATGCTTGCTTACCTTGTCAAGGATAGCCTCAAGAAGATCATCTGACAATGTCATATTAGATTCCATCAAAATGGCAATTACCATTTGCTTAACCTGATATCAACCAAAGGCTGCTTAGCTAAAAGCTTACATATGCACTCAAGGTTTCAACAATCAGTACCTTCAGGAACATAATTAAAATGGCTTACAATTTAGTTTTTGACAATAATTGTTTTAGAACCAAAGACTACAGAGTATACTTACTTCTTCACGCTCAATAAACCCAGTTTGTCTCAGATCATACAGCCTGAATACAACTGCAAGAACTCAACAAGAAACAAGATTGGATGGATCCATGAGTTGCACTCAACTGTATAAAACAAAAGATTGTCTCTTGAACACTTACAATCAATTTTGTCTTCCACGGGAGCATTGGGATGGAAGATACTGAGTGCATGGACAAATTCGTCAAATTCAATGACGCCATTTTTCTTTTCATCAAAGAGATCAAAAACCTAGAAAAGCACATATTGTAGTTTTATATATACACTAATAAAGAAAGGAATTGGTTGTTATGGATTCACATCACCAGAAAACAAAGGAAATTTAATTTCCCAAGTTTTTGTGTACATGTTGGAATGTAATTTCAGTAACTAGCTAGAAAGTAAATGGATCTAGCATTAGGAGCCACTATAGGTTCCAAATTAAACAACTAGTAACTGTATAAAAAATAGCTGCAACTAGAAAATGTGACTTTTTTTTAAAAAAAATTGAAGGATCAGAGAATATTCTTTAAAATAATCGTCTACTAAAAACATTGCAACAATTTGATATTAGTTCAATTGTTGAATTGTCAAGCAATAAATTTGAAGCAATGGCTAGAATGCTCACAACCGAAGGGAAAGAGAGAAGAGGAAGTAGAAGTTGTTCCAGTCCATTTACCCTGTCCACAAAAAGACTTTCACCGCTTGGAGTTTGGAACAGTGCTAATTGAAGCTCTTCCTACAAGATAACAAACATAAATTATAGTTATTGACTATGTGATAAATGTTAATGTGTACATAGATTATCAATCAGTACCACTGCATACTCAAATTGGAATCGTTTATAAATGTTAATCTGTGTCCTTTTTGCCTTTTCCCCCTCTTTCATAAGAAAAATTAGTTCATATCATAAGACAACCCCAATTTTTTAGATCGGATTTGTCTCACTGACTCAAGAACACTCAACCTTTCCTCCTCTTAACCAAGCCTTAACCCCCACTGACCCAATAAAAGTCCAAGCAAGAGAAACATATTGGTCCATTCAATTTGATGTATTAATTTCACTTTTCATAATTTGGGTCATCCTAATTATGCTATCTATCAATGAACTTGTCAGCTAATTTACCCATGAAAAGGGAAAAACCATACTACCCCTCCATTAATCATAAACTCACACAACACAAGCTGTATTTTCAAATTTCATCTCAAAAACACACATACACATACACATTACTTGTTGTGAAAATACTAATCAAATTGAAACAAAAAGTAACTTACGGCAATCACAGACCAAATAGTCAACTACTTAAACAGACGAATTCCCAGCAATCAAAATCTATTTACCTTGTGAATCAACCCGTCATCGATAATTGAACTACTCAACTTCTTAAATAGCTCGTATAATGCCTCAACTTCATTCATAGTAACTACACCATTAACAGACAACCACAAACAACCGTTCAAAACCCACATTGCACATTCCAACAGCCTCTTCAAAACGAAAAAAAGTCTAATCACAAAAGATTTTCTCCTTCAAAACACACACAATTAGAGATATCCGATGAAGCAAACCCATCAATTCAAAATTACATTTTTTTTTAGACATAATTTGAAGGAATCTCTTGCGACCCGTTACATTCACATGTAGTATTTATGACTAGTTTAAGTTATCTAAACAAGTCCTGTGATTATTAAATAAAGTTTAAAAAAAAAAAAAAAAAGTCATGTAATGGATTCGAAGGAAATTCAAAGTCCTTACAGATGGTTTCATTAGCTAAACGAGGTATCTCTTCGGCGCATTTCTTGAGGCGTGGTTGCCGGGGCTCAAAGCAATCGGAGAAAGCGAATATCAAAACCTCAAATATCGCTATAAGCGGTATAAACGCCGCACAGATACGCTCGCCAATTGTCAAAGAACTCGATCCCTGATCAATAAACAAAACACGTTCATATTGCATACAAAACAGTAATAAGTCTCTCACAAATCACAATAAACCCAACTGCAAAACTAAGGTGCTATATTATTATTATTATTATTACCGAGTAATCCATGTTTGCACAAAGCTGAAGCTGTTCGTGTCTGATGAGCTCTGAGTTTGATGACTTTGTAGTTGTACCTCGTACATTTGAATAGATTCGCATTTTGTGGGTGATAATGTAATGTAAGAGGTGATAATGTAACTAAGGAAGGACAAAGAGAATTGATTGATGTATGGATGGATGGAAACTTGGGGTTCCGTAGGGGTTGACGCCAATGTCTTTTTCTTCTGTGGATTTGTTCCTCACGTTTTGAGTTCTGACGACATCGTTTTCCGAATTCATCGTATGACTCTTCTGGGTGCGGCACTGTCCTTCCCACGTTTTTTTTTTTTTTTGTTTTTTGGGGAGAAACTTGTCCTTTTGGTATAGATAAGGTTTAGGATATCTGGTTATGATGCATTTGCCGCGTGGACGCGCTTTTCTTTTCTTTTTCTTTTTTTTTTTGTTTTTTTCTGCTGCGCTCATGGGTATGTCAGTATGTGTGCGTACCGTGTACATACTGTTTACATATTATACACGGACTTTTCAGTAATTTTTTATTAAAAATAGTTATTTTGTTACAGCATTTTTAGTTTTTAATTTTTAACTTTCAGCTTTATTCAAACAGACCCTATATTTTATCAATTTTTTTTTTTCTTAAGTGAGAATCGAACCAAGACAACAAAAGTTTCAATCTAACTTAAATCCAAGTGATAACTATAAATTTAGAGAGACGCAGAAATAAGAGTTGTCCCTTCGAAATTCAAATAAGTAATATCAAAAATATCTTTATATTAAATGGTTTGTTGTTTTGATGATCCCTACCTTATTGATTATACTTTTGAATTTATTATTGCATTCATATATTGTTGCTTCTTAGGTAGATATTGATAGGAAAATTACTAAATATTTTGAAAGTAATGCTCTCTCCATAAGGAGAATTATTCCAAAGTAAGAGATTTGTTGGCCAAATGGAAATTGGCCCAAACACCCCTTGGGTTCAATAAGAGTAACAAAGAGAGTCAAGCTTAAAATTTGCAATACTTGTCAAGTAAAGGCTAGTAATGTATCGCAAAGAGAAGCCCAAAAGTGCTAGACAAGAAAAAGATAGGAAAAAAATATGAATAATGTTTTAAGTCTTAATCATTTCATACATACAGCAGGATGAAGAATTTAAGAGAGGTGGTAAAGAAGAGAGAGAGAGAAAGGGGACTCTATTGTGCTATCACGTACACCAAGACACCATTTATATTATGTTGCTCTTATATGACTTAGACTTTGAGTAATGCAAGTATGGTGGTTGAGGTAGTAATAAGAGTTGTTAATGTAAGACTTGATGACAAGGTTTTATATCAAATTTGGGACATCCCTAGGGTCATATTTTGCTTAAGGATGAAAGCTATTAATTGAATAATTTTTATGTTGTTAAGCAAAAGGTAAGTTTAATCTTTCACAAAAATAACCATCAACAACATTCAAAAGAAATTATCCTATTTAACTTTTATTAATCCCTTTAATATATTGAAGTACAAAGAAAGCTTTATGCCACAAATTGTAGGTATTAACTATTAAATGCTTATAGGATTAGAATATTCCCCTTCTTCCCTTTTATTCATATTAATCATTGAGTAAAAAGAAAAATGCAAAGCTCGAAGGGTTAAATCATAAATGCAAAGAAATTTATGTGAGATGGGTCATTATCATTTCATTTATCAAAACATCTAAGTATAACGTAAAATCAACAATTGACTTATTAGACATTTGTTACTTTTATTATATTTAAGATGATCTTGCAGAAGTGTGCAATAACTTGGGGGAGGGGAGGGGAGAGGAGGAGAGAAAGGATTTGAATCTTTGACTTTGTATATCTTCATTAAAAATGACATGCAGTGTTAGTTGAATTATAAAGTTCTTGATCAATCCATTCGCAACCATCCTTTTACTAGAAAGATAAAATAATATATAAATTCTATCCATAAACAGATCATGATCTTCAAATAGTAACAACGAACACACTAGTCGATAAGATTGAGATTTGAATCATTTGATTGCCAGTTACCACATGGGTCTTGCACCCTTGCACCCATTGTGGATTTGTGGGTGGCTTACCATTTGCGTGTAAAGTTAATTCTTTTGGAATATTATGCATTTGCTGCATAGTTTTAAAAACCGGACCGGACTGACTGGTCCGACCAGGAACCGGCCTTAGATCGGGTTCGGTTATGGCATAAAATCGAAAATTAGCTGAAAAACACTAAACAGTACAGATTGGCCGGTCCGACCGTAAGAACCGTAAAACCGAATGATCGAATCGGGAACAGGCCATCTGCATAAAATCCCAAAACTGTGCCGTTTTACCCCCTCAAAATTAACCCTAAACCTAAAATTTGAATCCTAAAACACTATCATCACTCATTAGCCTCAGCAGTCAGCCGACTCAGCCTTGTTCTCCCCTTAGTCCTCATGCCCACAGCCCCTCACTCCCTTTCGCGAGCGCCCTCAGCCCCTCACTGCCTTGCTCCCTCTTGCGCGCGCCCTCAGCCCTCACTTCTTCACTCCCTTGCTCCCTCGCTCCCTCGCGCACACGCCCTCAGCCCTCGCTCCCTCGCCCCTCACTCCCTCACACGGCACGCCTCTCTGCTTCGCGCCCTCGCCCTCTCTGCCTCGCGGCCCTCGCTTCTCTGCCTCGCCCACTCTGCTCACTCTCTTTGCCTCCATGCATGCCGTGCCCACGATCGCAACTGAAAATGGTATGCTCATTTTTCATTTTTCCTTTTCTTTTTTCATTTCAATTTCGATTTCTTTCTTTTGATTTTTCTTTTCTTTTTTCACTTAAATTTCTCATTTCAATGCTTCAATTCTCGTTTGTAGGAGAAATTTATGAACCTTGAGACAAATGTTGCAATTTGTGGTTGTGATCGTGGACTCTAAAGTCTAAAGTAGTGAAGTGCTGGGTTTTGTTTTATTTTTCCTCTGAAGTGTTCTGCTCTCTGTTTTTCGGCTTCATCAGGTAACATTCTTTTCTTTTGATTTTAATTTTGATAATTTTCTTTTATTGTTTTTTGTGTATGTTGTGGATTGTAAAATACATGTTATGGATTTTGTGTATGTTGTGGATTTGAATTGCAGAGCATTATTGTTTGTGTAATATTGTTTATAAAGTATTATACGATTGTTTGTGCATGTCATTATGTTGTGTTGATGAATTTATTTGTTGATAAAATAGTTGCTGCCAGTCTGAAATTATTGAGTGAAATGGAGTCCGTCTCTGTACCATTTAATGAACATGCTTCTACAACCGAATCTAATGTTAATTCTTCATCTGTGAGAGCAAAATGTGATCCCGCATGGGATCATGTAACTAAAGAGTTGAAAGACGGAAAAAGTAGTTATAAATATATACATTGTGGGAAAAGTTATAAAGGAGGGGGCATCAATAGGATGAAAAGATATCTAGCTGGAATTAAAGGTGATGTGGCTACATATATGGGTGTACCTTATGTTGTTAGGTTTCAAATGGTTAAGAATTTGAAGGAAATTGCAAAATCTAAAGAACAAACAAAAAAGGATCAAGAAGCATCTAATTATTCGCCATTAGAGGACTCACCAGAATTTGATGATGTTCAAGAAATTACTCCTAGAGGTAGGGGTTAGGTAGGGGAAATAGAAGAGCTCCTAGTAATTTTCCACAAAGATCCAATCTTGGCAAGAAAAAGATTGGTGAAATTGGTAATTACTTTGCTCGTTGAACAACACCGGGAGCTTAACCTTCTATTAAAAGTGTTCTTGCTGGCAAAGAAAAGAAGTTGAGGGTTGATAGCGCTATAGCAAGATGGATGTATGATGCTTGCATTCCTATTAATGCTGTGAATTCTAGTTATTATCAACCTATTCTCAATGCTATAGCTTCTTATGGTTCTGGAAACTTATTAGTTGTTTTTTTGAAACTTTAAAACTTATTTGCTATTTGGATGTAATGAACTTATTTGTTATTTGCCATTTGTATGTAAATATAATGACTAATGAACTTATTTATTTGGTTTTGTTGAAAGTTTATTATGTTAAGGATGATTGTTTTGTAATGTTTTTATGTTAAATTCTTTAAAAAATGTTGTATACTTCTTTAAAAAAATTATTAATTATTTATATAATTTAAATAAATAATAATTAAATTATTTATGATGTCATTGATTCGACCATCGGTCGGACCCCGGTTTGACCTTAAAACCGGTAATTACCTCATTTTTCGGTTCTTTCACTGTACTAGTTTTTAAAACCGTGATTTGCTGACCAGATCGGCTAAGGAAGAAAGGGGTAAGGAAATATAATAAATCAACGATTGGTGACTGGTGGTCCCATGCATTTTCTATGTTAAAGTATCAGTTTGGTACATCAGGATGTTATAATGTGAGAACTAATTGAAGAAATTAAATTTCTAATCAGCACCTTAATTTAATTTAATTTAATTCATTATATATATAGCATACTAGGTCATATAATAACTTATTATATATATAAAGCATACTAGGTCATACCATAACTTCTTCTTCTTCTTTTTTGAGCGAAAGACGATAATACCATAACTTATTATATATATATATATATATATATATATAACATACTAGCTAGGTTTTATCATAACCTTGTTTCTCAAAAAAAAAAAAAAAAAGGTTATATCATAACCTCCTCCTGTCTAATGCATACAAAATATATTATCACAAATCCTGGTCTTATGCATTTAAATATTTTAATGTGAGTGGTTCACTGGTTTAACCCACATGAACCAGCCTTATTTTCAACTTTTTGAGAATTCAAAATTTGATTAGTGAACTGCTTATGTTGACACCTCATTTTGCAACCCGCATTTAACCTCACTTGGAGGGTAAAAGGGTAATTTCACCTTGAAAATATGCATCTTGATGTTGGTCATTAGATCCATAATCTCATTTCACCAAAATGATCTTGATGTTGTAACGATCAAATCAATTAGTTATAAGCTCTAATCGGACCACTAGATTGAAAGTTATCATCAAATCAAGTTTTAATGGCCGAGATGCACTATCACAAATTGAGTCCGACCTTATGTGATTATGGACAATTGATTCCAATTGGTTATAATTATAATTAATTTGAAATTAATGATGTGTCATAATTTGATTGGTTAGGACTATATTTTATGGTAAGGTTGCATACACCTAATTAATTAGATAGTTAAATATTAATTATTCAATGAGTAATTTGTGCAATTATCTTTTAATTAGGGTAAATTTGGAACTGATTAGGTCTGAAATGGGAGTGATTGGAGCCTATTAATGTTAATTGGAAACTAATTTGGGACATATTAATGTTAATTGTGCTGAAACTATTTTTCTAAGAAATGACATCTGCTCATTATTTCATTGATATTTCTTAGAATATTTTGAATAGGTGAATGAAGTTAATTTTCCCAGAAACTAGACATCCAGGGCTTCAATTTGAGCACAAGAACGACACAATTCTGATCAAAATTGAGTCAGATATAATTTTTCAAAGTTGGCTCTACAGGCTGTTACAGCAGCTACGGGAAAACCGAATTTTGGCTTGCTCCTCACTCCCACAAATCTCTCCATTTAATGCACCAAATTTCTCCAAAGGCTAAAATGAGGTCTAGGTTCATGATTCATTGTCAACCCTCATTAATGACCTTCCATTTATATTTCCTCCACCACTACTATATAAATCCCCCTCTCCTTCATTCCAAGAGACAACAGAAAAACCCCCTCTCTTCTCCCCTTTTAAGTTCTAGGAAGTTGAGTAGTCTTGTCATATCTTGGTCTTCTTGAGACTCAAGGTATTGAGTGAGACTCACTCTTCCTCTCCTAACTCTTCTTTTCCTCCACCAATAAGACCTCCCTCAAGAGTCTCCTCATCCACCATATGAATCTTGCATGAAGGTATAATTTCTTTCCCTAACTTGTTTTTTGTGTTGCCATGATAGGAATTTAGGATTA
This sequence comes from Castanopsis chinensis, assembly GCA_032878915.1. Lineage (NCBI taxonomy): Eukaryota > Viridiplantae > Streptophyta > Magnoliopsida > Fagales > Fagaceae > Castanopsis > Castanopsis chinensis. The sequence continues at coordinate 1,283,197 of JAVQMG010000127.1, forward strand.
AAGCATTATAGTAACTGTTTAAATTCCCTTGAATATGTTTGAATGTTCTTAAATATTCTTATATGTTCATCACATGTTCGTGGTTGTTCATCACATGTTCATACATAACACTAGTTTTAATCTTAAATTCACATCAAAAATATGAAAAACATGTTTGTTTAATAATTCTTTCAAATCCTTGAATCTAGGATATTACCATACACACACATTCACTAGAATTCATTTTTCAATCCAAATGCAATGCTTAATAAATTGAATTAGGGTTTATCACATGCATACACCTTAAATTCAACATGCAAATTGATTGACATATTGAATGATGTGATATGAATGTTGGCCACCATAATCTAGAAGCAAGGTGGGTGCCTAACACCTTCCCACCTTGTAACATAGCCTCCGAACTTAGATCATGAGTTAGTAAATCAAATCCTTATCCATGTAATTCAATTTTTAGATTGTAACTAGGAAATAAAGTCATGTACTTTTTCTTAGATTGTATCTAGGACCAAAGCCATGTAATTTTTCTATGACCAATGTAAATTCAATTGAAAATTAATAAAATGATAAATTTTTCAATTTTAGTTTTCTTATTTTTTTCAATAATTAAATAAGTGGTAACTCCATTGTAAAACCCTTAATCTAAAGGGAAAAATATAACTAGTCGAACCTCCATTTTGAGAGATAATAACACGACTCCATCCATTCACGTGGGTTTGACCCAACTTATAATAAAACGGGCCGGGGGCGCGGTCTCTCACAGCTTACAGTAAATTATTGGACAGAAGTTAAGGTTAATTAACTAATTGAATTAGGATTGAGTCTGATTTTTTCCCCTCATATTTGATTGATTATTTTATTCAACCCAAAACAAGCTTACAAGGTACTCGCAGCTTCTAAAGAATCTAAACTGCAAACACAATATACCAGCAGTAAAAACTAATCAAAAGCAACTAAAAACTGCTAACAACAACTTCGACTATAGCCTTTGGCCCTGCTCAACAAACAACTCAACAATATGAGTGTAAGACTCTTACTTCTAACTAATTTGTTGATAAGGGAAAGGATAAGTATCTTTTTTATTTGTTTGTGAAATTAATACAGGATATTTGTTAGTGAAGATTTAATTTTCACAAATCTGAAGATTGTATCGATGATGTTTATTTAAAATCAATTGATTCGTCATTAACTTTTAGAAAGAGTTTGAATTTGTTAAATCAAGTATAAGCTAGACAAGTTTGAGATTAGATTGCTAAAATCTCATAATTGAAAATTTGAAAGGAGTTTGAGACACATGGATTATAAGTACTCTTTAGAGTTCTTATAATAACTCCCTTGTGAAGTTCTTAAAAACTATCCCTTCACAATGAAATAAGTGGATTGGATTTTGGGATCGGATGTGGGCGAAATTCCCGCCAATAAAATAAATGGATTAAATTTTGTCACGTCAAATAAGCCTATTGATCAATTGATTTATCATTTTTCAGATTTGATAGAAAACGGATAAGTACAAAAATTTTGGCAATTCATAATTTGTATGGTATATATATATATATAGCTATTAGGAAAAGTGCATTGGAGTCTTTGACTTGATAAAAAGTTAGAAACAATTCAATATTTCTAGCATCTTCTCAATCTGTGTTGTCTCCTTCACTCTGCTTGCATAGAGCCATTGAATTTTATGCTCAATGCCAAATCTAAGCTGGGTTTGGATACAGCTGAACGCGTTTCCATGTTTTTTTTTTTTTTTTTTTTTGCTGCACGCCTCAGGGGGACAAATTTTACTGTTCATAAACAGTAACATGAACAGTAATTGTATTTTTATGACTTTTTAGCTTTTTTATCATATCTGTAGGTCCTGTTTACTGTTCACGAGACCCACAAACTTCACTTTTCAGAAAATTTTTTTATTAAAAATGGGTCTAGCAGTACTATTCACACATTTAAAAATTATTTTGCTACAGTGTTTTCAGTTTTTAGTTTTCAATTTTCAGCAAAACGCTCTATCTAAATGGACCCCTAATAGCTTGGTGGTGCCTATGAAAGTTTGATTGGATTCCTCTGAATCTTGATTGATTAAGTTGAATACGGATGCTGAGTTTTAGGGACTAGTTTGGTGGTATTCCTAGATGCTCTGATGGTGGTATCCTTCCTAATTAAGTGGTTTGGTGGAAATTAACTTTAGCTCGTAGTTGATATATGAAGGAAAACAAAGTTTGGTTCCAAAATCCAAACTAGTTTGGACCTATTTTTTTTCTCATTTATCTCGTGGTAATTTATAAAACTATCAATATGTATTATTTAATCAAGTCATACGATTCATTAAAAGAAGGTAACTCCTAACCAGTTTATAACAAATATTTTTTCTATGATAAAAAAAATAATAGAAAAGCTATGAAATAGAGTATAGCTTTTCCTCCATCGACACACGTTGGGGAACACTGCACCCAAAAAACAGCCACAAAAAATTTAGACGAAAAGTCCATTTTCAAAACAAGTAGGCATCAATGTTTGCAGACATACCTATAAATTAGACAGACTCCCACACTTTAACTCTAACTGTATTTGATAAAATTATGTTTTCATTGATTGGACGATTGCTTAATCCTGTAGAAGGTTCCAATATACGGCATAAATGCATGTACCACAACCATCTTAATTTTGACTACTTAAAAATAATTTGCGTATACATGATCCAATTATTGCGTTGGTTTGATTGAATAAAAAAAAAAGTTACGTGTTCCCTAGTTTGGATAACGCTGAACGCGTTTCGCGTTTCCACGTTCCCCCCCCCCCCCCACCCTTTTTTTTTTTTCTCTGCTGTTGCACGCTCAGGGGGACATCAGCTACTATTCATGAACAGTAACATAAACAGTAGCCACTTTTGTTGACTTTTTTTTTTTAATCATATTTGTGGGTCTTGTTTACTGTTCACAGGACCCACAAATTTCACTTTTCAGAAATTTTTTTATTAAAAATGGGTCCCACGGTACTATTCACACATTTAAAAATTATTTTGTTACAGTGTTTTCAGTTTTCAGTTTTTAACAAAATGCTCTATCCAAACGAACCTGAATGTGGTTTCTTTGTACTTGTAGCTGGTTACAAGTACAGAGCAAGCTAAGCAACTAAGAAGGTGGGGTTAGGAGTCCTCTCCCATGTCTTTCACTATATATATTGTACAGTCTTGCCTTGCATTCATGAAAAGTACATGGACAAAATTCACAATGTGACAACATGAGATGTCTCCATCTCTCATCATCGTTATCATCATCGTCATCGTCATCGTCTTCTTCTTCTTCTTCTTCTTCTTCTTCTTAATAAAGAATTTTGTTAACAAATATCTAAAGGTGTTTATTTATGATATATTTTTAAAAAACTTTTTTATGGAAAATGAAGAAGTAACTGATATTTTGACACTTTTTATATTTTTTATAAAAATGATATCAAAATTATCTTAAAATTGTTGATTAATTAATGTTCTAAAGATACCCGTTAAGGCGTTAACTGATCATTTTAATAAATAAGAAACTTCATTAAAAATGGAAGGGTATGGAGCTCCCCCCATTTATCTCCCAAGAACATACCAAAAAGTTGTGGAATTACAATGGGAACGGTACCTTGTACATGACAAACAGAAACTCAACTAACGATTATGTGGGTTGCTTGATGAGTACATCTAAGATTAAGAACATGATAAAAATGCCAATCGTGGGGCGAAACACAAAAATAATATTAGCAAGCCCAAAAACTAGCTTTGGACACTGCCAACAATATGGCCCTGGCTTGTTGACCCAAATAAGAATGACTTTCTCAATTTAAAAGCAAATGGAGAGGGTTCATTTTATTAAGAGGGTTTAATTTTTACAATTTCAACATAATGCCAATTGTCACGTTATTTAAAGTGACATTTTTTTTTCCTGTGTGATAAAAAGATGAGAACATGGGGTTAGTCACTTCCTACTTACATTATAAACCCTAGCATCAGCGTCATAAATGACTTTACAACCTTAAGGCAAATTGTAACTCGAGCAATCAAATTTAAACGCATTAGGCAAGATGAAGAAGTTCAACCACTATATCCCTCACCCGGGTTTATTTAAAATATCATTTTAGAGAAAGATAGAGAGAGATTCATAATGATGTAGCATTATGTATATGCCTTTAGGGAGTAAACAAGCTAAACTAAAAATAAAACCAGCAAATTTGTTTTTTAAAAAATTTTAAAACTTGATAGCCCAAATAAAGAGGTCCGATCCAGCCAACAACCCACCAAATCGCCAGTATTGGGCTGGGCTTTGCTGGGCTGGCCAAGCTTTCCATTCATCACAATTTCCGCTTTTACAACCCACGCGCCAGTCAGAACGTGCATTACACCTCACAAATAACAACCGTCTGATTAATCAACTCAATGATCACGCGCCTCACAAAGATCCAGGCACAATTAGAAAACCGCCAAATAAAACAGTGTCAATCCCGAGTCTTCGAAAAAACATGCATTGCCGAGTCACACCGATTCCGACCGAGTCAACTCGGAACCTGTCCGAATCGGTGGCCATTTTTCGCGTTCTTCTTCAGAATCAAACCGTCTCAGCCTCTCTGTATCGCTATATTCTAACAACAATGTCGTCCTCACCTTCTGCTTCGTCCAATAGCGACGAAGAAACGCTTCGACGAAACCGAATTCTCAAAAGCAAGCTCTACTTCGATGTTCCTCTCTCCAAGGTAAAAACCCTATACATTCATGTATTTAAGATTCCTATGTGTGTGTGTTTTATTGGACTAAGGTTGTTTGATCAATCAGGTTCCTGTGATTTACGCGGCGTCGTATGATATAGCCTTTCTCGGCATGGAAAAGCTGTAAGAACTAAGAAGCTCTTTGGATTTCTCATTTTTCTGAGATTTTTTTTGTTTAGGATTTGATATTTGCTGATTTAGTGTTTTTTTTATTCTGAATTTTATATTTTTGTGATAGTGAATTTTTAGGTAGTATGATAAATATATCAAAGTAATAAACTTTAGCACCACTTCTTATGCTCAATTTGAAAATTGAAAACTGGGGCTATTAGCTTAGTTAGTGGGAGTTCTGTTTTGGGTTCAGTTCAATCTTTATTTCTGGTTGGGATGGAGATGGGAAATACACAAATTCTAAATCTATTGAAATAAAATGGAATCTTGGAGGCAAAGGTTTGGCATTTGTGAGCTCTTGAAATTGGTTGAGATGATACAGAATGAGTAAGTCTAATGACAAAACAAATTTCACAGCTTCTAAGATGGCAAGTTGTGATGGGTGTACCATAAAAGTAACAACAATGCTAAAGACACAACAAAAATTTCAGCATTTGTGAAATTTTTGTGAAAAAATTTGCATTCATATCACTTGAAAGTAGGGAATTTTTTTATGCAGTATTGAATTGGTTCTACACTTGAAAGCATTAGTCTTTGGTGCTTCATGCCAATGATTATCCCGGCCCGTTTATTTTCATGCCAATAAAGTCCTATTATAGCAGTTTATAGATCTTCGGCAGAAAACCAACTGTGTTGGGTTCTAAAATATTGGTCATTTGGTGTGCATCGGATTGGAAACTAAGTCATCTTATCCTAAGACAATGACCTCTATTGTTTTTGGTAATGATTGAATGGCCCCAAGAGGATGGGGGATTAAGAGATTTGACCAATAATTTGACAAGTTTACTCAAATCTTTTTAGTATGTCAACCGTGGGCTTAAAACCGTGTGCATAATACTTTATAATCAGCAGTACACTGTTTCTTTATATGTTAAATAGTTGTTGCTAAACTTTATTAATTGTTGCCCTAGCTGTAGAAATAGTATGACATGCTTTATTGCATAATTTTTACGTGAATATGAGTTGATCATTTGTGGCCTAATTTGGTCATTGAAAAAAAAAATAGAATCTTCATAGCTTTGTTCTTAAGTGTGGATCTGAGTTGTTAATTATAATCTTGGCCTTGTTTCTACATTTAATTTATGTAGGCACCCGTTTGATTCAACTAAATGGGGTCGCATATGTCGATTCCTTGTCTCTGATGGTGCTTTGCACAGAAGTTGTATTGTTGAGCCTCTGGAAGCTTCAAAGGATGATCTCCTTGTGGTAATTTCCTTGTTAGCATGGACATTGGGAATTTGGGATTGGACCTACCAAATACTTCAAAGCATGCTATTGTATATTGTATTTCATGATCTTTTACACTAATGGTATTACTTGAGATGTGCAACTTGTGTAAAAAGAAGTTTTTGGGATGCCCATTAGTGTAAGATGAGTAGCATGCATTATTTCTAGCATCTGTATGTTAACTGATCAGTTCTTGTTGAACAGGTGCATTCTGAATCATACTTGAATAGTCTTAAGAGTAGTGCAAATGTAGCCATGATAATTGAGGTAATATGTACTATCCACCCTTGTCTAATTTGTTACCTATAAATACTTTCTTATGAGTGCTAATTTGTTTTATTGAAGATTGTATGCTTTTCCTAAATTTTATTAATGAAAAAAAAAATGTGAGTTTTTTGGAGATGACTTCCATGAACTTGTTAAAAAGATAACACTGATTTAGTGCTAGGTGAAAGAACACAGATGGCCTTGATTCCGCATGACAGTGGTTTTATGACATCCATGACCTCCCAATTAAAGTTTTGATTTTTTTTTTTATAACGATTTATTGGTTTAAGTTGGGGTTTCGTAGTTGCAAACTATTTTGTTATTTGCTCAGATCACCGGTTTATCTGAACTTCCATACTATAGGTCCCTCCTGTTGCACTATTGCCCAACTGTCTTGTGCAGCAGAAAGTTCTTCGCCCATTTCGCAATCAGGTAAAGTTATCATCCACCTGGGATTTAATTTTCATAGTTCATGTTATTGTTTCCTGCAGAATTGGGTTATATAGATCATTGCTGCAGGTGGGAGGGACTATTTTGGCAGCAAAGCTTGCAAAAGAACGAGGATGGGCCATCAATGTAGGAGGGGGGTTTCATCACTGTTGTGGAGAAAAAGGAGGTGGATTTTGTGCCTATGCAGACATTTCTCTTTGCATACACTATGCCTTTGTTCAGTTAAACATATCAAGGTACTGAGAGTTGCAGTTCAGATGAAACAGTTGCAGCCCTTGTAATTATAAGTTGGGAATTTTAATTCAAATTTAAAATAAAATTGGAGCTGGGATTTTCTCCCTGTTGTTGCTATTTCTACAGGGTGATGATAATTGATCTTGATGCACATCAAGGAAATGGCCACGAACTGGATTTTGCCAATGACAGTATGGTTACTTATTTTTCCTCATGGTGGTTCAGTTTCACTGTCCTTTGGAATATTGATGATAGAATTTTTACTAACAGGACGAGTCTATATACTGGATATGTACAATCCTGGCATATATCCATTTGTAAGTTGCCTTCTGTAAATTTTACTAGAGTTTTTAGATCAAACCTCTGTTTCCTCTCTATTACCTCCTTTAAAATGTTAATCTCATTTGTTTACTTCATGGTGCCAGCTACCCTGCTGGAACATTGTTTAGTGGATGTTCAAGGGTAGGGAGAAATAGTGTACCGTACCTTTGTGTAGTCCATTGCCTTGGGACTAGAGAATAAAGCATGAGATCTTTTCTTTTCTTTTTCTATTCAAACTTATTTATTGGTCTCTGTGATTAATTTTTGGCTCCATCTGTTCCTATATTGCTATTTGTGGATTATGTATTAATTTTAGTTAAACATATACTGATAACTCCTACATCATTTCTTTCCTCTAAATCTTTTTGTTCATTAGGATTATGAGGCAAGGAGATACATTGATCAGAAGGTTGAAGTAGCGGTAAGCAGGCATGATCTCATGGTAAATTTAGATTGTAGTTGCTTTTGTTCTTGACCTACTGTAATTGTTTCTTTTACTGAATGTGAATAGAGTGGGACCACAACAAATGAGTACTTGAAGAAATTAGATGAAGCACTGGAGGTATATATATTCCCATTTCTGTCTTCAACATGCCCTCTTCTGTCTTCATATGTAACACTATGAGGAGATATTGGCCTATCAGTGTGTGCTACATTAAGGCTTCCCATTATTAATGACCTAGAGCCTCCTGGATTACATTTCTTGCATCTTTGAGATTTTTTAATGTGGATATTAGGTTGCTGGGCATACGTTTGAGCCTGAGTTGGTGGTTTACAACGCTGGAACTGATATTCTAGATGGAGATCCTTTAGGCAGATTGAAGGTAATTTTTCCTTGGATCCATTTGGTCAGCACAAAGTTGATATCTCCCTTAAGTGTGTATAAAAAACAAGAATAGGTCCTTAATATGTATATGCATACAGAGTTGTTACATTCACCTATTTCCTATAGATTGTAAGTTTGCTTCTTTGTGCAGATCAGTCCTGATGGGATTGCCAATAGGGATGAAAAAGTTTTCAGGTTTGCTCGTGAGAGGAACATTCCAATTCTCATGCTCACATCAGGTCCAATCTCAATCTCTTTCTCAAATGTGTTATAGGATGGAAGAGAGTGGCTTATTTTAGCAAAGCCCACAACCTTATATTATCCTCTGTACTTGTATGTTTATGTGGGTTGTAAATGGACAAAACTATATTGGCCTAGACAAACTCCCCCCCTCCCCCACCCCCCCAAAACCACAAAACAAAAAAGAAGAAGAAGAAGAAGACGACAACAACGACCCAATACCTGCAGAGGGTTAATAGATTTTCCTGATTGACCAGCACTTCTTTGTGTGCGTATAGCACTTAGAACCTGTGACTGTGAAGGTGTTGTCTTTGGAATTTCCATTAAATTAAATAATTTGTTGTGTCACTCTATGGGTGATCCACAAATGTTGCCATTGTAGGATACTTTCTCCTGTCTCTTGTCTTAAAAGGGGAAAAAAGAAAGTAAATAAATGGTTCACCAGGTCTTTGTAGCTGGTTACTTTCTCGTCTGTTGTGATTTAAAAGAAAACTCAACTCAACTCAACTTAGCCTCTTGGAAAGTTTGGTATGTTTATGTGCTCATTTAGCCTTGCATGTGTTCAGGTGGTTACATGAAGTCAAGTGCCAGAGTTATAGCAGATTCCATGATCAACCTCTCAAACAAATCCCTGATAGATTTTGGTAAGAACACCTGAAGTATTCATCACTTTTCACGGCATGAGTTTCTGGGAAACTATGCATCCGAAATCAGTTTGTGTAGTTGATCACTAAAACTTATACTTGTAAATTATTATTACAAATTGTGATTAGTCCTCTCTGTCTTCATTCTGTTGATACTTACTGGTAGGACTGTATATTGAGAGTGAGCAACATCTAGTAAATAAGTGAGAATTGTAGGCATTAGAGCTCTGGCATCCCAAGTCAGTCTTGAACATTCTGAACCACCCCCCCCCCCCCCCCTCTTTCCTTTATCTGTAATGTAATTCTCTTGTGGTGATAGCTCTACTATACTATTGGTTTCGTCTTGATCAGACTTTCCAATCTTGACTGCATATGCTACAAACATTGTCAGTGTTCTAGAAATACTTTCAGTATCATGTGAGTGTAGTGGTTGTGAAAATTTTAAAAGAAAGGTCCCCCCCCCCCCCCCCCCCCCCCCCCCCCCCCCCCCCCCCCCCCCCCCCCCTTCTCTCTTTCTTTTGATTGGATTATGAGCCTTTTGAAAATTGGGAACGTTTTTTTGTGGGATCAACCTAACGTAACATGCTAGGCTTTTTTTTTAGGATAATATATTATGATGGAGAAAGTTATTCTGCCCTCAATTGGATGCTTGTCACATTTTTAAGAAATAGACTCGTGGGCCTTATCTGCAAAACATGCAAATCAAACGGGCTATACTTTTCTGTCTCAACGTGTTAATTTATTGGATCCCGCAGTCACAGATCTTATGTAATGTTGCAGCAATTTAGGGCCACAGCAATAATGTACATATTTAAATTGAACAACAGATCCCATTCCACCTGATTGATCTACTCTGAAAGTTAAAAAAAAGCATACAATAGGGGCATTGCATCAAAGGATGGTTTGCATGGCCACAATGGATTTTGTATGATTCTTAAGCAGAATTTGAAGAAGATTCTAGTTGAGCAATTCGATTTCAAATAGTTCCTGAAAGTCTGAAATAACATGGCACAAACTAGCAAGAGAAGCCAAGCTCTCAGGATAGACTCAGATTTGGAAGGGTGTCACTCCCGTCCAATCCAACAGATTCTAAGGGATATGATTTGTTGTAACTCTTCTGTTGTTTTTGTGTCTGTTTGTTTCCTCGCTCTGTTGCAATTCACTTTCAAGTTGGATTGTCAGTTATCCAAGTTTCTCATCCCAAAAAAAAAAAAAACTAGACCAAGATGAAGATACCAACAACTCTGTCAATTTGTTTGACCCAATAAGACAAGAACAGTAATAATAATGTTAAAGGGAAGGAAAGAATAGTGATAAACATTTTTAATGACAAAATGGCAAAAATTGCAAGTTGCAACAAGGGGTGTCACATGTGAGGGGGGTCCCAACTCCGAAGGGTTCATAATATGATATCATGGTGGAACCTTATTGTCAGCTAGTAATCAAAAGAAATAAAAACTTGCCCCATATTTCATAACATCACAACATGAGTCACGACCGACGTTTGTTTGTAACTAACCCAATAAAGGCCTCAGCCAAAGTCATAATCTTTGGACAACCCCACCCCGCTTTGTTACTTTTATTTTTTATCTGTCTTCTTTAACTCAGGAAGGTTCATTACTTTTTTATCAAACATGACTCAAGCGATCATTAATTACAATGTAAAATGCCTCCCATTAGGACTCAACCGTTCATTAATTACAATAATTTATTGAGAGTTTGTTTGGTAATGCCGTCAGTGTAACTTTGTCGAGGATTCAGGCATACAGCGAAGGAATTTGCAGTGTGGAAGCAGGTGTATGTATATATTTTTTTATAGAATATTGTTGGGTAAGCGTTTTGCATCAGCAAATGTTTGTATTTGAAGTACTTTATGTGAGTGTAATGTAAATGTTATTGTTAATGTGCAATAAATGCTTGTTAATGTACAATATCATGATATGATTCCATAAAAGTCTAAAAGATTATTCCTCTTAAAAAACAATAACAAAAAATCAAAAAGATTATAATAGGAATTTTGTAGAAAATAGTAAAAACAATTTTGACTATTCAATCCCTTCAAAGTTCACTTCCGCACACCTTGGTGCGATGATAACTTTACAAGTATAAGTGCTTGTGGGGTGTGGAAGCACAATGGCCGGGGTTCAAGTCTTTAAAAGAGAGTTTCACACACATATATACTTTCATTAGGCTATAGTATAGTTTCTATTTTGTATAAAAATAAAAATTCTCTTCACAGTCCATCCCAATCATCAAATTATAAAATGATAATAATAATATTGTTAGGAGTCCATTGCTTATCGAGCAATTTGAGACCTTTGCCATGCGGGAAAGAAAAGGTTTTGTACAAGGGTTCATCACCTCCTTTTTCATAATAACTAATAATTGATCTCCAAGTATAGTTTGCTTTCCATGACGTAGCTAGTCTACTGATTTTGCTGAATATGTTTCTAATCCTTTAATGAGAAATATAATTATCATTCTCAAATCAGTTTTGATAAACATCATTTTCATTCTCCAAAAAAAAAAAACAAAAATCATTCCCCCCCCTTTTACTGGGATAGATTATAGAATATATACGATGAGAGGTCCATAATTGCATGTCGATACTCTTTTTTTTTTTTGGTAATCTGAAAAATGCATTCAACTAAGGATAAATAATATCAGAGGCAAGACAAAGCCTGATCTGAGATAGTCCATACAAGTCTGACATAAAAGCATCTAGGATAGAAGTGGGGGGGGGAATAATTGAAATACATAATATTAGAAGATAAAGAGCATCCTAATCTATCATGTCGATACTCTTTACTTTATAAAACCATAATAGTGGTTAGATGGGCCATTAGGCCCCAAACATATTATTGTTTCAACAACTCTCCTAAACATATTCAGCCAAAAAAAAACTCTCCTAAACATAGCATTTAATGCAATCCCATCAAACTGCATTAAATGTCATTAGACAATCATCTACATATTGCTCTTCTTTATAGTACGAGTGATGTGAAGACTTTTGCACATCTCACATTTAAGGTCCGTTTGAATAAGACTTATTTTTGCTAAAATTAAAAATTGAAACTGAAAACACTGTAGTAAAATAATTTTTAAATGTGTGAATAGTACTGTGGGACCTATTTTAATAAAAAAATTGCTGAAAAGTGAATTATGTGGATCCGTAAATAGTATCATAAACAGTAAAAAAATGTTGAAATGTCAGAATTATATAGTGTACTGTTCATAAACAGTAGCATGAACAGTACACTTTGTCCCCCTGACGCGCACTACAGTAGAATAAAAAAAAAAAAAAAAAGAAGAGACAAACGCAAACGCAACAGCCGGATCCAAACGCCACCTTACTCAAAACATGACTAATAAAAAAGAGTACTAAGGTATAATCTACAAGTATGGCATGCTGATTTGGAATAATGGGGATGACCATATTGCCATTCAAAATATCCCCAAAAATAGTAAATTTTTACAACCAAAAAAAAAAAAGAAGAAGAAGAAGAAGAAGAAAAGGTGTGCAACCTTAGTTGAGACACTACCATTTTTATTTATCTTCTCCCATTAGTTTACGGATAAAACTACCAAAATCATTTTGGTCAATTTTTGAGTTATTCTATACCAAACTGAAAATTTTCTTTCTTAGTAGAAGGTTTGTTAGATTGCAAAAGACTTATCATTGTTTGGACCACGTTGAAGTCCTTGTTGTAGCTTCGTCCCTCCTATGAAAAATTTCCCCTATCTTAACCTATACATATTCCTTAAATTGCTTTCCCCATTAAATCAGTGTTCATCTCCCAAATACATCTCTCTTTCTCTCATTATTTTGGGATTTATTATAGAATTTATATTTAACCATAACTAACGATCCTCAAATTTAATTATATTTACAAAGAGCATCGTAATTTAGTGACATCATTCAAGAAAAACCAACATTCAAATCCTCCTAAACCTACTTATCATTGACAAAATGAAACAAAAATCTCATTAAAAGCCACTCTCATCTTTATAACTCCATTGACTTTTTTTTAAAAAAATTTTTAATTTATTTATAAATTTATGAACCCATTGACTCTTTTTTGATGAACTATGAACCCATTGACTCTTATCTTGATTGGACGATCTTTCAAATTACTCTCTGATTGGACCGGACCATAATAAAAAATGAAAGATACACACACACACTCACACACACTGCTCTTATTTATGAGTTACAGAGGGTACAGAACTCTCACAGTTGAGCCTAAAAAAATAACCATTTTTCCTTTCCTCCCCAAATCTATCTTTTATTATTATTTCGCTGGAGGAGGAGGAGGAGGTTGTTACACTGTACACTCTCCTCTCTCTCTCTCTGTGTCTACTTTCCACTCCGTCCCTTTCTCTCTCATTCCTCATTTTTCTGCGCCTCTCTCTCTTTCTTTCTCTTTCTACAAATCGTAAAAACGACGTCGTCGTCTCTTTGCGAAAAAAAGGCACAAATAGAGACTCTTATTATTATTCACCAGCCTCGACTCGACGACTCGCTTATTCTGCGCCTTTAGTTTTTCGTTCTCCGCAATGTTGAAAAAGTTTCCATTTTGGGAGCTCAGTCTCTCTCTCCTTCTCTGCTTCGCTCTTTTGTCTTCGTCTTCAACCTCACTCGCCGACTCAGACTCTGACCCTGACTCAGATCGCCTCGACCTAGACCACTCCAACTCGTCCGAGTCCAATGTCTCTCTCTCCAAACCTAAAGAAGGCAGCTTCGCTCACATGATCGATCAAGCTCTCGCCAACGAGTTCCCCGAAAACGATCAACCCGAAGGTCCTCTTAGATCCAATCTCTCTCTCTCTCTCTCTCTAGCTAACTCAAATTATTTTCGAAATTTTCAAAAAAAAAAAAAATTGAATTTCTTGTTGGCAGTGGCTGATTCTGGAAGCTTCAACAACAGTGTAGCTGAGCAACAGGTTAGTTTGGCCATTTTTTTTTTCCTTTTGAATTTTAACTAGTTTATTACTGTAAACTACTTCAATTACGCTACTGAGTTGCATTGTTTGAATGATTTTCAATTGAAAAATCCTGATCTGTTAAATGCTATGTTCAGTTAAGATTCCGATCATAACAATTACAATTTTATTCAATTTTTGCATTATTGTGATCATTTGTTATTTAAAATTCGTGCTCTCAATTAGTTGGATACTATAGATCTTATCTCTCTGTGCTAGTTTGAATTTGAATTGTATTTTCTCTTTATCTGTTCGTGTTGATCAGGCAACTCTGGAAACTGTAGCCAGAGTTAGAACGAAGAAAAATGACACAAAAGAGGAAAAGTATGCTTTTTTTATTTAATATGAATTTTAAATTCGAGGATTCATTTGTAGTGGCTTACTCAAATTCACCATCGGTTTGTGTGTTTCTAACTCTTTGTTGTTGATTTCGAATTTTAGTTCATTTCAACTGCAAAATGTTTTTAATCTTGATAACGATAATCGAGCTGAAGATACGCCTACATTGATAGATCGGAAGGTAAGGTTGCTTCATTTTTTTTTAAAAAGAGTATTTTTTTGGGTACATATGCGTATTAGATTTAAATGATTAATCCTTGTGCTTTATTTTTCAGGACAATGTCTTTATTATATCTAATTTTAAATCGAAATATCCAGTTCTGCAGCTAGACATAAGGTAAAACTTGTGAATTAGTTTCGATCTTGTGAAGTCGTGTTTCTGCACATAACTCGTAAGCTTATCTGAGCTCTTTTTTTTTCTAATTATTTCTTTGTAGATTGATATCCGATTTGGTAGTTGTTATTGTGTCCGCAACATGTGGTGGCATTGCCTTTGCTTGTGCTGGACAGCCGGTCTGATTATATTTTTGATCTATACTTTATTCATGACAAACTGCAATGTTAGAATCTGCTCAAGTGTTGCATTTCACTGATCGTCTGATATTATTGTTAATCATGCTAAATTTTTTCAGGTTATTACTGGATATTTGCTAGCAGGATCGTTTATTGGACCTGGAGGGTTCAGCTTCATCAGTGAAATGGTCCAAGTATGTTGCTTGTTTCTTTAAAACCTATTAGCCCTGCTTTCTCTTATTGCTTCCTTTAAATGTCTTGAAAATGATGGGTTTTTTTGCTTGGGTTTTGGTTTGATTATTATCACGTTAATTTGTTTTGAAATTAGTTAAAGCCTAGACATTTTTCACTTGTTCTATAATTTTTGTTTGCAATTATTTAGGTTTTTGTAACTCATGTCAATGTGCCTATGTCAGAAATTTACTAAAGATCATGCATTTTTGTTATATTGCTATTAAAGAGTCAAGGGCACAGAAATTTAAAAACAAATCATCAAGCATCAAATAGTGGCTTCCATCGTATAATAGCAACTAAAAATAAAGATGATTTGCCCATGTAGTTATTTGCTAGGCTCATATGCTCTTATTTTCACAAGATGCTCTCTGGTGGAGATTATTCATCTTAGTATTCTTTTTTTATCAGATGTCTCTACAGGTCACTTACTTTTTTGCACTGATGAATGCACATAGGTTGAAACAGTGGCCCAGTTTGGTGTAGTTTTTCTTCTTTTTGCACTGGGCTTGGAGTTCTCCATAACGAAGGTCAAATTCTGTTCTTTGGCCTGCTTCATTTTCTCTCTGTTAGTGAAATTGTGATTCAAAGTCTATAACTGTGTGATTGCAGCTTCGCGTTGTTCGAGCAGTTGCTGTTCTAGGGGGCCTGTTACAGATTTTCTTATTTATGTGCCTCTGTGGCATACTAATATCGGTATGTCTACAAATTCTAACAGAATATTCACAGAAGTTTGCTCCTTTCTACTTGTGAAAACTAATTGCACCTGATTATGTGCCATAGAAAGGTTTGATTGAACAAAGTGATAAAGAACGATTAGAGATGCAAGTTTCAAGTGATAAAGAACGATTAGACATGGATGACAAGTTTACTGAGGATTCTTGTATCATATCAACTTCATCTCAAGTCCATTGAAGAGTTATTTTGCTCTTTAGTTACATATCTTGTGTCATATTTTGTAATTATTTTCTTAAGCTTTGGATTTGGGCTCTCAAGTTATAGCTTTTTGTTTAAAGGCAGTATTGATATAGAGTAATTTGATGGTATTGAGAGGTTTCCAGCATAAGAAGTAGGTGAACCAGTAGATGGTGGTGATAATAAGTCCATGTTTTCATTCACTTCGGTTTGGTCTAGTTCCTTAGTTGTGTAGTAGTATCGGATCTCCTTTTGATTGAGCCAACATGAGGACTATTTTCTATTATAGCTTGAAGCTTTCACTCCATCTAATCCTATACATTATTGATGATTTCTGTGTGTGAAGCCCCCAGGTCTTGAGTCAAGTGATAAAGGAGTATGGTTTGGTTTGGGGTGGGTCTTAGGTCTGACTTCTAACAAACAAATGGGGTGAAGAAATTTATCATATTGTAATGCTGCACTTTCATTGGATAATGCTAATGCATTGCTTTGATTCTCACATTGTCAAGTTTTGAATATCTAGTAGACTGTGTTACATGTTCTCATTAACAATGCTGTAATTAGTGAATGCTTTTTGCAGTTATGTGGTGGTAAAGCTTCCGAGGGGGTATTTGTTGGTGCATTCCTTTCCATGTCTTCAACAGCAGTGGTAAAACTTTATGTGAATTGTCTTATGCATGCATGTGCTTGCAGTTGTAGATGTATCTACTTGGGTGAATAACAGGCATAATGCTGAAGTTTCTCTCTTTGGGACACAGGTATTAAAGTTTTTGATGGAAAAAGCCTCTACTAATGCCCTTCATGGCCAAGTTACCATTGGCACCCTTATTCTGCAGGTATTTAGTTTCCTTTCCTTTTCTTTCCCCTTTTTTTTCCCCCAAATGATGTTTCTTTTATGGACTCCCCACTTTATGTGTAAGTGTTTTGTTTCTATCACTCAAATGATTGATTTGAACAATAATTTTCTCTTTCAAACTCTCTTGTAAGTCTTAAGAATATTTTGCCCTCCAGGACTGTTGTGTGGGTTTACTGTTTGCTTTGCTCCCAGTTCTGGGTGGGACTTCTGGTGTTCTTCAAGGAGTGATGTCCATGACTAAACTGTAAGTAAAGGACTTGTGAAGCACTACAAGTTTCCAACTTCCTTCCTTTTTGTCTCAGAAGTGTCATTGTGTTTAATTAGGAAATAGCTCATTTGAAGATGTGTTTTTGCTACTTAGTGTATTGAAAAAGGACTGTTAAGGGACTTCATGGTCTCTTAAAGCTATAACACTTCATAAAAGAAAATACTTATAAAAAAAAACACTACATAAAAGAAAAGGAATAGAGTGAGTATTTGTTGATGAAGTTGATGGGGAATTGCATACAGAAACTTTATGAAAAATGCATATAGCTATTCTGCAGAAATGTATTAAATATATGCATATAGCTTTTCTGCAGATGAAATGAAACTCAAAACTGTAGATGTTATCTTCATTATTCTAGATAAGACCACTTGAATTGTTACAAGTGAAGGTAAAAGTCATTTCTGCTTGAGATGGCGATACTATATGTGGATATGAAGAAGAAATGGTGAAGGAAAATCTGTCTTTGATGAGCTGAAAGTATTAAGGATTAGAATTGGGACAATTATGACTATTTCTTTTTTAGAACTTTTTCCTCTTCTTTTTACTTCCTTCATTGTCCCTTCCCATTATGATATCTGTTAATACAATCTAGCTAGGGACGTAACTTTTTTCACAACTTGTAAAGGTGGTAAGTTGTGATTGGTGGGCGATAAGTCTAACACTACTTTCACATGGGCCCACAACTACCACCAGTTTTATTTCCTACCAATCACTACTTGCCACCTCAACAAGTTGTGGAAAAAAGTTATGTCCGTAGAGTTATACTCTGTTATGACATCCTACTTCTTGTCTTTGCCAGGTTGTTGGTGTTGATTACATTTTTGGCTGTTCTGTCAATATTATCTCGTACTTGTGTTCCTTGGTTGCTTAAACTGATGATAAGCCTATCATCACAGGTATGCTTACTTGTCTTCCACATAATGTTAAAGATGGGGGAACCCACACACACAAGCTTCTGCAAGATTGCTGAACATATGTGTGCTTGAGATATTGTAGTCGTTTTGATTTGTTCTATAATTAAAATTTCATCTGTGCAGACCAATGAACTATATCAATTGGCATCAGTTGCGTTCTGCTTGCTTGTAGCCTGGGTTAGTTATGCTTCCTAATTTTTTATTTTGTCTAGAACTCTTGCTTGCACTTAGACATTTTTTTTTATCTCATTCCATATGTATTTGCAATTACTTCATGTTTGGATAAACAGATTTGGTGAGGCTTATTGATGCATTGACCCCTCATATGTTTGATAGCAGTTTCCCATAATTGCCACTAATTTGAT
The DNA here is from genome assembly GCA_032878915.1 of Castanopsis chinensis. Lineage (NCBI taxonomy): Eukaryota > Viridiplantae > Streptophyta > Magnoliopsida > Fagales > Fagaceae > Castanopsis > Castanopsis chinensis. The sequence goes on from JAVQMG010000127.1 coordinate 1,301,695, forward strand.
TTGCTATTCATTTTTTCATTGATAAGGTTGATATGAGGAAGTGGGGATTTCAATATTTTCATTTAATGACACAATTTGGCATGAACAGATATGTAAGTGACAAAAGACCAGATCTTTTATAATAAACAAGCAAGAAAGAGAAAGAAAGAAATGACCCTAATCCACATGGGTCATGGCCAACAAAAAGTACCAAACTCTTAACAAATTTTGTAAATCAACAATAACAAACCCAAATACCTATGCAAGGTCTTTATAATCATCAGCCAACTTGCTCTTGAAGTTATCTTAGGCTCGAAATTAAACTCATAAGTTAAACAAGCCCGGCTTTATCACGAAACATGAAATCCCAAATAATTAAACCCATAAATTGCCCGGTCCAGATTTTATTGAATTCCTAAATACCCTTATTGACTAAAATAAAGGATATTAAATATTATAAATCTGAAAATTTCATAACAAAGCTTCTTCCTTGTCCTTGTTGCTGCTGCATCAGAAAAGGTTGACACTCAATAGGGAGTTGTTTTCCTCCATGCTTCCTATTATGAAGAAAACCAAAATTAGATCTGTACTTTGTCCATACTTTTTCATAGTCTTAGTTCAAGCATTAAAGCCACTCAATTGCAATGACTGGAATTTAAACCTGTTGTAATAGATTGGAATGATAGCCTATGAGGAAAGGGTTCTCAGCTGCTTGAAACCAACTTAGGTTATTTAATTATCACCCAAGAATTATCTTCCATTAGAAATTTGTGATTGCCTTTATCTTCTATGTTTAAGATAAAGAGTGTAGCTTTACATATTCTTGTATCAAGGACGCATGCATGAGTTTTTGACATTTGGCATAAGAGGGTACCTCCAGAGAAGAAATGTGAAAGGATTAGAATAGACATGTGAATTGTACGTTTGACACGGCTGAAGGCTATAATTGTAGTTTCCATGTTAATTATGTTGGTTGCTGCAAAAATATTATATATATTGGGTATTGTTGCTGTTGAAAGGCTGAGTCATGACCTTGTATTACTTGCGCGCACTATAGATAGATCCTAAGCATGCAACTATTGTCTAATTGTACATACAATTTCAGTGTAGTGATAAGCTGGGGCTAAGTCTAGAACTGGGTTCCTTTGCTGCTGGAGTGATGATATCAACAACTGATCTTGCTCAACATACACTAGAACAAGTAAGAATATCTAATACATGATCTGTTTTTGTAATTGCTATTTTGTGTAACATCATGTTTTGGAATTTTATCTTCCACCTAGTAATGAGTCTCACAACCCCTCCCCCCCCCCCTCTCTTTTTCTCTCTTCCCCTATTTCTTTTCTGTAATACTATGTAGGATAATTTTTGATAATATGTTATGATTCATCTTCATCTGTGTAAGATAGCATGTTGCTAGGTGTTATTAGGTTGGCTTTGAGAAATCCCACAATTTTGTCATCTGTGCAGATTGAACCCATTCGCAATTTGTTTGCGGCTCTTTTTTTAGCCAGCATTGGGATGTTGATCCACGTTCAGTTTCTCTGGAACCATGTGGATATATTATTAGCGTCTGTTATTTTGGTGATCATTGTAAAAACATTCATAATATCCACTGTTGTCAAGGGATTTGGTTACAACAACAAGACTTCGCTTCTTGTAAGACTCCAATATCTCAATGGTTATATCATAGTTCTTTGAAACAAAAATTATTTTCAATTTTTATGGAACTTGGGTGCGTGTATAGGTTGGAATGTCTCTGGCACAGATAGGGGAATTTGCTTTTGTTCTTCTCAGTCGTGCTTCTAATCTTCATCTAGTCGAGGTTAGTGTTACAGATTCAGTTTGTCATTCTGATGCTTAAAATTTACAAAAGAAAATTTCCTATTATGGATATCAAACATGTCTGCTGTCCTCATTGTTACTAATGAACACAGTATATCCCTATGGCCATGTTTTCTAGATCTTTGTAGTGATATTTTCTAGCAGGAAAGTAAGTGGAAATTATGAGCTGATGTAGTGCTGAAACTTTGAACATTTACAGGGGAAAGTATACCTTTTGCTTCTTGGGACTACAGCTCTTAGTCTGGTATGAAGTTGTTTTGATTATGTTTTAATTGACTTAATGCATAGTATATGGAGTCTATTGATGTACATTGGTCTGTTTTGTCAAGAAATCATGCAATTTTTCAGTGTTTTTTGAGGAATTATAAAATTGTGTCATGCAATTCAAATGGAATTGTTATAAGAGTGTCTGACTGTATTGTTAAATCATTTTTAATGGTTCTTTTTAGAGGAACGGCAAATTTCTCGCACTTTTACGAACGAAATTCTTTATTTATTTATTCTTTTCCTGGAACCGAACCATAAATGATGGATTAACTATTTTCTGAAACCATTTTGAAAGAGTTTGACTATGACAAAATGCAACTCAGCCCAGAAATGATTTTAATGTTTACTTTTCCCTCATGCTGCATGGAGATGGCCTGAAAAGTGAAAACTCAGATTTGAAATGATAAGCACATGCTGATGTGACAATCTTATAGAAATGAGAGGAACAGGCCCTGCAAGGGGCTTGGAAAATATATTTATAAAAGCTTAGTTTGCAGTTTTCTGTACAATTATATGCTTGTTCCTTCCTTCTTTCCCAAACTTAACCCCAAAAAAATGTATTTCTTCTTTTCTGTATGTTAAAATGAAGGTTAGACATATCCATGATACGTGTTTGTTCCATCGATGAATTTCTTCAACAAAAGAGAGTGTGTTTGGTCTTTGTTGGTTACATGTAAATAAATAAACACTAGTTTCACTTTCTGGCCATGTAAGAGTTAAAGTTTTGTTAGTCTCGATAGAAGCATCCATATTACTTTTTTGATAAAAAAGAATCATGCATATAAGAAGGCACCATCTGTGGGAATCCATATTACTTTTGTTTATTCTAGAAGATTAGGTGTTACTGTGTTAGTGATAATTTTGAGATCATGGAAATGAGAGCATTTGAGGATTTGAGATTGTTGAGGAAGTGGTCTTATCATATGCATCAGTGATAAATATGATTGTGTTCGTGGCTGCCGTAATTATCTTCCTTATAGTAATCATGTGTTTTTTCACAAAATCTTCTCTAGGTGACGACTCCTCTTCTCTTCAAGCTAATTCCTGCTGTAGTGCACCTTGGTGTGCTATTGCGGTGGTTCTCCCCTGACAGTTCTGTTGAGGTAATTACCAATTGTCTAGGTGCTTAGCAATGATTGAGCATAGAGTACCAATTCTATACATTCTTTCACTTTCATGGTAGTTTTTTACCTTATCCTTCCAAAGGTTTGTTGTTCCAATGGCGTTTTTTTTTTGGGTGGGACTTCAGATTGGATTTAAAGGAGATAACCTCCGCACGGAAAGTGGAAAGCAGCGTGTTATATTGATTGACCCAGGATCTCATGATTCATGAAGTCTGTATGTGAACTGAAGGGGGATTTCAGTTTTATATGACAAGTTATACATTTAGCACTGGCTTTCGCGTTGCACCGAAGTTGATCAGATTCTATTCTGTGTACAAAGCTTTTCCATGATCTGGTACCTGTTACTGATCAGACTAGAGATCAACAAATCAATTTGAGCATATGAAATTTAAGAACGGGAAAGAGGTGTTAACTAACCGTTGAGAGGACTAACTGATGAAAGCTTTATCTGTGATATTCATTCGTCTCCACTGTGCAACTTTTGGAGACCATTCTTTCTAAATGTAATTTGTAACATAGTTTCAGTTTTGTAATCTAAAGTGATTGATTTCAAATAGTACAGAATTTTGAATGTATCAAGAGACGTCTGTTTTATTATACTTTATAAGATTTATTTTTGGTGTTTCAATTTTGTAATTGCAAGTGAAAGTTTTCATTCATATATGATGCGTAGAATTTTGAATGTATCAATGCATTTTTGTTTCAGCATAAAATCCTTTTCTGATACACAAAACAGCGTGCTCCCAATCTGTATTTCTAAGGATATACATAGTTTTGCCACCAGGAAAAAGATTCAAAAGAACATAACTACATAAGAACCTCTTTTTTCTTTTTCCGAAAGAAATACAGGACCAAGTACAGGACATCATCCAATCTTCACGAACATGTCTCCTGAAAGGTCAACAAAGGGCGCCTACCCACACTGTCTAGGAGTAGAGAAGGGAGCACCTTCTCTTGGCAAAGCACTTATTTCCTGCTTGGCCAAGATGTGTTAAATGGAACCTTCTTAAAGGCGGATAACCCAAATAAGCATAGAGCCCATGCAATTAAACTGGAAATTTAACTAATAACAACTATATGCACCATTTTTTATGATGCTAAGTACATCGAAACCAAGATTGACAATAATGTGCCAAACATTGAATGTCCTATATTTATTTATAATTGCATGTTTAAATAAGAAATAACAAAATAAAACTTAATATCATATACACTATTTATATATATCTTTCAGGCAAAACTTAGGTACAGTACCTTAGGTTTCCTACTTAAAATTTTGACATCTGTCCAATTTAACACCTCAAACAAACGTCATTAAAAAAAAAAAATCTCATATCGCTCTCTCGGTGTGTGTATGTATGTGTATCTCTCTCCTCTCTCTCTCTCTCTCTCTCGATGCGTGTATGTATGTGTATCTGTTTCCTTCTTCTTTTTTGATCTATGAGTCTTTCTTCGTTTCTGATCTATGATTTTGATATATGATTTTTTCTTCTTTTTTGATCTATGATTCTTTCTCGCTCTCGTGGTGTGTGTGTGTGTGTGTGTGTGTATGCATGTGTATCTATTTCCTTCTTCCTTTCTAATCTATGATTCTTCCTCTCTCTCGGTGTGTGTATGTATGTGTATCTGTTTACTTTCTTCTTTTCTGATCTATGATTCTTTCTTCTTTTCTAGAGATTTTAAGCCAGTGGGTTCTATTGCAATTGCAGTACAGGAAAAAGAAGGAAAACAAAAAAATAGTTTTAGCGCCATTTGTTTGGGTTATTAAATTGGACAGATGTCAAAATTTTAAGTCTTATATTTTTGTTGTGTACTTCAGTCAATTTGGTTCTATTCGGTCCACTTTAGTCTCATCTAGTCGTATTCAGTTTGTCAATTTTGGTTCTATTCAGTCCACTTCAGTTCTATTTGATCCAAATTGGTCTTTTTAGTCCATTCTGTTAACATTGGTTTTATTCGGTCCACTCCAATCATAATTGGTCCAATACGGTTCTATTTGGTCCACTTTGGTCTTATTCGGTCCATTAGGTCAACTTTGTTTCTATTCGGTCCATATAGGTCTTATTCGGTCCATTGTGTACACTTCTTATTTATTTTGGTCCTATTAGGTTCATTATTTATACTTCAGTCCAATTTGATCCATTATGTCTATTTTGGTCCTATTTAGTCCATTTCTGTCAAATTTGGTTCTATTCGGTCTACTTTGGTACATTTGGTTCTATTCGGTTCAATTTGGTCCATTTTTGTGCACTTACCTAATGGAAAAGACAAGTTCAGGTTAAATGTCTGTCAATTAGTTATGAAAAATAAATAAATAAAATTAGGTACAAAATTGGTTATAGCCTTAGTTTCTCAATAAAATAAAGTTTAGTTACTCAATAAAATAAATATTACTACATATTTTGAAAATCTAATTATTGAATAGCATGTTCTTTATGCTCTTAATATATATGTTAAATTTTATATCAATTAGATATTATTCACTATATGATATGTAAGCTTATATTTTATGCATAATTTTAAATTACAAAAACTTACTATTTAAACAATTTATTAATGACATAACGAATGATTTTTAATTTTCTAGAAATTTTACAAGCATAGAGGATATAAGAAGAAAATACAATCCATAGTCGATTCGTTAAAATTCACCTCTAATAAAAAAAATATTGAGTAAGATTGTAGTTTTAGGTTATAACCAATTTTGTAGCTAAATTTTGTTCAAAATAAATAGTATAGTAAAAACATAAGTAGCATGTCATTGTTTCATCTAATAAGAAGTCATTTATTTTGAATTAGAATTATTGGTTTGGACAAAATTGAGCTACAAAATTAGTTTTAGCCTAAGACTACAACCATATCCAATAAAATAAATATTACTACATATTTTGAAAATGTAACCATTGAATTGTATGTTCATTACATTCATAGATCTATAAAACAAAATGTTAGGGGGTGTTTGGTATTGTTGTTTAAACTACAGTTTTCAGTATTTAAGCACCATAATTCGTACTTTCACATCAATTTTTAACTCATACGTATTTCGACAACACTTAAACAACAATATTAGAAATCTCTTAACACAAATGGGTCCAAGTAGAAGCCACTGAGAAACATAATGTTACTTTCAATTCTTCCAGTGGCATCGGAGTTACAAAAGTGTTATTTCGAAATCAGAGGTTGCACTTGGAAGTGTGAAGAGTGAGCTTTGTGGTCAAACCAGAAGCAGCATGAGCAGGAAGGGACTCAACAATATTATTATGAAACGAAATAGGCATTGAGTAATGAGTAGAAGGCCACTCAGAATAGCCAACTTTTCCATGATCAAGCACCTTTGAATTTGTTCTCTTCGATGGAAACTCAAATGAAACAGAAGCTGCTTCACTAGTAGGCTTGAAAACACATGAATTGACCAGTTGAGGTCTGAATTTGTTCATCCCTAGCTGCCATAATAAAGGGTACAAATAGTTACATGACACTGGATACACATGTAAATCTATACTATCTAATAAATATGAACTGCAAAATAGATATTTTTCAAATGGTGAGAATCATTTTCAACTAATTACATCGAAGAGGCTGGGTCGACGCCTTCTTTTGTTGTGGTTGTTATGCCGAAGAAAGTATTTTTGTGCATGACTGGCTACTTGGGTTGGAGTTTTTGTAGTCACAAATTTCCTAGAGATGCCCCTCCAATCTCCCTTACCAAGCTTCTCGAGCCCAACTAGAAACATTTGGTGCTCCTCCTCAGTCCATGGCATGCCTGAGATGTTAGTGTTAATATAAATTTTATTACATAAGCATGAAGTGTCATCAATTATAAAAAGAAAAAAAAGATAATTTAAACATTTATTTATTATGTCATTGGAGTGATATCAATCATATTTCTTGTCATGTCCAATTTGTAAGTATTTTGCAATGAAATTGATAGTAGTAGTTTTAGCATTTTTTATGAATGTGCATGTGATCAAAATAATTTACATCTTTTTCCCCCTCAATTAACAAAATCCTTGTAACTAGAGAAAATCAGAATATGAAAAAGATAACTTGAAAATAACAGCTAAATAAATTGAAAATTAGAAATAATATTGTACAGATGGTCTTGAAATGAATAGAATAACTAATTTTGTTAATTACAATACATTACTGCTTCTTTTCTTATTTCTTCTTTGGTGTAGGGATTTCATAATGTTTAGAGTTAGAATTACGTGGTTAAATGATTAAATTTATCATATCCTAATAGTTTAAGGTTTTTGGACAATTGATAATTTAACATGGTATCAAAGCATGAGATCCTGAGTTCGATCATTGTCTCCTCCACTCCATTCTACTTTTCATTTAATATCTCACAAGTGAGGGAGAATGTTAAAATTATGTGGTTAAATGATTAAATTTATCATGAGAGAGAGAGAGAGAGAGAGAGAGAGAGAGGAACTTATGAGAAAAATGTGTTTTTTGGAGTGGTTTAAATAAAGGAAAATGCTAACGAATGCCCTTAGGGCATTGGTTAACAATCTATTTAAAGAAAGTTTTTATGGGAAAATGAAATAAAGCAATTAATGTTTCAACAGGTTTTTTCATTTCCCATAAAAGTGGTGTTAAAACTTTCCTAAAATGGATTGTTAACCAATGCCCTAAGGGCATTCGTTAGCATAACCCTTAAATAAAAAATGATGGAATGAGCTAAAGGAAGAATATTCGCTAACTACGAGATGGAAGAAATTTCACTTTAGGATGAAATTAGGTCATTTATATCTGAGATTGAACACTAGGAGAAAGCCCCATATATTATATAATACGTACCAAAATAAGGAGATGAAGATCCATGTATAGAGAGACAAAACGAGAATGGGAGATAAAAAGATTGACAAACTGATTCTTACCCTTCTTTCTTTCTTGATTCCTTGCAATGAGGCCATCAGAAACATATCCATTACACACTTGATCAAACTTTTCATCCATAGCAAGGAGAGAAGATGATGAAGAAGAGGTAGTTGATGAAGATGGCAAGCAATCCATGCTAAAACTCTTCCTCATAACAAACGAAGGTGAAAAAGAAGAAGATATGTCAAGTTGCACACCAAAGAGCCTAAAGTTACCACTCCTTTTACGAGTGATGCAAGTCCTTGAATTGTGACCCATATTCCCACAATGTGAGCATTTTCTTGCCATTCTCGCCTAGACAAAATGACAATCTTTCACTTCACAAACTAACCATTAGCACCCGCAAACATAGACTAAGTTAGAAGAAATACTTTTTTGACAACTAGTCAGCTATTTAGTGGTTTATATAAAGATCGACAAGGTGGGTACAAAGTCAAAAGCAATAAATAGGGATATTGTTTTTTATTCAGAGCCAGAAATCAGAATATAATTCGTGATCGATGAAATATCACTTTCAGGTCGGCTTATTATTGTGATTATAGTAATTGTACATTAATCACAACATTCCACTTTAATAATTACGAGAATTTGTGTCAATAAGATTTATCGTAATAATATTATTTTTGAGCTCGAGCCATCTATCTTTTTCTCTTTCTCTCTGTCTAATAGGATCAAAATTAAAAAAACTTATCCCTAAAATGGCATCTCTCTAAGTGCGCATGACCTATATGGGGTCCTCATGAAATGAAATTATTCTAATTAGTTGTATGCATACAACTATAGTACGTATAAACATTGAAAAATACGAATTACTATATATATATATATATATATATATAAATTGGCTTTGCAAGCTGAAACATCAAGAAATGAATGCCCTTTAATTTACCTCGAAGTAAAGAAAAAGGGTCCAAATTCTATTTTACTTAAAGGACGTCACCATATTAAGTTGTTAACTAAAACTAATTTTCCTCTCAAAAAAAAATTATTAATTAACCAAGAAGGTGCATGCATGCCTACCCGTTTCGTTTTTATTTATTCATTTTTTTATGTTCAGCATTTTATTTATTAGTACGGTGTCTTTGAATTAAAGCAAGAAAGTAAAAGCAAGAGCACGTTTAACCTATGGGGCGTCGATATAAAGAAACATGAATGATGAAAGAGATGGTTGTTGAGAAGGGAGTGCAAAATCCACTGCTTCTTTGGTATATACCCAAAGTGAACTATATATATATAAATAAATTTGGAAGGTGAGAGTGAAGGTGATATGGATCGATTAATCAACATTTTATTTGGATTGTGATATATTAAAAAGGATACCAAGGTTTTTACTTTTGGTTTTGGGTAAAGTAATAATAACCGAAGTTGAGTTCTTCACCAACTGCTTTTGAACAATTTAATATATAGAAATCACTCCCACTAATTTAGTACTAGAAGTGTGGAACCCTTCCCATTTGGCATTATTCGTTATGGAACCTTTTCCAAAAATATAAAAGAATCTCTCAATAGGTGCTTTAGTAATAGGATGCCCTTTGTGAGTCAAAGGTTAAGAGTTTAAGCATCAACAAATTCCATTAATTGTGCGTCTGATCTTATGTTATTCATAAGTAAGGTTAAAATGGACATAGAGCAATGAACTTACTTGTGAGTTGCATTTTTTTTATTCATTAAAAAAAAGTATAACTACGTAACCAATTATAACAACTAACATACGAATCGAGCTTAGATTTTCTCTACGAGTGCTCCCATTATTTAATTATCTCCCTAATAATGATGTTATTACCTAATCCAAATAAATAATAATAAGGCAGGATTCATACCCCAAGTTCCACAAATTTTCCTTTTTCCTCTTTTTTTTTGTCACATTTAGTACTATAATTGTATAAATATATTTGGTTTGCATTTTTTCATTAACTTATTTTTTATTGTGCTTTTTTTTTGAAGTTCCTTTTTTAAAGATATAATTATAGTTTTTGTCAATTTTTAGAAAATAGATTTTTTAATAAAATTTCATATAATAATAATATATAATAAAAGTATTTAAACGTATGTTAAAGTCAACAATTAATGGGTATGCAAGCACATCCTTAGTTCCTAACCATCATGAATCTGAAAAAGAATTCAATTTTGCAGGAAAATGAGCACCGGTCTCATTCTGATCATGATTAGGTAACTTATAACTAGCTTATTTGGCACGCTACAAAGGTAATTTTTTATCAGTACTTAGGTGGGGTTTGTCTTGCATTTTTTATGAACACAATGCAATTTGGTGGTAATTAACACATACCCATTTTATATAGTACCCAACCTCTGTATATGTTGTACATAACGTCAAAGAATGTCATCCTGAAAACATGAATTTTGTTAGAAAAATAGTTTAATGATTAACTTCATTTTTTTCTTAACAACTAAAGCTTTGGAAACTAAAACACTAATTTATCAAATCTAATTACATTTTTTTTTGGTCATGCACATATTAATGTGATGCTAATCTCAGTTGCCAATCTGAACAACTAATGATTGGGTCATAGCTCATAAGGCAATGTGTCACAAGGTAATGATCCCATTATACAAACAAAAAAATTAACAAAAACAACGCAAATAAATTGTTGCATGGACAAAACTTATATACAGTACTTTAAGTGCTGTTCCTTAGACTTCCCCTCTTAAGTCTCGTTGCTTTTGGCCATACCAATATTTTTGCTCTCTCTGCTGCTCCTCTCTCTGCTGCTGCTAATCCCAACTGTGGTTTTTAAATAGTTTTGATTTCATTGATTTGATTACTATTAAAAAGCTTTTCAATTTCTTTCTTTTGTTTTCGCTGCTCATTGTTTCAATTTTCTTTCCTTTCACTTCCCCTGTATTCGGTATTTTAAATAGGATATACTTTTTGTAATATATTTGCTTATCAGATCATTATTTGATTAGTTGATTTCCACATGTTCTTGGATTTGGCACGTAGTGGACTGTATTTTTCTGCTGTGTGACCATTTGTTCCCCCCAAATTGGGAGGAAATGGAGGGAATGAATTTAGGTTTAATAAAAATTTTATTAAAATTCCTAAATTACCCTTGAATCTTAGCGAAAAAAGACTTTCATCTCATGAGAAAAAAGCCACATAGCAGAATCTTAAGAGAAGAACTTAAGAAACAATGCCTATATATTGTACCTAAATTTTGCCCTTGTTGCATATATACTTGCTAGCTAGTGAGCTTGAATCCATTGTTCATGAAACCACAAGAAATTAAGTATATATGCTAATTCAGATGACATACACTAGTAAATACATTAATTAATAGTTAGTACTAAGATCCTATGAATGTTAGGGAATTTCTGACTGGTAATTTCCCAACAACTTTATATTCTTCTTTCTATTAAAATGACTAGGTACAGAGCATTCACACTTGGGCGGCCTAAAAGAGCTTCAATGGGATAAAAAATCTTTTGAAAAATTTTCAACCCATTTGACATACACAATATTACGAGTTGGAAACATGAAAATAAGAGTTGGAATCTTTTATTTTAGGTCTCTTTTTCTCTCTGCCACATGTTTGAATCTCTCTTATCGCAACCTCATAAATTTTTCACTAACAAAGCTACAGCTGCGGGAGCTTTAACTTGAAAAGAAAACATTTTATAAATAATGCACTTTTTTACGTGCATAGTGTCCATGCATGGAAGGTGAATGGACAAGGGAGGGAGCTCAATTGTGGTGGGTCTACTGTGCAACAAATTTTAACTTGTTATGTAGCTACAGTAAAATTTTCTTTTTCCCTTAAACTAGAATTATTTTAGTTTTATAGCAGGAAATTGATATGTTAATAGTTCTATCACCTATAGTCTTAGAGGGATGTTGCTCAGTATAAGAAATTGGGAGATGGAGATGTATTAAATTATCAAATCCATTCAAAGCAATTATAAGTTCTCTATTCCATTCCTTCCAATGTCACTTCCAAACAGTGTTACTTATTTTCCATTCCATTCCATTCCTTTATTTTATAACATCCAAACAAGATTTTTAAATTCCATTCCATTCCATTCCATTCTATTCCTTTCCCTACTAATTCCATTCCATTCCTTTCTATTCCATTCCATTCCTTTAATAAATATTCCATTCCATTCCATTCCATTCCCTTATAAACTCCCAAACGGACCCTTAAGATTCTGCTGTGTGACCATTTTGCGAAAAAAGACTTTCATCTCATGAGAAAAAAGCCACATAGCAGAATCTTAAGAGAAGAACTTAAGAAACAATGCCTATATATTGTACCTAAATTTTGCCCTTGTTGCATATATACTTGCTAGCTAGTGAGCTTGAATCCATTGTTCATGAAACCACAAGAAATTAAGTATATATGCTACTAAGATCCTATGAATGTTAGGGAATTTCTGACTGGTAATTTCCCAACAACTTTATATTCTTCTTTCTATTAAAATGGGTACCATATCCGGATCCACATACACAATATTACAAACGAGTTTTCCCAATGGTTTATTTTTGGTAGGATTGTAAAGCTTATAATATGTGCTTGAAAATACAACAACATAGTAGGATGTTAGGTTTAACTAGTAGGATGTTAGGTTCACAGTTTTGACTTGAAGTCATGGCACCTTGGTAGGTGAAAACTAGTGAGATTCATCTAGAGTTTTTTTTTTTTTTTTTTTTCCTTCTCTCTTGACTCCTTAGTAATAATTATTTCCTGCATCCATTTCATGTAGCAGGCCTATTACACCTTGTGGATTCCACAGGTATATGGAGGAGAGAGTGAGATAAAAAAAAATGAGACATATAGCTGCATTTTTAAAATGCGGCTATAGACCCTAAAAACGCATCTATAAGAACAATAAAACGAACATAGAAGATAACCTTTTTTTTTTTTTTCTCTCCTGATAAGGTTTACAGCACAAGATAATACAAAAGGAATACATCATATGATAGCACCCTCACAAGTCTAAAGTTATAAATACAAAGTCATGAATGTTCTCAAGTGAACATTTTGAACGTGCATGCATAAGAAAAGAATTGAAACAGAAATCAACATTTTTTTTTTTTTAATGTAGGAAACATGTTTTAAGTTTTAACCTGTTCACATACAAGGAATCCACGGCGCCCTAATGATTAATATGGTGAAGAGTCATTTTTATTTTTATTTTTTTTAGTTTAGAAGTGCACACTTGTTTCACGTACGTAGGTTTCCACGACTAATAGCGTTCAACTACAAAATTGATCCACTTATGTCATCTTGCACAATTACAAGATTGGAAAATATTTAATTGGTAAAGGTTCATATCAACTCAATAAAAAAAATTTTTTTGCACCCAACTCAAATAAACTACTTAAAAAAAAAAAAAAGTTCCCATTAGCATTGCATTAAGCTTAATATATAAACAAATTAAGAGTTAGATTAAAGTTTAATCCACATACTTGAAAGCTCTCGATGGTTTTGTGTGGATCTGATTTCACCTTGTTTGTTTGGACTTGGTTCCTATTCTCTCTCTAGCTACGATCTTAAGATTAAACAAAACCTAGATTATGTCGTCGATGCATATAAGCTTGGTGCATTCTTTTTGAGTAATTTTAGGCAACTATTTTTTATACTATAAGTTAACATAATAATTCTTCTTCCCAATAAAAATTCTTATATCATGGTAAAGGTAATTTATACATGGTATATATTTAAGATTCTTTATTAATAAATTAAGGGATGCAGCATCCTTTTTCACTAATATTGGTTCCTACTCAATTTGGCGAGTCTCATACATACTTGATATTACCTATGAGAGTATTTGTAACATGCATACTTGATATAATTTAATCCATCCACTAACCTTGGAGTGTTGCATACTTGAGAGATTAATCTACCTACTAATCTATTCATTAGACACTAATTTTAATAGAGAGAGATGAACATTAAAATTATTTTCAAATCAGAGTTTTGGATCAAAGATTTTGTAATTTAAAATAAACGTTGCAAATATCATCGTAATTAAAAGTGGATTAGTAGTAATTAACCCATAATTAAAAACAAATCCCACCCTCTAAAAACAAAGCAATGTCTATAAACATGATATCTTAAAAAACAAGCGACAACTAATTTTTTTTCCCAAGTGTGATCCTCAAGACTTTGTAAATTTTTATTTTTGTCAAAAAGGAGGGACCCACAAGTGGTCATTGTCCACAAAACAAATTGAAGGATACAACTACAAGTCTATAACCACAACAAACATAGGATGCATGAATATGCAATTCAAGGCCTCTTTTGCATAATAAGATAATGTATTTTATAAGCTATTGTACAATTAGTAGTAAAAGCATTATGTTATTAAATTTGATTATGGGTTATAATGTCGCCCAAAGTTGAATGACTGAATCATGAAGATTACATCACAATCCATTCCTAATTCTAGAAGACTAGAACTAGGTTGTTGCAGAGTCTCTCTCTCTATTAATTGCATGAGCATTTTTTATCTTTCTATAATTTTCTTAGACCTCCTTTTTGTAGGACTATGTCTATGAGAGAAGCTAGTTTCTATTTTCTTTCCCAAGTTTTTAACTTTATAATTAATTTCACTTTCTATTGCATCATAATCATTTACCTTAAATCAGTCAACTAGACAAAGAGATGTATTTTTCCATGACTTCAACCTCCAAAGTTTCACAAAAACGTGAAATACGCTTTGGTATATATCATGGTGATTCTAGAAGAAAGCATATAATTATCAAAAAGAAGAAGAAAGCAAATGAATAATTACAAAAACTCTTGTCAATTTATTTTTTTATTTTATTATCAAACAAAGGAATAATTTTTTTTTTAAATTAATACATTTTGTATTACTATTTACTAGCATTATATCCGTGTGTTGTATATAGATTAATTAAAAATTATATGTAATAAAAAAAATCACAAACATTATAAAAACTGAAGAATAGAATTAAATGAAGTTAAAATAAAATATAGACCATAAATTTTATTTTTAGGCGAGATGCATGATAAAAGCACATCATATATATACATTAGCTTTTATATATATAACGCAAGCATAACACTTTGACCACTAGTTCATTACTTGAATGATATAGTAATTAAAGATTATATGCTATCGTTGAATCATTGTCAAGAAGCATAAGAGTAGGATCATGTTTAATTATATACGCAAAATCATTTGTCAGTTTTTGAAACCTGCAGGACCTAGTGTTACTTGTGATGTCAAGCTAATCCCTAGTTGACAATCAATGATTATACAAATGAGAAATCTCATTAGACTAATCCTCTATTGACATCAAAACTGCAATCTCTTCAAATTACATAAATAATTTATTCGAAAAAATTTGCACCACGGAGGTGAGAACAAGCACAAAGCTCTTTGGGCCACTACAAATTTCTTATAATCAAAGGTAGAGCCAGGTAGCTAGTCCTAAACCACCACAGCCCACTTGCAATTGTTGAAGCAATAAGCTCATCTTTCCTGTAGATCTAGGCAAGCCTAATTGGGCTTCTCTCGAGGGCTTAAATAGATCAACTTTTTAATAATTTTCCTTCTCATCATCGATTGTATTTTAAGATTTTTCAATTGACACATTCTGGTATTTTCAACGAAAACATTTAGGTTCAAATCTTTCTTTTCTCAACTATCATATTATCATAAAATAAAATCTCAACTCTTCCTCTTAAGTTATCTCATCCTCCTTTCCCCTATACATGTGTCTGTCTGTGCACGTATATGTGTTTCTCAAAAAAAAAAAAAAAAAAAGTCATACCCAACTCAAAGAAGATTAAACCCAGTAAGGCTGAGTTCACTCAAAGCCCAAAATACCACATTGCAACTCAACTAAGCCCATGCCTATGGACCACCCTTAGTTCTGGCCCAGAACTCACTTCTAAGTAAATGTTTCCTTTTTTTCCGTCCTCTTTGTTTTTGGGCTGAATGATTGCTTTGTTATCCTTTGCCACACCATGACAGAATCAATAACCCTGCTGTAGGAATTGTGCTATATATAATATCTAGCCCTGGCTTCGATTGTGTATTATATTCTCTATCGACCATGTCTCGTTGCCAAAGTAAGAAAGTATGTCTTTCTTCAATTGTACATTATTGATAAGGAGAATCATAACTTTTAAGAATTACTAACTTGGTTGTTTATATAATCAAATTCTCGAAAATCATGACTTTCATGGAAAATCTGACTTTACAGTTTTCAGAACAAAATGTCAATTTTTGTATGTTTTGCATTTGTAAGAAGTATTAATTTAACACTCAAATTTCACTCTTCTCTAGAAAAGTAACTAATTTAATTTTAGAGAGAAAAAAAATACATTTATATTTCTCTTAAAAAAATATGTTAGGTTCTACTAGTGTTAGCAAACCATGATAAATTATTATTGCTAATAAAAAAATCTTTGGGGAGGTTTTTGAAATCTCAAACATAGTCCGTAATGGGTGGTCCATATCGGAAGAGTTCAAGAGTGCTTGAAATAGTGAGGAGTCATAATCAGGGCGCTTAGGGCCCCCTACTAGAGAAAGGCCCCCAAATTTTGAAGTAAAAATTAATATGATTTTTTGAAAAAATATTTTTTGGAGATATAGATTTTTTTTTTCTAATTTTAAGAAGTCCCGAATAATTAAATAATACTCTAGATAATACAACTTTAAATACATGAGTCCTACAAATATATATGTCATTAATCACAAGAAATAATTTAGATAGGAAAATGCAAAAAATATATACTATAAGTTTTACTTCAAAGACCTTTAAAAATTCATGTGACAATTAATATAATTTGTGGACATCAACAACTTATGAAATGCATTTTTAAAATATTTTTTGTAATTGATAATACATCTTTTGTAAGCCTCATATAGTAAAATTTATAATATCCCTAACATCATTCATTCAAATACTCTTGTTTAGTATCTTCTTAAAATGTCACTAATCACATTCATTACTACATCATTTCTAAGTGTTTTTGTAGTAAAATTTGTTATAACTTTATCATTTTTCCAAAAAAAGAAATAGCATATTGCAAAAAAAAAAAAAAGAGTTTTGTTATAAAAAAAATAATGATATTAAACACTAATTAAATATTATTTAAGTGATAAAAAAAAACCTTATTTAAATATATCGTCTTAAACCTCTAAATTTGCTGGGACACCCTAATCATAATGCAAGTTCTACTACCAGAGTACCAGTAGCAATGAGAATCATGGTATGATTCAATTGTAAAACTTTAATTCAAATAATGGATTATTCCTTGGGGTAGATGGTTAACCATTCCTAGTGGTTTTTCCTGTGAATCCGTTTATAGGTTTTCCACTTCATCGTCAAACTAATGCGTGCTTTATTTTATTGATAATTGCCTCATTTGTTGACTTGTTAAATCTGTAAGAGAACTAGGCAGGACCAGTAAACTACAAAACCCTTAGCTGCCGAAGATAATTTTATAATTAAGATTTAGACCCTCAAACATGGTTATAAAAGTAAGTTAATATATTGTATAAATTCTTAAACATTAAAATCTCAGCATCTTATTTGATGTGCATGCATGAAATGGCACAAGCACTTCTATCTTTCCGTGTACTCCAACTAGAAAATGGGTAAAGCTTAGTCCGTGGGAAAAGAAGTGAGCCTGTTGCCCTTAATGCATGTATAATGAGAAGAGTGGGATTTTTAGAGGACTGGGATGGTACTAGTAGTAGTTGGTAAGCAACTTGGTGCAAGTGTGCAGCACATTTTCGTGTGGCTTAAATGTCAGCCCTGAATTCAACGGCAAGAACAAAGGAGATTTACTTTTGTGGAGACTTGTGAGCTCAACCTTTGAGGATACATGTGACCACGAAACCTCATCAATGCATCAACCTTGTCTGTCACTTATATTATCATATTTCAACTTTTCTGAACTATGTAAATGTGCAAATCTAAATTAAAATAAAAATATACTTCACTGTAAAAATGGGGAACAAAGCTTTTTAAGTATGGCTTATGCTCACATTAAGTCTAGTTTCTAGATAAAAACACATGCTTAAGTTAGCTGGTTAGTGATCCTTTAAAATTTTAAAAGGACAAAAAACTGCATTATTAGGTCAATTTCTTTTTGTTAAGAGGGCGTTTTTGGGGGGGGGGGGGGGGGGGGCGGCTGAACGCCAGCGTCTGCGTTTCAGCCCCTTCCCCCCCCTTTTTTTTTTTTTACTTCAATGGACACGCGTTGGTCACTGTTCATTGGCCATGAACAGTGATTTTAGGCCAATGAACAATAATTTTAAGCGTGAACAGTATTTTTTATACATTAAAAAATTATTTTGCTTCAGTATTTTTTAGTTTTCAGTTTTCAATTTCAACTGCATCCAAACGGACCCTAAAAGTTTCATAAAATATGTGATTGAATAAATCTTCCTCCATATGTGTTAGAGGTCGAGGACTCCTCGTTCTCCTTATGATTTTTGCCCACATTATCTTCCAAATTGAAAGCGAGCATTATTGTGCGTTGTACCATAATTAGCACATACGATCGGTATATATATGCGGCTGATTGTATTTTTACGACATCATTTTAAATTTGATTAACATTAGTCTCTCTACATGTTATCTGTCTTCATAATTAGGACCATTAATTTGTCTTTTTTTGACAAGTTAAGTGTATTAAAGCGACCTTTTCACGTGTTTAGGACCAGAAAGTGCATGCATTTGGTGTAATTAAGTTCTAATTAAGCCAGCTATATTTCAACCTCAAAATGATAAGTATGGCTAAGTTTGAAAAGGATGGAGTCACTAGGCTAGCTAGACTAGCATTATTTTTCAACAAAGATTTTTCTTTACTTGCAAGTTTCAAGTTTGAACTCTAACGTGGCTTAACTTACTTAAGTATTAGGGAAAAATAACACAAGTTAAAAAGGTTGTGTTTGGATGTTTTTGTGGCAATGCTTAAAGAGGAGGAAAAATCGAAATGTCATACGGCCTCCGTTACGGAAGCGAGTTTGCGTTTTCCAGCGGGGCATTTTTGTTTTTTAGTAGATCTTGTAGACCGTTCATGGAACCTACAAACTACTTTTTTTAAAAAAAAAAAAAAAAAAACTTTAAAACTGAGTCTCATGACATTATTCACACATTTAAAAAATGACTTTAAAACTGGGTCTCATGGCACTATTCACACATTTAAAAATTATTTTGCTACAGTATTTTCAGTTTCTAGTAATAAGCAGTATTTAGACAGAATCATAAAGTCATTGAGTAAATTGGAAGTAAATAACAGCTGACACTATCAAGCCGAACCATTTGGCTGCAGATAAAGTAGTATACAATTTAAAAGCAAAGAAGCAACTTTAAGGATCAAATCATATAAAGCTAAATAATTTTCTAAGATTATTATGAGTATCTACAAAAGCAAATAGAAAAGGCAAAACTAATCATCATGTAGTCATGACCTCAATAATTATTATCGTGAGCAATAAAACAAATAAAACAACAATTACAAAGCATTAATCTCAAATTTCTCGGGAGTGACTATATATATGAATCCTAAGTCCTAACAAATAAAACTTAGCTAATTTAAAAACAATTACAAAATGAAGATTTATATGATATTTTAATAACTGAAACATTATTGTTGAATTAAAGTGTGGTTCTGATCTCTCTCTCTCAAAAAAATAAACAAAAACATAGATATTTCAGCATTTTATTGAAGAGAAAAATGAAAACATCTTAAATAATAGCCTTTAACAATACGACTGAAATAATTCACCCAACAAACCCAAATATAGAAATTAATCCCAACTATCTAACCGTTAAACAAAAGGCATTAAAATCCAACTTAAAAATTAAACAATACTCTAGTTCCTCAAAAGAAAAAAACAAAAAACAATACTTTAAAAATAATATAAAAAATAATAATATAAAAAAAAAGTACTACTCAATACACAAATCGCCCATTTTTGCAGGTCAGTCTCCGACCACTAAAAATTCA
The DNA here is from genome assembly GCA_032878915.1 of Castanopsis chinensis. Taxonomy (NCBI): domain Eukaryota; kingdom Viridiplantae; phylum Streptophyta; class Magnoliopsida; order Fagales; family Fagaceae; genus Castanopsis; species Castanopsis chinensis. Next base: position 1,321,751 of record JAVQMG010000127.1, read on the forward strand.
AACAGAATCTAATCCACCGCCATCACCACCACCACCACTGCAACCGTCAAATTCATGTCCATGCCATGAAGCCATGGCAACTGAGGCAAGCTTCTGAAGGTTCAACTTTATCACAGTGTCCACAAACATCTTCGTATCCTCGCCTGTATTCCCAGCTGGTATATCTACAATATAAGACTCTAACACAATGGTGTACACCTTGTCTTCCTTGTTAAACTCGTTCACAGAAGTGACTGACTTATAGTTGTTGAGCCTGTGCTCACCTCCCACAACCCTAAAGCTTAATACATGCTTTTCATCATCCAAAATCTCAAGCCTCTCGGTGCTTGTCGAGGCTGGAAGCCCCGAAACCACTGTGACCTCTCTTATGCTTCCAACCCCACCATCACCTTTCATGTTGCAACTTTTGATGAAATGCTTGTATTTATGAGGGTTTTCGAAGCTTCGAATGAAAGGCCATACAGCATGTGCTGGAGCATCGATAAGTTGTGTTATTAGGGATGAGCATGTGTTGGGTGAGGGTTCGAACTGGTGGTAGTTGCGAATGATGGGCTCGAGCTCGAGGTATTGTTCTTGGGTTAGACCATGAGGAGGAACTTGGTTTGGGTCCATGGCCAATATGGTATAGCAGTATAGTACCACTCTCTAATACTTACTGTAAAGTAACTATTTTTGAAGCAAATTTAGAATGAAAGAAGAAGAAGAGGAAGAGAAGTTTGCTTTTTAGTGCAGAAAAGTAAGGCTTTTGGTGGTGTTCATGGAGGAAAATAGTGAGCAATCAAATGAGAACACACGAGGGAGCTTTTTGTTCTTTGGGACTGTCCCTTTCTTCTAGACATATATGCCCTTTGGCAATTTTATTATTATTTTTAATAATAATGTAACATACAATTTTTTATAATATTTTTTCATAATTGGATAATTAAGTGAGCGTTTGGATTGCGTCAAGCGCAGACGCGTTTTGCCTTTAGCACAGACAAGTTTTGTGTTTCAACCATTTAAACCAAAAAAAAAAAAAAAAAAACAGCGCCTATTGCGCTGTTCATGGGACATAAACAATGCAAATGAACAGTGTTTTGGTGTGAACAGTAATTCGAACATTTTTTTTTCATTTTTTTTGTAAAATAAGCGGTATCCAAACGCAATCTAATTATAGGAACATCATTTTGGCATAATTCATTGTTAATTATTATTTTTATCAAAATAATTCTAAGAACATAACTAATTTTGCATAGAATTTCATAATATATTTTATGTATAAGACCATGAGTGGTAAACACTTTTTGTTACTCTTATTTACATAAACCCATTACTTGGGGTTGGTCATTTACAATGGTACAAATTTGCAAATTATGAAATTGGATATATATATATATATATATATATATAGAAATAAGTGTTTTCATAGTATTATTTTTATTATACACCAACATTAATTGTCAAATCAATACTCAATAGTCTTAGGAAAAAAGGTTTGGATTATTTTTATTTTTCATTGATAAGTTGTATTTGAGTTTAAATTAAGAGAATATAGAAGTGGACCACAACATAACTATATTAGGAAAGGAAAGGGCCTGTCTTTATGAAACTTAGTTATATTGCCCGTGTCTATTGGGAACATGACATGGTGGGCATTGTTAAAGGGAAATAGATGTACTTGCTCAGGCGGGTATGAGGGACCCAAGGAAGAGGAGCTTTATGAGGAATTATTTATTAAGAAGGTTTTAATCAACAGATTACTTCTAATCATCACATAAATTTTGCAGTGGCAATTCTCAACCTCATGATTCATGAATGGGTTTAGACAATAAAACCACAATGTCAACCAAAACTCATTTAAAACTCACATGAAGTTGCCCGTGGTCTATGTCATGAATATAACTGATTTTTCAAACTATCCCTTTGGATGATGGAAAATGCACCACTACAAGTTCTAAATAATGAAATCTTAATTAATTAAGATTTCATTTTATGAATCTGACAATATATAAAGTGTTATTATGTATAGTTTTCTAAAACCTTATATTTTCAAAATATAAGTATACTTTAATTCTTTTTTAACAAAAGTACAATTAGTTTATGTATTTGTTTGAATTCGGAGGATTGCGTCCACATTTGCAGAGTTTCATGTTTCAACTTTTTTTTAATTTTTTTTTAAGTTGTAAAATTTGACTTTTCCACCCATGCATTGTTCACGCGTTTCAGATTTTCTCCGACAGAGTACACTGTTCACGCACTGTTCGTGAGACCCACAAGCACTTTATTAAAAAAAAATTAAAAATGGGTCCCACAATACTATTCACACATATAAAAATTATTTTGCTACAGTATTTTCAGTTTTCAGTTATATCCAAACGGACCCTATGTCAAACGAACACATGTTGAAATGAAGTTTTTTTTTATTGGGTAAAATAGAATTTAAAATAATGTAGTACCATATACATCTTTATTCGCAAAAATTTTAAATTTTACAACAAAATAGACAATCCCTACTATAAAGTAAAAAAGATCTCAAATTCTCAATCCAAAACCCTAATCTAACCTAAACTAGGGGCGGGTGAACATTCTTCAAAGAAGGGCGATTTTGGGGAGGTTTATAAGGCACACCACCAAGGTTAGTGTTTGCACCATTGGAACCACCTTGTCACTGTGTAGATCGGCTCTCCATGACATTGTCAACAACTGTTCTGGTCGATACGGTCCATCAAACTCCAAAACTCACAACAACAAGCTAGATTCAGAACCCACAAAATCAAAACCCAAACCAATAAGTCGAAATTCCGAGAGACCAAAACAACCATTCAAATCAAACAACACCACATCAAACAAAACAATCTCCACATATCAAACCCTAAAATCTGAATTATTAGCATATGACAATGTTTGTTACAGCCCTAAACTTTTGACTCAAATATTAAAAATGGTAAGGAGCAAAATATATACGAAGCAAATATAAAAATATATGTGTGTAAAATGAAGATGTATGAGGGGTATATGGGGTAAGAAGGGAAATGGAGAAGAAGGCTAATAAACTAGAGAAGAAGTTAGTGGTCGCAATCGTTGAAAAAGAAAGCTGGAGATTCGTGGATCATGTGAAAACTCTAACAAACTCCCGCGTGATTCTAACCTTTTGTTTTTAGTTTGCTTGTTTGTTTAATCAATCAAAACTCCGAAATGCAGGATTCCTTATCAGGTCCAACCCATTGACAACTGCAATATTTTAAGCCTTGTTTTATTTATAGAAATTTCTTAGCGTAAATTTGTTGTCATGCATTTATGATAACAATCATGGTAAATAATAGTAGCAATTAACACAGTCTTATCATTTATGATAACAACACATTTTTATGGTAACAATTTAGATAATCAAAATGACTAGATATTAACATGTTGTTAATTCCTTTAGTAATGTTTACAAATATGGGAAGATTGTTTATATATTATTATTATTATTATTATTAATATGGTTTTATTAAAATCTATATAATAATAATAAAACTGTTCCATTTTTTTTTTTTTTTGAGAAACACACACATATATATATATGTTATGAATTATGGTAACAATTATTGGTTTTATTTTGGCCAGAAATTTGTCAAGTTGAGTCTCTGACCTGTGTGCCCTGTGGTGAACTAAATTGAGAAGATTTTTTTTTGGGGGGTGCGTGATTAAATTTAAAAATACTTCTGATTTTATGTAATAAAAAATTATCATTTTTAAGTGTTATTGTTAAATAATTAGTATGATCTAACTTGAAAAAGATTCACTGACAAAATGGTGCTTTCATCTGATATTAATAGTCAAATACAAGAATTAGGATGCAATTGATTTTGGAGCCACTGAACAAGCAGTATATGTAAAATATATACTGTAATTTTAACCAAACAATATTTTTAATTTTAAAGTTAGTTCTCTAAAATACAAAATATTTTACAATATAATTTTGGTTGACAAAGTTTATACTTCAAAAAGTTGAAAAGAAATAAAAGAACTTACAGTGTGTGTGGAAACTGTGGAAGAGAGAGGAAGAGAAGAGAAAATGGTATTTGCCTTCTCTTCCTTTTGGTCAGCATGACAGATAACAAACATAAAGAAATTATTTCCCTAGGTCTACATATTTGCAATCCGCCCAATTTGGGCGGATTTGAGGGGAGACAACGTACGGTTTTAAAAAAAAAAACCCGAGATTCACATAAATTAATAATATAGTACTAGCCTCATCACATGCGTGAAAAAAAAAAATCTATGTTTTTTGTTTTATATACATAATTTTTATTTTGAGAATCTAATTTATATGTGGATATATAAATAAATTTGAAAATCAACAGAATAGTAACCATATTTTTTAGGTAATATTTTAGTAGAAATTAAATTTGTATTTTTACCGGATTGTTCTTTAGTTTTGTCTCTACTTAAACATAGGGATGTAGGGATAATTTAGAACAAAAAAAAAAATCCAGTCTAAATACAAGAGACCTCTTAAATAGTATAGATGATATGAAGTTATATATTTGCTCATAATTTTTATGTATCTTTCACATTTATATAAGCATAAAAGTAATAAAAAAAAACCATATATTTTCTTTTCATTTCCTTTCTTATTGCAAACCAGATAGAGGAATTCTTCTCTTTTCTTTTCCCCTTCTCTCCTTATTTCCAAACATTGACAAGAATATCCAAAAAAAAAAAAACATTGACAAGAGATTTAAGGCCTGTTTGGTTCAGGGGAGTTTTGAGTGATATAATCTAAAACTCATAACTGAGTTATCAGAATACATGAGACCCACATAAAATTCTCTGTCTGGCTTAATTTTCACCCCTTGATTCCATCATTCAATTCTCTGATTTTTGAGTTATGAGTTATGGAAACTGAAAACACATTTCAGGTGTTTACAGTTTCTAAAACTTAGTTTTTAATGACATTTTTGTAATTAAATTCAACATCTCTGCCGCAATGTTTGACAAACGATTTTTTTTTTCTTTCCTTCGGTGAAACCCAGCTGCAATGTTTGACAAATTCCTTGATTTTTTTTTTTTTTTTTTTTAATGAAACCCAGCCGCTTAAAAAAATGTGAAAACTAGTATGTTAAGGTGCCAAACAGTGAGTTTTGGGAATTGAGGTATTTTAAGTTATGAGTGATAAGAATTGAGTGATGATCAATTTTAAACCAAACGGGCCCTTAGTTTCTTTTCTTTTCTTTCTCATTAATTTCCTTTCTATTACTCTTTTCTTTTCTTTTTCTCTTCTTTCGTTTGTAACCAAACAGTGCATTAATGTTTTTAGTTTTTACCAATCTTCACTGTGGCTAATTAAATGTCAAAATTACCAGGGTGGATGCAGGTTAACTATAAGCCACAAACAATGGGTTCCTTCCTGCATTTAAGCAATGATCTTTGCCTTTTCCAATTCCATTTGTAGATACTTATGGTCGTAACAAACAAATTATTTAGGGTTTAAATTGTTATGCTTCTTTATAAAAATAGTCCTTCTATTATACTTATACATAGTACCTTAGTTTTCTTTTCTTTTTCATAGACAGTAACAATTTTATTTTTTATTTTTGTTAGAACTTAGAACTAGTTAGTGGCGTAACTTTTTTTTTTTTTTGTGCGTTTATAAAATAAATAAATAATAATCTTTTTTGGTATTTTTAACCAAGATATTTCCGAATTAAAAAATTATAATTATTATTAGGTTTGGGCTGATTGACAGCCCACCAAATATGGGTTCCTTCCTGCATGCAAGCTCTGAATGGAATCCCTTGCTTTTGAGAACTCCAAAATCCAAACATATGAAAAGAGTTTCACAAACTGACCTTGGCACCCAACTCTATTGGGCCCAACTTCGTCACCTGTACTCCTTGATCTAATATGGGCCTATGAAGTGGAAAATGCAGAGCGCCTTGGCCCAACGGAAAGTGTCGCTACAAATCTTAGGTTTCCTACAAGTCTAGAACCTACCTACCCCTTCCCCAACCCTCCCCACCCCCAAAAAAAAAAAAAAATTCAAGTTGTAAAACTCATTATGTGAAATTTATTGTGTTTTAAAATAATTAAAAAAAAAAATCGAGGGTGTCCTAAACTTGTACTCGGACTACTTCCTTAAGTCCTTGCTTCACACACACTAAGTAATTACTTTAAAAACTATTAGACTAATTCTTTTGAAGTGATGTATTGTGTTAATTAAATTACACAAACAATATCTTTTTTTAGATCACTAGGAGGTCAAATAAATTCTCCACAAATTGATATTATTTAAGGTAGCAAAAACTATCAAAGCTTGTCATGACTCATGCACTCAATATTTGTGAATGAGTGCGTTATTTCTAGCAGCAACAAAAAAAAAATGCATAGCATCTTTCTATAATTGTCCCATTTGAGACTTGTAAGTTGTAACCCTTCTTGTTAGAATCTCTCTTTCTTTATAAAGGAAAAACTATAGTATCTTCATTTTTTTTTTTTTAAATATAGAAGGCACAAAACAATTTGGATTTTAAATAAATAATTATTAATGATTTAATTACAGAAAAATTGACTGGTTGATGACCTTTAAATATTATACTATCACAATGACTTGAATGGTTCAAAGAACTTTCTGTCAATCAGACTTTATTAAAAACCTTCTATTTTTCTTTTTTTTTTTTTTTTTGTTAGAGACTTTATTAAGGGTGGGTTTGGATAGAGAAGCCAGCCTCCACGATTTTGGTTTTTAGCGTTTCAGACTTTTTTTTTTTTTTTTTTTTTGCGTACAGGTTTCAATTATGGATAAGAGATACTGTTTATTACTGTGTAGTTACTATTTACGTACAGTAACAGACTATTTATGCACAGTTTTAATTTTTTTTATTAAAAATGAGACCTATACTATTATTTACACATTTATGTACAGGATGTTTTTAGAAAATAAGTTTTTTTAAAAAACATATAAAAATTTTTCAATATTTGGTAGCAACTTTAAATGAGTTGAAAAACAACTTCCTAACTTCCCTTATTTAGCTTGCTGTGAGATAGAGTTGTTTTCCAAAAAAAATTAATGGAAAACAATCTCCAAAAATAAGCTATACTTTTTTATGTTGACCAAAGATAGTTTTCCTTTAACTCATCTTTTTTTATACTATCAAACGTTGAAAAATAAGGAAAACTATCTTTACACCAGATTTTCTATTGAAACAAACAGAGCGTTAAAATTATTTTACTACCGTATTTTCACTTCTCAATTACACCCAAACACCTTCTAAAAACTTGTACTTTACGTCTGCATTTGGGCATATGTATACAGTAGGAAAAAGTGTATCCTGCGCCTGCAACGTCTGATATTCCTTTAATTTCATTTTTTGAGTTCCCATTTTTTTTTTTGAGAAAAAAGTTGCTGTCTTTCTGATACAAATACAATCATACCAGGACTTTTATTTTTGAGTAGCTGGTTATTTTGATGTGGCCTAGTGCTGAGTGCAGCACTGCTGCATTCAATTCTTTGGAAAAATTGGATTCCCCAATGCTATGTTGGTTAGAGTGAAAATAGAGATAATGAAAAATGGAAAAAGGAAAAGGTAGAGTAAAATGTTATTTTTCATTCGTTTATTGGAGTGTCATCCCTTATATTTTTCAATTAAATCTAATAATGTGGTTCTATTGACTAATTAATAACATATTTTAATTTGATTATACTTAGAAAAAAAAGCGCTACCTTCATTGTGTTAGTCAATATAATCATATTGTGTCAAAAGCTTTGTAATATATTTGCCACTTTCTAGTATTTTTAATTAAATATTCAAGATTTAAATCTCGTTAACTCCCATAAAAACAGAGTAATTGATTTTGTTTTCGAGCCTTGCCTCACACGATTCAAGGCATTTCATTTATAGAAGAATTTGTTACATATACAAATTCGAAACACAATCCTATCTTATCACAATCCTGAATTTGTTACAATTTGTATTTTGAATCAGCTATTATCCTTAACAACTACAGCTATATAGATATGAACTAGCTATTATTCTTAACACCCCCAGCTATTAAATTATCAAGGGAAAAAAATATGGATGAATAATTCAATAATAATATTTAAGGTAAAACATCTAAAAAACTGTATTTAAGTTTTGCCCTTATTAAGTCATGAGACGGGGTTGAGATTAAATTTTCACTCAATATGATGTGCCTAAGAGAATCAACCAACTTATACATGCAAGAGCCTTGACATTATGACATGTAAGCAAACCTTGCCACTGAGTGTATGTTTGAATTGCGTTTTAGGCCTTTAGTTTTGCATTTGCGTTTCATTTTTGTGGGTCTTATGTATAGTTTACAGGACCCACAAGTACAAGATTTGACAAAATTAACTATAACATTGGGTCTCATGATACTATTTACATATTTAAAAATTATTTTGCTACAATATTTTTAGTTTTCAGCAATAAATGATATCCAAATAGATCCTGAGTACAACATTAGTCGCCTGAGGAAGAATGCTGAGAGAAAGTATTAATAATGAGCATTTCTCCCGTTGGAAAAAAAAAAAAAGAAGAAGAAGAAGAAGAAGAAGAGTGCACATCACCCCCTATTATTATTATTATTATTATTATTATTATTATTATTATTATTATTATTATTGATAATAACATCACTCCCTATTATGAGGAGTACAGATTACATGACTAAAATCTCTATTATGGGCTAATTATGATCATAGCAAATCAATGATCTAAATAAAGAATGTGCATATATTAGGAAATCCAATCTAGAAACAGTAGTGTGAAAAACCCCATGAATACTAAAAATTATTGTTTTATAGAAAGAAAAATAAAAATAGAAACTACCTTAACTATCGGAGAAGCTTAAGTTAGCATCACACTACTTTGATGAAATCTTCCTTGTTTTGCAAGTATCATAAATTCAAATGGATCATGCAATTACGGTGCTTGAACACAATTCATGCAAGAGGTTTTGGTTTGGGTAAAACTTAATATTGAATTATAGATGATGTCGTAATGTTGCCTTATCATTCATTTAGACCTTGCAGGCTTAAGTTCTTCATCGAATATGGATTATCATATATACATCAACTAATACCCAATTGTTTTAGTGGGAACTAATTAAGCATAATTTTTTCAAACCCAAATTCTTTGTTCTTTCTAAGTTTTCTTCTTGCGTAGCAAAGTTTGTGCATCGACAATTGCATGTTCCGAAATGGTTCAAGGCATTACTCTATATTCTTTTACGTGGCACAGACTTTATTTGTGAAGTAAATGATTGCACCCACCGTCCAATCAATTGGGAGCGAAATTGTACTCCATTAAAGTAAATACCTTTTATGGCTCTTTTTCTTTTTAGGTGCACCAGTTTCCAATGACATTATAAAATAAAATAAAAATAAATAAAAGAGTGCACCAGTTTCTAAATAAATTACAGAGAAATGCATAAATATTTATGGGATAAAAGATGCTTTTAGAATAATAATTAATAATTTGTTTTAAAAAAATTTAAAAAAAATTAATATTTTGATAATTTTTTTAATAAAAATAATATCAAAATTTTTATAAAATAAATAGTTAATTAGTGTCTTAAGAGCATTCGTTAGCATGAATGATATACAGGTACATCTATCTAATGCTGCTTAAGAGTTCAGCTTGTGATTATTGGACCCGGTGAGATACAAACAAGAGTTTAATTTTGAACCTATGTCCCCGTCGCAACATATTTGACACTGATCACGGATCATATACAATGGCATGTCACAGTGTGAGACAGTTTTTTTTTTACTTTATATTTAATTCACAGCTAAATCAATTACTGGCACATTGCACAAAGACATGCAGGAAGGGAGATTTAATAATCACATCGAAGATCCCCATAACAAATCCCTATTGATCTGAGACCATCTTACAAAACATTAAGAATATAATCAGGATCCAAGAACAACAATACAATATACAAATGATACATCACCATCCTGGTGCCACTGTTTCATCATTACTGGTCTAAAACTTATAGAGATTATCATGAGGGTCTACCTCTACTAGATAAATTTTTTTACAAACTGTCTCAGTATCTGAGCTCATAGGGGCTGGCCTGGCCCAGATATAAAATACAAAGACAGCAAGCCAGTTTTGAAAAAAGTAAATGATGGGGCCTTGTAAGTTGTAAATGCTACAATAAATTCGTCAAAGATCTTCCTACTAGATTTTCACATCACTCTCTGAGTTTGCTTGCATCAGCATTTCCTATCTCTGTCTCTCTTCTCTCACAAAAGTACACTGCTAAAAACAGTGTTCTTTTTTTTTTTTTTTTTTATCTTATACATTTTTTTTGTTCTCACTTTTTAACATTTCATTGCAAGAGAGAAAGTTTGAGGCTTTCTTATACCCCTTTCTCCATCACATTTGCTTATTTGAGTTAATTTCTTTGTCTCAAATAAGGTAAAAAGGAAAGGACTTTTTATCTGAAAAATGGTGCCGAGAAGACCTGGCATGAACAGGAGTTTGAACAGAGAGAATCCAGATATTTTGATTATGACGATTGCAGAGCAGCAGATAATGAGAGGTGGTGGTGAGGACAAAGGAGAAAAGAGAGAGAAGGAAGGGATGGGCCCTCTAAAGCCTGTATCACAAATGAGTGACACTGCACCAAAGAGTAATGTGTTTACTCTCTTTCTCTATCTCTCTCTTCTTTCACTTTTGTGTGGCTCTGCTTTCTGCCTTTCTCCCTCTATCTGAATTGAAAGGGTCCATTTTTATTCATCCCAGCATAGCTCTTTGCAAAAGTGCCTTTATTTTGGCTTTGTGTTTGTGGCACACTCTTTTAGTTTGTTCCTCTTAATGGGTTCTCTGTGACTGATTTGCTTTATTTAATAGACCCAGTTTGCGTCTTGAGCTTTAAAATGTGGTGGGTGTGAAAAAAAGAGAGAAAGTTCTTGACTTGATGGGGTCTGAGTCTCAGAGGCTTTTGGTACCTTGGGGTTTGGGTTCTTGAAGTAAATCCCACTTTTCTGTTCATACAAACAAATTAGCCCACTTTTTCCTATTGGCTCCTTTTATTTCTTGAGGTTTGAGAAGGTGGGAATATTGCTGGGTCCTTGTTAGTTTTTTTTTTGGTTTTTTTAATTATAAATTTCTCCACTGCTTTCTGGCTTTTGATTACTCTTTTGTGAAGAAAGAGAATGCAATGATGCCTTTGTGAACTTCGCAATGTAGTGGCTTGTTTTGGTTTCTGCAAGCAAACCTACATATAGTGGCAACCAGTTTTGGATGAAAAACTTTTATCTTTGAGCTTTGGAAGAATTCTGAGGTCTAATTTGAAGAAACCCTGTGAACCTGCATGAATATTACTGACTCCATTGTTTTGCTTTCTATGAAGGTTTGGTGGGGAAAGCTGTATTTTTTGTGGTGGTTTTCTTAGTGTGTGATACTTCCTCCGCATATGAATGGAAGGTCGGTTATTCTCAAATGCCTCATCTTGCTTAATTTTGTATTCTTCCATCTTTTATGCTATGTATTCACTGTCTTTTTTTTTTTGAGATTATGCATTCACTGTCATTACAACTGCAATAATGTTGAATTTGAAGCTGTTTTTCTACTTCCAACTTTTGCAGTATTGGTGTAATGTTAATAATGCAGACTTTAGAATTCATTTATTCTATTGCTTCTCCTGGTAATATTTTGTTGTGCAACCATGGTGTAGTCGTAAATCTAAATTAGAAAGTTCCTCAAAAAAAAAATGTAAATTAGTATTGCTTCCATGTCAAAAAAAAAAAAAAATAGTATTGCTTCTAGCATACGTAATACATTGTACCTACTTTTTTACTTTACAGTGTGTCCCGGGATTTTGATAGTTCAAAGAGCCATTCTAAGAAAATTGGATTGACGAGAACGCCTTTCAAAGATTAATCTTAATTCACAAAGAGCTCAAAATAAACATTTGATTATCCCCCCTTTCCTTATCAGGGCATTAGCTTTTAAGGGAAAGGGTGTAGAAATAACCTTGTCTGCTTATAATCATGTCCTTGTTTTTATGAATATTTAAATTTAGTTTCCAAAACAAATAAATTTTACAATTATTTCCAAAAAAACCAAGGACACAAGCAGCAGTTCTGGCTGCAGATACAAAAACCTAGAGGCATGACAAGTAGCCTTAGAAATTATTACAATGCAAACACTAGCCAAAGCTACACGATCATCAATCAGAAAATACAAGGATTTTAGTATATCAATTGTCATTAAATTTTAATTCCTTTTATCCCCTTTCTGGCACATAACGAGGACTAATAATTAGTTTACATCTTGTTTAAGTATCTTCCAATACTTCAGTGATGCTATAGTATGTAAGCATTGTCACTTGTATGTAAGTATCTATATTTCATATGAAGGTTTTTTGTTTATGTATGGTCTTGATAGATCTCATCATAAAATAATCTACACCTTCGTGTGTGTGTGTGTGTGTGTGTGTGTAGTAGTAGAATAATGTCGATACCTTACATGTTGTCTGTTAGAATGTTTGTATTATTTAGTACCTTGTTGGTTCCTAAGAAGACCCATTGGTTTTGAGATGGTGTATTTTAGTCATTTCCTCTATCTTAGTAGCAACCACATAAGCATTACTTTCTCAATATAGTTGTGTTACATGGGTTAACAAGGACCTTTTATTTACCATGTTCATTTTTGGACTTTTCCAGGTTAGTATTACTCGATGGCAAACCATGAAGTCTGGAGGAGGGTGAGCAGTAGTATTCCTTGATCTTCCCTGACTTTTTATGAGGGTTACCCTGGAGGTTGAGAGTCCTGTCTTGAAACAAAGCTGGCCTAAACATAAAATTGAAGCACAAGAACCGAATTAAAGCAGCCCTTAGTAGCTATTTATGTATGCCATGTGATTTTTGGTGTTCCACTATATGATGGAGAACGATTTGTTTAGAGTTCCAATAGATATGAGCAGCCAAAGTTCTGTTTACATTAGTGGGTTTCAACAACATACAACACCTAATTCACTTGTGCAGTCTGACTCCTTTGACCTTAACCGTGAGAACCATATTATGTCTGGATTTCCGGTGCTTTCAGAATTGCAAGGAGAAACTATCAATGGTCTCCATCCTACTCTTCACACCACAAATGGTGTGGGGATTGTTGATTCGAATGCATTGGTTTCATTGCTAGGACGAAATGTAGTGAGAGAATCCTCACTTTCCAGTTCGCGTCTCACTAGTAACACTGAATTTCATGAGCAATTAGCTGGAGGAAGTTCTATTTCTGCTGCTTCACTTGCTACCTTTCTGTCCACAAGAAGTGGTCTTCAAGATGGTCTTAACAATTTAGCAATGTCAACACCTTCAATCTGTCCTTTGGAATTTCTAGGAACTTATGCTTCAAATGGCTGCTCAAATGGTTTAAATTCTTCTTTCGCAACTTCTGTGAACTGTGGATATGATGAAGTACTTGGTAATACAAATACCAAGTATTCTGCTCCACTAGAACTTGGTGGGAAATTCCCATTAAGGGCAGAGCTTCAGCCATATTCATCCACTGTAAATCCAGGTGCAAATGGATGTATGTCATCAAGTAGTGGAAATCTGACTGCAAATCGTCCTTACAGTTCCACTAATTTTAAGAATGAGCTCTCTCTATCTCTTGCTACTTCTGAGCCTTCTGCTCTAAGTGGGATAAATATCCCAGATCGATGTTCAGAAATGGGTGTTTCTGGTGTGACTCGCCACTGCTTGAATGAAAAAAGATTAAGCTCTGAACAAACTTCTTGCAACAGTAAGGAGCTTTCTGTAAGTTTTGGTTCTTACAAACCAACTCGGTTCTCACAAGTAATGTTAGGATCAAGATATCTTCGTGTAATTCAGGAAATACTAGTTCAAATTGCAAACTATTCACTGGAAAATCTAGACCATATGAGTTATTCAAATGGCCGGAATGGTGCTTGTTCGAATATGCCATTCTCTTCAAATTGCTCTGCTGAAAGATGGATGTCATCAACGGTTCCTGATGTGGATGGAGAATTTGAACCTGAAATGGAGTCCACATTGCGAAGACGTGCAATGGAAGCCAAAAAGTCCCAGCTGCTGAATCTGCTACAAGTGGTATGTCAGCTTAGTTTATGTTCCAAATTAGTTCTTCAGTTACCTGATTGGGTGTTGGTGTTAATTATTGTAGGAAAAGATATGTTAGTAACCACATTTTACTGTAGAGAAATGCTTAAATTATTGAAGTGGATTGAAAAGAAATGTATTTTTCAAAATTTTGTAACTTCAATTTGATATTTAAGCTTTGGTTCCTAATTGTTGCAATTGGGTGACATTTTTCTTTTGATATCTATTTGCACTAATAGGCATGAATATCATACTTTTTTGGACACAGGTTGATGAGCGATACAACCAATGCATGGATGAGGTACATACTGTGATATCTGCATTCCATGCTGCTACCGAGTTGGACCCTCAGATACATGCTCGTTTTGCCATTCAAACAATCTCTTTCTTGTATAAAAACTTGAGAGAGAGGATTAGCAACCATATCCTTGCAATGGGAGCACACTTTAGCAGCCCATGCACAAAAGAAAAGGAAAGATCTTTTGAAACTTCTTTCATACAAAAGCAATGGGCGCTCCAGCAGGTAAAAAGCAAAGATCATCAATTATGGAGACCCCAACGTGGCCTGCCAGAAAGATCTGTCTCAGTTTTACGGGCTTGGATGTTTCAGAACTTTCTTCATCCGTAAGCTCCCTGACTGTTGAATATCTTATAAATTTGTGCATTGAGATCGTAGATAGCACTGTTATTCAGCTCAATTATATGGAGACATATTTAGCTAATTACTTTTGTAAATAGAGATATGCAAAAACCTCTTAGACATTATGATGAATTCCAGGTATCCTAAAGATGCAGAGAAGCATTTACTTGCAGTGAAGAGTGGATTGACTAGAAGCCAGGTACTTCCCGCTTCCATTATAGTGGACTGAAGTATATACCAAGCTCTGTGGTGCTATTAATGAAAAATGCATTTTTGAGAAAAATACAAAAAAAGCTGAAGAACTCTCGTATACCAACTGCATGTTTTTGGTTATTTCTTTTTGGCATTTTAGGTCCTCAACCTTTAACCTCTGTTTTCAAATCATCCTTATCTTTTAAAATTTTTCACTTTAATCCTTAAGCTTTTAAAATTGTTTCACAAAGATTCTTATCGACATCTGATAGAAAATATTGACATTGCAAATGGAATTTATGTCCCGCCATACGTTACATATCATCCATGTGAAATTGATTTCATGAAATTTTATTTGCTATGTCAACATTTTCCATTAATAAGATGTAAGGATCTTTTTGAAACATTTTAAATTATAATAATGATCTTGAAACAATGGTCAAAGCTTAAGGACGATTTCTTTAGAGCAGATTGCCAGATTCTTCATAATTATACTACAGTGAGTAGAAAATCATTTTGTGTGCGACTATTTTGTTATTCTGGATTCTGTAGTGAGCTATTCCATGTTTTCTAACCCACAGCTTCTTTTATATCCTTTTTGTTGTTTGGTTAATCTATATTTGGATATATGACCAGGTATCCAATTGGTTTATTAATGCTCGGGTTCGTCTGTGGAAACCAATGATTGAGGAAATGTATGCAGAGATGAATAGAAGAAAAGCGCGACGAAATGATGAAGCCACCCAAAGTGATCAGAGAAGCCACATAAGCATCAATAATCCAAGATTAAATGTGACTTGAAGCTGAAGGAAGAGAGGTATAGAGAAAATGGGACAGTGAATTTCTGTCATTCAATAGGGAAACAAACCACATCCACAACATGGTTTACAAGTAACAACTGTACATAATGCATTATAAAGTTGGGGGGTATAAGATTTGCGGTTCTCTTAAATTTATGCTTCCCGCACAGATGTCTTGTTAAGCCGATCACAAATTCTAAGTGACATTACGTGGAAATATTTTGTATGTATTGAGCAGAATATGCCCATTTTCTTCCACTCAGTTGAAAAGTTGTATTGTTTTACCAATGGAATGCATACTTGCTTCCCAGCCCAGCAGTTTGTTTTCTAACAAAATTATGAGTGCCCGAAGTGCCAACTGAGTGCCTGAAGCAAATAAACCAATTGTGGCAATGCCATTGTAGAAATAGAGGGAAAAAAAATTTGTGGGAATGAATTTGTGGCAATGGCATTGCTGAAATAGAAGGAAAAAAAAAAAAAAAAAAGTACACAATATTTTTATAATAAATTATAGGTGGTTAATTGTTGAAGGTTTAAATTTGAACTTAATGTGAAGATTACTCTTTTGCTTAACAATAATAACTAATAACAATTTACCACTTAAAATTTATTGCAAAAATATTATCTAAATAAAAAAAAAATATAATAAATATATTCTTATCTTCAGTAGTGTTTTTGATCTGGTTTGTATGTATATCAAGTTCTTTCATTTCATATCATAAAAGTACCTATAAAGAGTCTATCATCTAATCAATTCATCTCTCTTTTCCATTCTTATTTTCTGCCTAGAATATATTTATTGATCATTTTCAATAAAACCATATTACGCTTAAAATCTATTTTCAAAGATTTTTTTTTTACTTTTTATTCCTCCTCTCTATAACAACAGATTCTTTTTTGACTTTTTATTTCACCTCTTCCTAATAAAAGGCAAATGCCCTTTCTGAAAGGTTGCATCTCCTCACAAAGTAACTCTTTTGCTTTGCATTTCCTTCTATTGTTCAGTTTCTCTTCTGCTTTGCTTTAGTATGCACAACTAAGGATTGTAAGTTTTGGGTTAATGTAAGTTTTTTTGCTTTGCTTATTAAAAAGCTTATAGCTCTAGAAATTAACAGATTTATTATTATTGTATAAATATATGCTTTGTAAATATTAGAAGCTAATACATTGTAAACTATTATGTATTGTTGAAGTTAATATTGTTTGTATGTGATTATGATTATGATTATTGTTGTTTTTATTCAAATTTTAGATTAATGAATTTTTTATGATTAAGACTACAAACATTTTTAGTATTGTTGTTATTTTGTGTTTATTTATTATTATCTAATTGTGTTTTTTTTTTTTTTTTTTTTGCAAGTATCACTCTATAATTCTCACTATTTTAGTTGGTATCACAATTGTGGTGAGCATCTCAACTCTCTAATTAAATTTATGCATGTGTTTTGTTAATTTTGAATTTATTTAATATTATTTATTGTTATTATTAGTATATGACCACAAAAATTGTAATAAATTGTATTATTGTAATCTTTTTATAATCAATTTTACTTTGTAATTATCAATTATTACATCTATTACTTGGAAAAAATATATTGCATAATATGTTTGTTGGTTTTTAATAAAGATATGTATGTGTATTATTATTATTATTTTGTTTTTATTTAGTACAATAAATCGTACATTTGTGTTTCTTTTTTTTTTAAATTTATTTGGTATAAAAATTAATTATATGCTTTATAAATATTATACGCTAATATATTGTAAATATTATATATGGTTATATTAATGTTATTATTGTTATTTTGTTTTTAGAATATATTTATGATTATCTGATTATTTTATTTTTTGGTTCTTTCTTTCTTTTCTTACAACTATCACTTTATAATTCCTACATTCCTTCACTTCGTATCGCAATTGTAGTAAGCTTCTCGGCCTCCTAATTTAATTGGAAATTATTTTCTTAGTTTGTAATTTTTTATATAGATGGTTTGTAAAAAATGTACTTTCAGATATTGTAATTTTTTAATCTCAATATTTATATATTCAAGATACTGTGAAAACACATCTTCACTTACACTGTACTTTATATTATGTGTGTGAATTTAAAAATACAATAATTAGAGTTGATTGCATTCCAATTATGAGTATGAGTAGGATTATGATTAATTTCTTATATTCTATTTAATTTAGGGTTGACCAAGATCTTAATAGTACTTTATTGTCAATTCATTAATGTCATAAAGGTTATCTCAGTCCAAAAAAAATGATTAATTTAGTTTGATTTATAGACAATTTCCTACTAATATAGAGGTAATGGATGTTGCATGGTTTAACTCATTGTAGCATTTAATGTAAGATATATTTGGAATGGAGCCTGGGTCATTCGATCATTCTCTGCTAACCTAACAACAATATCACATCTCTAATGATGCAATGGAAGGCAATGTATGTTTTGAGATCAAAATTTATTAATGTCCTAATAATATATACAATTATTCAATTTACATGAAAATAATTTCAACATTAGCAATATAAGATTGTACATTTAAAAAAAAAAAATTCAGATTTCCACCTTACGAGTGCGACCCCAACCGTTTGCACCCCCCGCAGTTAGGCAAGCGTATCACCCCATATTTACATCAATGTAGACTATACCGTGTTAGTCGCCTACCATATATAGATATTGACTGGGGTCTTATCACTTCTTTAGTAAAGCGGTGGCGATTTGAAACACATACATTCACTAACATCATCAAGGACCTCGTCGTTATCAATTTGGTCATCACTATCCATGGCCCGCATCCTTTCTGATAATGTATGGACTGCATTTTCAGTAGTAGCAGCTATGTGGTGTGTATCATTAGGATCATTAGCAGCTCTCTGAGTAGCAGTTTGGTCATACTGAGCTTCAAACTCTGGTGCGACATGCTCAGTTGGGTTATCATAGTCAGCATCACTGGTGTTCATTGAGCGATAAGGAGCATGTTGGTCCTCAATTGCAACATGGGTATATAGAGTATGATAGTAGCACCACCAATGTTGATTGGGGAACAAGCCACATCTTCAGAATAATGACTAGTATGAGTGGCATATGGATCATGAAAGTGTCTGCCATGTAAATAACTAAACGATGCACTCGTCCTTCGTTGGCATATCAAATGGGAAAAACATCTCAGTGGCTTCTTATGGGCTCTACACCCACGAATAACTCTACACCTACAAATCCATATCGGCAGTTTAACATATCAAATATTGCATTGACATCATTATCTTCTACCAAAACTTGCTGGTAAATCACAGGATATGGATGACATTGAAAAGAAAATTTATACCAAATAGTAAATTTTGAACCTTCTTTATTTATATGAAGCGTGGATGCTACTCTATCACATAGATCTTCAAATGTAACACCCCGGCTTAATGGAAGCATAGAACCAGGTGACCCTTCATAATAAATCTATTTTTCGCCATGTTTAATTATTCCACTAGAATGGATAAGAAAAATGAACAACTTTTCTGCCATCTACACTAAAACATAACAATAGTATTAATATATTAACACTACACAACCATTAAAATGCAATACAAGAAAGTAATCCATTAAAAATATTCAAACTATAATAAGCTAGAGCTGAGAGAATTCTATTAAAGAGGATTGGTTCAATGATAATTTATTAATGTCCATCATAGTAGTTAAAATTATTTTTTGTTACCCTTTTCTTAAGTAACTTAGCATAACATTAACATTTAGAAGGATCTGTTATGGTTACGTTAATTATTTTATGTAGCTCTTCATTTTGCTTCTTCTAAAACAAGACAGATTATATAATGTTCTCATGCATCCATACGATAATAGATAAATATTTTTAATATCTTACAATTTTCCTTATTATTATTATACCTAAAACTTAGATATTAAGGTTTATTAGCATATATATACTAACCTTTTTTTTTTTTTTTGGTTTTCTTATAGTATGCATTTATATTATAGGCTAACAAACTAAGTATTTTTTTAAGGAAATATATGTCAATTTTGAAATATATTTTTGCTATATAAAATTTTAGGCAAGAATTCATGGACAAATAATTTAAAACATATCATACAAATCAGTTCATGTTACAAAACACATAATACAAAAACAAGATTTGCATGGACAAATAATTTAACAAAAACAAGATTTTCATGCTTAACTATGCCCCTAAAACATATCAACATGAATATTATAAAAAAAAAAAAAAAAAAGTAACTACTTAAGAGATGTAACTCACCTTGTAAGAGATAAAGAATTGATAGATATTTGCAAGCGTTGTTCCTTATAGTTGTTTGTAGAATATATGACATGCATGAATTGAAAATAGTTGGTCGAATTCTGAGGGGAAAAAGAGTAGAAAATAAGAACCGTAGAAACTTCAGTAACATTAGTGCTGTTTAAATAGGATACAAGTTTCATATAAGTTAAATTCTTAGATTTTAAACTGTATAACTAGATACGCCAATTGACCAAATACAACACAACATAGACCAAGATGGGACACTCTGATACAAACAAATTATTTAACTATAAATATATATTCACTGCAAAGAATCTCAGCAAAAATCTCAGTTTTTTTTTTTTTTTCGGTACAGTGTGCACATCAATCATTTTTTTCTTCTATAAATTCTTTCATGCATGGACAGGAATCTAAATAAGAATTTATGTACTTTTTTAGAATAAGAATCAATGTACTCAGTGTACTTGAATCTGTTTCATATGGTACTTTTACGATACGAAATGAAAGAACATGACATACACACAAACCAAACTACTTCGATCAAAAAAACTACAGAAGAATAAAAACATGTGTACTATATATATATTTTTGTTCAGACAACTCTCTCTCTCCTCCAATTTTCAACAAATCAATTGCAACACATTTTTTCCCCCTTCTATTTTGGCATGCCATTGCCACAAATCCATTCCCACAATTTTTTTTCCCTTCTATTTCGACAATGGCATTGCCACAATTCAATTGCACAATTTTTTTCCCCCTCTATTTCGGCAATGGCATTGCCATAATTGGTTTATTTGCTTCGGGCACTCACCTGGCGCTTCGGGCACTCACCTGGCACTTCAGGCACTCACTCACTCAGGCAACAGTTTCGGCAATAGGAATTTTGTTAATGATATTACCGAAATTCAAAATTCTCTCTCTCCCACTTTTTGTTTCTCTCTCTCATGCTTTTGTTAGAATTTCAGCAACAATGTTGCCGAAATTCACTCTCTTTCCTCAATTCCCTAAATAACTTGGAACAGTACCTGTAACGCAAATAAACTCGAGATTTCGCAATATTCAACCAAAAGACTCAAGTGACATTACCTAAAAAAATTAAAAGGCTTTTCTAAATATGACCAACAATATGAGATGAGGTAGTGGTAACTCTTCCCTGAGATGGTATTAAGCATAATAGAAAGAGGTGTAATGCTTGCATGTTCTGAATTACTGCGGCTACTGGAACAAAGCGTGAATTGATAATCATCTTTTGGCTGACCTAGCATCCTTCGTCCCTCGAGACCAATAAGGGGCAATGTAGGAATATTCACTTGTTGTTCATCAACCATGCCTTCTACCTTGAGCTTATCCTCTTTTCCTTTTTTTGGGTTGCTCGATATCTTGTTTGTACACATCTTCTCTTTGTTTCTTTAGCTTATAGTGAGCCGATAATCATCTTTTGGCTAACCTAACATCCTTTGTCCCTCGAGACCAACAAGGGGCAGTATAGGTATATTTATTTGTTGTCCATCAACTATGCCTCTCGGCCTGATCTTAGGACCTTTTTTTTTTTTTTTGGTTGCTTGATATCTTGTTCGTACACATCTTCTCTTTGTTTCTTGAGCCCATAGTGAGCTACAAACACATGGGGGTGGATAATATTTTGATTCCTACCTATTTGTGATATGAGTGGCTACTCCCTCATGGCATTTATAAGACTATCTCACGAGATAACATTTTTCATTACGGGTTATTTTTCTCAATTATGATAAGAGGAAGGCATTTTTGTTGTTGTTTTTTTGTTTTAAAATCTACACTGTACTTATTACACAGGCCTAATACATTTTTCCAATTATGAAAGGCTTTTTGTTGTTATTTGTTTTAAAATCTACAGTGTACTTATTACAAAGGCCCAATGAATTTTTAAGAGGAAGACGTTTTTGTTTGTTTGTTTTAAAATCTACACTGTACTTATTACACCCGGACAAATGAAAGAATGGAAAAGGTGATACAAACAAAAGTACACGTGTGACTCGAACAGCATAAACACTAATGCCTTCCATTAGGAGTTCCATATATGGAGTATATATTTGTCCACTACTTGTAATATATTCATATACCACCCACCTCTATGGTGCAAGTGCTTTGCTAAGTTGTAACAAAAACTCTTTGTATCTTTTTTCTCTCAAAGAATAATAAACGGTCAGTGGTGGTAGCAATGGCAAGGGTGGTGATTGTTTTTGACTTTGACAAGACTATCATAGACTGTGATAGTGATAATTGGATTGTAGATGAGTTGGGTGTCACGCAATTGTTCACTCAGCTCCTCCCTACCTTGCCTTGGAACTCTCTCATGGTTCTTTTTTTACCCTCCGAGAAATAAGTATTAGTATGCATGTATGTATGTAAATAGTTGGTAATAGGGTTGATGTTTTATCATTATTTCTTAAGCAAAACCAAGCCACAAGTCTGATTATGAAAGTACCATAGAATAATTAAAATTTTTTTTTTCCCTTCCTAAAAAGGACTTTTATGAGTTAATTTTCCATTGGTTGATTATTATAATTATTATTATTATTTATAAATACAATAGGTAAGTGATGCTGACTTATTATTTTGGTTCTAGGATTGGATTTATTGTAATTACGAGGTTCTCACATGTGATGCTTTGTATGCTATTATATTTTCAGGATAGGATGTTGATGGAGCTTCACTCTCAAGGAAAGATGATTGAGGACATTGCAGAGTGCTTGAAGAAGGTTCCATTGAATCCCAGGATTATATCTTCAATTAAATCAGCACATGCTTCTGGGTACTTTCCTTAACTTAAAAATTCAATACACAAAATGCAATTTGATTTAATTGGGCCTTGGTTGAACTAGTCAAGGCTTGCTTCTTAATGTACTCTCTTTCCTATATTTCTTATCTTTTGTTCAATATTGTTAGTCTTATTTAGTAAATTCAACTTTTTAAAGAAACATCGTTTATAAATTGCATTGTTTTTCAAAATAAAAAGTTACCAGTTTTCAAAACTATCCTCCTTAATGATAACTACATTTTAGAACATCCAAAAATAGAATAGAAGACTAATAATTAAGAACGGATGCTACATAAATTCTCTTTTTCTGTTTAAACTCAACTAAGGTCATATGTTGAGTATAACATAGATACATACATATGAAATATAACATTTTATATGTTGTTTTAGTTATGAGTTATGAGTTCTGTTAAGGACTGTAGTGTTAAGGACTGTAGTAATGAAGCATTAAATTGCAGGTGTGATTTGAGGATAGTCAGTGATGCAAATGCATTTTTCATTGAAACAATCTTGAAACATCATGGGCTGATAAATTGTTTCTCAGAAATCAACACGAACCCAAGCTTTATTGACAGGGAAGGTAGGCTTAGAATCTTACAATTCCATGATCTCAATGCGCCTCCTCATGGCTGCAATATTTGCCCTCCCAACATGTGCAAGGTAAATAAATTTGTCACCCAACAAATTTTCCTAGTACCAAGAGACAAAGGATTACAGTATTCCTTTTGGATGAAACTTATGCTTCATTGCATCTTCTCCTTGTTATATCCAAGACTTGGAAGGAAATCAAACTAAGCATAATTTTCATTATGGCAAATTGAGTTCCCTCGTCAAGGAATTAATGTAAGGAGATAATTCTTGCAAATTGATTTGTCATTAATCCAAATATATCTATTATGTCATTGAATCACAATTCTTAGTTTTAAGTCATTTGAAGTAAAATTGGTAGTAACAGAAATTTTTAGTTGATGTTAGTATGTCTTTCAACAGGGTCTAATAATGGAAAAGATCAGAGCCTCTGTATCAGCAGAGGGAAATAAGCGGTTCATCTATCTTGGTGATGGAACCCCAGATTTCTGCGCCTGTTTGAAGCTTGAAGGAGGAGATTTCCTGATGCCAAGGAAAGATTTCCCAATCTGGGAAATAATATGCACCAACCAAAGACTTATAAAGGCAAACATTCATGAATGGAGCAATGGGGAGGACCTTGAAACCACACTGCTCAAGTTATTAAACTCATTCTTCCTTGAAGAGGAAAGCAGCGCGGTAACTGATTAGTTGGCTGAAGTTGATTGCAAGTTCCTCACAAGTTCAATCATTACCCATGCATGACACCTTTAGCAATGCTCTCCCAGTTCCCTAATAGTTGTATGGGTCTACCATAATGCGGTTATAAGAGTGCCACTTATGTTTCTAATTTTGAACCTCTTATTAGTTTTTACCAATTGCAAATTACAATAACTCTGCATCTTTTGACGAGACACTAAATTAACTTTTCTCTGCATGGAAATCGTTTTCCTTGAAGAATGAGACAACTACAGCTGTTATGATTATCATTTTCATTATAAGTGTTGGGGTTCAATCTCAACCAACCCACCATGCACATATAATTTATATCAAAATCACGCATAGAAATTGTCTTAATATTTTAGATATAGTTAAATCCCAGCATTCCATATCAAAATCTCGCACAAAATTTTTAGTGTTCAATTGCCAACATTCAATAAAATAAAGAAATTAAGACCCCCAAAAAAGTGGAGTATGACGCACCTGGAAGCCAATAATGGCCCTCAAGTGGCTTATTAGTCACTGTTTATACATCAACAGAAGCGTCTCATATAATACTTATTAAAACAAAGCATAGTAAAAATAGAGACATACAACGTAAGCCCACTTCCCCTCCACGTATGAACCGACCAAAAATTCCCAAACTTAAAAAAAGTATGACAATCCAGCATACCTAACAAGTCTCTTGCATAAGCAAATAAGGTATACAATTAAATAATGTGCCAAGAAGATATATTTTAAAACTTGAAAAAAGCAAAGTCACCATCAATTATTGTTCTTATTATTACAATTTGTTCGTCACTTATGAATAATTATTTGAGGATTTACAGACAACTCAGCCTTCCTCAACTAACATACATAGATGGTTACAAATTAAAGAATGACAATATATACTTCCTTTTCTAAATTTTTTCTTCCTCGCATCTTTCCTTTTCCCCCTTTTATCTACAACACCCTATCAATCCTCTCACTTTATCGTCCCCAACAAATCAAGAGAAAATACAAAATCCTATATGATAGATTACAAAAGGCAAATTTCCCCACATTCCATCTTTTTCCTTTCTTTTCTTTTAGTAATAGGTAAGTTACACGCTACTAACAGGTAAGTGTACATATTCGCTCTTTTAGACTTCCAATGAAATTCGTGTTTTAATTGGTTTCAACTTTAGGCCCATACTTTCAGGTGAGAGAAGTTCCGGGGCAATGCAAGATGGACTCAAGGGGCTCCTTGGGCTGACACTTAATTGAGATGGCCGGTACAAACCATATCCCATGAGGAAGTACTCCAATGGTATTAACATAGCATGGGGCTGCTCCTCTGTTACCATTGACCCACATGCCTGAACCTGTATGTCCCCATACCCCTCCAATCAATAAAACTCACTTCCATATTCATAACAGCTTAATGTATATAATTGAAAGGAATAGACCCGCGTTACATACCTCAACTAGTGCACTGTATCGACTATCTAGATTGGAAATCATGTGGAGAGCCTCAGAATGAAATGGTGAGTTATCTCCAACAAAAATTAGAGAACGACATTGTAGTTTTCTCAATCCCTCAGTAATGTCAGGTCTCCTGATATTCATAAAACAATAATACAGTTATTCCAAATCTAAGGCATAAGCATGTCTGTGAATCACATTGTTTAAAACTGAGATTTAAATCAAGAAACCACTCAACCAGTCTTCTTAAAGCATTAAAACAATTAATGAAGGCATATTCAATGGTACATTGTTCGCCAGTCACTGTAAAAAAGGTTACCATATCAATGGTTGCAATCCTCACATTGATCAGAGCTCACTGACTTATTCAATTTATAGACGACTTAAGATATATTCAGGGTTTATATTATACAGAAAGTCTACACCGATATTTAGTGATTTCAAAATAGACATTCATGCTCTCTATTTATGGAAAATAAAGAAAGACCATCCTAGGAACATGGTTTACCCATTAATTGCTTCAAGAAACCGCCAAACATTTGAACTCTGCCTCTCCTCCAAAGACTGTTGAAAGAAAAAAATGACAAGGATATCAGATAAGTGCTCAGCCTTTGACCACCACAATCAATCTTTTTTTTAAATTAATGGAAAGCTTATTGAAAAAAAAAATAATGAAAGGTAGGAAAAGCTAGAGGACTAACTCTTCTACAAGCCTGAACTATATCAGACTCTAGTACTTGAGCATTGCCACGAACATCCTGCGACCAATATTTAAAATCCAATCACTCAACAACTAGAAACACAAAGATTGTTTGAGAGAAATTGAAGCACGGGTATACCTTGCTGAAGTACCTCTTAAGCAGTAACTCCTTCACCACTCCACACATGCCATAGAAGTAGAGTAAATTTGACATTACCTGCACATGATTTTAAATATTATAAGAATAAGATTCCCTTAACCCCAATAAAAAGTGAAAAGGTTCAGATAAAGAACCTTATTATACAACCATTCTGTCCAAGAGGGTGCTTTGCATATAGGAGAAACAAGTATCAGACCAAGAACACGCGGTCTATATTTCATCTGTCGTCAAGAGTAACAGTAAGATCAGCTAATCCCCAAGAGACAACCTAAAAGTCACAAATTACAAGCTAAAAATGTATACCATGCCAAGGATGAGAACTTACTGCAAATAGGGCAAGGATGTAAGCTCCGGCTGTAACCCCCAAACACATCACAGCGCCAAGTCTAAGCACGCGCATGAGAGAGAGAGAGATATCAGTTGCCTTTCTTCATTATATCCAAACATAAGTAAATGATGATGATGTATGAACAAAATAACAGACTCATGGGCTCTTTGATATGAATAGACAGAATATCCTTTTACACCTTTTTTAGACAACTAGAAGAAGCATTGAAAGCCTACAGAAATCATAATACAACCATACAAACCATTTGAAGCAAACGAGAGATAACTCTTAAAAGAATTTCTGATTAGCTGACATTTAAAAAATAGAGTACATTAATATTAAGTGGAGAAAAAAAATTACCCAAAATAGTTGAGAACCTCGACGATCTGATCTGCTAAATCATCAGCAGAAAGCACAGGGTTGTCAGGACTAATTTCAGCAGCTCCCAACTGCAACAACTCTTGAAGAAATAATTATGTGAATTAAAGCATTCAATAAAAGAGATAGTACAGCAATGCAGACAAGAAAATCAAACAGCAAAAGATATACAGACAAGCTCGCGAGTTACAAACCTCATGTCCTGGAGGACTGATATGATATATGCAAAAATTGTGTAGTAACAAGGAACATGCTTCTGGACAAAAGAATAATCCTTGAAAGCAGGAAACATCTGATCAATCACGTGCATAGAGAAAAAAAATCTAAGTTAGTTGATAGCTTGATGAAACTTCCTTATATTACCATTTGACTCTTAATTTCACAATGCAAAAAATGGGCATATACTGCATATTTTCATTTCTCATACCCGACAACATGTTGAATTTAGATTCAAATTCAAACTATGCCCATCAAGAATGCAATTATTTTGACAAGGTTTGACAGAAATTTTCAATTTTAAGAAAAAATTATGACTTTTTTTTTTGGAAACAAATCATTATTCAAGTCCCCTAGCCAATGCAATTTGGTTATACCAATTATGTACAAAAATTCCTGACAATGTAAATTCTCATTAAATCTTGCTTCATACTCATAATTTCCCAAAATTTTGGACAATCTGATCTAGTCCTCCATATTGTTTCTAAAAAAAAGATCTAGCCCTCCATACTGATTTCATAGCAATTAACTACACCAAAAATTAACTGTGTACACTGACACTGAATTAATAAGTTTATCAACCAATTCTACCACTACTTAATTGGTTTGGTGAGTAAGTAATGCAGCAATGGACATGCTGGATTCATGACAATCCATATGTTCAAGCAACAGAAAGATGGAAAAAAAAATTCATGTAATATATTAAGTTTAGTTTACTTACGATTTAGAGATAAGTCTGGATAAGTGACAAGAGCTGGCTTGTCCTGATCCCCAAACACAGCAACAGACACAGAACCGTGACAAGTTTTTACAAGATGCTCCTGCAAGACATTTTTCAAAGTGCAAATACAAACTTTAGTCATATTCATAAAAGTAAGCAGAGCAAATTAAACATGGAGTACCATTTTTCTTTTCCTGTCCAATCTGGTAATCAAACAAAACCTATCATAACCTCATAATAACGATTAAAAGGTAAAACCTTCCATAAAAAAAGTCTGCCTCTTGGGGACCCTTTACTTCAAAAAGTAAAACATTCAAGGCACACTCACATTAAATATATATATGCAACCATATTTTCATGAGCAGTTGTACCTCTCTCTTTTTCCATAAATAAGTTCAACACCCACTTAATGATTCTTGAACCCAAAAACCTCACCCTCTAAGGCAGAAGCCCTATTTGAACTAGAACTCATTGGCACATGTGCAGTTGGTAAAGTGTATAATGCAACCAAAAATCACAAGTGCAGTTGCACCTTAAAAGAACAAGCCTAACTAATTTGCTCATATTGTCAAATTAGCATTCTTTCACAAAATCAAATTGTCCAAGTTCAAAAATCAACAAACCATATTTATCAACTAATTGAAATATAGATTGAGCTTATATTGATCAATCACTAATTTGATAATTTTTTAGACATTTCAAACACAGCAAAAGTGACTAAAATAAATATAGCTCACAATAAGCCAAAATCCCCAAAACCCAGAACAATTATCAAATTCCAAAAGAAAACACCCCCACAATACATTATCAAAAACAGAAAAAAGAATCCCCACACTGCCTGCATTGAAAACAAAATTCAAATTACTATGTTGGATGCTCACACTCAGAATCATAGCCTGAGGTACTGGTTTCTTGGCATTTCACAAAAAAACTTAACTCATGCAACATTTGCATTCAACAGCAAAGATATTCCCATCAGAATTTACATTCAAAACACAAAACAAAAATCAACCAAGGATTAAAGACACCAAGACAACATAACAACAATCACAGAAATTGTAAATAAAAAAAATAAAACTCTTTGATTCAATTCTTAGAAGGAAAAAAAAAAGTTCAGTTGAGGCATGATACTAAAACTCTTCAATTAAAAATTTAGTGTTTTTTCCTGTTCCAGAAACTAAATATTCTTCTTCTTCTTCTTTTTTTTCAATTCCTACATTTTCTCAGCAACCAAACAAAGCACATTGAGATGAATGGAATGCTTGCGTGAGTGTGTGCATTAGTTTACCTTTCCGCCAAATGCGATCCCCTCCATGTCAACCGAAACAGAATCGCTTGAATCCCCCATCTCTCTCTCTCTCTCTCTCTCAGAGTTTGGAGACACATTGGCTTTGGTTTCCATGGCTTATATAACACACACACACACTCTCTCTCTCTCTCTTGGTCTCTCTTTTTCGCTATTTGAAAACTAAGGAAAACTCGTTGTTAACTCGGCCGTGTCTTGGACGAGTCACCGACGCTTAATTCATGGGAGAGAGCTCACGAGAGGTCCACAAGAATTCTAAAACCGGAGACTCTGGTCAATATTTAACCAGGGTTAACAGAGGCCGACAGTTTTGCCTTTTTCCAAATTACCTTATTACCCTTGTGACCGACGACTCTGGTTTAGGTTTGGGGCCACATTATCCTTTTTTTTTTTTTTTTTTTTTTTTTTTTTTTTTTTTTTTTTTTTTTTTTACCCTTGACATTTAGGTTATTTTTATTTTGGATTTTTAAGTTTATAATTTTCATTTTAGTTCACCAAAGGTGCGTTTGAATACCGCTTATTTTTAAAAATTAAAAATTTATTACTGAAAATACTACAACAAAATAATTTTTTAAAGTTGTAAATAGTGCTGTAAGACCCATATTTACCTAGAATTTTGCGTTTTATTGAGTTTGGTGATCTCATGAACAGTGTCGTGGAACCGCCAAAAAACGCAAAACGCAACACTAAAATAATTTCATCGCTATGAAAACACACTCCAAGTTTGATTTTGTTTGTAATAAGGTTGTGTCGTGTGCATCTAGCATAAAAACCCAATGCATCGGTTTGTTTTTTTTAGATTAGTGGATTAGGTTTAATTTTATTTTGAGTCTTCAGCTGGGTTAAGTTTGAGTTGATAATTTTTTAAGTTGTATATGTTTATGACTAATCCAGCCATTAAGAGGGGGAGAGAGATTTTTTATGAAACTCAACGGTTAAATCAGTCACTAATATAAACGAAATGAGCATTTAAAAATAAAATCAAATTTGGTGAATTTCAGTTAAAGGAAAAATATTAAACTTAAAGAATCAAGTAAAAATAACTCCAAACTTCAAGAGTTAAAATTGAAATATAATTTTTAGATTTCATTTTTTTTATGGAAAAGATAATAATACAAATAAAATTTTCTATTTATCTGTAAAACATGGAGTGTTTAAAAAAAATAGTTATTTTAGAATTGCAACTTTTACCACACTCTTTTTCACAAGTATTTTGTGTAGCAAATTATGACTAACTCTTTTTTACTTTCATGTGAACTTTTTTTTTTTTTTTTATCTACCATTGATAGTTTATTACATTATAGTTGCATATGGTACAAAAATATGCATTATGAAGTTGTGTGGTTGACCTTTAACGAAGGTAGGGGTAGAATCCTATGCTACGAGGTGGGGTTATAATAGTAAAGAAAGTATTGGTTTACACTTTACAATACAGATTGTCGGCATATGGTGTTGCTGATCTTAGCTGTAGAATCTTATTAACATCGATTATCTATCTTATCATATACAGACAATTGTACCTTTTTTGTACATACAGATCATCTTAGATTTTGTTTTTTAACTAGAGTAATTATAAGAATATAAGATAATAATAAATAATAATCAAATCCAGTGTCAGATTATTTGGTTTTTTTTTTTTAATAGAATTCTAGCTATTATCTATACAATTTTTTCACAATTTTATGAAATGATATTATGAACGGTGAATATTCACTTTTTAAAAAATTTATCTCACTTACAACATGTCACTTCAATAAATAGTAAATAAAATTATCTCACTAGAATTATTCTTACGAATAATTTTTAAAGTCTCCATTAGTTTTGGTACAAATGTATTTTTGTCAACTTCTAGCAATAATTCCCAGAAAACGATTTGTATTTTTCTTTTTTACAATAAGTGGGTATTGGAAGATTCTAGCTAGATCCTTCCTATTAAAGGTAATAGGCTAGAATGGTAATATCACTAAATCACAAGTGGGTTGATTATCTTCTAAAAAAACAAAGTGGGTTGATTAAGTTTAGGGAGTTAAAATAATAAATTACCACTTCAATCTTGTCTTATTAAGGATTTCATTTGAATACTATTTGTGATTACTTTCATAGATTCCTTTATATCTTCTTTTTGCTTATATTTAAAAAGGAAAATTTCATTTTATTTCAAGAATTAAAAATAGCACGAAATGTACACAAAAGGAATATGTAGGAAAAAGGCAATACCACCATTTTTAGGCAAGCTATCAGATGAAAATCTTAATTAATTGCATTATTTAATTATCACTTTACTTTACTCTCCTTAATTAATTATTGCTTATATTATGTCTACCTCTTTATTATACTTTTCTTTTTGTGTCTATAACTTGCCCTATGTATAACAACGTGGACAATGATATATGCATGTTATAATTTGCAACAAATTATAGAAAGACATATATGATGAATCTGCATCATGGAGTGAAAGATATAGATTAAAACCTATATATTTTTTGCATTTTGCTTAGCTTTTAAAAGATGCTAAGTGGCTTTCGATTACAAGCTTCTATATATATATTATAGTTGAAACATCTGTGGTTAATATCAAAATGGGGTCCATTGGCATTTGCATTTTGCATGCATTACGCAATATATCACTTTCTTTTTGAGTTGGTATCTGTCTTTGGCATTCACCAGATAGTAACAAAAACGTTCCTCTCTCGATCGAGGGTCCTTGTAGTGAAACGTTTTTTTATGCCAATCAGAGAGTGAGTTTTGAACCAGAATTGACAGTTTGACACACTTTTGCATCACCAGACAATACAACAAAGACTACCACCCATTGTTTTCACCATTGAATGATTGCATATATCTTCATTTCTCCTTTGTAATAATTATTTTGAAGCATGTCTCATACATTTTTCAGTTCTTCATACACTAAAAGGACATGTTTGATACATTGAATAACGATTATATCGATAATAGTAATTTTTATTTTTTGAAATAAAAGATATTGTGATAGAAAATAATTGTTCATATTTATGAGTTTTGTTGTTCCATATAGAAAGATCCTAATAGATGATGCATAAAGAAAATTTGTATTTTTTGAAGTATATTAATTTTAAAAGTTATTCCATGCAATACGGATTAACTATTACAATAATTTTAGAGAGGAATAACTATTCCTAAGTAATAACAATTCCGTTCAATAAAGATGTAATCAAATATTGAATAACTATTCCATTACAAGAGATATAACATCATAGCAAACATACTCTAATTGTTTGTTTAGGGGTTGTTCGAAAAACTACATAATTGATTTAATTATAATACAAGTAAAACTAAATTGAACTGGTCTAATTCATCTATTAGTTGTTGGTTGAGTTTTGATACAAGTTGAACCAAATTGAATTGGTTTCATTTTACCTAATTTGTGATTAGAGTAAGACCCACTTTTAGTTAATAAAAATGTCAAAATTAGAACTAATTTCTGCTAGGAATGTATTCCTGAAAACCATTTTTATGTCGAATATATTTAATCCCTTTTTGAAACAGTTGTTTGAACCAAAAAGTAATCAAATTAGAGACACAAGTTTTATACTTGTTTTATTGTTATTGACTCACCTAATTTTATGGTATGTCTAACAACTCTTTAAGCCCTCAGTGATTTATGGTCTGAAACGTTATTTGGGTTTTTTTTAACCAAATTTTGACTTTATTTAGTCATTGAAACCTTTTTCTAGCCATCTGTGTTAATTTCACACGCAATTGCACAAGTTTTCTTGGTCTATAGGAAATCTCTACACAAAATTAAAATTAAAAAAGACCAGAAAGAATAATGAACTTTGCCTAATTAGTCATTATCACTCACTAAACCATTACCTACCAAAGTTTCAGGTACCATGTTTTCCTCACATTACCTCTCCAATATTGGCATTTCAACGAAGATCAATTCCAGTAGTTTCGCACCCATTGTCCTATAAGCATGAATTAATTTTTCAGTTCTTCTTTTTTTGGCAATAATTAATCAAGCACTTAAATTAAATATTAATTAGAAAATAGTCTCTCTCTTTTTTTTTTCTTTTTCTTTTTTATGCTTCCATATACAAGGCACATAAAATGTCATCGTTACTTGTAGTTGTGGTCATAAATAAGAGAGGACCTTATTAAACAAACATTTTCAAACAGCCGTCCAGACATTAGATTTATGAACTTAATTGTAGGATGTCCTGAGTCCTTATCATAGTACATTAAATTAATTAGAGCAGCAATATTCGATTTCCATTAATGGAACTCGAATATTTATATTAATTATATACCCATAACTTGTGGCACGCTATTTAAGGTGTAGATCTCATCTCGGTGGCTTTGAGACGAACTAGGTAAATAATAAATAATATGGGATTAAGGGAAAAAAAATTAAATGGGGTAGATCATAAGTTCCTTTCATCATTAACCCCCCAACAACATTTATAATTTATAATTATTGTAATTATAATTAACATATATCATTCTCATCTCTTATGTAAGAAGTGATGCACACTTACATAGCATTTATATTTATAAAATAATTGTTTAAAAAAAATATATAGGCATTCAATGGTGACATTGCAAAGTTGTAAATGCACCTAACTAGTCAAAAAAAAAAATCATTTCTTTAGCTTATGTATAATTTTTTAAAAATTTGACTTTAAAAAAAAAAAATACGAGTGTACTTTTATTAAACATGTGTTTTAATCCCACTAAACTAATACAAATAAACTCTCACAAATAAGCAAGTAATCTAGATCTGATTTTTGCCATTTCCATCACTCACTTTCATCAAGGAAATGATCAATATGGAACTCTCATTTTGGCAATGTACAGCCTCAGCTTTTAAATTTTAATTTCTTATATAAATATTATAACTTCCACCCAAATCTCATTCAATCCATGTAGAAAATTAAGAGACCTCCAAAACACCTCTTTCGTCTTATGGTATTCTGCTCTTAATCATAATATCCTTTACCAACTCATGCAATTCTTTGTTTCTGGTAGTCCAACTGATCAGTTTAACTTGTCCAATCGATGATTTGAGAGATTGCATTTGGTTTCAACTCTCAACACATTGCTTTCATTTTTTCCTTTCAGAATTGACACATGAGCTTTTCAACTTCATATGTAACAAAGGTAACAAAAAAACAAAGAACAAAAAAACAAAATCAACTTCCATGTGGAATTCTTACTTTCTCAAATCCTGGGTCTCTCTTATTTTCTTGCTCACTCTTTGGAATTTCTCTTGTAATAATCTTGTATATATAATTCCACCTTCAAGACTTCTCTTCACTTTTTAGTGTTAGGTCTATTCAGTATGATAACCATATTTTCTTTCATTTAGTTTTTTCTCATCTTTTCTCCTCATGGATCTAGATTAATTAATTTGTATGTTTCATTTCTTGGACTCACTCCATCACAAGACACAGAGACATGCATGCAAAAAATTAATACTGATTGCAGCTCACTGAGCTTAGGTGGCCATCTAGGGGATTAAAGCTTTTTTCTGTGACCATAATGATTGCAAAATTATTAGCTTTGTTATGAGTTTGGAACACTTTATTAGTCTCATGGCTTAATTATGGCAACTAGCTAGGGAAGGCTTCCAATTAGCATGGAATCTGACATTGATTACTCGGTTAATTAACAATGGGAAATGCTAACGAATGCCCTTAGGGCAATGTTTAATAATCTATTTAAAGAAAGTTTTTATGGGAAAAGAAAGAAAAGTAATTAATGTTTTAACAACTTTTTTTATTTCCCATAAAAGTGATGTCAAAAGTTTCCTAAAATGGATTGTTAACTAATGCCCTAAGGGCATTCGTTAGCAGGACCCATTAACAATTTATAATCGATCTAAATGTTTTAGAACAAAAGTTTAGTTGTTTTATACTTGAAATCTAAAGACTACTTTTGTATTTTTAATTTATAAAGAGCACCTTGATATTATGTTTTGATATATGATTGCATGAACCTAAGCATTGGCATGATATATGACCCCACAAATTTATAGGAAAGCCAATGAATGTGTTGATACATGATTGTGTATATTTGAATGATGAAATGAACCTTCTCGTGAAGGATGATGAACTTCTAAAGCCAATCATATATATCATGACTCATGAGTATCCCAATTTTCAATATTTTTTTGCAGCATGACAATGATGCAATGCACATCGCTGCCATAAATGTATAATTCAATTTATAGAAGACGAATAGGTTCTCAATCAGTCATCATTAATCTAGAATCACAGGGTGACTAGTAGGTATATAATATGGGCATCCTTTTATTCTTTTTACACAAATATCATATATTTATTATATGGCTTTATAAGTTTATATATGTGGAATTATTCAGTGCATCTAAAATGGATTCATTTTATAGTTAAAATTTGATATTTAGGTCTAAATGTAGTGCTAATAACAGTTTATACATTGTGAAATTAAAAAAAAAATTTACTGTTTTTCCATTCTATTTTACTCTTCAAGTGAAATGGAGGATCATATTATTTATATCTGTGTATTATAATCTGATTTGAAGTGTGAACTCCACTTGTAGCTTTCACACATGATTTTTACACTAACCTAACACACCAAATGCATTCAATAATTTTTTATCTTTTATATTATGCTAAAACGCAAAATTGACCTTCTAAATTTTTTCAGATTTTATTTTAGTTCTCTAACTTTGCTTTCTTTCATTTCAGTTCTCTAACTTTTAAGTTTATTCAATTAAGTTTTTCCATCAACTTTTGTTATATTTTTTGATTAATTTTTTTTAATTTTTTAAATTTGTTTTCAAATTTTTTAAATTAAAAAAATTTAATTAATGATTGAAAAATGTTTTCCAATTTTTTTTTCAAAAAATTTTAACAAATTAAAAGTTGACTGAAAGACCTTAACAAAAAATTTGCGTTTTTTTTTTATTTTTTTATTTGTGCTCTGAATTAGTTTTGGGTTTTAACCTTTATATTATTATCTCTCTCGTTAACATTACTAATAACAAGATTCTAATTAATATTTTTCAAAGATTTTGCTCTTGTTTTGGGATGAAAGATACGGAAAATAACCAATAATGTAGATTTAGATTCTGTATAAAACAAATAAAAAGGAAGCGCTGCATTTAGTTGACTACCTTATCAGTTAAGATTCTAACCTTTATATTACTATCTCTCTCATTAATATTACTAATAACAAGAATTTAATTAATATTTTTCAAAGATTTTGCTCTTGTTTTGGGATGAAAGATACGGAAAATAACCAATAATATGTAGATTTAGATTCTGTATAAAACAAATAAAAAGGAAGTGCTGCTATTGGTTGACTATCTCGTTTAACTTTGATGCTTATTTTGTTCGTACACTGCCATTTGTACGTAGTTTTAGATTATTGCCGCCAGGGTAGGGTTGCTATTTTGACTTTCAGCTTCAGCATCAGCACCGACGCCACAAACTGAACTGGGTTTCAATCTTCAAAGTTCAAACTAATTAACAATCCAATCGACCGGGAGGGCCTTGCCCCTTGTCATTTTCAGTTGAGTTATTCTAGAACTACACTTATTTTCACAACTTCCTACCAAAAAATAAGATAAAATAACTATTTTTAAAACCATATCTTATCTTAGGTAGTAAATTATGATCGATTGTCTATCATTTTCACATGACTCTATTATATTTTCTTTTACATCACCGTCAGTCATATCAGATAATTATAAAAATTGGTGTGAAATTGATCATGTTCCTAAAAATTTTCAGATTTTCTTATATTAACAATTTACTTTAGTGATAAAACAAAATGAACAATACACAGATATAAGAATAAACAATAACACAAATAGATGTACAAGACAACAGTAATAAACAAATACTGAATATATATATATATATATAAAGAGAAATCTGCAAATAATTAAAAACTCACAGACCAAATGCGTGAAGGATGAACAATTCAGATCAAGTCATGTGTTTGACATAATCTCTTTAAAGCAGATTTCGCCCCTCACACAATCATTATGGTGCTTTGAGACTCACGGATATCTGTCTCTCAAGATAAAATGATCTGCAACACAAAAATGAAGCACACAAGGTCGTGCTCTACGAATTACTCAATGTCTCTTGCTCTCTCTTTGACACAAAATGAAATGGAAAAAAAATATTCTCACTAGGAGAGTTTTCTCTGAAAAGTAGTTTTTTATGAATGAGGGACTATGTAAAATTATACGTTACTGAACAGATCCTCTATTTCATTAATAACTGTTGTGTACACCCTAACTGACTCAAAAATTAAATAATAAAATATTATTATTTGGACAAGTAGGCCTAGTCCACATATACCAAAAGCCCAACCCAATGTCCAACTCATGAGCATATAAACTCATATATTATCTATTTCCTTTCCTACGTGGGACTCAGGATTTTTACCACTTTTAATAGCATCTTTAAGTGAACATAGAAATATCAATTTCTTATTTGATATTTTGACTTTCAGCTTCAACATCAGCACCGCCACCACAAACTGAACTGGGTTTCAATCTTCGAAGTTCAAATTAATTAAGAATCCAATCGACCGGGAGGGCCTTACCCCTTGTCATTTTCAGGTGAGTTATTCTAGAAACACTTATTTTCACAACTTCCTATCAAAAAATAAAAAAAAAAATAACTATTTTTACAACCATTTCTTATCTTATGTAGTAAATTATGATTGGTTGTCTATCACTTTCACATGACTCTATTATATTTTCTTTTACATCACCGTCAGTCATATCGGATAATTATAAAAATTGGTGTGAAATTGACCATGTTCCTAAAAGTTTTCAGATTTTCTTAGATCTACTACATGTGCTGTCTCTTTTTTAGATGTGAACCCAACATAGGCGTGTTGGGTTTTATATCAACAATTTACTTTAGTGATAAAGCAAAAGGAACAATACACAGATCTAAGAATAAGCAATAACACAAATAGATGTACAAGACAACAGTAATAAACAAATACTGAATATATATATATATATAAAGAGAAATCTACAAATAATTAAAAACCCACAAACCAAATACGTGAAGGATGAACAATTCAGATCAAGTCTTGTGTTTGACACAATCTTCTTAAAGCAAATTTCGCCCCTCACACAATCATTGTGGTGCTTTAAGAATTATGGACGTCTGCCTCCCAGGATAAAATGATCTACAGCAAGAAAACGAAACACACAAGGTCGTGCTCTGCGAATTACTCAATGTCTCTTGCTCTCTTTGACACAAAATGAAATGTAAAAAAAAATATTCTCACTGGGAGAGTTTTTTCTGAAAAGTAGTTTTTTCTGAATGAGGGACTATGTAAAATTATAAGTTACTGAACAGGTACTCTGTTTCAGTAATAACTGTTGTGCACAGCCTAACTGACTCAAAAATTAAATAATAAAATATTATTATTTGGACAAGTAGGCCCAGTCCACATATACCAAAAGCCCAACCCAATGTCCCACTCATAAGCATATAAACTCATATGTTATCTATTTCCTTTCCTATGTGGGACTCAAGATTTTCACCACGTTTAATAGCGTCTTTAAGTGAATATAGAAATATCAATTTCTTATTCACTCCATGGTATTTTCCCAATAATCCCCCACATAAATAGAAATTGATAAACACAATGCAAATGATGATGCAGACACAGAGGAGTAAAAGAAAAGTTACTGTATCGGGAGAAGTAGCTTGTGGCTTTGAACTTTCCTTTGTGAAAGACTATCGGATATACTAGCTAACCAGTGAACATGATGTCTTGAACTGTTCAGCCGTTTGTATATACCAAG
Organism: Castanopsis chinensis; assembly: GCA_032878915.1. NCBI lineage: Eukaryota > Viridiplantae > Streptophyta > Magnoliopsida > Fagales > Fagaceae > Castanopsis > Castanopsis chinensis. The sequence continues at coordinate 1,360,888 of JAVQMG010000127.1, forward strand.
ACAATAGAATTCACACAGCTCATTTTCGAACATATTTCATTTTTATAGTTATGTTCATTTCGGCCTTGAACATATCTTGGTAAATTCATGAAGTGCTTTAGAGAATTCACACAGCTCCTTTAGAGAATTCAGCCTTAAAACTGTCATGGAAGCTGCCCACTTCACACTCATATAGGTGATTCTTATTAAGAGTATCCTGCTATACCCCACTTGGAATTCCAAGATATAAAAATCATTAAAAGCAAAGCTTACCCTGAACATCGCTTACAAGCATCACTATTTCATCATAGGAATGGGCGGGAGATGTAATTTCCATAGTGATAAAAACTAATTTCCATGATTCGGTTGTCCCTTTGAACCTAGATCTTGGGATCTCCAGTCAGCTAGGTTAGGTTGTCATCTCGGAGACTTTTAAGTAATAGGTTTTAACCCCATTCCCCTCGATGAGCAGTTTACTTACTCTCCACTCAAACAATTGATTACGGATCCGTTTTATAATTTGGAATAACTTCCAATTGAAAGCAACTGCCTCATGGTAATGCGTTTCCAACAAATATGTTGAGACCTACCATAACTCTGTGCCCTACCAATATATACAAATAAGAGGCACAAGTATCTAACAATGCATATCTGTTTAGATTTATATACTTCCCAAAAAATACATATGCTCTTTGCATAAGATGTTCTCACTAGACTGTCATCACATTTCTTATGTAATTGAGACAAGAAAAGTCCATTAGATGTATTAGAAATTTTCATTTCTTGTATCATATCGACAACACTTATATGAGCATATCCCACAATGACATAGTCTCTTGTGATATATTTCACATCACATACTAGTCACATTAAATCTAAACTCATTTGACATCATCTTATTGTCAAATTTCTCATGTCATTGCATTGAAATTTACTTCAATTTATACAAAGATTCAACAAGCCAACACACTTTGTTTCCTTGTATAAGAATCATAAACCCCTTTGGTTTATTGTGTATCAAGAAAAATCACATCTTCCTTTTGTTTGTAGCCATCTAAAACAAGTCTCACATTGTAATAATCAATAATTCCATCAACTCTCAAACTCTTAGGTGGTAGATCCACCAATTACTATGCATAGATTTCTAAGATGGATTTAATGCACTATTGACAATCTCTTTTTCAGGAAGACACCTTAGGATATCGCACCCTTGAAACTTTAAATTCATCTTCTAACATTTAAATTAGAAAATTTGGACCAAACGGATATGACATTTGTCATTTTACTGCAGTTAGGCTCAACCTCTCTTCCATCAACTCTTGATCATGAGAGAAACTAAATATAGACTCAAACTTTCTTTTAAGAAAGTTTAACACTTGAAATATATCCTAATTAATTTTCAAGCATATAAGAATAATAGATTCATAAATTAGAAAAGCACTATGCACTACTGTTATGACCATAACCATTGAAAACACAATCAATAATTTTTTTCTTTTTTTCTTTTAAGAATAGGAATCACCACCTTCATCAAACACCCTCACATTTAAAGAATTTATGGAAAGACGATCACTCTTTCCATAATTCACAAGGTGTCATAGTGGTTTCTTTTAAGGCATCTCAATGAATAAATAATTGGTGGAAATAATAGCTTCCCCCCCACAAGTTCTATGGTAATCAAGAACTTATTGCATGCATTGAGTTATTTCTCAACTTCATTCTTATAATGAAAGAAACTCTAATACTTCATTCTTACTTACTTATAAGCACTCATAACAGACTCTTATGCATACCAAGTTTTAGACAACTCAAGTATATCAACTAATGCATGTAACATATATTTCATTCATAGAAATATTATAAAACATATATTTGGATTAAACACATTAATATCCAATCAAGTTCACACATGCTCAAAATATATATACATGTATGTAATTAAATAAGGCTATATGTGCTCAGAAAACAACTATCATGTATCCTCCATATCAATACAAATAATTCTCTAAGACTTTATACATAATATCTCTGCCCTAGGGGTGAACTGTAGACTCTGACGGGAAGTACAACCTTATGATGGGTCACTTGATGAATTAGAAAATACTAACCAATTACTAAGATGTCAGCCACGCCCAAAATTGAGGGTTAAAAGGATTCAAAACAAAATTTTTCTTATTTATCAAGCCCAAACTCCATTACACAGCCCCACTATTGTGCAATCCATCTCATTCTTTTTCAAATTTGATGCAACGAAGTATTGGCCTAAATTTCCCAACTTTTGAAATTAATAAAATTAGCTCTCATAATGCTATTTTAATTATCAGTTCATGGGTCGCTTGATGAATTAAAAAACACTAACCAATTACTAACAGTATATTAAAAGCAAGCACTCATCGCCTTTTCATATACTATTGTGTATGCACTGCAGTGACCAACCACCACTTACCAAGAGATGCAAATGAAACAGTTGCTTTGACTTCCTCACCGAATTCAAGTCAAATGTATCAAATGGTTATATCATTAATTAAGACCGACAAATAATATGTACTTTGAAACCAACGCCAACAAGTGACTTGCAAACATTATAGATAAGACTAACTTAAAATCAAATAAAACACAATTTAACAATAGCCAATTAAGTGCCGATCCTCAAAATGAAATTCCAGAAGACCTTTACACGGCGTTGAAAGATGATCCAAATCTCAGTTTACTAGGCAATTAATAGCACAGGTTCACAAATGAATATTACAAAAGGTGAGATAACTATTCAGTCGGATTGAGTTGCAAAGATACCGTTAACACCAGCAAAGAGAGAACCAAATACATGCCAACAAAACCGTAGAACCATTATCAAAAAACAAATAATTAACAAAGGAACATAGCGATCGATAAAAACCCACAGCCACGTTTTATAAAACCATAAAACACGACAGTTGCGTCGGACTCAAGATTAAACAGAGTTGCTCAAGAATTACACCGATACATGTAACAATAAAATTAAACAATATAACCTTCACAATCATCACAAAAATAATTTAAGAAAAACAAACGAACTCTGCTTTAAGACTGTTGGGTTTTATATCAACAATTTACTTTAGTGATAAAGTAAAAAGAACAATACACAGATCTAAGAATAAGCAATAACACAAATAGATGTACAAGATAACAGTAATAAACAAATGTTGAATATATATATAAAGAGAAATCTGTAAATAATTAAAAACTCACAAACCAAATGCATGAAGGATGAACAATTTAGATCAAGTCTTGTGTTTGACACAATCTCCTTAAAGCATATTTCGCCCCTCACACAATCACTGTGATGCTTTGAGACTTACGGACGTCTGCCTACCAGGATAAAATGATCTTCAACACGAAAACGAAACACACAAGGTCGTGCTCTGCGAACTACTCAATGTCTCTTGCTCTCTCTTTGACACAAAATGAAATGCAAAAAAAATATTCTCACTGGGAGAGTTGTTTTCTGTGAAAAGTAATTTTTTTATGAATGAGGAACTATGTAAAATGAGATATGCTACGTCTACAATATTTTTACAATATTTTCACAACAAATCACAGGTGGTTAGTTGTTATTAGTTCAAATTTGAACATAACACAAAAATTACTTTTTTACCTCAACAATAATAACCAGTAACAACCTGCCACTTAGGATTTGTTGTAAAAATGTTGTGAAAATGTTGTGGACATATCATTTCTCATGTAAAATTATACGTTACTGAACAGGTACTCTGTTTCAGTAATAACTGCTGTGCATAGCCTAACTGACTCAAAAATTAAATAATAAAATATTATTATTTGAACAAGTAGGCCCAATCCACATATACGAAAAGCCTAACCCAATGTCCACCTCATGAACATATAAACTCATATATTATCTATTTCCTTTCCTATGTAGGACTCAGGATTGTCACCACTTTTAATAGTATCTTCAAGTGAACATAAAAATATCAACTTCTTATTCATTCCATACTATTTTTTCAATAAGGCGTAACTCCTAAACCACGAAATATAGGGACATTTGTAGGGAAATAAAAATTGTGGTCATTGTTCATTTTTCAATTGCCCCGTCAAATTTTATTTAAGTTCTCGTGTTTTGAACTTAGTTAATTTTCATATTTGAAAGATGCACGTTTTTGTGAAACACAATATTTTTTTTTTTCAATTAAAACGTAGAAAGGCCATTTCACCATTATAATTTTGAATACTTAACAATCTATTCTGCAAAATATTATGTTATTTGAAATTTTAAGTGATACGATATTATTTACAGTATGAGATTTATAATGTTTAATCTGAATTATAAACATAAATACATTAAAATAATTTTTACTTTTTATTTCTTAAATTTCCTCACTCTTTTCATTTCACTTTTCTTTCTTATCCTTATTAAACTTTTTTTTTAATAAGAAAAATGGTAGGAGGGGGTACAACTAAAGTAGCTTTTCCAAAGGACGTTTTTTTTTTTTGTTAGAAAAAAGGACGTTATTACCATATATAGTAGCATCATACCCCCCAAATAATAGGAGAATTCTACTATATTTGTAAAGATAAGCCCAAAAATATGTGTCGGTGCTTGCCTGCTTCAATCACAAGACATGGCATGAAAATCTACCATAAAGGTTGAAAAATAAAAGAAAGCTAAATACTTTAAGAATTTTACTAACGTGTGTCATGAAGACACACAATAGTATATTATTTTTTAAAAAAAATTTATCAGTAAATTTTTTTTAAATTTTATAAACTATTTTTAAAAATAAATAGCTTAACGTGTGCAGCGGACCCATACTTTAAATTGTCTCAAAAAAATAAAAATCTAAGCTTTGGAAAAGCCTTCAACCCTACCTTGCTTTGTGTGGCATGAATGTCCTGGTTGTCCACCGAAGCAAAAAAAGTTTGGCCACGTTTTATGATCTATATATACCCTCACGTCAAAGTTATGATGACCATCACTTTCAATAGACCTTGACATCTCTCTCTCTCTCTCTCTCTCTCTCTCTCTCTCTGATTTAAAGCTTTACAGACGTTGCTTGTGTTATTGGCGATTGAACAATCATGCAATGTTGTATGCTTCCTACTTTTATTGTATTTTACGTGACTTTTGTAGATGAAAATCATTTATTCTACTCAGCTTTTTGGTCTAAAAGCTTATAAATAATGAAAAAAGGAGCAGTGGAAAAGAACAAAAAGTTGGATAGCAGTAATTACTTTCTTCCTCTGGTTATTGCAGAATGTGGAATGATAGATTTCATGGGAGGTAGCTAACTCCATACATTACACGTGATGAATTAAGTGTTCAGAAATGGAGATAATAGAGTACCTTTCAACAACCATATGTATATGGCTTCTTTCTAGAGTGGTAGTTAAACATTATGATGATTTTTCTTCTTTTTTTTTTCCTTCGATTATTTGAATCAATTTAGGCCTATCAACCAAAGTGACAATCTATAGGTTGGGTCACACTCTCACCGACTTATATGTGTGGGCTGCTTGTGCCATCTGGGTCCATAGAGAAAAGCAATTCCAAATTTAAGTTTTTCCCAGGCCAGCCCAGAACCCCAAGGGCCTGTTTGATAAAGTGATTCAAACCCATATTTTCAGTTTTTAAACAAATTTTTACATATTTTTACATACTTTTTTACCCACACGTAATTCAAAAAACTACAAACAACATTACTCAAACTTCTCTTCTAAAAATAGCTCAAATTGCTAGGGATGGTAAAAGAATGAGACAAGGTTCAGAGCTTGAACAAGGTAGGTCAAGGATAGAATAAGTGGAGGTATTTTTTCATCCCTAATGTGGTGATTGACAGTTGCGAAAGTCTTAAGAGAAATGAAGTGTTTTGGAGACGGTAATAAAATATGTAATCTATAATAATAATAATTATAATAGTAGTAGGTAAAACTGAGAGAAAATATAATTAAATTCTAAATTGAAATCTAATTTTGTGCCACGTGTCTTATCTAGTTTTAAATTTATGTGTCAAATGAATTATTAGGTGCAAAAATCAAATAGTCTAAATTCAATTATATTCTAAATTAAATTTAAATTGAAATTCAATTTTGTGTCATATGCCCCATCTAATTTTTTAATTTTTGTGGCAATTAAATTATTGCATGCAAAAACTGAAAAATCTAAATCCAATTAGATTCTAAATCATCTAATTTTGCGTCATTTGTCTCATCTAATTTTTTAATTTTTGTGTCAAGTGAATTATTTGGTGCAAAAATCAAAGAGTCTAAATTGAATTTTAGATGAAGTTCAATTTTGTGTCATGTGTCCCCATCTAATTTTTTAATTTTTATGGCAAGTGAATTATTGGATGCAAAAATTGAAGAGTTTAGATCTAATTAAATTCCAAATATATATATATATATATATATAGAATTGTAATTGGTTTTAAATGTACATGTACATATGCACAGAGTTACATGCTAGTATATATAGACACTAAAGCAAATTGAAATAGAACTCTTATTCAACTAAAACACTAAGAAAGTAAATATTTGAAACATATATTCAAAAGGAGAGAAAAGAGTGAAATAGTATTTGGGTTGCAGTGGGTTTTCTTCACTCTGTAGGATTTTTGTGTGGTTATCTTATCTAGAGATCTCAAGTGGGATATTTAAGAACCCACAAAATTGCTAACGTTCATTTCAGTTCCTCCAAATTAGGACATGAACGTTAAAGTCTCTAACGTTTATTTAAACGTTAAAATTAGATCTCAACTACATATTTGACCGTGCCAAACCTCACACAACCAATCATAGCCAAAACATACAATTCCATTATTCAAACAATTTTATTAATAATAATCATCTTATATACAATATTGTGTAAGGTTAATTCTTTTGAAAATTATATACGTACACATTATGGGTTATTTAACCACACAGTTCAACATCCATATTGCGGGCTATTTGGCCACACAATCCAACAAACACGCATTTAGGTTTAGGATAAGGTGAGATGGAGCGGGAGAGCAAAACTCATCCCCCATCCTATCAGCTCCTTTGAGGCAAGAAAAACCCACATGATATGGAACAGGTGAGGCAAGGCAAGGCAGGAAATTTTTGTCATCCCTATAAATTACCCATCAGTCACATGTCAAAACATGATATTGTTAAAACAAAAACTGCAATTAGTAAATTACTGGCTTAAGAGAATGAACCTTATTTGCTAGGGTCTAAATATGTAAGTTGCACTTTCTTCAAGAGGTTTATAATCTCTCCAAAAAGGAACAATGCCTTGGTTAGACAATAAACAAGAATGCGTTCCATGAAAACTGAGGGGACAAATAATGAAAATTTATGGTTTTGTCTAGAACCATAATTCCTAAATGGTGAAAAATAGGTCTTGAATCTACAATATCAGTCAATGTCAAAATGTTACACTACATTGAATACTATCACAAACAGGGGCATATCTAATACAAATGTTAGACAGTTAAGAAAGACTTCAGAAATGGCTTCTCAGCCATTACCATTTTGACTCATTTGTGCTTATGGCAACCATGTCAATATTGACATAAAGAGATTGCGCCAGTATTACACTTCATCGACATCTCTCCAAGAATTAAAAAGATCAAGAATATGAATGCGTGGTTGCTCAATTTTTCTGATCTGATCTGGAAGCTTTTTTTATAGGCAAGGAAATAGTCTGCAGTAACAAGAAATCCTTTTCAATGCTTTTGTACTCAAACAATGTGTGTACACATTACGTATCACCACTTGATAATCCCCCAAAGTCCACACATACTGTTGCATCGAGCAAAATTCATTGCCTTATATCTTCCATATCTTCATCAGAGACTGGATTATCCACCTCATTCCCACTACTTAAACCACTACTTAAACCACCATCGTTGCCTATAAGGAAACACTTCTCTCTAATTGAAGTCTCATTTGAATTCACTATTGATATCATTTTTTTAATCTACCATTAACAATCTGACACATTAGCATATGTCACATTTTTCGTGTTTATAAGGCAATGAATCTTCTGTGGATGCTTTCGAGATTACTTTGGATGCAAGCCTAGTATGGAATATACTTGACAGAAGATTACTTGAATATATCCTACAAAAAATTCCTAAAAGATTACTTTGAGTGAGGTTACGACTATCATAGATTCTATTACATAAATTGGACAAATTGATATAACAAATTTTAAATACTAAATTAAAAAAAAAATCAAAATGTTGTTTTATCATGTTATTAATATGGTACTAATCGCATTCAATGTCATTTTTTTTTTTTTTGGAGAAAATGTCAAGTTCATTTGTAAATTTATTTTAGTAAAATTAGTAATAACTTAAACATTTTATTTATTTATTTATTTTTGTTCTATGAAATTTTTTTAAGTATTGAAACTTGAATTGTTTTCAATGTTCAATGTGCCATTGTTTTTATGCTGTACATTTTTGGACAAGTTTTTCTTTTAGCTGGCAGCTCCACAAATGTTAATTGATTTTTATTTTACTTGTGTCAAGGAATTTATTTTTTATTTTTGAAATCAAACATACACACAAAGAGACAATGAAATTGTAACACAAAAGTACACCATACACCACAAACTCCACTCAAATGTTATAGAGCATACCCGACAATTCAAACAACACTATTTTTTCTTTAATAAACAAAAACAAATGTGCATACCCAACAATTCAAGCGACACTATTTTTTTATCCAAATATAAAAGAAGAAGGAAAACCATTGGCATGCTAAGTCAATAGTTGCATTGAAGACCGATATTGCTAAAACAATGTACTCCAATAAATTTTATTTATTTTCTATATTCTATATTCAGCCTCCTTCAAGTTGACGCTCCATTTTTCTCTTCAAACTCTTTGCCTCAACATATAGACCGTGGTATGCATCGTAAAGCACCAGCTGATTTTGTCAATGACCTCACTGTTCTTGCATCTGCAGCTTGGAAATCTTGTTCACGGTTATAGTTTAGTTTTACCCCACCAGTACCTGTTTCAATGAATCTAGCTCAATTTTCAAATACATCATTCACTACGTAGAATTTCCATGACCCTCTTTCACCATTTCTCCACGTCACCTATTAATATTAATTTTATGCATTGCATACGAATTAGTACGGTTATATGCATTTCTATTACTTAAATGACAATGGAAGTATTGAAATTTTACATATATCCTTGTTCCCTGATTTTGGCGCAATGAAGAGGTTGGCTTGACTCTTGACACTAGGATTTATGCTTCCCCCTATAGCATATTGCATCCATCCCTGGTAAAGGTTGTTCACCACATGTGCATATCCAAATCGAATCCTGCAAAGTTTATTTGTGTGCATAAGATTGCTAATTTAATATATTATATTGTTGCGGCTTCATAAATATATGATTGATTGGTTTATGTCTAGAATTCCTTGAATGAGGAGGATCAATTACATACCTCTAATCACAGATCACTAAAGGATGGAGCTTATTCTAATAAAGGACAAGAAGGATTCCTTTAATAAATAACAATAAGGAAAAAAAAAAGCATTAGTGATTAGATTCCACATTGTAAACTCTCTTATCACTGAAAGACTGTCATTCAATACTTTCCAGAGGAAAATAAGCACTTTGAGAGAGGATTTTAGCTACCATAGGTCAGCCTACATTTAAGAACTATATCTCAGAGCTCTGCTTCTTCCATAAAAGCATTTACTATGGAGAAGCCAGTAGGCTTGGTTTACAGTAAAGAGACCTAATTGATTCATGGGGCCTAATCAGTTTAACTACACTTCCCAACCTAGGAGTTAGCTGCTTCTAAATAATATAGTTAGCTACATGAGACACATATCAACTCCTCACTAATGCACAATTTCATTGTGCGGTAGCTTGGTCAATAAAATCACAAGCCCTTGTAATATGTGAATAATCCCCCAGACACATTAGATCTTATATTAAGCCAAAAGTCATAGTTATTGCGAATTGAGTTCCCAATTCCTGTCAGCCATTTTGCTTCCGTGAAAAAAGGCAATCCCATTGGTTTCTTTTTTGATAAATAAATAATCTCATTAAAAATTAAAAAAGTTGCTACTCTAGTACACAGTCTTTACTCAAGTACAAATTTCTTTTCACTTCTTACTTAACATGAAAACTTCCTAGAAAGTAGTGAGAATCAGCACCCAACCTCTGTTCAAGATGTGATAGTAATCAGTGTAGTCAAAGGCAAGCCAAGCGCTCGCCTAGGCGCCTGGGCGACGCAAGGCGCCACTAAGGCACCTCAAAGGTTCTAAGGTGAGGCGCATTTGAGGCGCTTGCCTTTAGAGCCTAGGCAAGCAAGGCGACCACCTTAAGCCATGAAAAAGGTGCTAAGGCGAGAGCCTCAAGTTTTTTTTTTTTTTTTTAATTTTTTTTTTTATAAGTTTGTTGTGAAACCTATTTTTAGACCATTAATTTCAAAAGGCATGTTATAAAATCTATTGTTAGTTAAATTAATTTACAAATTTGTTTTGTAAGACTTATTATTATATAGAAGCTTATTGTAAAACGTATTGTTAGAACTAACTAATAGAGCCTAAACTATATTAATCCTATTTTGAAATAATTTGATAGACGCAATTTCTTCATGCTACACATTGAAAAACACTTCATTATAATAAATATATTAAGAATTTGGCGCCTAGCTTTACTCGGGCTAGCGCCTTTTTGTCGCCTCACACCTCAGGTGATACAAGGCCTTGGCGCCTTAATGTCACCTTTCGCCTTTGGCAACCTTAATAGTAATTTGAGGTTTTCTTGAAAATCAAATGCACTTGCTCCTCGACATAACGACAACAGTCATCTTGATATAAATCAAGTGTTTTTTTTTCAACTCTCATTCTTTCCAACTATTTCGAGAAGACTACAATGTATAAGATAATATAATGACTGCTACAACAACAAAACAGTTACAATTTTTAGGATTTCTTTAGATTATCTACAGAAATGGCAGTTAAACTCATCTTCAAAGAAAACTTTAGATTTGAACAGTTTCATTTGGAAGAGATTATTCTAAAAACCATCATCAAACAAGCATTTTCAGTTCCGTATTTTGTGTGTACTGACTAATTTACATTCCCAAACCCAAAATAAGGCCTCAAGCAAATAGCAAAATACAATATATATGCAATAACAATTTACATGGAAAGAATTTTACCTTAATTTAAAGCTTAACCATCAAGACCGACTGAAGGTGTTGCAGACATGTCTTGTTGTTGAGGCTTACAAGCAGGACATATGTAGACCTTCGGTGGGGAAACTAAGTTAATGCAATCAAAATGGTACCACTCATCACATTGATCAAAAGCAATCATTGCTCTTTGATCATATGGCTTTCAACAAATACAATAAAGCATACTAAGTTCTTTAGTAACTGCACCAACCAAACACTAGCTGATCAATGAAATGCCGAGGCAAATATTTTTCTTTTCCTTTTTCCTTTTTCAAGTAACGCAAAGATAAGTAATTTTGGTAGGGGGATCTCTGTACCTTAATTTCCTTCTCCAAGTAAGAAGGTAAATTTTCACCTTCCATGATAAGTTCAAAAACTTTATCTAAGCTAAGAGTTCTAGAGTCAGTTGCAACCTGTACAAAAAACAAATGAGCTAATGAGAGAGAATGAGTATGAGAAATTTATAGACCTTCCTGGCATGTTCTGCCTACTACAAGCCTTTACGCTTCACTTCTGTAAGTCTTTGCCTATAGTGATCTTCAGGGGGGAATGCTCATAGATGATGATTTAGTTCATCATTTATGTCACAGTATTGCAAAATTGCTTTTGTCAAGAAATAAAGTTTTAAATCAAGTTATGTCAAACAAATACAAATTTCAAAGAGAGATTTTCTACATCCCAGAAAGTGCCTTCACTGTCCAGCTCACTTTTGAGGAAGGTTAATTAATGCACTGGCACTTTACGTCATTTTTGCTCTTTCAAAGACGTTCACATCATTAGTTCCGTGACCTTTACAAGGAGTAATTAATATTGAACTCTTGAATTATGACAAAGGCCCATATAGAACAGATGAAATTGGATAGTAAAGCACACCATGTTGAAGTGTGCCAATAATAAAAATGCAGTCCTTCGACAAAGAAGTATTTGTAACCATATTTCGGTCTTATAGGAACATTATCTTCAACAAATTCTTTTTAACAAACTGAAAACCCAAATAACCTAAGTAATGCCACAGCAACCCAATGATATCTTATAGTAATACTTGAGCATCTATAATAGATGGATTGCTAAACAATTACTTAAAGCTATATAAGAACTAAGAGTGAGAAAGATTTGCCTGGATTGACTGCCCATACCAACGACCTCTTGTTTCTAGCTAATCTCCATCACCTTATAAGGAGTTGTAACTAGTCCTCACTACTTACCCAAAAAGGAAGATAGTCCTCAGAAACCCAAATCAATCATTATTCTCCAGCCCTAGCTAAGCCTCCTACTCCACTTTCTATATGTTTTTGTTTATGTTTCCCTCCCTAAAACAAGAATTTTTAGTCTCTTCATAGAATTAGAGACACAAGGCAGAAGCCAGTTGACATGCAACATATCATGAATTTTGTAGGGGCAACATAGGCATTAAACCATATTAGGTTCTTGTGGAAATGGTTTTCTGTTTCTTTTTTTATTCCCTCTTTATTTGGTAATTCTCAAGAACTGACAAATATCAATTTTAATAATCAACGGACACTCTTGGAAGATGCCATCCCCATGTGAGCTATCCCACTTTTATAACTAATAAAAGTGAAAAAGTTCTAGAGAATTCAAAAGCAAATAATCCATATTAAGAATGTAGGATAGTCCCAAAAGACAAGTAAACAAGTACTAATGGTCGATAAAACACACCTCTTTCAAATGCTGCTGAATCTGTTAGATCTTGGGCTTTTGTAAACCACCTAATAATCTATTGACTTCGAACCTCCATGAGTATCTTGCTAAAGCCAACTCAAGGTTGCGAGTAGCTTGATGATCATACAGAATTGCCACTTCAATGGCCTGTGCAACAAAACCATTTCCAATAAGGAAGAATGTACAAATGCGTGGCTATATAACAGTTCACACTGAAAGGATAACAATTTTATTAGATTGGAAGCTATTGCATTTTATGCTAACAATATTTATAGCAATAAAAATTTAAAGGCAATTATGCACTAAGGAAATATGTCAAATCCAACAGAGAGAGATCAATCCAGGTTCTTAATAAAAAGAGTAGAATGCAACAACCAAATGCTTCTACAGCATAATATATCAACAGTATATAATGCTAGCCTTGGCAAGAACCTTAATAGCAGTAGTTAATTTTTCAGAGACCACACCAAGATCTTTATCAAAATAAGCTAAAGAAAAATTGACTATTTTGTTCGAGAAAGTTCTGCATCCCATAGCTTGATCCACAAGTTGTTCCAATACATCTCTTACCTCAATCCTGTAGAGCAGTTTTCAATAAAACAAAGCATTCACATGCAGGAATTTGATAACCCATCAAATAATCTTCAATAAAAACGCAATCAAAAGCATGTCCCAAATTCAGTGGAGAACCAATCTTTTTTACAACTGTCAAATATCCATAGTAGTTACATAAGTCCAATTGGATAAGCATGAGGTAAAACAATCCATGAGCCTAACAAGTGAGGCAAAAACCAAAGTACAAAAAATAAGAAAACCAAAAGCCAAACATAAGGTGGACCAGGCAAGCCATCCTTGGTTAATATATGAATCAATTGAAAGAGGAAGAGAAGACACCCAGTTTACAGGGCACATCATCAAGCTCAGTTTTGGTTGCAAACCAACCTACTCAGTTTTAGGAGTACCTTGAAATCAAACTAACATAGAAGTCTATTAGTGAAAATTCATATTTCATATGTATTAGCAGCAATTCCAATGCTGAAAAGGTTATTATTGTTATTAAATAGGCTGGTGACAAACTGCAAGACATCAGTGTCTGTCTTAAAATTTCACAACCCAAGGTCTCAGCCATCCCACTTCTCTGATTGATCAGCCACACTACATACTTCTCTAACCTTAGCTGCTAGCACTGAATCAGTTTGAATAGAAAAGTATCTCCATCCAAATCCCGGATCAGTTCTTTCTATTCCTACTACTGCCACCTTAGTTTTAGAATCATACGATCCAGCCCAGTTAAACTATCCATGAATAATGAGACCAAACGAAGATTTTTGAATGGCTTGAGAACATCAGTCATTAGATTTAAGCTTTTCAGTCATCAGTCATCAGTCATTAGATTTTTGAATAATGAGAACATCAGTCATTAGATTCCTTGCTGTAAATTCTTTTCTCATCAAAAGACTAAAATTGAATACTTTCCAGAGGAAAAGAAGCACTTTGACAGATTTAAGCTTCCATAGGTCTGCCCACATTTAAGAACTGTATCTCAGAGTTCTGCTAATTCCAATATAAGCATTTGATATGGAGAGGCCAGTAGGATCGGTTGACAGTAAAAGACCTGACTGATTCATGGGGCCTAATCAGTTTAACTGCACTTCCCAACCTAGAAGTTAGCTGCTTCTAAATGATAGAGTTGGCTACATGAGATGTATATCAATTCCTCACTAATGCACAATTTCATTGTGCTGTAGCTTGGTCAATAAAATCACAAGCCCTTGTAATATGTGGATAATATCCCCCAGACACATTGTATCTTACAGTAAGCCAAAAGTCATAGTTATTAGGAATTGAGTTCCTATTTCCTACTAGCCATTTAGCTTTTGTGAGAACAGATAATCCATGGCTTTTTTTTTTCTTTTTAAAAAAATAATTTCATTAAAAATTAAGAAAGTTGCTACCCCAGTACACAGGCTTGACTCAAGTAAAATTTTCTTTTTACTTCTTATTTAACATGAAACCTTCCTAGAAAGTGGTGTGAATCTACACCCAAACTTTGTTTGAAGATGTGAAAGTAATTTGTTTCTGATTTCCATGGGTAGGTAAGGAGTCATTATTTCAATATTATAATTGCAAGTTTGATGCATATACATATATACAATTTTTTGAAGTCTTTTTTCCTTTTAAGATGTAACAAAAAGTTATTTATGAAGTGAAGTTGGGTCTTAGGAGTTAGAGAATGAATTGTCTAATTTAAATCTGAATAGGGGTGCACCTTGTGATATTATCATTTCAAGGTTTCAGGTCATTAATGACAAATGAAATTTCTCTCAGGCATGTGTAGTCAGGTTTATTGTTTGTAAACTCTCTTGAACCAAGTTTGGATGATGCTACAAAAGACTCTTAGTCCTTCAGCTTCTCAACACCCCCCCCCCCCCAAAAAAAAGCTTTCAACAATTACTTTTCATCTACTAAATCAATTCTTAAAATACACCCACATCCAGTTTTATGAGAAAAATAAGATCATGATCTGAATACAATATCAAGTGAGTCCTAAACCCACATTGTTTATCTGCATGATTGTGAAGCTTGGAGAGGGATTGGTATTGGGGTATTTATGTTAGAATACCACACATTTTATGAATCTTGAACAGAATTTTTATTGATGAGACAATCAAACTGTTATTTTCCCCATTTAATTAGAGTATTGGATGGGTACCAGCAGTTTTCTTCCAATCAATCTTTGTTTCTCTAAGTTGGGAAGAGTGTTATGGCCTTGTATTTTGTTGCTTGAGAACAAGTGACATATAGCGCCAACCAGAATCACAGCTAAAGTTCATAACAAAAACCTGGCTATAGGTAAATTGGAACTTTTGCATTAGATTACAGAAGGTATTCCTCTTTTTCTCATCAAATAGGCTGTTTATGCAGAAATTTGAATTTAGGCAAGTTCGTAAATGGCAAATGTCTATGGATATTATTTACCTGAGGGCAAGCATAGCAAGAGATAGTTCTTTAAGTACTTGAAAGGTTTTTCATTTCCGCCAACTTGAAGGAGACAATGCGTCTCATCATGAATTGATCCACTTAATAGCTATTTGTAATGCAGGTCAAAAATCTCTGGGGCAGCAAAAGCGAAATAAAAAGCATGGTGGTTGGCCCAACTAGCCAACTCATGCACGAACTAGATGTGTCATCATCTTCTTCTGCTTCCAAATCATCAGATCCATAAAATGGCAACTCGCTCCAGTAATCCACATCATCATGTCCAGCAGTTAGAAGGGGCAAGTTAGGTACACCAGATTCTTGAGGAGGACAGATGCACTCTACTTGGACCCCCCACCTTGTGGCATTTTGTTTCTCCATAAATGCACAACCAGACCATGTAGATGAGATGTCATATGTAACCTCAACATGATTCTGGTCAGTTGGATTTGATTCATTCAATACCTACTGCAGAAACCTTTGAGATGGAGAAAGTAATAGCAGACGATTACAAGTATTTCCAAGTACAGTCGCAAGCATAAAGTTATGTTTTTTACAACCATTGATGGAAATGAAAACACAGCAAGTATACATATATATATCACCTCCAAAAGCAAAAGCAATACAGACAGCTAATTTTGAAAATTTGCGACCAACCCAGAAAAATATGGAATTATTTTCAACACTTTGATGATTGAAACATGGAATCTCAATTCCCAATACCCAAAGCTCACGATCAATGTCCCAATATTCATATTCAACGCCCTCAGTTTCAGATGGGAAATAATTGGAGAACTGTGATATGTCCCCATCTTCAGATTCAGATTCAGATTCAGCACCCTTAGTTTCAGATGGGAAGTAATTGGTGAACTTTGTATCCATTAATTCATTGCTTCTTGCACTACCACATACTCCATTCGGTAAAATCCCCACAATTTTTATTACCTACATCGCAATTAGAAAATTCAACATTTTTCATTTAGCAAATCTCGTAAAGCATTTAGAGAAAGTAACAAAAATTGTTTCTTTATAATTTAAAGAAAGGGAGAGACCTGGTTCAATAGCCCACTTGGTGATGCATAATCCAACAATGGGCAATTATCTGCTTTAACACTACTTATCTGCTTTAACACTACTTAACAAAAAAAATTTATTGAGCTCAGCATGTCAGATGCGATGAGGAATCAAGTGAACCTGAACAACAGAAGGGCCCCAAAGCTCCTGAATCTGATTAACAACTAGCACAGATCTACAGGAGGAGCCTGCACTTTTTCTGAAAAATAAAAAATTAAAGCATTTTGTTTTTAATCCATCTAATACTGTATATAAAAGTAGAAGCATTTTCCTGCAATGAGGAATCAAGTGAACCTGAACAACGGAAGGGCCCCAAAGCTCCTGAATCTGATTAGCAGTTAGCACAGATCTACAGGAGGAGCCTGCATTTTTTTGAAAAATAAAAAATTAAAACATTTTGTTTTTAATCCATCTAATATTGTATATAAAAGTAAAAGCATATTCCTGCAATTAAGGAGGAGGCGTTGTTACGTAGGGAAAAAAAAAAAAACCCCTACTTTAAATTCTGCCAAATTCACAGTTAAAAAGCGATAAGTTATAGTGTTTCACTGCATTAAAACACCGTTTTATGGTTTACCC
Source organism: Castanopsis chinensis (assembly GCA_032878915.1). NCBI lineage: Eukaryota > Viridiplantae > Streptophyta > Magnoliopsida > Fagales > Fagaceae > Castanopsis > Castanopsis chinensis. The sequence goes on from JAVQMG010000127.1 coordinate 1,378,369, forward strand.
AATTAAAATAAAAATAAAAAACTAACCACTTGAAATACATGGCACAGGCTTGCAATACCAAAAAACAAACTTGCAATATAGAGATAGAGAAGAAGAAAAAAAAAAAAAACATGCGATACAAAGATAGAGAAGGAGAAAAAAGAAAATACTTAACGACTCAGATATAGTCCACCATCTGTTCCCTCGTCGGACTTAGACAACCACCACATTTATAGTTAAACCCAACCAACAGCCTGATCAATACTCCTTTATGAAAGCCTAATCATTACACCTGTATCAAGGAAAATAAAAACATAAAAACTCAAAAGAATGATTTAGGGAGGGAGATGTGTTGTCACGCCCCAAACCTAAAAGGGTACAAAGTATGAGAAAAACATCTCAAAGGTACTTTTAAATTTTTTTTCTTTTTTGACAATTCAATCCAAATGATTCATATCAAGTACCAACATTTATCATAATAATTCCACTAAATATACTCTCAAAGTAAGTCAGAGCTTTATGTAATAATTATAAAGATCATAAGCCGCAAAAGATTGGAGGTTTGAATAAATACAATTACATATCATTTAACTTGTTCCATCAGTGGAAATAAAGTCATACCCACTATAATAGACAAAAGAATGAGTCAAGTCTACTCTATCATGTACATCATCTAAATATCTTCATCACAAAAGTTCAGCCTCCATCAATAATTAGTCTAACTACTGCTGGCCACCAAAAGTTGTCTCAAAATGATCGTTACCTACTTTGAAAAAGTTTATAAAATAATAGGATGAGACGGAGCCCAGTAAGTAGCATAATTAATGGAGGTGAGGGAAATGTAAATTTCATAATGATAAATAGTTTACAAAGCATGTTTTAATTTGGGAAATTTCTAACTGAATACTGCAAGAGTATTTTCAATTATAATATGACAAGAATGATTAAAATAGTATAGCACAAAGGTTTTTTTAAAATATCTCAATGTGAAGCTACATACTATATATTTATCAAAATATCTCAACATGAAACTACATACTATACACTGCGAGCAATAACAACATTGTTCCAAACCAGAAAATCCAACCCAAGGACACATGACAATTGTCGACACAAAGCTGGAATTAATCTGCCAACACAACGCCAGAACTAATCTGCCAACACAAAACCGGAACTCATCTGCCGACACAAAACTGAAACTCATAACCATCACAAAGATGGGTGCAAAGATACCAATAACTATAGTATTTAGCTAAGTAATCATTGGGTAATCACATGTCACAACCCAAGAGTAAAACATGAAGAGCTTACAGTTTACATGAAATCAAAGCACAGTTCAATTTCAAGTAGTTTCACAAAAAGTTTTGAAATACCCAATATACTCACAAGGTTCTCAAAGCCTTCAAATTCATTCATTGTCAAGAAGATTTTCTATCAATTTCCCAAATATCACAAGGCAAGATAAAACATCTTTAGAATTTGCAAATAATGCAATAAATCCATAAAATCCATTCCCAAGAATTTCATAAAAGATGCTTATTATTTCCAAACTAACAAATCATGCATTTCCCCATTTGCATTATCAAATATGATGCATTTTTCATAAATAGTCATATATAATAAGGTCACAACATAATAATTTTTAAGAAAACATAATCTCACAAATAATTTTTCAAAATGTGTTTGATCCAAAAATAATATTTATGCAACATGGTTGTTTTCCAAAAATCATATTAAAAAGCTACTTAACTTGCACCCACAAAAAAGCTTAGCTCTCCAAGCTCTAAAGGAGATTAGTTAGAACCTAAACAATATCAAGCAAACCTATCACAATAAGCATAAAGGTTGAAATTGTTTCTAACTACAAATTAGGAATTGCCAAATAAGCACTAAATTAGGCAAGCCTAGTATTTAGCCTCACAAATAATATTTTCCACTTCCAAAGTTTCTCAACTAATTACTTTACAAGGCATAGACTCCCATTATACTCATGAATCATTCAAGGTATTATCTTTAACATCAAAATCTCAATAATTTATGATTAGTTCCCACAAGATTTTCACAACATCATCAAAAGACTTATGAAATCGAAATCGAAATCACAATATCCTCCAAAACAAACAATTTAAATCTTTGACTAACTTCAAATAATCAATAAAAATTATATTCACCATTTATTCCACATTAGCCAAAACCCCCAAATCTTCACAACTTAGATAGCCACCATCGTAAAAACTACAAACCCACTCATCAATAAATCCACCAAGACAAAACCCATACAAATAAACACATAAATATTACTTCCAAAGCTCATAAATCACATGGGTATCATTGTCAAAGCTTAGATAAAAATATAACCTCAAGCAAAATATAAAACCCACCAAAATGATTAGAAATTTTACCTCAAATAAAAGATGTGAAGGTGCTTAGACGTTCTTAAGGATTTTCCGGTGATCTTACTGGAAAAATGATGGTGGAGATGGTGGCTTGGAGTGGAACCCGGTGGGAGAGTGTGAGGGAGTGAGAAGAGTAGTGTTTGAGAGAAAAGAAAAAGAAGAAAAGAAAAGAAGTGAGGTGGCCGGCCAAGAGGGAGAGAGTGAGATATTTGTATTGGATTGCATTCAGGTTTTGGTTTAGATTCAATTTTGAGTAAGGAATTTGGGATAAAATGGTTTTTAATATTAGTTATCTATGTTAGATTTGGTTTTCGTTTGAGATATTTAGGTTAAATTCGTTTTGAGTATATGTCTTTGCTCCAAATAGAAATCTCTAAAAATCTCCATGAATCAATTTGGTGCTGAAGAACATAGATTTGTGTGTTGCCAAAAAAATAAAGTTCTATCATTTCATTTAAGCTGTTTTTAATTTTTTGTTGAAATATTTTCCCTTCTTTATATTTTCGTTTCCCATGTCTCTTTTCTACCATTGTTGTTAAGGTTTTTGCAGTATATATTTAAAGTTTTTTGTTTGCAGTTGCATTGATTTGAAAAAATGAAACCCTAGAACATAGAGAATAATAAGGTATTGAACATTAAAATGCCTTTCTTCCTCCACTAATGCCAATCTACTTCAAGCATTATATATTTGTGTTTCGGATCCAAAATTAGATTGTACCATTCATCCTTCCTAGCTATGCTCAAGGTATTCCTCCCATTTATTTTATTATCCTCTTTTTATCAGATGGGTATATAATATAATCTCTGAAAACCACATCTCTTTCTCATTCTCTTAAACTTTTGCTTTAATATATAATATTTTGCATTTTATTTTCCTCTCCTAATTTTGCAACTGTGTCCTCTACAGCAACGAGTATGCTCCTCCATTCCTGACTGTGCTCTAGTGACAAGGTCAGGTCACGCACTCCCAGATTGGGGTTTTTTTTTTTTTTTTATTCTTTATGGTTACTTGTTATCTCATAAGCTAGAGTGAAAACAAACCACAATGCATGTATCCTGATTTGTAATGGGACCAAATTTGTTAATTTTACTATATAAGTTTGTTGCTTAAAAGTAGCTAACAGAACCACTAGTAGACTTTTTTTTCCCTTCCCTTGCCTTGATTTGTAATTTAAATTTTTTTCTTTATGTACTCGATAATAGAGATTGACCCAGTCACCCATCGTTTAGTAAGAGAAATTCGTTTATAGCTATTGATGTGCAATATGATGCATGTAAGTGTGTGCTCACTTAGGGAATCATATATGAAAGATGCATAACTTAGGAAATAATCATGAAGTGGGCTAAGTTATGATTGTGATAAGCTACCTTATAGTTTTTACTTGGCTGATTCACTTGTGATTAGAATATGGGAAGAGCAAAGCTTCTAGGAAAATTTTGGAGTTGGGTGTTGTTAAAGAGTTTGGAGAACTTAGTCTATCAAAGGATTTAGTCGCTGGGTTTTGAGTTGAATGTATTTGTGGGTAGTTCTTTGATAAGATTATATGCAGTAGTGGTTGCAACAATAATGCATGTTGTGTGTTTGATAAAATGCCTGCCTCGAAAAGATTATATTATGTGAATATTTTGCTAAATGGTTTACTTATTGTAGTAATTCTCTAGAACTTTTTTTGAAATCAAATTAGTATGTGCATGAAATGCTTACTTATTGGGTTAATAATAGATTGTTAGTGTTTAATTGGAAGAAAAGTTGAACTTGAAATTGATCCAATCAAACTTGGCTAACATAATCCAACATAGGCATTTTTGCAATGGATGCAACTGCTAGGTCCTAAGAATGGCCTTAAGTTCAAGTTTTGTACAAGTTGCCTTAAGGTCTACTTAAGTTTGTAGCCTAAGATATGTGGTTATTTATATTTGTATAATTGGGGCACATGAGGATTGATCTGAAAGTATGTACGTAATCAGCTATATGTGTTGATTCAATAATTACAGAGTATGGCCTGCATGATTGAATTTATGGCCTGTGGGACCAAGGTTAGAGTTAGATTTGGGCCTTATTCTAGTGACAGCTCCAGGAATTTTGTTTAGGGAGGTCATTAAAAAATTTTAATAAAAAAAAAAACTTGAATATATTGAGTTATCGACAAACAAAAAAAAAAATTAATACATGAAGTTCTATTTTTTTCTTCTACAAGTTTTCAAATTTTAAATTGTTATATGATAGTTCATTATGAGTATCTATAACCAATGTAGGTAGCTATGAGCCTATGACCTTTTTATTTTGTTAAGTTAATCTAACATATTTATTTTTATGCAATTTTTATTATCTATTTGTTATTGTTTTAATGAAAATATTTTAAACTAAATGACTAAACTAAACTCATTAGCTTTGTGTTACTTATTGACGCACACAACTACACACATTCATTCATAAACTTATACACTATGTGTCTACTTAACCAATCAAATACTTGGACAATTACTAACTTTTCAATTTTTTTCCTAAATTTTACTAACTTTATAACAAAAAATTATTATAACATGATAATAATACATACACATGTAACAAACCATCTCTATTTCCTCATTATTAAATTATAGGCGTAAATGCACTTTTAGTCCCTACATTTTGACTTTTTTTCATTTTAGTCCCTACATTTTATTTTTACCACTTTTAGTCCCTAAACCAATTAACGCTGGACATTTAAGTCCTTGAAGCACTATTCCGTCACCAAACTAACGAGGAAACTAACGGATTAATAAAATAATAATAAAATTTCTTACCTTCTTATTTAAAAATAAAAAAAAAAGATTTTCAATTAATTTTGTTTCTCTATTTTTTGGGAAGAACATGTTCATTTGGTTAAAAACGCAGTGCTGAATGAGCTCCTTTAGCACCATCGTACCTTCTGGCTAGTTCAACAAAACCGCACGGATCCACCGAGTCAGGTCTACCTTCTGACCCAAGTCTTCCAGTTCCACAAACATCGACGACGAGTCGATGGCGACAACTCCATTTCCAGGCCAAATCAGATCAGATTTGTCATTCCTGGAGGAGAGCTGCCTGTTTGGGTTTCGTTTATTTTTTGGAATTGAATTGGTCGCCTGAGAGCGATTGGGGCTATTTCCTTTCCTTTGTCTATGTCGCTTTGTAAGGTTTTGCAGTTTGTAGTTTGTAGTTGTACGTGCCAAGGCCAACGAACGAAAAGGGTTTTTTTTTTTTTTCCAGTTCAACCGCTGGTCGGTGGGACTTGCTTTTAATGGGTCGGAGGTGGATCTAGTGATCAAGATTGTATAGTTTTTGGTTGATGGATTTTGGGTCTCAGTTGTTTGATCTGGTGGCTTGATGGACGGCGACACGGCGTGGGTGGGTTGTTTTTCGTGGGTCTTAATCTTTCTTTTTAGTGGCAAATTTCAATTATTTCTATTCTTTTGCTTGGTTTGATCTTCAAGTTCTTTGATTCGGTGGTGGTGATTTGGGTTTTTTTTTTTTCCAGTGGGCTTTTTTTTTTTTGTGTTTGTTTGCCAAGAAAATTTATGGGTTTCAAGGCTTAAGGTTTGCTTTACTGGGGATATGGGTTTGGGGTTTGGTTAGGATCTGAGTTTAGGGATTGTTTTTTGTTGGAGATTGATTATAGAGAAGAACACCGGGGAAGAACACAAAGAACATGAACATGTTCTTCATGTTCTTCCCAAAATAAGAAAAACAAAATTAACTAAAAATTTTTTCTTTTTAAAAAAAAAAAATAAGAAGGTAAGAAATTTTATTATTATTTTATTAATCCGTTAGTTTCATCGTTAGTTTGGTGACGGAATAGTGCTTCAAGGACTTAAATGTCCAGTGTTAATTGGTTTAGGGACTAAAAATGGTAAAAATAAAATGTAGGGACTAAAATGGAAAAAAGTTAAAATGTAGGAACTAAAAGTGCATTTACGCCTAAATTATATAAATTTATATTATATTTATATTGTACACACAAGCGTCCACACACATCGTAATTTACACAAATAACATTATAACAAAAAGTAATGCAGACAATTAATATTAGACACATTCACACACATAATATAAATTTATAAAAAAGAGTGATACTTACAATTCACAAACACTTACTCTATATTCTTAGAGTTAGAAATACATGTAATATGGGTGTGCAAAATTTAAGTCAGGATGTGCAAAAATATCTTCTAAAATGAAATAAAGTATTAAACTAACAAAAAAAAATATTTCATATATATATAATTGTTTTTTTGAGTCAGGGGGTTCATTTGAACCCTCTGAATATAGAGTAGCACCGTCCCTGCCTTATTCCCAATGTTAACCATGCAATTCATTTTGTTATGTGTTTTCCTTGTTAAGTTGTTGATAGCATGGTATCAACTATTTTTAAATTTGTGATTGCCCCTTCCTATTGCTTGCAGTTCATTTGTACGGTGTCACAGGGTCAATTTTTCTTTTAAATTTGGCACTAAGTTCCTCCCTTAGTCTCAGCCAATACACCACACACACATGCTGCAGTAACACCCATAACAAAATTATGCAGGGAAATAACACACACACAGTACACATAGTATTTACAGGACAGCAACCCCAACCTTTATTACTCAATATTCAAGTACAAAGGAAGCCTGGAGAATACACATGAAATTCTCTAAATAAAATACACTCTCTGTTGTTGACAGCCCTAACAACCTAGGCTATATGTACAGAAATAACTGTTGCGGCAGTTACTGCCAAGTAACTACCCCCTGCTCTGGACTTGCTGCCACCTGTGGTCTAACTTAGGACACCTGCAACTGATGCTGTCTACGTTTCCAGCCCCTACTCAGCAAGTCCGAACACCCCACAAGATAGGAACTGATTGGTAATTGCCGATAACTGCTGTTGCACACTCATGCACATGCCAGCCCATCACTTAGCATATCATGGGGCCTCTGCCCATGCCTCAACAGCCCACACATGATTAACCCATCACATTTTAAATGCTTGGCCCTTGCCCAAGCCCTTCTCATCAGCAACACAACCCACACAACATGTCTAAATGCAGACCACCAAGCATCTGCTATCAACCCATACATACAAGTCCATGCATTCTGCCAGCACCAACCAGCCCAAATGCCTTACATAGCGTAATATCATCATAGCAGCCCAGCACTGCCTTGCACACAAGTCACCAAGCCCACACACAAAACAACCCAACCAAGTCACTATGCCATCAACCATCTTTAAAGGTCAGTACCATCTGCTGCTACCCATCATCACTGAACCACCTCTGCTCACCATGGCTCACCACTACCATGGCCTTGGGGCATTATGTGAAGTACGGTGCCTCCACATGCTACCCCTCATCATGCTCATCAATCTGAATCCGGCAGGGAGATCGGACTTGTCCCCTCAAAGAGCACTTAGAAGCTTCACTAGTATGGTATGAGGAGCCATGGGTGTCTTGAGAAAACATTGAGCCATGTGACTGGCCTGATGTTGTCCAAGCACTCAAATTCCTCATGCCATCATCAGCAACTTGTAAAGCTCCTAACAAACCACCCCCACTAGAAGAAATCGATGTCCTCATCGGTAGGGTATTCTCATATGCCTTCACCTCTTTCTCAAACTGCCAATATAACTTGAATAAATGCAAGGGGCAGGCAATTGAAGGGTTGGATGTAGCATGGCCGAGTTAATTGTGTACTTGAAAGTTTAAACATTAAAGGAGTGAGGAGGAGTAATGATAGATGAGGTGTAATAACTTGAAACCCAAAAAAAAAAAAAAAAAAAAGATGGTTGACTTAAATAAAATAGTCATAGAAGGCATCACTTGACAGAACCTCATGCCCTCCTGCATGAGGTCTCTCCTTTTATATATATATATATATATATATATATATTGATTGATTGATTTATTTATTCTATATGTATCTTTAAAAAAAAAAAACTCCTTCCAGGTTCTATACCTCATTAGTGTGCATCATTAACAAATTCGTTCATGATACGTAAGACTTATAACCATATTATGTTAACTGTTCGTATTTCCTTCAATACATCTGTATGCTTTTGAAACTCAAGATCTTTTGATTTTATCCTTAGACCAACTCATGAGTTTTACCTTGAGTGTGCGTGTTCTCTAGATTGGGTCTCCATGTTCTTCAGCTTAGGGTCATATGTAGAGCGCTTCACCACTGATCTTGATTTGAAGCTTAATGAGGATATTGGCCACTGATCTTGATTTGAAGCTTGGTTAGGATGTTGGCTTGTTGACATTACCGAGCACTGTTTTGACTTTCTTATAGCTCAATGTAGTGTTCTCTATATTTTGACAATAGTCTGACTTCCATTCTTATAATTGAACGTGGTAACTGGCCTTTCACCGTTTTATCATGATTCCTAATATATTTACTATTCTATCATGATTCTTAATATTAACTAGTTGCAGACCTACATGACGTGCTAGAAAATATGATATGATTATTTTTTGTTGGATAATTATTGAATTAATATATTAGATTGGATATTATTAAAAATTCAATATGTGTTATTTGAAATTATATATTAAATTAGAAATTTTTTGTAGTGTAACAAAATATATTTTGTAGTCAAGTATTATATGTAGTGAGATATGTATGAAAAAACAATGCAATAATTTTATTTAAAAAAAATTGATAGTGCAAGAACTATTAGACCAAGTTGTAACTATGTATACTTTGTTTATTACTATACAGATGTATGCAATTTAACTCTTATAGATATATTTTTCTCAAAAACATGTATCCACGTCTCTTTCTTCCTCACAATTGAAACCAAGTAAAAAAGTAAATAAAGATAATTATGCAATAGATCATTATCAATAAATCATATATTATAGAGTGAAAATATGAAATAAAATAAAATGCAAAAAGAAAAAGTTCCTTAAGTATCTATACATAAAAACATTAATAGCATAATGATGCTATAAAGTAAATTATATTTGATCTTATTCTCTTTTTGGCATTTTTCATAAAGATGATTAACTAAGCAAAGTAAAAGCCCCTTCTCCAAAAAAAAAAAAAAAAAGAAAAAAAAAAAGAAGCAAAGTAAAAGCTTACCAAGAAAATTCAGATTAACTAAAATTTTGATGGTGGAAATGCTAATTATTTGTAATAAAATGACCAAAATAAAAATAACAAATAGATTTGAGATAAACATATAAGATTTCTAAAAGAAATTTTACCAAACACATGGGATACAATGATACAAAATTACTATCCTGAATATTTTTTTAATTTTTTTGATACTCTACAAATAAAATAAAAAAACTTTATTTAGTTTTTGTCACAATATAGACTATAGAGCGATTACAAAATAACAAGAAGTCAAGGAACTTATAGCAAAAGGCTTTCTATAAAAAATTCTAATAGAAGGGAGACTAATAGGCCCTCCACTTTCTTCAAGACATTGTAGGTTATGAAAGACCATACATACATTTCCTACCATTTTCTCTTTCTCAAATTCACATTACCAAAGAAGTATATGAAGTTAAAAACATTGTGAATACATCTCTGTTTAGTGGAAGTTCATTGGTAGGCACATTCAAATTCATTGCCATGTATATTTTGTTTTGATATAAACTCAAATTTCTATTTTAAAAAAAAAAACTACATATTAACCCAAACCAAAATTCAACCAAAGCTATAAGAGTGATTTGTGTTAGGAAATTTAAAAAATACAGCACAAAAAAATTAAATAAATAAACCATCAACCTAAATTAGAGTTATAAAAAAGAACAAAAATCAAGAGAGAGAGAGAGAGAGAGAGAGAAAAGAGAGAGAGTACTCACAATTTATGTGTGAAAAAAAAATATAGATTGAATCGAATAAATGATACCAAATTTATACAAAATAAGATGGAGAGAAGAAGAGTTAAAATATAAGAAAGAGGAAATGGTGAAGAAAGTTTAATGGTAAAGTTTGTAATGTTTGTAATGAATAGTGAACATGCGCATATATCCACTAAATGATAATGAATTATTCAATTTTAACAATTACTTGAAAGCAGAAAGAAGAAAATAAAAAGTTGAAATTAATTTGGGAAGCTGAATAGTCAAATATTTGCATTTAAAACAAATGAATAGTAACATGTTAAATAGCAATGGAATGCATTAACAGGTTTGTCCATTAACTATATTTAATTATTTTATATAAAATAAAATAGAACAATCATAAATGAAATAAAAAATAAAAAAGTATGACGTGGCTGATGAGGTGGTTCAACAGGAGTATAACAACATTAAATTTTACGTCTTAGCTTATATATATATATATATATATATATATAACAGAAATACTATTTTCGTCCTACTGATCAAAAAAAAAATACTATCTTCGTTCCTATATTTTCATCTAATTTTCACTTTGATCCATACTTTTTATTTTTACCACGTTTAATCCCTATTTAAAAAAATGCGTTCCGTTTTGGTCTTTACCGTTATTATAGTAACGGAAATGTCTTATGTGACAAACTGTTTGTTGTGTTGGCACACTAAATGATGATGTAGCCAATAGAATAATAATAAAAATTTTAGTTAAGATTTAAATAAATCCATGTAAGCATTTAAAATATTAAAAAAATCCACATATGATTTTTAAAATAAAACCAAAATAAACAGCAAATCAAAATCAAATCCAAATCCAAAACCAAATAAAACAATAAATTAAAATATACATAACATAAATTACCCGTTTGGTTAATGAAAAAGTTGAGCTAAAACAAAAAAGCAAAAAAGTTCACATCTCCCAACATGTTTAGTTTTTCTACATTTTCTGCGCAACCAAACGGGGTTCAAAGGATTGAACTTTGCAAAAATAAAATCATAAGGACAAAACTTAGGTACAGTTCCTTAGGTACAGTACCTTAGGTTCCTTACTTAAACTTTTGACATCTGTCCAATTTAACTACCTAAACAAACGGTGTTAAAACTAAATTTGTTTTTCCATCTTCATTTATTTTCTGGTACTACAACAGCAAGAAAAAATAATACCAAAAAATGCAGAACCAATCAGGAAAGATCAAAAAATCAAAAAATAAAAGCAAGATCTACTATGTTTCAAACCAAAAAAACGAACCCTTTCTCCCTCATTTTCTCAGTAACCAAACAGAAAATATAAAAAAATAAAAGCCAAATCTACTGGGTTTCAATCCAAAAAACGAACCCTTCTCCCTCATTTTCTCAATAACCAAATAGGAAAGATCAAAAAATAAAAGCCAGATCTACTGGGTTTCAAACCAAAAAAACGGACCCTTTCTTCCTCATTTTCTCAGTAACCAAACAGAAAATATCAAAAAATAAAAGCCAAATCTACTGGGTTTCAATCCAAAAAAACGAATCCTTCTCCCTCATTTTCTCAGTAACCAAACAGGAAAGATCAAAAAACAAAAGGCAGAAAGAAAGAATCATAGATCAGAAAAGAAGAAAGGAAGCAGATACACATAAATACACACACCGAGAGAGAGAGAGAGATTCATAGATCAGAAAAGAAGAAAGAATCATAGATCTGAAAAGAAAAAAGGAAACAGATACACATACATACACACACCGAGAGAGAGAGAGAGAGAGTCATAGATCAGAAAAGAAAAAAGAGTCCTAGATCTGAAAATAAGAAAGGAAAGAGATAAACATACATACACACACGCCAAAAGAGAGACCTGAGATATTCTTTCTTTCTTTCTTTCTTTTTCTTTTTTTGGGCTTTACGTTTGGAAGAGAAACCATTTGCATTACCGGAAAAAAAAAAAAAAAAAAAAAAAAGAAGGAAAAAAGAAATTTAGATTTAACACCGTTTGTTTAGATAGTTAAATTAGACAGATGTCAAAATTTTAAGTAGGGAACCTAAGGAACTGTTGATAAGGAACTGTACCTAAGTTTTGCCCAAATCGTAAAAAAGAAAACCCAATGCCCAGATAGTCAATGCGCATTTCCCAACATCTAAATCCAAATTTAATATTTTCAAAAACTAAAACAACCAAGCCGATCAAACACAATAAATAAATACCAAACTAAAAGCAAACTGATCACAATGAACCAAAAAGTACAAAAAGAAAAGAGAAACGAAACGTACCGTCAGAAGGGTCAGTGGTGGCTAGAAGCCTAGAACAAAAGGAAGAGAAGCAAAGATCAAGGCAATGAACAGTGACTCAATGAGTTGAGAACGAGTTAGAGAGTCCAAAAAAGCAGCTTGTTTGTTAGCCATTGTGAGCTGTGTGATAGAGAGTGAGAGTGCTGAGTCTAGTGTTATGTTTTGCGGGCAGTTTCAGAAGTGGGGTTTAGGTGAGGTAGAGTACATGCAAGAGCAACATGGACTCGAAGAAGAAGAAGAAGAAGAAGAAGAAGAAAAGGAAGAGAGGTTGAGATTGCAGCAATTGGTTCCAGACATGGTCATTAAGAAAGGGTGAAATGGAGATTCGAAGCTGGGAGTTATAAAGAGAGAGAAAAAAAACCACAACAAAGTATTCAAAGAAAAAAAAAATGTACACATATGATTTTTAAATGCTGACTTGGATTTATTTAAATCTTAATTAGAATTTTTTATTATTATTTTATTGGTCACGTCATCATTTAGTGCGCCAACACAGCAATCTGTTTGCCATGCAAGATATTTCTATTACTGAGATGACAGCAAGGACCAAAACAGAACACGTTTTTCAAAACATGGACTTAAAGTGATAAAAATAAAAAATAGAGACCAAAGCGGAAATGGGGTGAAAATATAGGGACGAAAATAGTATTTATGCCTATATTTATAGATATAGATGTATCATGTTTGTATTGACATATATAATTGACTACTTATGAGTCGATAAGATATGAATATGACACGTGAACACAAATTTTCTCCCCTAGAGAGAGAGAGGGAGAGAGAGAGATGAATACCTTGGAAGGGAGCACACTTGGGTTGCTAAAGAGGTACAAAATTTATTCTATTCATAATCCATGACTGTGTGGTATAATGGTTGTTTAATCAAGAGAATATTTTTAATTGATATTGTTTTTGCAAACTCAAATTAGTAAATAATAGAGAATATAGTTTTAGATAGAGTATAATAAAGAAAAATAATACATATGGTTGACCCTAACTAATTTATCAAAGATCCATAGTTGACCCCTAAAAAAGTACTTAGATGTTCTAGGACAAAGTTTATACTAAGATATTACTAAGGAATATAAGGTATTGGTACGTAAGACATGTAATAACCTATAAATAGCTCGATTTGAAGAATTATAAGAGGAGAGGGAAGGCTGGTTCTAGTGCTAAAGCATTAATTTTGGATGTTTCGGATGAAGGAGAGGTCTTGGGACCTTTTCTTTGTTAGTCTAAGTCAAATTAAGTCTTTTTATTTTGTTTAATTGTTATTGGATCTGTTTTAGTTAAGTAAGTGCAATATGCTAAATTTCAAATTTCTTGAATGGATCGTTCTTGGTTGTACAAGTGATGAACTATTACTTTTATAAACATGTTTTATACATGAATATGTTAAACATAAACTAGTAATACATAAAAGAAATTAATATATATATATATATATATATTATTTTCATTCCATGTATGTAATGTTTTTTTACTAAAGTATACACATAAAATGACAAAATGTAGAGACCTCCAAAATTTGAGCTACAAAATATTTGTTGAATTCTAAAACGTAAAAAATGAAAATTTCAAATAAAAAGAAAAACCAAATGAAAGGCAGAGTATAGATATTTTTCTAATTCCTACACATGAATTAAAAAAAAAATGAAAAGAACCAAGGTTATGGTGTTAGTGTTTCAAAATTCAAAAACTATTTAAGCTAATGAAATACCAATTGCTACATGCGTAGTTGGTTGATACGTTGTTTTTATTTATTTATTTCCCTTAAGTATTCTTAATATGTGTTTTTAAATAAGTTGGTGAAATTTTTTTCACTTACAATGTATTAAACATGTTAATAAACATATAATTAACAATATTGGTTTAAGGTAAATATTATTTTCATACTAATTTTGATTCTTAAACTTCTACCTTTCTCATGTTATAGATAAAAATTACAATCAGCAGAGTTGAGGATTATGATCACATAATTGAGATTTGAGATAATTGAATATTAGTTAACAATTGCATTGCATATATGTGTTGTGATCAAGATTAGTTTTAACAATGTGTATTAACATATTCTTAGAGGATCTTGTCACATTGTCCTATGGTTCTTGAGAAGTGAGGTCAATGATTAAATCTAACATCAGTTTTTTTTTTTTTTTTTTTTGCTATTGATTTACCTCAAAACGAATATTTTTATCATTTTGGTTAATAATGTTGGATTTTGTTTTTGGAACAAGCAATATACTTGTTCAAATGCTGTCCACATAGAATAAATTTTCCTTTAAGTTGTTTGCGTACATTGCTTGCCTAACACTATTGTCTCGAATCGAGATGCCAAATTTATGAGATCAATTTTGAAGAACTTATGGAGGATACTGAATACATATTTTAAGTTTTTTTCATCTAGATAAATAATTGAGTGTTGAGTTAAAAAAAAAGAGTATATTATGGCGCAAGTGTGATTAAAAAGTAGTTTATAATGAATTATTGTTTTTGAAAATTTCAAGCCACATCTGCACATATATGTAAACCATACCTTCCAAAGTAGCTTTCTTGGAAATGCTGGATTTAGCCTCAAAAAAAATAGTACTTCAAGAAAGTATTTCGCAAAAATTGGAAAATGAGCTAGTACACCCAATCAACGCTATGCAATTCCCTAAACTATATGTGATGTGGACAACACTTGATCTTGTTGAACATAAAATAAAATGTGACATTGATGAAAATCTATCAACTATCATATATATAGTGACTCCTAAAAGTAATTGAAAGTCTTAGAATAAATTTTATACTAATATTTTCCCAAGGAACATAAGGTACTAGTAAGAAGTGTAATGACTTGTAGATAGCCCGGTTTGAAGACTTAAAAGAGGAGAGGGAAGATTGGTTCTAATGCTCAAGCATTAATTTAGGATGTTTCAAACGAGGGAGAGCTCCTGGGACATTTCTTAGTTAGTCTATGTTAAATTAAGTTTTATTTATTTTTTAATTGTTGTTGGATCGGTTTTAGTTAAGTAAGGAAATTTTGTTAAGTTTCAGATTTCCTGAATGAATTGTTCTTGGCTGTACATGTGATGAACTATCCATTTATAAACATATGTTTAGACATAAACATGTTAAGACATAAACTTATAACAAATAACAGAAATTAAAAATATTTATATTATATTCATTCTATGTGCACGTTTTTTTGTACTAAACTATACACATAAAAGACAAAATGTGGATTAAAAAAACTAGTGAGATGTGTAATGTGCATAAAAGAAAATTCAAAGGCTGCATTAGGTGTTAAGGTTGTACATAAAACAAACAAATTATTCTTCTTGGGAAAATGAAATAATTTATATTTATACATATATCTTTCTTTCATCCAACATAGTGTCTTTTTTTTCCTTTTTTATTGCAGATTTTTATTTATTTATTTATAAAATGAGTAAAATAACTAACATTTTTTCAAAATAAGCTGGCTTTTATCTTTTTGACACGTATTGTGCGTAAGTTACCAAAAACTATATCTTTTGTTTCATATTTTACAAAAAAGCAACCGAAAACTACATGATATCAAATGGACACATAGTTTATGAAAATAATATTTTCTTTTTTGATTAAATAATGATAATACATCTACCCCACTTTTACCTCAAGAATTATGCTTTGACTAGACTTAAAAAGGGGGAAAAAAAACCTAGAAAAGTTGATTGGCCACACTGACTAAGGTTAATAGTCATGGTGAAAATTGTCAAAACTAATTGAAAACCTTTTCATTGAAAGAAATGAAATTTGTCCAAGTTAGATTAATTGCACTACGTGTAATACTTGTACTAGTGGGATTGTAACCATGTGTGTGTAGGAGGAGGGGTAATGTGTGGAGTTGCAACCAATCATTGGGATTTTTTAAAATGTGATTGGTCACCTAAGTTTATGTGATTTAATGTTAATTCCAGTTATAAAGGTCCTTGAATCATCTAACTTAGATTATGTGAACTCATGTCATGAACCGGAAACACAGATACAGCAGTCTAGTTATGCATGGGAAGGTGTAAGGCACTCCCTGACGCCTGACCAATATAGTTGATACCTAATTTTGATTATCGCTTTCTAATGTTGTGCAATGAAATAAAAAAATAAATACAGAGTGTGGTCGATGGTGTGCATACTCTAAGATTGGTACATGAGGAGTGACATTAATAGTTTCAGTCTAGGGAAAAGCAAAATAGATTTTGAATTTGAAAATTCTAACATCAAGATGCACTCAAAATATTGACGAAGTTTGAATGGATTGTATTGACCTTAACATGACCTGTTTATATTAAATATGTTATGCAAGTCATATCGTGATACCTGCTTGATGAACATGCTGAGTTGGGGTTGAAGGATCCTAACATAATTAATAAATGCGTCATGTTTGTATTGATTTATATAATTAAATACTCATGAGTTAACAAAAACATGACATGTGAACACAAATTTCCTCCCCTAAAAAGAGAGAGATATGAATACCTTGGCAGGGAACATGCCTAGGTCACCAAGAAGGTACAAAATTTGTTCTAATTAGAAATCATGATTGTGTGGTACATTAATGATTGTTTAATCAAGAGAATATTTTTAATTGAGTTGACCCCAAGGTTTTGGAACTAGGACTTTGTTATTGTTGTTGTTCTATTGTTTTGGCAAACTAACAATAATCACCAACGAATGGTGGGGCATTATTAAGTTTTGATCCCTTCTTTTTCTACCTGTAATTTGGAAGAGGTGGAATACTTTGTTCATTTTTGAAGAAATTAGTTGGGTCTACCATACTTTTCACACGAACCAATCTCTCGAAATTACCCTTAAAATACTTAGCTCCATAAACTTTAGCTTTATCAAAGCTTGTATAATTATCTGAATTGGCACCAATGTCAAGGTCCCTGTAGCAGAAGAATGCCTCCCTTGGAGACTTGGAGACATATGGAGTCATCGCATCATGTAAGGCTTTTGACAAATTTAAATTTTTGTTGGTGACGTCAATTCCATCCTCTAGCCAGGAGAAACCGTACTGAATCAAAAATAAGTTTCCAGCTCGATGTGGGAATGGTGTCTCTGATTCAGAAATCTCATTCATTCTTCCCCCATAAGGATTCCATTGCATAAATCCAAGCCCTCCTTTGATCATTAGCTTCCATATGGATTCCAACGCTTTTTTTGGAATGACTTTTTTTACATAGTCAGACCTACTCTTGTAATATCCCACAGGCTGCTTTGGCCTTTGTAGTAAAACATTTATGGATGTTCCAATAGGATGGTCAGCCCAGAATACTGTAGATTCAACCCAACTCATCTCTTTGCACTCATTTTTTTGTAGGCCTAGTTGTAGAAAGCTCTCATTCAACAACGAAAGTAGTCCTTGTGTTTTGCCTAGGAAGAGCCCAATAAATGCAATTACTACTGTCTTCTTGCCCTCTTGGGAGTCGTTGCTTGCATTGAACACTTGGGTCATCACTCTTATGAATAAGTCTTCAGGTAGTTTGTGACCAATATGTTGCCACTGGTAAGCAATATCCGTTGCACCTTGTTCCAGGGTTCTATTAACATGGAACACTGTCACGATAGCCGGAACACGAACCAACTTGATCTTCCACGAAAGAATAACCCCAAAGCTTGCTCCGCCACCTCCTCTAATGGCCCAAAACAGATCTTCACCCATAGACTTTCTATCAAGGATTATACCGTTGACATTGACGATTTGTGCATCAATGATATTATCCACAGAAAGACCATATTTTCTCATCATGTTTCCATACCCACCTCCAGAAAAGTGTCCACCCGTGCCAACGCTAAGACAAACCGCAGCAGGGAATCCATGTTCCTTGCTTTTTTCTGCTATTTTGTAATAAACTTCACCAACCGTTGCACCAGCCTGAACCCAGGCGGTCTCATCTGCCAAACTTATATTGATGGATCTTAGATTGAACATGTCAAGAATAACAAAGGGCACATATGAGACGGAAGACAGGCCCTCAAAGTCGTGGCCACCACTTCGTATTCTAATCTGCAAGCCTTGATTCTTTGCACATAGAACAGTTCCTTGGACATGGGATTCATGCATGGCTGTCACAATTGCCAAAGGTTTTGGGGTTGTAGGTGTTGTAAATCTTTTGGTTCTTATATAAGACAACAAAACAGATAGAAAAGAGGAATTTTTGGGAGTGTGAATGGCTTCAAGGATTGGGTTGGAAGGCTGTGAATAGTTTGAAAGACACTGGATGAAATTGTCAATAGCTAGACTTGAGGTTGCGCATGAATCTAAAAGCACAAGGACAGAGAAAATTAAGAGTAGTGTAGAGCTTGAAAGCTTCATCTTTTGTGGACTGTTTTTTCTTCTCTAGACTGCTCACTTGTAAATGATTCTGTATATTTATAGGGAAATCAAGCACTTGAAATTAATTTTTGGTGCACACTCTATTCCGGCACAAATTTTATCAGCTCAATCAAATGTATAGCTAAGTTCAATAAAATATCATTTTCTCTAAAAAAAATTATCTTTTAATGATAGTTATTAATAGAAATTTGATATTAATGATAGCTATTAACAGAGATTTATTTGGACTATGTTTGTATATAAAATATTAAATATGAAATTAATAATTATGATACTTATTAATGGATTCTTATCTTCTAGATTTCCTAGGGTATTCTACCAAATAGATTTAACCTCACAAGTAATGTACTCCACTTCCAAAGTTTCTCAACAATTTAATTCAAAAGGTATAGACTCCAATTTATAGACTTAAATCATTTAAGGTATTCTCCATAACATTAAAACCTCAACGCTTAATAAGTAGTTCCCACAAGGATTACACAACATCATTAAGAGACTCATGAAACAAAAATCACAATATCCTCCAAGACAAACAATATAAATCTTTGACTAACTCCAAATGAACCCAATAGCAATGGAAAATTTTGATTTACCAATTATCACATGATATAACTCAAAACTCCTAAATTTCCACCATAACCAACCTTAGATAGCCACCATTATAAAAAAACATAAACCCAGTCATCAAATAAGTACACCAAATAAAACCCCATATACATAATCACAAGAATATCACCCAAGAAGCTCATAAATCACATGAATATCATTTTCAAAGTTTAGATAAAGAGAACCACTAGCAAAAGCATATAAAACCCACCAAAAAGATTAGAAATTTTTACCTCAAATAAAATGGATGAAGATGCTTAAAGGTTCCTAAGGATTTTTCCGATGATCTTGCTGAAAAAATGATGGTGGAAATGGTGGTAGGGAGTGAGGTACTAGTGGGGAAGTGTAAGGGAGTGAGAGAGGATTGTTAGTGTATTTGTGAGAAAAGAAAAGAAAAGAAAAGAGAGAAAAGTGAGATGTGGCCAACCAAAGAGAAGAGAGTGAGATATTTTGTACGGATATGTGGTGGGGAACAAACGAGTAGGTCTCCATAAAATCTGATCCTTTTTATTTATTTATTTATTTATTTATTTATTTATTTATTTATTTATTTTTATAATGGGCTAAGGCGTTACAAGCATTTTTATATAAATGAATTCCAAGACATGATTTATCTATAACATGAATTCTATGAATTTAAGTTTTTCTTTAGAGATATCCAATTCGATATATAGAACTAAAAGACACAATTTCTATATTATATAATATAAATAAGATTGCATTTTTGCCATAAAGGTGAATGTTTGATATTCAAAATCATATGTGAACTAAAATAGTTTTTATAAAACATTATTTCGGTCTAAAATGAATACTATTTAATATTATTACTTTCCCCACAACAAAATTTGAAGAAAATTATTAACAGTTCATATTATCACTATTATATTATTGAATATAGCTCTTTATTATCATATCAAAACACTAATCAATTTTTAGTATAAAAATGAATTGAACCATCAGATTTCTTATGTTAGTTGTAAGTTCATTTATGGATTGATCTTATCTTGTTCAGATGGGCATCTGATAATGGTTTAACTGGAATGCTTCAAGAATTATTTGGGACTCTTACAAAACTGAAGGACTTGTGTGCGTCAATTTCCCTAGCATTACAATAATTTCAATATTAATTTGAGTTTTCTTTGCAGTAAGGCATTTAAAATATATTTTGTTGACTGCACTTTATCTTTTACAGTTGACTTCAAGCTAAATCACTTGAAGGCCTAATCCCAAGTAGCTTTGGTGCTCTAACAAAGCTAGAGAACCTGTAAGGCCTCAAAAACGTGAGATTTTATGTTTTTCGGTGGCTCTTTTGCATTGCTAACTGTTGCCATTAAAATGTTTTCCTCCTTAAAAAGAATTTCTTGCCTTCCATGTCACACCACATGCAGTTTTAAGGTGGGAGGCAGGGATTGGTGATAGAAGAGGAGAAGAATAAAGAAACACCGTAATTTTCATTTGCTAAAAATAGCTGATTATGAATTTGCTAGAGATCTTAATCTTTCATTCCACTTTGTATTGTTTTTTATATAGAAATGCCACATATTGCTTATTAGATAGGAATTGACCTTAGTAAGGAAGACTACTCTGGATTTCTTGGAGAACCAAACAAGATTGTCCATACTATGAGATTCTCTATGTTTTAGATCTTGAGGTTTTTTTTTTTTTTTGAAGTTATTCCAGATTTGAACGTTAATTATTTGGAAGGAAATGGCCTTCATGCTTGGATCACTGGTAGATGCTCTTAACGCGTGGTTGTTTGTCTCCTTTGATGATTGGTTTGCTTTAAATGAACAGGAAAATTAGGCTACTATCTGATAGATGCATGATAAGAATTCTTGGTAAATTAATTTGAATCTTGTCAATTGGATTCATTCCCTGTTTAATATTTATGCATAAAACTCTTGCTTCTTTCATGCTCTCTTACTTTCAATCTGCCAAAGCTCATTGCTACAGAAGCATAACTCACCTTCATTACATATATAGGTGAAATCATACACAAATGCTATTGCTGATATACACAAGTCCCTAGAATGTCTTTAGTGTTAACGACTTTGGAACACAAAAATAGGTTTTATGTGAATGTTGTATATGTTTTAACTTAGCTTGAATACTTGATCATAAAAAATTTGTGTGGTTTCATTTATTGGGCATTTAATATTATTAATTATGAGTTGGTTTTTTATTAGTAGCTTTTATGTTTGCATTCATATGCTTATTTTTCTTTTTTCTTTTTTTATTAGTAGCTTATTTTTCATTTAATATAAAATTTTTTTTTTGGTATATATAATTTGTTAGAAAATAATCACATTATTTTACAAAGAATTTGAAACTAACACTTATAATTCTCATCTACTATTTTTATTTTTCATTTAATAAAAAGCATAAATCATCAAATTTTTGGGCATGAGTCAACGACCCGTCCGGCCATAAAACCCAAAACTTTTATGCGTTATTTAGCCCAAACAAAATGTGTAATCTCACCTAGTAGAGATATGGGTCATTTAGCCCAGGTACAATATGTGTACTTTCACCTAATAAAAATATAGGTCGATTCCCTTTTTCCCATTTTGGGCTTCCGGGCCTTTCTTTGTCTTCATATGTATATGTCTATATATATTTACAGTTCACCCATTTCAGCTTCCTTCACAAAAGCAATTAGATTCAAACCACACTTTCCCTCCAAAATGAAAACCAATACACCAACCTCCCCCTCTCAACCTCCACTGTTCAATAATCAAGAAACCCAAGAATTTGAATCTTCAAAAACTGCTTCTTTAGATCCATAGTCATTGCATGCCAGTAATTCTTGTCATTGTATGCCAGTAATTCTTGAACCGCGCCATGTTGTATGATGAGTGAGGTTTAAGAATTTCGATTTTTTTTTCCTTGTTGTTATAGCTCTTTCTTGGATCTCTTCCTTTCTTTCTTGCAGTTCTTAAGGTTTTGTTTGGTTAAAAAAAATGGTCACTCATCACTTAAAATACCCCAACTTTTTACACCCTATCTGTTTGGTACCATCACTCACTTGTCATCACTCAATATTTTTCAACTGTTTGTAGGCCCCCATACCTATCACTTGGTGTAGCTTTTACTTTCTTTTTTTTTCCCCTCAACTCCAATACCCAAACTCACTGAACCAGTGAAAAAAAAAAAAAAAAAAACTCATCAAATCTAGTGAAAAAAAGGATCACCAAACCCAGTGAGAAAAAAAAAAATCACCAAACCTAGTGAGAAGAAAAAAAGTCAAAAATTGCGGCTGACTTGACTAGTGGGTCCTTCAATGTATGTTTAATTATGAAAATGTCATTGAAAACAAAGTTATGGAAACTTAAAACACCTAAAATGTGGTTTTAATTTTCATAACTCATCACTCAAAAATCAGAGAATTGAGTGATGTAAACAATGATCCAAAACTCATCCAAACAAATGCCCATCCGTGAGAGCCACTTGTTTTGGATAATGGATCATGAAAACTGAGTGATATCACTCAGTTTTCATGCAATTCAAATAACACCTAAATCTCATGTTTTACAGTTGCCAAATATATGGCATCTTGTCTCTTCATAATTTTGCCTTTTAGAAACCGAAGTTCTATCTTGGAGTGATCATTAATACCCGTTGGGATCGATAGAGCAGAATTGCAGGTTCCCAGCCCCTCACTGTAATGGGCTAATCTATGGAGTACTTTTTGCATGAGTGATGGAGAAGGGGAGCGACCCAGGACAATTCGTCATGGCAGTGTTGGAGGATTTCAGAGACTCTATTAAGTATTCATGCATCGAGTCCCAACAGTCATATAGATGGAGCACAGGGCATTGTGAGCAAGAGCGAAGCTTGGGTTGCAGGATAGGGTGGCCTTGATGCATGAACACTTAATAGAGTTCCTGAAATCCTCTAACACTGCCATGACGTATTGCCCTGGCTCGCACCCCTTCTCCATCACCCATGCAAAAGTCCTCTATAGATTAGCCCATTACAGTGAGGCGCTGGAAACTTGCAATTCTGCTCTATCAATTCCAACGGGTATTAATGATGACTCCAAGAAAGAACTTTGGGTTCTGAAAGGAAAAATTATGAAGAGACAGGATGCCATGTATTTGGCAACTGTAAACCATGAGATTCAAGTACTGCAAGAAAGAAAGGAAGAGATCCAAGAAAAAGGAAAAAAATCGAAATTCTTAAACATCACTCATCATACAACACGGCGCGATTCAAGAATTACTGGCATACAATGGCTATGGATCTAAAGAAGCAGTTTTTGAAGATTCAAATGGCAGATCTTAAACGTCATTTTGAGAATGACAGATCAGCAACAAATGCCCTGGAGGGCTTAAAGGAGATTAAGATCTGGAAGGTGTGGCGTTGCTGGTGCAATTTCCATTCGATGTTTTACAGAGAAAATTTGATGATGCGGCACGTCCTCAATGAGCATTTATGTACTTTACAATTTTTTTTGTGGGAAAACAATAGTACTGAATTGGAATCTTTCTACAAAATGTGTAAATCATCTGAGAAGTGGAGACCCGTGGACGTGGCTGCGGCTGTGAAAATAATGGAAGATTTGTCAAGAAACGAACAAGGAGATCAAGGTCAATATATCTCAAAAGTTTTCATGAACCAAGATAAATGGCCTTATTGCAATGATAGCAAGCGTGAAGAGATAATTAATAAAATTCATGAAAGGTTACGTGAATTCTTGAATATTGGATGGTTTGATTCAAGTCAGATTTCAGTGTTCATGGATTTGATAATGGATATGATGAAGAAGCAAATCCCTGAACCACTGCTTAAGGAACATAGGACGAACTGCACTCTACTCTGGGTATGCTTTCTTGACATCTCAGGCCTTAACCGTGTGTTCATGTTCTTGGATGATCTCTACAATATTTGTGAGTTACAAAGTCTCTGCAAGAGTCATGTGAAGGATGAGGTTAGAGGTGACCCGTGTGTTGTTAATTTTGAGAAGATTACTGTTAATGAGGACTTCTCTTGGTAGCTTTCGACAATAGAATGTTCCATGGAGAGCTTTTCATACCAAATGATGGATTTGCTTTTAGGTTCAGTGCTGGTGATGAAATCGAATTAAATGATGATGAATGTAAAGATGCTATTGTTGATTGGTTATTGAGCGGAGATACAAGTATTGAAGAGGAATTAAAACAGTATACATCTTTTGCGTAGTATAGTAAAATTCAAGTCAAGGAGCTTTTCAATATTTCACCATTTATCTAGAAAGGCAAGGCTGAACTTTAGAGTCAGATATGATATTCGATATTTTGAGTGAAGAACAAGAGCAGGATCAATTGAGAACTGAAAAGGTATACAGAAGAACATTTCCAAGTTGTTTGATGTGAAATTCAATGTGTTGTGTGAGATATTATATATGTTGGCTTTAATTGCATGGTGCCCTTTGCATACATTGTCAACACAATCTGCTTATTCTTGTACCATGCTTACATAGTATAGACTAGGTGAGCCTAGCAATTAAATTCATGCATGCTTGCAAGACATGCACAGGAAATTAGTTTCTGAATTTAGTTACTGTTAGATGCAGATTGTTGTTTAGCAAGAAAAATAGAGAGAGTGGTGCGGCAATTTCAGAGAAGAAAATTTTCTTCTGTTTGTATTTGTGAGATGTTGTATTGGGGTTTTGGGTATAGTGATAAACTTTTATATCCCGTAGGATGATTGAATCTCAGTATGTTTGTTGTTGCAGATTTACAAATTTGATTGCTGTTGAAAAAATTATATACTTTACTAGAGGTTATGTATATACATACCTTTGGTGGAATAAATCACCAAATGCTCGGATCTTGTCTTTTGCTTGCTTTACGAACTCCTCACGATCTTCTTTGTGGAACACCTCCAAGTCGCAAGAGAGGCTACTAGAGTCTCTCCTAAATTTCCACGCTCCAAATTCTAGGGAACAATTGATGGTGTCCCAGAGAGATTTCTTATTTTGAGAGAGCACTCAAAACTATACGTATGTTTTCTAAACTGTGTCTATCATCACTTTTCTAGGAGTATTTTAAATACTAGTAGAGACTCACTTACTATCAGATATATGTGATCCCTAAAAGATCTCATCTATTAATTTAAATTACTCCACTACTGATATTGATAACTCACATCAATATCTGTTAAGTTTAAATTACCCCACTACTGATATTGATAACTCATATCAATATCAGTTAGTTTAAATTTAAACTTACTTATCAGATAACCCATGTGGACGATCCATGGGTCATGGTTTATGGGTTGGATTAAAACCAGCCCAATTTCTAACAATTGCATAATCAGGACGACTATTATTGCCATGAAGCAGACAATGAAGAAAATTGCTATGGTAACAGTTTATGACTACCGATCAATTATGGTACCCCTCTAAAGTCATACATGCGGGTTAGTGTAGGATTCTCCACGCTGTTTTGTTCAAGGTTTCTAATTATTAGTTACCTTCTTTCCCATCTGTGATCTGATGTTTTCGGCTTTCATAGGCACGCCTGGAGGATCACATAAATGCTGAAAAGAAGTCAAATAAGGTTCCGGGTCTTTACTGTGGCCACAACTTGATAGATTTTTATCAAGAAACAAAGCGCCTTGCTGAGCTAACTGGTGCAAAAATCCCAAGGAATGAGGCAGAGGATGTGCCTTTCAGCGGCTACTACTTTGGAACTGTTAACTGGATTGATTTTTAATAATGCTTTCGGGGATGGTAATAATACTGGTTCCAGTTAGGTTTATACTTTCTAATGCGGGGAAGTAATCAGGCTTCATCAAAAGATCTAATTCAATTACATTTTTACAGTACCCGATTTCCAGGCGTTCCATCTTCAGAAACCCATAAGCGGAGGAGCTATCAAAAATATTGCATGTCGGTCTCAATTTGGCAGTAGGAGTCATCAAACGCCGAAGCTGTTGCAATTAATAAATGCCATCTGGAAGATCCCGAAGGTTATTGCAACCACGAAGGGTTAATATCTCAAGAACTTCAAGAGATGTCAACATGAGGTTGTTTGGAAGATTTTGAAGTTTTTTGCAATGATCAAGTTTCCACATTTTAAGCTTATGAAGAAATTCACCGGACTCGTGAATCGTAAGTAAATTTTCACAATAGCAAAGGTCCAATGTCTCCAAGTTTGGGGTGCATAACTCAGGTAATTTGGTTATAAATTTACAACCACTGCGATTGAGATGTTTCATTTTTTCTAACTGGAACTCCTATAGAAAAAAATAAATAAATAAATAAATAATTTGAACAAACTTTAGAATAAAAATTTAATAAAATCTTAATTAAAAAATATTAGTAATTGTACCTGTTTGCATAGCTTTTCCAACTCAATGCGATTTTCTGGCATATAGAGACTAACGAGTTGTTGAGGAAAATAGTCGGATGGCAAGGGAAATGGATAATTAGGCCAACTAAGAAATCTGTTGGGAAAATATTGAATTGCTTTACAAATATGTAAGTTATTAACAGTAAGTATCCTGAGATTTGTCATCCTTTTGAAAGCCTGAGTATGTAGTGACACCTTTACCCATCGAGGTGAATGCAACATTATACCTCGAATTTTGTTTGATCCCTAATTGAATAAAGCATAAAGTGAACCATAATTAACAATAGAATTTACCAAAAAGTACAATAATTTTGAAAATTTCAACATAAATGATACTAATAAACTTCATATTTTATGCAATGTTAAAAGGAAAAAAATATATAACTTTTACCTAGTGAAAGTTTTTTTTTTTTTTTTTTTTTTTTGAAAAAATAGAAGAAAAAGAACTTATACCTCATTTTCAATTAGTACAGCAGGAGCATCTTTATGATGCCATAACCTACTATGTTCTTCAAGTGTATGTGGTGATTCTCATCAAACAACTTCCCTACCCATTTGTTGTATCAAGTCATGCATTAACAATATACCACATTGATTCACAGTAATGAGACAATTATTAACAAGTTCTTGAATACCATAATCTGGATGTGAATCACTAGCATTTAATATATCTACAACATAATCCGTGTTCCATCCCTTGAAGAAACATGCAATATCAAGGAAAATATCTTGTACTATTTCCTCCAGTGCATCATAACTTACTTTAAGTACTTCTTGAATGTCTTCATTGGGAATTTTGTTATACTTATCTATTGTAATTTCCCATTCATGCTTAGCTCTTCCACACAAATCACGAGCTATTATTATAAGAGCTATTGGAAGGCCTTGGGCATACTGTATAACTTGGTTTGTAAGTTCAGAATACTCTTTATTGAGTTTCTTTCCAAGGAAGGCATGCTTTTCAAAGAGTTGAAGAGCTTCATGTTTGTCTAATTTCTTGACCTCATAAGTTGTACAAACTTTTCCAACAGTAGCTAAAAATTGTGAATTTTTTGTTGTGGTTATAATAACTCTACTTCCTGAAGCAAAATAATTCCAATCTCCAAGCAAATTATCTATTCTTTTCTATGTATCCACATCATCAATAATTAAAAGAACCTTTTTACAACAAAGTCCTTTTTTTATCAAATTGATTCCTTCGAATATGTTCTGAATTTTCAAATTTTCATCCCCCGCAATCTCTTTAAGAAGTTGACCTTGTAGTTTGATAATGCCATCCTCTGTCTTTGAAGTTTCTCTAACATTCTCTAAAAAACTGCTTCTATCAAAATGATTAGCAATTCTGCTATAAACTGCTGTTGCAATTGTAGTCTTATCTATTCCAGGAAGGCCATGAATCACTACCATGCGAAATTCATTTAACTCAATACTTAAAAGCGATTCTACGACCTTGGCACGAGGTTTTACACCAACAAGACAATCGCCAACAAATACTGGCATGCGTTTTAATATAGTTCTTGGTATATATTCAACAATTGTTTGAATAAATTTAGATTCAGTGTCGCTGCAAATCATAAAGTAAAAGAACCATTCAATGAGTTGGACTAGTTGCAAATATTAATATGAAATGAACTAAATTCAAGATGCCTAGTTTTGTGCCTTACTACTTACATTTTAAGATACTATTAATTAAATTAAATGACATATAATTCAAATATTTGAGGAGTATTTCTTTTTTGCTAGGAAATTAATTATAGAGATTTTAGCAGGTAACTGAGTTGGACTAGTTGCAAATTCTAATATGAAATGAACTAAATTCAAGATGCTTAGTTTTGGGCTTACTATTTACACTTAATATATTATTAATTAAAGTAAATGACATCTAATCAAATATTTTAGCAGTATCATTAAATTTTGTACTATATCACGAAATGTTGAGAAAAATAAAGGATATCGTAGTGGAAATAGTAACATGTTTTTGCAAATTTAGATCATACTAGTTGATCTGATGCATCAAAAACCATATAATTGTTACAGGAACAAAAACATGTTTTAGTTGGATCCATTCTTAGCTCGTACTCGATTTGACGCTTACTCGCCCGACTTGGGTTTTATAGGTCTAAATTAACTTTTAAGATAAAATAATTCTATTTCAAACACTAATGTTCATAGCCTAACTACCTTAATTCTAGAATGTTAAAATAGCCGTGTTTGAAGGGAGGGAGTTAAATAGCAGTGTTTAGAGCAAAGTTGTGAGTTACCCCATAAATTGGAAATGCTTTTTTCCCATTTTCTTTTGTGGCATGTGTAAATTACTTAAATAAAGTGCTTAGAAAACATATTCCTCCTCAAATAAATTTGAAAATCCCTTTTAAAAACACTCATCTTCCAAAGGCAAACACATCTCTCTATTTTGTCTTTTTGTGGAAAAGTGCCAAAAAAGCAAATAGAAGGGAAATTTTGACTTTTATTGTTTCAGTCTAAACACACACACAAACAAACAAAAACCCAAAAAAAAAAAAAAAAACTAGAAACTAGATTATTCATTTTTTTTTTAATTATTGCTACATTTTTTATTTAAATATATTCAAGCATGTAAAACGATATTTATCAATTATGAATTTAATTGACTTTTCATAACTTTAATATTTTTTGACACTATCATTCTATGATAATTTTGCTACTCTCTGATTTATTTTTTGAAAAGTCTCAACTTGAAATAACTGAAAGATATTACTTATGATAACCGCAATTAAAAAGTAGTTTATGCTTCACAATCCTTTAAGTTGGTTATATAATTAGTTTATTAATTTTTAATATTTAGATTTCAAGGTATAAGTAAATATGGGCAAGTCATCCTTCACTAATGCATATTTTTAGAGAAAAATGTACTACAAGATCTATAAGTTAGTACCCAATCCCCCAAATGTTAAGAACTTTAGATTTTGAACTTGCAAGAAAAGAGTTGGTATCTTATGTATCAAATACATAATGGAAAAGCCTTAATTGAATAAACTTGAAAGTTAGAGGACTAAAATGAACAAACGCAAAGTTAGAGGACGGAAATGAAATCTGAATAAACTTAGAGGGTCAGTTTTGCATTTTAGCTAAAATTTTAATAAAATATTATCAATATATTATATGTCATACAAACATTTGTCAATTTGAAATTTAAAATAAATAAACAAATCATTGGTTAACTTTGAGGCAAAAACACATTTTTATTTCTATATTTTGAGATTATTTTCAGTTTGGAGAGCCCTTCTATTTTGAAGGAATTCAATTTGGTCCTTAAGTATGTTCAAAGCATAAGTACCAAAATGAAAACACCCCTATAATATAGGGACCAAATAGGTATGTTTTAAATAACTTTTATGAATTAGAATAAATAAGAATATGGGAAAATACACTTTACCACCTTAAACTATACATCATATTACACTTTGCACCCTAAACTATTTGAATACACAATTTGCACCCTAAACTATCACATTTTGCACCCAGCGTTACTTTTGCGGTTAATTTAAACAGAAATTAATAGCGCATGACTTACACATGATTTTTCTTAGGTGACACATTGTATAAAGACCAAAACACCATTTGCCTGTTAAAGCTCTATTTGCCTCTATGGGAAAATACCCAGAAACGTTTTCAATGAAAAATTGGGTTTAATAGGACTGTTTAAGGATAAAAATAGTAATTCATGATGTGGAGAGGCATTTGTGTTTGTAAGAATTAAGAGGGAAAGGAAATAAAGTGCTTTTAGTATATGCTCAAGAAAACCCAGTCTTGAATTCTTTGGTATTTTCCTTGTTCTCTGGAAATTAATCAAGTTTTTTGTTTTTTTTTTTTTCAACACAGGAGACAAAAAATTCAAAAAGGAGAGCTAAAATTGAGAGAAAGTGGATGTTTGCAAAAAATTAAATGGAAGTTAGGCTTTTTGTTTGTTATTAAACTCTGCATTTGGAGTTGTTGGAACTTGGAATGAGTTATGGTTATTGTACGCTGAAGAAAG
Source organism: Castanopsis chinensis (assembly GCA_032878915.1). Lineage (NCBI taxonomy): Eukaryota > Viridiplantae > Streptophyta > Magnoliopsida > Fagales > Fagaceae > Castanopsis > Castanopsis chinensis. The sequence goes on from JAVQMG010000127.1 coordinate 1,409,170, forward strand.
TGGTATTAAATGACTTTGCTCTTGCGGTGTTAATTCATTTTTTTAGTTGTAAATATTCTTACCTTTTTTGGTTGATTCGAAGTCCATCTCTGAAGTTGATGAAAGCAAGAGTCTTGGACTAGGGGAGCTAAGCGAGAGACAAAGAGACTGGGGAAGTAGATGCGTAACAGTGAGGGATAGTTAATAAGGGGCAATTTGGTCTTTTGCTTATTGTAGTTCTCACGTGACTTGCACATGAGTCTAAATTTTGTTTAAATTAACAATTAATTAAACGAAGATGTGCAAAGTATGATAGGTGTGATAGTTTATGGTGTAAAGTGTGCATTCGAATAGTTTAAGGTGCAAAGTATAATTGGTATATAATTTAAGATTGTAAAGTGTAATTTTCCCGAAGAAATATTGATGTGTTCATTATTCCTATTAGGATAAGAATAATAGTGGTATAACTACAAAATTTGAATATATTCACTAGGCTGGCACTTACACACGTCTATCATTTGTAATTCTAAATCCATTTGTACATATCAAATAAGTCATATATATATATATATATATATAAACTTTTCACATGCATTTTACAACCAATGCCAAATGTCCATAATTTTTTTTTTTTTTTAAACTATAGAATATATATTTATAATGCATAACTTAGCACAACCACTTAAGCATCCTACTAGTCAAGTGGTCTCAAGATTCTCTCCTATCTTATGTCATAAGTTCCAAACTACCCCCTCCCACACACACACACACACACACACACACACACACACACACACAAAAACCTTATAAGTTATTGGTCGGTGAGTTAGGTTAACGGTTTAGCCTTCTAGGCCGTATTGGTGGGCCAAGTGGACATCCATTGACAGAAAAATCAGCCACAGTCAAATCAATTGGGCTAGTGAAACTAATCATGGGCCTCAATAGTACCGGATTAGGTTGTGGGCTACAGACTTTTTAGTGACACCTTAATGAGAGAGATGTTCAATGTCTTTGATGCATTAGATACTTTTTCCTTACTCAAAGATTTGAGACTTAAAAAAATTACCTCTCAATAATGTGATCTGGAAGACAGCCACATAGTTTTCGCTTTAAATATTGTCTTAAAGAAATTTAGGAACAAGAAAACAAGTACTTGATTGATTGATTGACTCTATTTGTAAATAATTTAAATATAAATTTAACTAATAAAAGAATCATGTTAAGAGATAATTTTTTATTATAACAAACCATTAGAATTTTGAAACTCATGAAAGCATAAGACAAGCAATGAAATGCATACCATTTAGCAACCAAAAAAAAAAGTAATGAAATAGATACCCATTCTTATAGTGCCATCTGGACAAATTACCAACTTTATTTAGAGCTATCCTCCAATTCTAAACCTTGTCAATCTTGTTTTTGAATATATCTTCATGTTTTGTTAAAACTTTCCTAAACTTGCCTTTTTGTTTACGTACTTCGGATGGATCTACCTTGTAAAACACAGGTAAAACTAATTAACTACACTCAAGAATCTTAACAAGTTCATCCAAACACCAAACAAAAGAGGCATAGTTTTAAGAGAACACGATGATTGAAACAGTTAGGCCCGGTTTGGTAGATGTGTTTGACGTGTGGGTGAAAAAGTGTGTTGTTTAAAAACTGAAAATTGTTGTTTGAGAAGGGTTGCCAAACACCCCCTTAATGATTCAATAGCTTTAAGAAGTTCTTTTGAAATTTCTTCTCCTCTCTAAAGGTTATCATCAATAAAGGTGTTAAAAGCCTTGTCACACAGAGCTTTATGTAAATGGCTTGTAAAACCATAGCGGGTATCTTCACCTCTAAAACTTAAGAAGACGTCATAGCTCTGGTGAGTGGAAGAAGAAAACGAAGAAGAGGAGGAGGAGGAGGAGGAGGAAGAGGCTCTTTTGTTGGTCAGGAAAGCCATTGGCATGAGAAGATTAAGAAGATGTAAAAACAGGAGGAAAAGGTAAGAGATTAAAGATGTGATGAAATGGGAATTATATATGAGAAGAGATGAGTGAAATTGTGCAATTTGAGTGGAGGTTTTGATAAGGTTTTGAATTGATCTGTCCGTTTGATTGGAAAATTGATGAAAGAGTGAATTAAAAAAGTATACAACAAGTCTTCAATTGTTTATAAAAATATAATTAAAAAAAAAAAACAGTACAATTCCACTGACTGTATCACGCGTCTTGCATTTTTTTCACAAAAGTACAATGCTCCAACTTTTTTTTTTTTTTTGACAATGCGCTTTATGCCTGTATTCACTCGTACCTCTAAAAAATTACAAAAATTGAAAAAGAGAATTTCATGTATGAAAAGTAAATAAAAATCCTTTTTTTTTTGTGAAGGAATAAAAAAAAATCCTTCTTCCACCGAGTTTCCATGGTCCAATCATCCGATCAAGGCGTGCCATGCCTTTTCATTTTTCTAAAGGAAAGTAAAGACTTCTTTTTTCACCATGCCCAATGCAATGTATGAACCCGTGACGTCATCAATCTTGGAAAATCTTCCTCCTTCTCCCTACAATTTTATTTTCCATCTCGTGTTTCTTCTCCATTGTCATGGGGGGTTTCTTCTATTTGAGGATGAACATTTGATTTTTTTTTTTTTCTTAGTGTTCTGTGTCATTGTTTTTAGGCTGTTTTTTTTTTAGTCATGCCAGATGAAACTTGTTTCAAGTAATCTTATTTTTGGACAAGGTTTTCTTTTAGCTAGCGGCTCCACAGATGTTAATTGGTTCTCATGTCATAGAATTTATTTATTTAAGTTTAAAAAATATACTCACAAGAGAGGAGATGAAATTTTAATACAAATGTGCATCATGCATCACAAACACTATTTAGAAGTGTTTGGTAGAGTAGTTTGAGATGAGATTTTTATAGTTTTTTGAAATTTGTGTGGGTGAAAAAAAATGTGTGAAAAAGTGTGTAAAATTATTTAAAATGTAAAAATGTGAGTTTAAAAGTGTGTACCAAACAAGCCATTAAATTTCTTGGAATTTGAATGTTTGTACATACTCAACAACTCAAAGGGACAATTTTTTTTTTTTTTTTCTCTAGGAAAAAAAAAACAAATGTACATACCCAACAACTGGAGTGACACTATTGTTTTTTTTTTAATTAAAAAAAGCAAATATACATACCTAACCACTCAAGTAAAACTATTTTTTTAAAAAGATAGCTCCCAAGTATATAATTTTTTTGGGTCATTATATGAATTAAAATAAATTAAAAGAAATGTCATCACATGAAAAATGTCCACTAAATATTCAAAAAATTAATATATATGGTCTTAATATTAGTATACATGGTCTTGATGCTCCATTTTTCTTTTCAAACTCTTTGCCTTAGTATCTAGACCGTGGGGTGTATTGTAAAGCACCTGCCAATTTCCATAAAGGCCAAAATTCCTGTTGGCAAAATCCAGAAAGTCCAACAAACACATCCAAGCTTATGCCCAAAAAAACCATAGCAATATTCATCAAAGCTAAAGATAATCATTTGGTAATATCTATCAAAGTCGAAAGTAAACACTTGACAATATCTATAGAGTCTAAACACTTAGACAATATTTATCAAAGTTTAGGGTTTTGAATTTGTGTTCGTTTGCATTGCCTTTTTTTACACGAAGGTACAGTGCTCCTACTTTTTTCTGACAACGCGCAATAGAAAATTTTTAGAACACCAGTGGCCTTACTTTTTAGATTTTATTCTAACTACGAAAAAAAAAAAAAAAAAAAACCTATTTTGTTTTTCATTTTTGAGTTTTGACTGAGGATTAGCAACGTTTGGTTAACAATCTCCCTCTGAAACAAGCCCAAGTCTCTGAACCAAATCGGCAAGGCTGGCTCATCACAACCACTACCTCCAATGGTGGCTTCTTCTCTCCTCTGACCAAAATCTCTTTCTATGTCTCTCAATCTGGTAATAGAATAAGACAAGGTTCGATCAATTTGGGGTATTTAATTCATCCCCTCTTCGGAGCTTGAACGGGGTAGGCAAGGATAGAATAAGCGGAGGTATTTTTCCATCCCTAATGTGGTGATTGATAGTTGCGAGAGTCTTAAGAGAAATGAAGTCTTTTGGAGATGGTAATAAAATATATAATATATATATAGACACACATTTAGGTTCAGGATAAGGTGAAATGGAGCAGGAGAGCACAACTTGTTCCCCATCCTATCAGCTCCTTTGAGGCAAGAAAAACCCACATGAAATAGAACAGGCAAAGCAAGGCAAGGCAAGGCGGAAAATTTTTGTCATCCCTATAAATTACCCTTATCAGTCACATATCAAAACATGATATTGTTAAAACAAAAACTGCAATTAGCAAATTACTGGCTCAAGAGAATGAACCTTATTTGCTAGGGTCTAAATGTAAGTTGCACTTTCTTCAAGAGGTTTATAATTTCTCCAGAAAGGAACAATCCCTTGGTAAGACAATAAACAAGAATGCGTTCCATGAAAACTGAGGGGAAAAATAATGAAAATTTATGGTTTTGTCTAAAACCATAATTCCTAAATAGTGAAAATAGGATTTGCATCTACAATATCAGTCAATGTCAAAATGTTACACTATATTGAATACTATCATAAACAGGAGCTTATCTTATACAAAGGTTAGACAGTTAAGAAAGACTTCATAAATGGCTTCTCAGCCAAGAACATTTGTACTTATGGCAACCGTTTCAATATTGACATAAAGAGATTATGCCAGTATTACACTTCATCGACATCTCTCCAAGAATTAAAAGTAAAGATCAAGCATATGAATGCGTGGTTGCTCAATTTTTCTGATCTGATCTGGAAGCTTTTTTTATAGGCAAGGAAATAGTCTGCAGTAACAAGAAATCCTTCTCAATGCTTTTGTACTCAAAACGGTTGTGTCCACATTACGTATCACCACTTGATACTCCTCCAAAGTCCACATACTGTTGCATCGACCAAAATTCATTGCCTTATATCTTCCATATCTTCATCACAGACTGGATTATCCACCTCACTCCCACTACTTAAACCATCATCGTTGCCTATAATGAAACACTTTTCTCTAACTGAAGTCTCATGCTTGACAAACTTAACCTGTAGTTCCTTTTCATCCTTTATCCCTTCTTTGCGTTTTCTTGTCCCATCAGTAGCCGCTGTCTTCATCATGCCATTAGCCACTAAAAATGCAGTGTCCACGGAATCAACCATCTCTAGATCACCATTAAATTTTTCTTCCCTTCTCACCTCCTTAGCCAAACTAAACAGGGAACTTTCATTCAGGCTATTGCCATTTGGTTTTAGTTCTGGAAGAACATACTCTACCCTTGACTTGCAAATTGCTGCTTTGGCCTGGACTTTAGATATCTCACAATCAAATACTCTAAACTCTTGCTCTTCAACAGTTAGTAGCCACCCTACAGATTAAATAACTTTATGATTAGATACTTGAGGATATACCACCATAAACTACGTGAAAAACAAGGGGGGCAAAAGGCAGTTCATTTCTAATTAGCCCCTTACCAACTTTCGACCTCTTAACTATGACATAGTGAAATTGTTTTACAGCAGAGGACACTGCCATACTCCACAATGGAGATGGGTGGTCCAGTAACTTACATGCCCCACTTTTATAATTATCTAATAGCAGTGTCACCATTATTTAACATGGCAAATTGAGAATCATAACCACACAAACTGCAAGAGGTGCTGAACCATAGCTGACAAGGTAAGTAAATACAAGAGCATAGTTGTATCAGTTCAACTTTTCTTTATCTAAAAGAAAAATATCAGGTCAACTTACCAAGAAGAGCTACTGGAGAGGAAACATTTGGTTTGCTTATTTTTCCCCTGGTGACGGTCTGATCGATAACCCACTTGATCAATTGAGAGGGTAAGCAAGATTCAGAGAAGGCATTAATATAAGAAAAGGCTTTGGCCTGGTTACCTTTTTCCCTGTGGCCAATTAGATCATGAGATTTATCAGATGAGATATTTTTAAAAACAATGACTACATCATAGCCACAATTGTCATGTTCTCTTACCTAGCAGACCGTATGGCAGTGTCAGCTACAAACAACCACTTCAGAATAAGATTTTTCAAGTGTTTGCCCGCCAACTGAATCACTCTTGAAGGTTCAAGGAATGAATATTCCACTCTTATGACAACATCATAAAGAACTTCTTGTAAAAGAACTTCATCTTCATAACTCTGAAAAGACAGATTTGGTACTGAGCAAAATGGTAAAACTAAATATTAAAAGCAAGTTTCATATGCTTCTTCAATGGCAACAGAAATAAGTTGTCCATTAAAATATAACCTGCAAATAAACAGCTAACGGTACCAAGGAAGGGAAGGTTGACTAACAACCATAGACTCTCCAAATGTTTAACAAGGACAATGGCCAACTGATACAGGTTTGAAGAAAGGCTTTGTGTGTGTGTGGCAAGCAATTAACTTATGCATGTACCCAAGGGTACTCAGGCCTGTGACCTTGCAACCATCCCATAATTACTCTCACCCTTCACAACTTTTACTTTCCTATATAGTTCAAGTATTTCATTCTTGGATGGGAAGAAGAAGAAGAAGAAGTAATTCATTCTTGGATGCATCAAAAATTTCATCAATTGCACATTATGTTCTGAGAATCCCATGTCACTCTATGGGAGGACAAGGTGACTTGCCTAAGCCTAGTGCTGTATAATACCAAGGAATGAAGATCATAAATTAAACCAAGATGTCAACATACTGACCAGTAGGGAAGTGACAGGCAAAACTGGCTCTAACAGCATCTTGAGAAGGGTATCTGATTATGCACCAAAAACGAATCAGAAGATACGAAGATCAAAAATGAACTTAAAAGAAAAGAAGAAATCATTTGAGTTGAGTCCTAAGAGAAACTTAATTCTTTCCAAAGAGCAAAAGCGAAGGGCACACAGACGCGGAGAAAAGAGAAGTAATTCTAAGAACTACTCATTTAACTACCAAAAGAGACTTTGCATTCCCCAACTTACTCACCACTAATGTAATTCAACAGAAGAAGAATTAAATCTTCACAAGTTGGTCCCTAATACATATTCAATGAAGCATAAAATAAAATTAACGATGACTCTGGATCATCATTTTTTTTTCTGTTAAGTTATACATGCATATAAGTGGATCATGAACCCAAAACCTCACCTCCACCCTACTCTTACAAAGAAAGTGAGGTTTCTGCACTAGAGCTCATTGCCACTCTGGATCATCAAATATACAATTAACACCTAAGCTCTCTAATTTATAACAATAGAAATGAATTTATCACGATATGAAATTCAAATTACTATAATAAATTTCTCCTTGTTCCAAAGAGCTTAAGCTGGATTCAAACTCATGACAACCTACTATGACACCATAATAAATTACCACTTATTTCAAAAGCTTAAACTATTAAAAATGTTAAACGGTTGTTAAGATTTCAATCAACCATAAATAAGTGAATAACTCTCACCAAGAATCCAAAAGCTCCAAAACCCATTCATGAGTCATAATAGCCTTCAACCACCTAGATCATAGACAATTTACATGTCGGTTTCTAATACATATTCAATAAAGCATACAATTATATTAACGACGACTCTGGATCATCATTGTTTTTTTCCTGGTAAGTATTTATTGGATCATGGACTAATAACCTCACCTCCACTTTGCTCTTACAAAGACAGCGAGGTACCTGTAAATTTTAACACTAAAAATGTATTTAACACCCTATTGAATGCAAATAACTACTTGTCCCAAAAACTTAAGCTGGATTCAAACTCACGACAACCTACTCTGATACCATAATAAATTACCACGTATTTCAAAAGCTTAAACTATTAAGAAATAATGAACGGTTATTAAACTTTTAAGCAAGCATAAATAAAGTCAACAAACTCTCACCAATAAACCAATAGCTCTGAAACCCATTTATCATCTGAATGGCCCATTTGTGCAAATCCTTCTCCACCTCCAATCTCGAGTTCCCCGACCCGAACTTCAAACACAACCTCAACAAAAAGGCCTCACACATAACAACCCCAGCCAAGTACCCAACCCCACATCCCACTCTAATCCTATTGCGAACTTCTTCACTCACAACCGGAAAAAACACTCTCAATTCATCCCTATCACCACAGTTATCAACAGTCCACACACCCAACACGCCCGAAAAACCTGAAACCGTTAAACTCTCCTCCTCTTCTTTAACACCAACAACCCCACAATCGCCACCGCCGCCGCAACAAATGCTAGTGTAACTAACAACTCCTTCAAGCAAATTCTCAATCTCTTTTCTCGAGATTTTGTTGTCGTGCTGTACCGCCAAGTGGTACAGCTCGTAAATAACCGGAGCGAGGGTGGCGATTTTTTTGAACTGACCGCACGGCGAGGAACGAGCGGTGAGTAATTGGAAGAGTTCTTTGACCAAAACGACTCGTTTTGAAATGGGAGAGTTGTGGTGGGTGAGTTTGGAGGTGTGGAATGTGAGTGCAGAGTAGAACCAGAGGATTTGGAGAGGTGGGTCCGGCACGATTTGGAGCAATCGGGAGAAGATGGAGCCGAAATTGGAGAAATCGGTCACGCCGTTTCGGTACTCGGTCAAGAAACGTTGGATGGACTCGGTTAGCATGGGCTGGTAAGGATTGTTTGGTGGTGGTGCTGTTTGGGTCATTTTTTGTTTGAGAGAGAGAGTGAATTGTGACTGAAAGCGAGAAATTTATTAAAGTGGACGTTTGAATTTGAAGTTGAGAGGGAGTGTGTGAAATTTGGGAATTGAAAGGAACCCTAGTTTTGCGGGGTTTTGTAAGAGAACTTAGAAATAGGGCAGTGGGAAATGGGAGGGAAGTTTGGGGTATTCTGGTAATGGGACACATTTTGAATTTGAACCGATAATGTTAATGTATTCGATTTTCTTTTGTTTTTGGGGACACATTTTGATTTTTGAACTTAGGAATAAACCCTACAAATGAATTAGGATCTATTTAGATACAGTTTATTTTACTGAAAATTGAAAAACGCTGTAGGAAAATATTTTTTAAATATGTTAATAGTGCCGTGAGACCCATTTTTTATATTTTTTTCTGAATAAAGTACTTGTAGGTCCTGTAAATAGTGAACAGGACCCACTAAACAATGCTCTATGTCTCTTGAAATGCGTGCATCCAAAAATAAAAAATAAAGAAAACACACAGACACAAATGCTAAATCCAAACATATACTTAGTGTCGGCAAGATTACTTTTGTTTTTACTACTATTTATGAGTTCCACTACACTTTTTGATATTATTCATGGGTCCCATTGTACTATCTCAACTAACTTTTACCTTTATCTACAGTATTTTTAACAAAAAGTTTTCAATTTTAGCAAAATAAGTAGATTCTAAACGGACATTTTTAAATGGATTGGTGGAACTAGAAAACAAGATGGGTTGATTGGCACTTTAGAGCATTTCCAGTAAATTTTCTAAATTTCTGTACTGTTTAGAGAGGGAACAGTTACATTTATTTTTTATCTACTTACTTTTTCAAATATATTTTTCAATAAATTTTATATTCTTTCTCTATCTTATTTAAATATTAGTTGATATAATAGTATAAAAGAAAAAAGAAATCAAAAAGAAAGAGAAAGAATTGATATAATAGTAGTTGCTGTAATTTTTTAATCATAAAAATCTAATTGCTAATGTACCATAGCCTGTCAAACTTGATGAGCTATTATTTATGAGCAAAAAAAAATTGTGATTTAAAGAAACCATTGAAGACCTTTTTTTAGTTTCATTCTCTATTGTAGATATTATTTTGCTTTTACATATGTAGTTCGAGATGCTCTTAATAAGGGGACAACAAATTGTGATGATAGGTCAAGCATGTTGTTGGACTTTTGACCTTCAGAAAGTAATAGTAAAAGTTGTTAAGAGTAAATCCAAAGTTCAACAGAGCATTGCTCAAATGTCTAACCAGAATAAGGTTCAAATGTCCAACGGCTAGTTTTCCAATGGCTAATCCAGATATACAACATAACAATGTCGTTCTATTTAAAGCAGAGTTGTAAATGTATTTAATGAAACGCTGCGTTTAGTCTTTCTGTTATTAGTTCAATGATACGTTGTGTTTTGTACTACTATATTGGTTCATTAGAATAGTCTGTTAGGTTGTTATTGGTTGTTAATCAGTTCCTAATTTCCCTCCACATTTTACGAATCAATCTCAAGATTTCAGGGATCTCTGATTTGGCAGTTACTAATACTCTTGTAATATATATATATATATATATATATATTATACATCAAGTGTAATGACTAGTTGAGCAATTATTCTTCCATAAATCTCAATTCTTTCTTTGTATCTCTCTTTGAATTTTCTCTCTATTTCTCTCTACGTTTATTGCTTCTCATTGAGTGTTTCACTGTGTGAACACCATTGTTGCAATCTTTTCAAGCTTAGATAGATTCTTTTCAAAAGTTAGGTACAATTTAGGTTGTAAACTCGATATCTCGTCTCAGTAATTAACTCATTCATAAAGTGAAGAAAATTAGGTAGCAGACTCTTTAGCAAACATTTGCTGCACTTAAAATTTGTCTTTTGTTATGCATAGCTCTCTTCCGTTATAGTTACAAGTTTTGTTAGATTTTGATTTGTCCACTTTTCTATGCATAATGTTGATATTTGTAACAATTGTTTTTGTTAGTCTTTAATAAAAACATATTTTAACCCCTAAAGAAAACTTTGGTACAATTGGTTAACATTATACTATGATTTTTTCATTAAATTCAATCATTGTGTTGCATCGGTCAATATAATCACATTGTTTTGAATTTAATAAAAAACTTAAATCACAACACTTTCATGGTGTTTATAATGGGTGGAAGGGGAGGGAAGAAAAGGTAATAGGAAGGAAGAAATTTGATTTCTATTTTTTAGTTCATATGAGATAAAAAAAATTAAAATTAAAAAAGTGAGAAAATGAAGGAAAACAAATTAGCCGAACTCGTCTTTTGTTTTCTACCCAATTTTGGTAGACATGGAAATAAACATGAAAATTAGAAATGCAACCAATTTTTTTACTTTAAACTTCAGCAAATTACATTTTTTTTTGCCCATAAACCTTCATCGCTCTCCCATTTTGATCAGGGCATACAAATAAATAAATAAAAAGTACTAAAATATTTACGTTCCATCTCCCTTTTCTTTGAAAACTAAACAAAGGGAAATTGAGTACATTCTCTCTCTCTCTCTCTCTCTCTCTCTCTCTCTCTCTCTCTCTCTTTTTCCTAATTCCCTCCCTATTTCCAAGTATGCACAAGGGAAATTTCTTTTCTTTTCTTTTTCCTTATTCTTTTTGTTTGTTTTCTCTTCCCCTACCTTCAACTAAACATGGTTTTAAGGAATTTTATCTAGGTTTTTCCATTTCAATATTCTACACATTCATCTTCAAATAAGTGGACGAGACTTTGTCATATCATCACTAATGTTGACTATCTTCATTTGGGTATTTATTCAAAATATCCATAATATAAATGAGTCTAAAACAAGTGAAATATATTGATAAGATTTTAAAAATTCTATTGTAAAGTTACTTCATGAGAAAGCATTCACATCTTTTTTTTGCTTCTTTTTCCCACTTTTTTGTGTGGGTAATTTGCTTCTTCAGCAAATTACTGATTCTTTTCCCTTTAGTTGTCCACTTTTGTGACATAACCTATGCAACACTCTTCATTTTACATTCAAAAATTCCAAAGAAATTTTTCTCATATGATGAGGGTAATTTTAAAAAGTTGTTAAACTCGTTCACATGAAATAAAGCCGTCGGTCTCAAAGAACCCATCAGCTATACTATGCATTCAAAGCAGAAAATGACGATAAGGTGAGGCCGACAAGTCCTTTTCCAAGCTGACGACCTCACTCCCAACCCAACGACTTCACATCAAGGCCAAAGACTCCACCTCAAGGCCAACGACTCCACCTCAAGGCTAACGACATTTAGGTGGACGACCAGAATACCCAAACATGGTAAGAAACTAACGAAAGGAAGCTGGCGTGGATAAAGAAGCCTTGGACGGATCCAACATGGATTTGTTTGGACTCTATGAATGAGTATATAAGAAAACACCTTGTGCCCCACAATTAACCCTAATAAAGAAAGATCCCTTTAAGGAAAAGGATCCCGCAATATACGCATATTAATGAGGATTTTCCCCACAAGGAAAGACCATTTCCGCCAAAAAATGAATGTCAGCTTTATGCTATTATAAAAACTCCAAAACCCTCACAAACTAAGGTACACATAATTCACCCTAACTCTAGCACTCTAAAGTTGTAAAAGTTCTCTAACTTAACTTTCGGAGGGTATTTGGCCGGTGCCACACCAGTACTCTTCGTATGGTCTTCTTCTTCTTTTTGTGTTGTACATGTCTTGTCTAGAGCACGTGAGAACCGTGTAGCTTACTGACGATCTTCAACATCATTATCATACACTCCTCCAACATCAAGTAAGAGTGTAAGATCTCTTGTTGCTTGATTTTATTGGTTCTTTCACACATGACCACGCACACCTAACAATGCAACAATCCATGGCCAATGACCACCATAACAATAGAAATAATAACCAATATAAATGCTTTAGTGCTCTTTAAAATTGAAGAGTATTGTAGCATTTCGCAAAATTTTGAACATTAGAGCCAAATGTAAGGGGTGATTATGTGTATATTCTATATTTTGGCTTTTAATGGTTTTTTTAAGAGTGGATGTATTATGGCCTATTAAATATTGAAGACACTAATCTGAATTCACATTTTTTTTCATAATTTATAATATAATGTTATTTTATCATTGTCAAATGGTATTACTTTAGTGGTTGAAATAACAAAAATAATTCCATTAGGAAAAAAAAAAGCCTAAAACAATTAATTTCTTCTTACAATAGATGATAGTTTGCCATTTTATCATTGCATGTGCATGGGGTCATCAGCAACAGTAAATGATCTATCATTTTTTTTTTTTTGCTTCAATTAAATGATCTATCATTATTCTGATCGAAGACAAATCATACACATGAATAAGCTAATGCATCCCTGAGTGTCCCATAATCGCAGAACGTGTTGAAGTTAATTTAAATGTACTTGATAAACTTGATGTGATATGATAAAACGCAACTCCAATTGTCCATGGAGATCGTCCAGAACAAACGGCATGCTCAAGACGAGGTAGGCTGTCTCGGCATGCTCAAGACGAGGTAGGCTGTCTCGGCATGCTCAAGACGAGGTAAGCTGTCTCGGCATGCTCAAGACGAGGTAAGCAGGTAAGCTGCCTTGAAGTCCTTAGGACGAGAAGTCATGGACGACGCGTGAACACTTAGACATTTATGAAAGTCTGAAGCATCTTCTCATTATACGAGTAACCTCCAGTGACCGTTGCGCACTAAAAAGGGTAACTCCTAAACGGTTGAGGAAGTTATATTGAAATACAAACCTCCTAAAATCAAGGGGAGGTTACAAATCCAATAACCGCTCTTAAGACACTATATAAACGTTAGTCCAGACCAAGAAAAGGGAGGTGAAAAATCATTCCCAAAAATTTGGAACTTGAAAATACTTGAGAGGAAAACTGACTTTGTCATCGGAGGGTTATTAACCGGCAACCCCGGTCCCCTTTGATTGCTTCTTTCTTTTTCAGGCTACCAAGATCAACCGTGAGCCCTATCAAACCCGAAGCATCCAGCTTACTGATTTTCTTTGCATCATCACATATAAAGGCAAAAAAGTTTTGATGATGCAAAGAAAATCAGTAAGCTGGATGCTTCGGGTTTGATAGGGCTCACGGTTGATCTTGGTAGCCTGAAAAAGAAAGAAGCAATCAAAGGGGACCGGGGTTGCCGGTCAATAACCCTCCGATGACAAAGTCAGTTTTCCTCTCAAGTATTTTCAAGTTCCAAATTTTTGGGAATGATTTTTCACCTCCCTTTTCTTGGTCTGGACTAACGTTTATATAGTGTCTTAAGAGCGGTTATTAGATTTGTAACCTCCCCTTGATTTTAGGAGGTTTGTATTTCAATATAACTTCCTCAACCGTTTAGGAGTTACCCTTTTTAGTGCGCAACGGTCACTGGAGGTTACTCGTATAATGAGAAGATGCTTCAGACTTTCATAAATGTCTAAGTGTTCACGCGTCGTCCATGACTTCTCGTCCTAAGGACTTCAAGGCAGCTTACCTGCTTACCTCGTCTTGAGCATGCCGAGACAGCTTACCTCGTCTTGAGCATGCCGAGACAGCTTACCTCGTCTTGAGCATGCCGCTTGTTCTGGACGATCTCCATGGACAATTGGAGTTGCGTTTTATCATATCACATCAATATGTATGTCAATTATTGCAATGTAAAGTTTATTATTGCAGTCTTGATGCATCAGGGGGGATGTATGAGCAAGTTCGCTTGAATTGTATTTCTACTTAGTTAATGATATTTCCCATTTCTACCAAAAAAAAGAAAAAAGAAAAAGAAAAAGTATAGTCAACTTTGATGAGTTAAATAATGAGAGAGACTTTTCCACACATCGTCACCACTCATTTTTATTGGGCTCATATTTACTTACCAAAGAAGAAAGCAATATTTATCTGGGCTTTTAGCTAAAGTTGCAAGCCCAACCAAGAAAATGTTTTTCTCAAGGTTTGGGAAAGACCAGATGATCCAATCTCCCCACCCTAAAATCAATTTGTATAAAGGGTTGAAGGAAACGAGGGCATTCCTCTAGCTAGTATTCAGGACACTCCATAACTTAAAAATCTCGTGGAAGAGGATTCCTGAGATCTATGAGACTCATGTCTCATTAGCATGTGAGTTCCGCGTAGTATTTGTTTGGATTGGGAGTCTGCGTCCACGTTTGGGAAATTTCACATTTCAGCTTTTTTTTTTTTTTTTTCCTTGCGCCAGCTTTTCAGCTTTTAGGATCTGTTCGGTTGGAGGAGTGAAAAGATGGGGGGATGAAAAATTGTGAGAGGATGGAAAAGTGGGAGGATGGAAAATATTTAGTTTTTCATCTTGTGTGTCCGGTTGGAGGGGTAGAAAAGTGAAAGGGTATAAATTGACTATTATACCCTTGTTAATAGTAACATTGAAATGAAAAAAAAAAAAAAAAAAAAAAAAAAAAAAAGGTTCAACATTACTGAACCTTCAGTAACATTTGAAAAATAAATAAATAAATAACCTTCAACATCAGGTGGGATGGGGGCATTTTAGTAAATGCCCCCATCCCATGTTTTCTCCCTATCATTTTCATTTTCCTCCCAATTTGGGAGGAAAATTTTTGTGGGCCCGGGAGGAAAATATTCCTCCCGGTTTTCCATCCTCTCTTTTTTTTCTCTCCAAATAAACAGTGAAAAATGTCTATTTTCCTCCCTTAGTTTTCCATCCTCCATATTTTTTCTCCAAACGGATGCACCCTTAAGGGGGCAGAAATTACTGTTCATCCACTAACCGCACTGTTCACGTATTTTTTCATTAAAAATGGGTCTCGTAGCACTATTCACACATTTAAAAATTAGTTTGTTACAGTGTTTTCAGTTTTTAGCAATAAATTCTATCCAAACGGACCCTTGATACTCTATGCATGCTTTTAACTATCATATTAAAGGAGATGCAATTGAAACATTTTTTCACGCACGCAGTGACCTCAACTAATAGACATATTTAGAGAGAGAAGATTTAGGGCCTGTTTGGTTTAGGGGAGTTTTAAGTGATATGATCCAAAACTCATAACTGAATTATCAAAATACATGTGACTCACATAAAATTTTTTGTTTGGCTTAGTTTTCACCCCTTGTTTCCATCACTCAATTTTCTGATTTTTGAGTTATGAGTTATGAAAACTGAAAACACATAAAATGTATTTTCAGTTTCCAAAACTCAGTTTTCAATGGCATTTTTGTAATTAAATCAACCTCCCAGCCGCAATGTTTGACAAACGATTTTTTTTTTTTCCTTCGGTGAAACCCAGTCGCAATGTTTGACAATTCTCTGATTTTTTTTTTTGGTGAAACCCAGCGCACCTTTTTGAAGTTGAAAACTAGTATGAGTTAAGTGGCTAAACAGGGGTTTTGGGAATTGAGGTATTTTAAGTGATGAGTGATAAGTGATGGGTAATGAAAATTGAGTGATAAAAATTGAGTAATAAAAATTGAGTGATGATAAATTTTAAATTAAACGGGTCCTTATCTATTGTATATATAGGTATATAAGGTTGGAGAGTATTCATTTGTAAAATGAATAAAATGGAATTTCTATATCTAAAGTTTTCTTTGTGAAAATTTAAATTTCAGAATGTTCAATCGGTTGAAGCTTTTACTTGATCGGTCGAATTGATCAAGAAAATTGATCTAAAGCTTCTGCCTAACTTAATTGATGCTCGATTATTGTTCGATCGATCGGAAATAGCCTTCGATTAATGATAGATTCCTCTCGATCGATCGAGATTCGTGAAAAACTAAATTTTTGCAGAATTTTCTGATAACCGTTCTAAACGTTTGAAAATGTTTGAAGCTTTGTGAACGGTTTTATGAGATATCGTAACTCTCCATACATACATTATGAAGGACTATAACCCTATAGATATTAATAAAGGTTAATGTTCACTTGAAAAATTTACTAACTCCCAAAAATAGCAAGTTATAAAGAAATACAAGAAATCCTGCGAGTGTTTTTCAAAATTGTTATTTGTAGAACCTAATAAACTTGGTTGTATTCTGAGAGCAAATTTGTAGAAACCCTTTAGTAATTTGCGTACGGGGACAAATATTGTCTAAGGATAACATTCAATTGTGGCTCCAAGTTAATTACTAATTTCTATTCGCTTAATATGTTCATTTTTTTCTTTCATTGTTACTCCTTGATTTGGTAAAATCCCCAACATTATCTTCGATCAGCGTCTTGTACAAAAAAACATCAAACACATTTCACCTCAAACTCCAAGTCAAGGAAACTCACATTACTTGCAAAATTTAAAGTTTTGAGCAGTGTCACATGAGAGATACATTTCGAGGGGAGGTTCGACTGGACTTTATCTTTATCATAAGCAGCACATATGTGCCCCTCCCAATTTCTAATCACCACACCATGACTCCACCCATCTCCATAATTGATTAGCACACTTGTAAAGCTCAATTTGTAACAATATGGCCAACTACCCAAATGGTCTAATGGCACATCTCTAAATAGTACCTAGAGGTTGGAAGGGAAGGGAGGGGCTCAAGTAGTAAACTAGAACAATCGTTGAGATGGAATTGATAACTTAGTATCCAAGTCCACTCAATTTTATGTGTGCTCAAGTTTTTTGATATTTAAAATATTTCATGAATGGATTATGCACATGTAATTAGTGTAATTTACTGTTAGGACTCGCTTGCGAGGAGGGAATGGAATGAAATGGAAATGAATGAAAAGAATAATTTTAGAATATTCTTCCCTTCTCTTGTTTGGGAGTTTTAATGGAGGGAATGGAAAGTCCATTCTCTCGTTTGGGAGTTTAAGTGGGAGGGAATGGAATGGATAAGAGGAAACACTCATTCCTCTCTATTCCCTTAGGCTTCGCTTGGAAGTTCATAAGGGCTAGGAATGAAATGGAATGAAATGATCATAAGGGAATAGAAAAGAATAGAATGGAATGGAATGGAATGGAATAAATTTAAGTAAGGGAAAAGAATGGAATGGAATTAAATAATCTTGATTGGATGTTTTAAAATAAAAGAATGGAAAGGAATGAAAATGAATGGAATGTAAGTAATCTTGTTTGGGAGTAACATGGAGGGAATTGAATGGAATCATTTTATTGCAATATTACTATTAGACCCCTGTTTTAAAATAAATGGTTGAATAAATAGGGGTATTTTAGGAGTTGTAATAAAAAATTCATTAAATCTAATTTCATTCCCTCTCATTCCTCCCAATTTCGAGAGGAATGAAAATTTGAGGTTTTAAGGGAATAGAGAGGAATGAGTGTTCCCTCCTATCCATTCCATTCCCTCCCACTTAAACTCCCAAATAAGGGAATGAACTTTCCATTCCCTCCATTAAAACTCCCAAACAAGGGAAGGGAAGAATATTCTAAAATTATTCTTTTCATTCATTTCCATTCCATTCTATTCCCTCCTCCCAAGCGAGCCCTTAAAACCTCAAATTTTCATTCCTCTCGAAATTGGGAGGAATGAGAGGGAATGAAATTAGATTTAATGAATTTTTTATTACAACTCCTAAAATACCCCTATTTATTCAACCATTTATTTTAAAACAGGGGTCTAATAGTAATATTGCAATAAAATGATTCCATTCCATTCCATTCCCTCCATGTTACTCCCAAACAAGATTACTTACATTCCATTCATTTTCATTACTTTCCATTCTTTTATTTTAAAACATCAAATCAATGTTACTTAATTCCATTCCATTCCATTCCATTTCATTCTTTTCCATTCATTTCCCTTACTTAAATTTATTCTATTCCATTCTTTTCTATTCCCTTATGATCATTTCATTCTATTCCATTCCCTTCCCTTATGAACTCCCAAGCGGAGCCTTACATTCCATTCATTTTCATTCATTTCTATTTTTTTATTTTAAAACATCCAATCAAGGTTACTTAATTCCATTCCATTCCATTTCATTTTTTTCCATTCATTTCCCTTACTTAAATTTATTCCATTCCATTCTTTTCTATTCCCTTATGATTATTTCATTCCATTTCATTCCCTTCCCTTATAAACTCCCAAGCGAAGCCTTAATGTTAAACTATCCATGGTCCCAAAATATTATGCCATCTATTGTTAAACCCAATATTAAATTATATATTGCCCTTTCACCTGTCATTATTGTCAACTTTTTTTTATGAATATAGATCGCAAACTTATATTGTCTACTCCATAAAATTGTTCACAATGATAAACGTTTGCTTGTTTGTTTATTTATTATTTTTTAAAATACGCTAATTGCATAATTTTATGAATCAAATAGTCAACATTTTTGACACGAAGTTCATTGTGCAGCATAAACATCAACAGATGATGTGATTAACAATAGGATTGACGTAATGTTAATTTAATACAAAATTATTGAATGATATAATTTCAACAAACATTACATCACATATAACTTACACCTACCTCATTATAAATATTACAAGTTCCTAAGTAATACTGTCATTACAATATTCGAAATGACACCATGATTTTGTTGAATAGACTATGCATCTACACCATTAGATTTACCTTTAATAAACAAAAAAGTTCATTGCTATATATAATTTGTGAGAAAAAAACAAGTTAAAAACAGTGTAATTTGGAAGTTCTGAAAAATTTCTACCACGATGTTTGACCAATAGCTAATCACAAATATTTTTTAAAAAACACTATTAAGAAAAATGGTTTGGATGTAAACACTCACATCAAAATATTATTACATCTTCGAAGTATTTACCATCTTATATTTCTTACATATTTCCAACCAATTGAAAAAAATAAACAGAATAAAAAAATACAACATCATTGTAATCTACGTCAAGGTTCACTTAACCCTCAACCACAATAAAGCTAAGAAGGAAGGGACAAAAATATGTCATTTTCCTATAGCTTAACATCAATTCCCATCTTTTTTATTTTTTGTGTGACTGAATATTTTTTGGCCAAGATAACATCATTTCCATCTATGTGCAACAACTTAATACTATCATAATACATCCCATCTGTCTGTCTGCCACCATTTGGGTATAAAAATAATATTTTCCTCCTTATATTTACAACTTTTAATAAAATAATGTCAAAAAAAAAAAATTTGTTCGGAACACACAATTTTATTATTATTTTTTAAAATGTGGTCCTTTATGATTGATGCATGTCAATAGTGCTAATGTGCTATGATGCTATCAATAATAATAAGTTTATTAAACATGCTCAATGTATTAAATATTCCCTTCACACAAGGATTTATCAAACCTATGGATCTCGTATTTGGAACATACTCTTATACAAGAGAGGTGTAGTATGTGTTTGGATTTACTTTTTTTAGCTTCTTTAAATACAAAATTTTAAATGTTAGATTTTAGATTTTTCAATTAAATTCTACTATATTTTTGTATTGATATTAATTGTTTTTGGGAAAGATAAACATGTTTGCATTACATTGGTCAACATAGTCTCGTTGCTGAATTTAATTAAGCAATCTAATATACAAAACTATTAAGAAACTTTATTTAAGTTCTTATATATATATATATTTTTTTTTTTTTTGAGGAATTCTTATATATATTGTTCACTAGGTATTTGTACAATTTAGACATGACTTATATTTAGTGTATTAGTTTATTAGACGCATTAGGATATGGATACATGTCCAATTTTGGACATGTGTTCGCATCCTAATATATCTAGTGTATTGATGCACTCGACACAATTTCAACACATACAATTTAACCACATAATTGTATTGAACAATGTAGCAAAAATATCGTTATCTTTTATAAGAATATTTAAATTTAACTAAATTGTTTATCGATCAAAGTAATAGGATCGTGAAATTTAATTTGGAAACTAGAATTAGTCACTTTATAAATTGTTCTTAAATTTCATCATTTTAATCCAAACTCACAATATAAAATTTTCAAAATTTTTTTTTGAATAAAATTTTTTATCAACTTTAAACAAATAAAAAAAAAATCCAAACCCACATTGACAATATAGAAAATTCCTTGTCTCTCTCTCTTTGTCTTTTTGTTTTTATATATATATATATATATTTTTTTTTTTCCAAGAGTGCAATATAGAATAATTTCACTAATCTAAAAGTGATCCACTCTAATCACAATTTTAAGGAAAAAAAATAAAGTAACAAAAATACAAAAAGCAAAGAAATAAACAATTAAATTATAATTAGCACTAGGAATAAATTAGCAATTGAGAGATACGCAATCCCCCACAAAGCTACGACGTTTTCGCTTCTCCGTCGTTCTCTTCCATTCTCAATTTTTGTCACCTCATTAGTCATCACCCAAAAAATAAAAAAACAAAAAATAAAACAAAAATATAAAAAACAAAAAAATAAAGAAAGAAAGAGAGAGAGAGAGAGAGTGTCTATGTGTCTGTCTGTGCGTAAGAGAAATCTCATCGATTTTCAATCTACAGAGACACACAGAGAGATTGATTTTTTTTTTCAGAGAGCGACCAA
The DNA here is from genome assembly GCA_032878915.1 of Castanopsis chinensis. Taxonomy (NCBI): domain Eukaryota; kingdom Viridiplantae; phylum Streptophyta; class Magnoliopsida; order Fagales; family Fagaceae; genus Castanopsis; species Castanopsis chinensis. Next base: position 1,430,375 of record JAVQMG010000127.1, read on the forward strand.
GCGAGAGACTGAAAATCTCATCGATGTTGAATTTGATACGCAAAGCTTTATAGAGAGAGAGAGAGAGAGAGAGAGAGAGTGGAAAGTTTGTTCGAGGGGACAAAAAGGAACGATGAAGGACGAGACTGCATTTCGTGAATCGTCGAGATTCGTGTAAAGGAGAATCGGAGTTTCTTAGATCGATCGGTTTGAGCATTTGAGTTGTGTATTTCCTTGCTGAGAGGAGAGAGAGAGATGATCGGCGGAGGAGGAGAAGAAGCGACGGCTCCGGCTCCGGCGGCGGAGGGGTCACAGCCGCTGGACTGGAAATTCGCTCAAGTTTTCGGCGAACGAACCGCCGGTGAAGAAGTTCAGGAAGGTTTGGTTTCCATTTCCGATTCAGAATTCATCGATTTGTTTTTTTTTTTTTTTTTTTAAGCTTTAAATTAGGGCTTGATTGTTTGATTTTTTATGTGCCTTTTATAATTTTTTGAGTTACTAATTAATTGTTAATAATTTGACATCTCTCTTTTGCTTTATTTTTATTTTTAATTTTTGTGAGCTAAATTTGTGTATTCAATGCTAGATTGATGTAGTGAGATTTAAACATATGTGAATAAAATTTAGTGAATAGGTTGTTGTCATTGTATTTGAACAGCTCGTTGTACTTTAGCATTGGATTTGTGGATGGAAATAATGTAGTGTTAGGGTTAGAGTTGCTATGTAATTATGATTTTACTGTTTTTGATAAGTATGATTTTACTGTTGCTAAAAGTGTTAGTGCTGAAAAGAATTATGGGTTTTGTGTATGAATGGCTGTTGATTCGTTGAGCTGTTTATTTGTGGATACCATTGGGATATTAGCTTTGTTAGACTAAGTTCATGATTGGGAGCTGGAGTCTTGTTGCCTCCTTTATGGATTTGCTTTAGTTGGGGTTAATAAGGCAAGGTGAGGTGGATACTCTTTGAGTTTAAATCCCATTATAAATGTTAAACTCCACACCCGATTTGTCTTTTCTTTGGAGGAGTATTTTCATGTGGATAGCAGTTCTGGTAACCTTGGGAAGCGTCAAATAATCATTTTAGATGTGTTGCACGTGTAAGAGTGATGGGGAGACTAATGATCTTCTACTCCTCCATTTCCTTGTTATCCAAAAGCTTTGGAGCATGGTATTTTCTCTTTTTGGGGGTTCAATGGGTTGTAACAAAGGGTGTTGTGTAGAGGAAAGTTTGGTAGGTTCATAGTGGGGTGATTTGGAGAGTGATCCCCATGGTCTCATGTGGGGTATTTGGAGAGTGAGGAAGATGTTTTGAAGATGCGAAAATTTTGTTTCTTGACCTGAAATTTTTATTCCTCAAGACTTTGTTTGAATGGATAAATGTCTTAGGTTTTTTGTCTATTGGTACTTGGTTGAGATGCTTGATAGTTGTACTTTAAGTGTTTGATGCTGGTGTACCTACTTTACTTTTATACGCCCAGTGTACATGCACTATGCCTCTTTTTTATTTGATTAATTCAATATTTACTTATTAAAAAAAATAGAGATTCAGCTGGCCTTTGAAATTTAAAGAAGAAAGAAATTGGATGCACCAAAATGCTAGCCGTTTGTTCATACAAAGATCTGAAGAATAAGAAATTCAAGTTGAAGCATGTAAAGTCCAACACCATTAAAGGTTTTATTGTTCCTTTCCTCTCACACAATCCATATTATACATAGAGGAATGTTCCATATTGCCCATTACTATGTCATCTATACAAACCCTTCCAGCAAAGAAACACTTAGAAACACACAGTAACCTTCAAAGGCATCATCTGCTGAATCCCAAAAGGAGAAGAGGTTAAAGTCCACAATTCTCTCACAACAAAACAACGATGCAATAGATGTTCAAATGATTCTCCACAAGAATTATGCATAATACACCTATTCGCAAGAATCATATTCCTTTTGATGAGATTATTCACCGTCAAAATCATTCAATGTATGCATCCATGCAATAAAAGTAACCTTCCTAGGAACTTTGCTATACCGAACTTTCTTCCAACAAAAAAAAACTTGGTTAGAAAAAGAATTATGCATAACACACCCATTCGCTAGAATCATATTCCTTTTGATGAGATTATTCACTGTCAAAATCATTCAATGTATGCATCCATGCAAAAAAAGTAACCTTCCTAGGAACTTTGCTATACCAAACCTTCTTCCAACGAAGCAAAACTTGATTAGAACCTCTTAAGGTTTCATGAAAAGAATGAACTTCAAATTTTCTATTTCTTTCGAGTTTCAAAACCAAATTATCCTCCCTCAATCCCAATGGGTAATTAGAACGTAACAAATCCATTGGACCAATTATAGTTATCAGACTTGTGAAGCATGAAAAAACTTAAGATTTCATGAATGACTCCCACCTCAAAATGAGTGCAAATAAGAAAAAACAGAAGTATCCCTCAGCAATTAATAATAACACAAGATATTGGTCTTTAAAAGCTACATCCCTGCACTACTTATCAATACTCCTTCCATTCCCCATCACAACAACTCTAGCATAATTAAGAAATGTCTCTCATCGTGTCCTTATACTTTTCCAAGGACCACTTATACGGCCTCCTATCTGAATTCATTGACCACTGACCTCAAGGCTTTTCATATTTCACTGCAATGATTAAAGTCTTTAATACTTAAGCCAAAAAAAAAAAAATTTATTGAGCTCTCCTGACCAAAACGCCACAACCATATACCCAATAAGGGATGGTTGAAAGTACTATTGGATCGAACACCTTTGCTTAGAACACATAATGAGGCCAAGTCACCAGGTAAGTAATGTTACAGTTCAAAACAAAACGTTTGTGGATTTTGCAGTTTTCTGGTTATCACCATTTTGACATGGAGTTATAGAGAGTTTAAGTGGTCTGGGTAGTTGGGTAACTGGTGTTACATCCTTTATTTTTCTGGGTGGTCTAAGTCCCATTATTATGCCCACAGGTTTGAGTTCTTGGGTTATTCTAGATATCTACTCTAAATTATGGGGGCATTTTTAATGTCTACCTAGAGTATACAATTTTGCATTCAGTATTCTTATTCAAGATTAATTTGCGACACTGGACTATCGTCCAAGTTAGGATGTAAATTAACAAATTAGTAGGAACATTAATCTTGGAATAGGGTCTTAATTGTAGAATTTTTATAGTTTAACATTGCATATGCCTCTATAGTTTAAAGTTGCAGAATTTGTTGTTGAGGGTGCAGATTAGAAATGTGTTCTTGGTTTAGGCCGGATAGTTGTGATTAACTATAGTTTCTTTACATTTACTAGAATTATTGGGTGTGTAATTTGATGCTGGTGGATGTTATCTCTACAATGGTGAGGTTTTCCCTCACATTATTTTTCTTCTCAGGAGGGATTATATATAGAATTAATTGGAACATGAATAGGCTTTTAGAATGTAGCATGTGTCATAAGGCTCTTCTCCACCCCCCCCCCCCCCAAAAAATAATTCTTCTATTTTTTTTTTGCAAATGTCTATAGTGTTTGAGATTATTACTGAATTAACCTGCTTACATGATGATTGTTATGTTTGCAGTTGATATCATTTCTGCTATTGAATTTGATAGAACTGGGGACCACTTAGCCACAGGAGATCGTGGGGGTCGGGTGGTTTTATTTGAAAGAACTGATACAAGGGATGTAAGTCTGTGAATTGCTAACTTGTTTATTTTGTAAATGCTTTTTTTAGTGTATTTTTCCATAATTTTTTTAGTTGTTATTATTTCATAATATAGTCTGTAATATGAGCATATAATATGTAGCATGGTGGACATCGGCGAGAACTAGAGAGGATGGATTATTCAAATGGGAGACATCCTGAGTTCCGCTATAAAACTGAGTTCCAGAGCCATGAACCTGAGGTATTTTTACTTTTACATGGTCACATATGATTATTGTTTATTTATGTCCCTTTTTCTGCAATATGGATTTTAATAATTCTTTGCAATCTTTGGTTTTCTGTTTGAATTCAGTTTGACTATCTTAAGAGCTTGGAAATTGAGGAGAAAATCAACAAGATTAGATGGTGCCAGGCAGCTAATGGTGCCTTGTTTCTTCTATCCACCAATGATAAAACAATCAAATTTTGGAAGGTGAAGGCACGCTTGATATCATAAATATATATATTGGATAATCTAGAGTAGCTGAGAAGGTGGTTAACTGTTAAGAGTGAATGAAACATTTGACAAGAAATTTTGTGATGGTTATGATGTTATGGTTACTGCTATGAGGGTCCATTAAGAAACGTAAGAAGACCTGTCTCGACTAGTTATTTATGAGAACATATATAATAAATATGCAGGCATTAGTTTTGGATATATTGGCTAGAGAATGGGCATGGTATTATTGATGGAGGTGATCAGAAAATTTTATTGCATTGAATCTCGGAAAATAGAATTCAATGCATTGAGATAGAAAAATTGATGTAAAAGGACTTTTTGTATTTTTGATCTGGATGATCAGAAAAAGTGCTTTCTGGAGAGAACATTTTCTTAGGCTTCCTAAGAAAATCTGAAAGTAGGTCACTTGTTGGATTGTTGGAATCTACCCTTCCCCTTCCCTTGGGGCCAAACTCATTGTCAAATAAAAGAAAGGGACCAGTGAAAACTCCCTACTCTGTAAATAACAAGGACAAAGCTACCTTTAATAATGGACCAATTAACTGTCTAGTTTTTAATCTCTTGATATCTCATATGACACAGCTCATTAATTAGCCATTTTGAATACTGTTCCTCCCTCCCCTCCTTGTTTCAACACACATAAATGTAGTGTGGTAAGAATAAGATTTGCACTGACTATTTTAACAACCTAGTGAGCAATAATAGTCCTGAAAATATTAACAGTCTATTTGAATAATGAAGTGGAACTTTCTAAGACCAGTGGTGTTTCCTGTTGCTGTTGCTTTAATGTCGGGCAGGTCCAAGAGAAGAAGGTCAAGAAAGTGTGTGACTTGAATATGGATCTTTCAAGAGCCATGGGAAACGGTCCGGTTGTTTCTTCAAGTATATCAGCAAGCTCCAAATCATGTATGGCGAATGGAGGATGTGATGAGAGATCCTCTGGTTATTCAAGCATTGATACTTCACTCCCATCTGGGGGTCTATCGTCCTTACGGCTACCCATGGTAGTTGTACTCAATCTGATATTCTTATTTTCTGGCATCATATGGTTTCGGAGTTGAGAAATAATCTCGCTTGGCAGATATTGAAAGTATGGCATTGTTGCCAGGCTTCAAGTTTATATGGTTTGCTCCTTTAACACTTAGTACATTTGTGACATTCAGGTGACTAGTCATGAGACAAGCCTCGTGGCCAGATGTCGAAGAATCTATGCTCATGCACATGACTATCATATTAATTCTATTTCAAACAACAGGTGCAATTTTCTTACTGATACAATTTATTCTTTAACCCTTCTATCTTAAATTTGTCGTCTGTATTGCATGCCTCCTTTATGTTGCTTATTCATGTTGACTTTGTGCTTTTATTTATACTTGAATATGCCTCTGCCTAATTTATGAGTTCCTCATCAATAAGGATGCAAGTTATTCATGTTGTTTCACTTCCTCCTAGTATGGTGTGTGAAATGGAAGGCTTTATCAGGTGCTGTTTATTGTGAGAGAGAGAGAGAGAGAGAGAGTGATAAGAGTGACAAGGATTTTGCTTTAACTTGAAGTCTTTTTCTATGCTGTACTTATGACCTCTTCTTTGTAATTCTTTAGGCTTCTCTGTGTGCGGTACTATGCACTTGGAGTAGTCTCTATTTCAATATAAGTATCTTGATTAATTATCTTGAAGTATCTTGATTATTTTCTTTTCTCTGTGTGCGGTACTTATTTTCTCTTCTTTGTAATTCTTTAGGCTTCTCTGCATGCCTGTAGTGATGTTTGATTATTTTCTCTGGAAATGCATTATATGTATGGCTTTCATGTCCATGACATTCACTAATTACTTATATCCTTTTTTCCCCTTTTTGTAGTGATGGTGAAACTTTTATCTCTGCGGATGATCTGCGAATAAATCTTTGGAACTTAGAAATTAGCAACCAAAGTTTCAATATCGTTGACGTCAAGCCTGCAAATATGGAGGATCTTACTGGTAGAACCCATGGCATTCTGAGTGGCAAATTAAATGATTTGACTGATCTTTTTATCATTTTTAGTTTAAAGGATTTGGATGTGTTACTTATCAAAAAAGAAAGAAAAAGGATTGGATGTGCAAAAAGAAAACTCTATTTGAATAGATAAAGCATCATTCTTTCTGGTGTTTCTGTTTTTCTTAGTATATACTTTCTAATTCTCTCCCCTTTTCTGGGGTGAATGGATGAGAAGACATTTTATCTGTTTCTCATTGAGTTTTGTTGATTATTGAAATGTTCTATTTATGTACACAACTCAATTTCATACATAATTTAAAATGCTAAAGTGATCAAAGAGCTTCGGCATTCTCATTGCTTGAATTTACTTGTGCAGAGGTGATAACATCAGCGGAGTTTCATCCTACTCACTGTAATACATTAGCATACAGTAGCTCAAGGGGCTCAATCCGTCTCATTGATATGCGGCAGTCAGCGTTATGTGATACTCATAGCAAATTGTAAGCTGTCTGTCAGTCTTTTGTCTTGTCTACTTACTTTCCTCATCTTTTATTTGCATCTCGGTGCATAAGAAGTGTTTATTTGTCAAAAGAAAAGAAAGCGTGAGAATATTTTTAGATATGTTCACTTTTTGACTTGTAGGTTTTTATAATGCTTTTCAATGGTACAGGTTTGAGGAACCGGAAGTGCCTGGTACAAGGTCTTTTTTCACCGAGATAATTGCCTCAATTTCAGATATTAAGTTTGCTAAAGATGGAAGACATATACTTAGTCGTGACTACATGACCCTTAAGGTTCATATTTCTATTTTTTGAAGTTCCTATTTCTGTGAATCACAGATGCGTTATATCTAGAACTGAACTTTTTATTGCTGGATGTTTTTTCATGCCATCTGGTATGTGTAGAAGAAGTAAATAGCTTTTTGTTGGCTGTATTTCATCTTTCATTTAAGCAATAGTGCCTTGGTCTCATTTTGAATAACTTTTCTGCTGTTTTATTAAAAAAATAGATTAGTTTGAAAACCAATTATCCTGATTAAGATTGCTACAGAGGTATTGTAATCCTTTGATCTAGCGAATGAGCTTTGGCTCAAATCACACATCCTCTTCCCACAAGAATGGTTAGAGGTTGAGGTTGTAGGGTCAAGACCCATGGGCTGTGCATGTTAACTTACCAATTAAAAAAGAAAATTTGTAATCCCTTAATCTGCATCAAGTTTTATATTTAATAGAATTTGAATGGAGTAGATACGCTAATCCATTTTTGATCTCCAACTTTCTCTTCATTTGGTTTTGTTTTCTGGGTTGTCAGCTGTGGGACATAAACATGGATCGTGGTCCAGTTGCAACTTTTCAGGTTCATGAATATTTAAGACCTAAGGTGACGCATTCCTTTTGAAAGCCTATATTAATTCTTTTTGATATAGAATGGAGCTGATGCATTTATAATATACAATGCAATTTATTTTAGTTCTTTACCTTGGTCAGCTGTGTGATTTATATGAAAATGATTCTATCTTCGACAAATTTGAATGCTGTCTAAGTGGAGATGGACATCGCGTGGCAACAGGTTCCTACAGGTCTGCTTTAACCGTATTGTATGATTTTTTTTTTATTATCATTAGTGAAAGTGTAAAACACCTAAATATGATACCTGCAGCTCAGTGTCTGATGCAATATTTTTTCCTGCATGATCCTCTTTTACCACCATAAGTTAAAACATGATACCTGAACCACAATGTTTGATGCAATATTTGTCTGTGATTCCAGCAATCTGTTCCGTGTGTTTGGTTGTTCTGAAGGCAGCACGGAAGCAACAACATTGGAAGCCAGCAAAAACCCTATGAGGTATTTTCTGAAAATGTACATCATCTTAATATAGGTGTATGACAATGATAATAGCTGCATCAGCTCTTGAACTTGTTTGACTAGTCTTCTATTTAATTGAATAGCATTATTTAATTGCCCAAAAAAACTCTCCTTCAATCTTTTGTCTTTATTTAATATGATTTTATTTATTTTATGCACTTCCAGGAGACAAGTTCAAACACCAACAAGGCCTTCAAAATCACTAAGCACTCTTCCTCGTGTGCTCAGACGAGGTATGTCTTTGTTAACCTTTTGATAAATTATCAGTTGTCCTAAAAGGTTAAGCTATTAGTAAATAGTTACTTTAATCATTTAACCATTATATTAACTCTCTCCCTCGTGTGTGAGCCACTGAGCAGCCTGAGCCTAGACTCCCTTAATAAGTGGAGCCCAACATGTGAGAATTTCTACTTTTGAATGGGAGGTAGATTGGAGATAGGGTTGAACTCAGAATCGTCTACTTTGATAGGATGATGAATTATAAGCTGTCCCAAAAGCTTAAGCTTAATAATTTAACCATTATTTTAACACATTTAACTTGAATACGCTTTAGTCTAAAGTCCCCAAAACTTAAATATGGGTGTTGCTGACCCCTTGGCTGTAAAACTCAATTTCTTTGACTTGTACATAATGAATTTGTTAGGCTCAATGTGATCAGTTTATTTCTCCACCTAAATTTCCCTAGTTGACTTAATTATATTGAAGTTCAATTTTACATGATGGTAAGTCACTATTCAGTTGATGTACAATTTGTATGTGGCATTTAGTTCAATTTTTAGACCAATGCAAACCCTGGGAAAGTAATCTTTTGATTCTGTCCCAAACGTTTCTTGTACTGTTTGTTTATAATTGTGTTCTAATGTTTGACTTGTGTCTCTGCGCATCTTTTTTCTATTTTAACTGTAACAGGAGCTGATACATCTGGAGTTGATGCTAATGGAAATGCTTTTGATTTCACCACAAAGTTGCTACACCTAGCATGGCATCCAACTGAGAACTCAATTGCCTGTGCTGCTTCAAATAGCCTTTACATGTATTATGCGTAAAGAGGGTCTTGGAAGACTTTTTTGCCAGACAAAGCTCCTCTGGTTGCTTTGGCAAACACTGCTTTGCCTTCCTCCCCTATCACTGATTTTGAAGCTGCAGCATTTTTTCAGAATATCTGACACTTAAAAAAAAACTCTTGCCTTTCTCCCAACCTCAGGATTCCAAACTGCAATTTGGAAAATTTTACCTAACTATCTTTTGCTCCAGGCTGGCTAGGCATTGCTAGTTGTGCTGTTTCTTAATAGGTCGAAGAAAATGTGACATTTGCTTCACTGCAACTGAAAGGATGCTAATGGTGCTGATAGGTTTCAAACCAATGGGGGTCTCAACAAGAAGCTGGGGGAAAGGAACTATTATGGTGCTTCAAGTCTCATCGATGCATTGGGGCTTCAACCTTGTATTATTTGATCTTAAAATTATAGGATTGTGAAATATTGTCATGTTTATTGCTGTCTCACATTCTAACCATTCTTTCTTCTCCTTGGGATTTTGCTAATTTGTTGTGATCCATGTAATCGTATATCTGACGTTGGGGTGGAGCACCTCATACTAGCCACTCTTTTCTTCTTCAACCCAAATATGTTTTTCTATAGGTCTCTACTTTTCGGAGGTTGAGTGCTTTGGCGAAGGCTACTTACCCTATTCATAAATTCAAAAATATAATATGTTGGTCTATTGTACTTTGTTAAATCAAATGTTACACACGTTGTTAGTAAGTTCTTTGATAATGGTTGATAGTCCCTCTCAAATGTGTACTTTTTCTCACCATTTTTCGTTTGAACTTCTGGCCTTTGGATCTCTAATAAGTGTTATTAAAACATGTTTTGGCACCTTTTACGAAGGCCGCTAAAAACCTCTACTTATCAATGTGGTCTTTGGCATAATTAGTTTAGGGATTCCCTGTAGTTATTTTCCAGTTGATTATATTTCTCAAAATAATCCACACGAAAGTGATTGGAAAAAAAGAAAGTGATTCCATTATCCTCCATAAATCGATTCGTTTAAATGCTTCCCGAAATATAGGTAACTTAGATATTACAAAGGCATTGATGATCACGGAGTTTGGAGAAGACTAGTGGTAGACTGGTAGCCCTGACTCGGTTTCACTATCATATGCAGTAAGTGACTGGAGTGTGAACAAGTGGCAGGTGAAGAAACCAACCATAACAAGTGGGCATGCAGAGCAGCGTAAGACACATGCTATGATTCATCAAAAGACACATGCTATGTTAGTTCTGTCTCATAAGTCATAGCATTAAAGTTTGCTTTAAGTCATGAGTACTCCCTGTTTGAGTCTGATTTTGACCCATTTCAGAAACGAATTTAGGTTGGCTTCTTCTGTTTTTTGTTTTCCGAGAAACAAGAATTAGAACTTCCGAGAATCACTCGGTATAATTTTTGGGCAAGGATTTGCTTTTGGGCAAGAATTTACTGTGAACTAAGTTGCAGTAATTCTTTCAAAAATTTATGTATTAACGTTTCAAATAGATATATGTTTAAGGTTATATTTAAATAAAATTTTTTTTGTCAAGATTAAATTTTTTACCAAAGTTTGACCACTTTTTTTTTTTTTTTTTTTGACTAAAATTAATGTGTGTATTTCAAATGTAGAAACATTGTTTATTGTATTATCTTCGAAAGATTTTAAGAATAAGAAATATGCTAGGCAATAATCTCACTATTTGATTGCGTGTACTGTAATCAATTAAAAAATATACCATTTGATTGACGTCAACACCTCTCTTTTCTTTTTCTTTTTTTTTTTCCTTTTTTCTCACTTTTCTATTAATTAATTATTTAAAATGAAAATGCACAAAAGATTTTATTCGTCTAGTTATGCGTGTATGAGCCCTAAAAATAGCATGCATGTATAAATAATGAACATTTTTAATCCACAACTTTTTCGGCAATACTTCTCATCTGTATTAGAACTATTTAAGGGATTTTTCTTATCTGAGATCTCCAATTTTTTGGTTCAAAAATACTCCTACACGCTTATATTTAAGTAGAGACAGAACTAAAGGATAATTCAATAAAAATACTAACTCTAAATCAAACTAAAACATTGTCTAAAAAATAAGACTACTCTCTAGTTGATTACATAAAAATAAAAACACAGGTATTTATATTAATCTTATGACCAGACAATTGAGGCTACTACTAGAACAATAGGAGCTTATGAGGGGTTCATCATTGACACTTCAATTATAACATATTAATCCCAATATACCACCATAATACTTCGTCAAAAATTTTGTATCTTACTTGATAAATGATACAATATAAACAATATCGCATTATGATTTTAAAAAATAAATAAATAATATGTGAACAACATTTTAAATTGGGGCAAATTCTTGTTAAAAATAGGTCGATTCAAACTAGAAACTATAAACTAGAAAGTAGGCCTATTTGGTACCACAACTTAAACAACAATTTTCAGTTTTTAAACAATATTACACGTAACTAGAACATTGTCAAAAAAATAGGGTCACTCTCTTGGTTATTCTCAAATTACTTTATCCACTTATAAATTAAATTCTCAAAATAAAAACTATACGTAAAAAATAAAAACACAGGTATTTATATTAACCTTATGACCAGACAATTGAGGCTGCTACTAGAACAGTAGGAACTTATGAGGGGTTCATAATTGACACTTCAATTATAACATAGTAATCCCAATATACCACCACAATACTTATGAAAAATTTTGTATCTTACTTGATAAATGATAAAATATAAACAATATCACATTTTTGATTTATAATATATCTATATATATGTGTGTGTGTGTGTGTGTGTGTGAACAACATTCTAAATTGGGGTAAATTCTTGTTAAAAATAAGTCGGTTCAAACTAGAAACTAGAAAGTAGGCCCGTTTGGTACCACAACTTAAATAACAGTTTTTAGTTTTTAAACAACATTATATGTATCTAGAACACTGTCTAAAAAATAGGGTCATTCTTTCGGTTATTTTCAAATTACTTTATCAACGTATAAATTAAATTCTCAAAATAAAAATTATACGTAAAAAAATAAAAACACAGGTATTTATATTAACCTTATGACAAGACGATTGAGGCTACTACTAGAATAGTAGGAGCTTATGAGGGTTCATCGTTAACACTTCAATTATAACATATTAATCCCAATATACCACCATAATACTTATGAAATATTTTGTATCTTACTTGATAAAGGATAAGACATAAACACTATCATGTTCTGATTTTTAAAAAGAAAAGAAAAATAATATGTGAACAACATTTTAAATTGGAGTAAATTCTCATTAAAAATAGGTCGGTTTAAACTAGAAACTAGAAAGTAGGCTCGTTTGGTACCACAACTTAAATAACAGTTTTCAGTTTTTAAACAAATTTTTCTTTGAGATGTAAAGATATAAACAATATCATGTTCTGATTTTTAAAAAGAAAAGAAAAACAGTATGTGAACAACATTTTAAATTGGGGTAAATTCTTATTAAAAATAGGTCGGTTTAAACTAGAAACTAGAAAGTAGGCTCGTTTAATACCACAACTTAAACAACAATTTTCAGTTTTTAAACAAATTTTTCTTTGAGACGTAAAAAAAAAATTGTTTAAAAACTTAAAACTATTATTTAACTTGTTGTTTTAGTTTTTAAACAATATTAAACCGAACTGTAAAAAACCAAACCGTAGGAAATATATTTCCCATGTTTTTCTCTTTTGTTTTTCTTGGGGTTTCTTTCTTTCCTGACTTCCTTTCCCCAATCTAGAGAGTAGAGATTTCCACCGAAAATAACCGCACACTCAGCGGAGCTTTGTCATTTCAATTCTCAACTCTCTTTCTTTTCTCTCCAGTTAGTCATGGCTCTAGTAACCCGAACTCCCCACCGCCTCTCAAGCTCAATAATCCCAGTACTCTCACAGCGCCTCCACTCTACCACCGCACTCGGCGGCGATTCCGCCACTACTCCGGCCCCCTATGCCCGGGGCCCACCGCCCGCGGGCCTCTCGAAGGCGGCGGAGTTCGTGATCTCGAAAGTCGATGACCTCATGAACTGGGCCCGGACTGGGTCCATCTGGCCCATGACTTTCGGACTCGCTTGCTGCGCCGTCGAAATGATGCACACCGGTGCTGCTCGCTACGATCTGGACCGTTTCGGTATCATCTTCAGGCCCAGCCCACGTCAGTCCGATTGCATGATCGTCGCTGGCACTCTCACCAACAAGATGGCCCCTGCTCTCCGCAGGTATATATATATATATTTCTTCTTTCAGATTTCATTTTTATTTTCATTTATTTTTGGTTTGCTTAAGGTTTTTGTGATTGTTGTTGTTGTTTTTTTTTGGGGTTAGTTTACTGTTTGGTTGCAGAGAAAATAAGATGTGTGATGTGTTGGATCTCATGTGACTTACTTTCCTTTTTTAGTTTCTTTTAGGTTATTGTGTTTTTTTTTTTTTTTTTTTGGGGGGGGGGGGGGGGGATAATTCAATGGTTACAATAGTTGAGCTACGAAGCCCTTGGCTAATTGTCTAGGATTTGACTTGGATGGCTTGTGCTAATTTCTTGAGTAATTGTTAATGCTGTACCCATGTCGTATCAAGTTTTAATAAAATGCTCGTGTCGTACCCGTAGGCCGTATCCATGCTTCCTAGGTTTTTGCTAACTTGGCAGGTTGTTAGGTCGAATTTTGTTTTGGAGTTTGATGTGTGGAGGACATAGTGATTAGTATGGTGGCTACCCAGGTGGGTTGGCCAAGTGGTTGGGCACTTGGTCTCAAAGTGCTTGTCCCAGGTTCGACTAGGTGTGCTCTCCGGTTCGAGTTTGGGTACCTGCACTTTGAAAAAACCCTTTGGGCCAGCGATTTACCCCACTAGGGCCCACCCGTTGCGAACAGTGATTAGTCTTTGGTTGAAAGCTTTGTGGATACATTGTGGCAAACCCAAAAAAAAAAAAAAAAGATTAGTATGGTGGCTGCTTTTGTTAATTTTTTTTCCCCTCAAATGGGATGGATAGGGTGTGCCACAACATGGTTGTGAGAGATTGTGATGGTAGAATAATTGAATAAGGTCAGTATACTTACTTCTGCTATAAGAATGGGTGAAGGGTGAAGTTGTAGAGCATAAAACTAATGCAAAGAATGTAACTTACTTAGGGCGGATAGAAGGGATTGATAATCAGTTGGTGCGTGATCCTTGTTGGTCAAACATAGATATTAGTATGAATATTACATAGGATGACATTAATGGGGTTTCGATGCTGAGGATAGTGACAGTAATGAGTTATATTCGGCAAAGGGTTTAGAAGGTCTGAGAGTTGTATGTTCTCAAAGAGTGTGTTTGGTAGGGTAGAAAAGAAAGATGAGAGAAAATGATGGATAGAAAAGGAAAGATGGATTAATATCTTTTATTTGGTATAGTAGAAAAGTGGAAGGAAATAAAAAAGGAGAGATGATTCTTATGGGAGAAGGGTGAGGTTGTGGGTTCAAAACTCACACAATGTGTGCAACTTTCCAATTAAGGGAGGGAAATAGATGGATAATCCATGTGTACTTGATTCTCAATAGTCAAACATAAATATTAGTATGATGTGCAACGTAGGTTGATGTTAATGGGGCTTGCATGTAAAGGATTGTAACGGTAATGAGTTGTATTTGGCAAATGGTTTATAAGATTAGAAAACTGTATGTTCTCCAAAGAGTGTGTTTGGGGGGTGGTAATGAGTTGTATTTGGCAAATGGTTTATAAGATTAGAAAACTGTATGTTCTCCAAAGAGAGTGTTTGGGGGGTGGTAATGAGTTGTATTTGGCAAATGGTTTATAAGATTAGAAAACTGTATGTTCTCCAAAGAGTGTGTTTGGGGGGTGGTAATGAGTTGTATTTGGCAAATGGTTTATAAGATTAGAAAACTGTATGTTCTCCAACGAGTGTGTTTGGGGGGTGTGGATAAGTGAAAGGAGAGAAAAGGGTGGTGAGAAAATGGAAGATGGATTCATATTCTTTCTATGGAGAAAAAAAAAAAGGAGAGATGATTATTTTATATCCGAGCCCACCATTTTTAGTTTTTCCAAAATGGGAGGAAACATGAGAGAAAATGTCTTGAATAGGTGATTGACAATATTATCCCTCTAGTTTATTGAAAACAATTTTATACATTGGATATAAAATAAATATAATACGAGAAACTTTGTTTTCTCTCTACTTTCTATTCCTCTTACCAAACACTTACAATAGAAAATATTAGTCCCTTCTTTACTTCTATTTTTTCCTATCCTCCTTACATTTCCCAACCAAACAAAAGCATAAATGTTATAAGTACTGTGGTCTATGGAAAGAGCTTCATAAGATGGTCATGGGTAGTTTCGTCTAAAATACTATTTTGGGTCTCTACATTTTTGTTGTAGTCAATTTGGTCTTTACCGTTAACTCACTAATGGGAAACACCTACGTGATACACTAAAGCTGACATGGATAATAAAAAAAAAATATATATATTTGACATTTAAAAATGCCACCTCAGCAAAAAAAGAAAAAAGAAAAAAGGAAACAAGTCAGCATTTAAAAATATTCTTTTTTTTTTCTTTAATCTAAATTTTCATTTTTCTTTTTATCTTTCCTGGACTTTACCCAGAACCAAACATATCTAAATGGACTCATTCCCTTTTTTTTTTTCCTCTTCTGATGATGTCTTCCTCGTCCTGATCCTAATCCACCACCACTATGTACAGTTCCTTTGCCACCTGTCCCATACTTCTGTTCAATGCTCTCTCTGCGAACTTTATTTTTCTCTATCTATGCATGCATTGAAAAATCACACATAAAATCAAACACAAATTTTGGAATTAAAAAAAAAAAACAGTTTGGTTATGGTATTGGAAATTATAAGTGCTAAGGCACTTTTTAAACATGAATCCGTAGAACAATGCTGGAGAAGATCAAACCTCAGGAAATTGAAGGAATCAAAGAAATTTTTTAGAGTACAAAAAAGGAAAGACAGAAAGAAAGGAAAGGAAAGTGATGGGTTAGAATTCAAAGGGTGCCAAAAAATACTCTTTCCTGCATTTTCATTCGTTTTCCAGGATTTCTCAGCCACGAAATGAAGAACAAAGTTCATCACATACAAATACAAGCCTAACAACCCATATTAGAGATTCTCCTAATCTCCTTCAAGCTTAGATCCAGAATTTCCTTCGTTTTTTAGCAATTTTCTCAGCCACCAAACAAAGAATAAAGTTCATCACAAACAAACATAGAGATAAACAACTTCAATATGTATTAAAAAATTTGATTCGTACAAGCTTGGATACTCAGATTTAGAGATTCTCCTTCAAATTTAGATCCAGATTTAGAGAGTGGGTTTAGATCCAGATTTCCTTTGTTTTCTAGCGATTTTCTTAGCCACCAAACAAAGAACAAAGTTCATCACATACAAACGTAGAGATAAACAACTTCGATCCGTACAAGCCTGATGACCCAAATTTAGAAATGTTTGGTTATGGGGAAAGTGCATGAAAGATAAAAAGAAAATTTTGGTTAACTAAAAAAAAGAACATTTTAAATGCTGGCCCTTTTTTTTTTTTTTGCTGGGTGGCATTTTTAAAGGTTAAATTAAATTTATTATTATTATTTTATTAGCCACGTCAGCTTCAAGCGTGCCATGTTTGCACACCGTTTGACTCGTAAGGACCAAATTGATTGTTATGAAAATGTAAGGACCAAAATGGTATCTTTGCCTTATATTTGATAGTAGATAAAGTGGGAATATAAATGATTGAAGCAGCAACTTCTCTACTCTTTGAACCATCAAGGACTAATAGGTAAGTGATTTACAGATATCTAGTGCCTAAATGGTTTAGTAACACCACCCTCTCTGTAGAAGAGACTAATAATTAAGCAATCCAGTTGGAGTGCATGTGGCAGGAGTGTTACTCTAAGAGATATGACTTCATTATTGTCACATCTTACCCTAGGTTGCATATGACAGTTTCTTTAACTAAACAAGACGTGTAAGGTTGGTTGATTTTGGCTTTGCCACGTTCAGGGTTGTTCTGAAGCATAGCTTAGCTTTCTTGTTTGTGCTATAAGACTTCAAATACTGCCTAATAGAGAATTTTATCATGCCTCATTGGGTTTTATGCTTTTATAGAATCAGGCTTGGAACTTAATGTTCAACTTGGCTTTCAGGTTGGTAAAGAAGTTAGTTAAACAACATGCTTATGTTGTTCATGAATGAATTCATATATTTTGATACACAAGTATGCACCAAATATAATCCAAAAAGCCTTACTCAAAACTTGGTTTGTGGAGAAAATACAGGATATTGGGCTTTTGCCCTTATTTTGTAAAAAATCTAGCACAATGTTCCTATTTTGAAACTATTTAAGTCCGTGTCTCTGTTTTAGTACTCGATTTTTTAAAAAATCAAGTTTCAGGTAGAATTTGACATTAACAATGTCGAGTTCTATGCATATTTTGCCACTTAATTTTTTTTTTTTTTTTAAATTTAAGTGAAACTCAACTTTGCTAAAGTCACAAAGTCGAGTTTCAATTAAAAATTTACATATTAGTCGATTTTGAGGATATCGAGTTTTATACCAAACTTGATTTTGTTAAAATTGAGTTTCAAAAACAGGGATGGACCTAAATAGTTTCAAAACAAGGACATATTGCTGTTATTTTTGCATAATAAGGGCAAAAGCCCAATATCCCTGGAGAAAATAAGTGAAGACTTGACCAAACATGCCAATAAGTTGTAACTCAATTGGCACCTCCTCCTCCTTATAAGTGCTTGGTGGAGGGTGAGGTCTGCCATGGGGTTCAAGACTCATCAATAATAATAAAAAAGGACCTGGACCAAACTTGAGTTGTTTGTGGTGTATGAGCATAAGAAATATTTGCTAAAGAGCTTAAATCAAACTTGCAAGCTTTTATGAATGTAAGAAACGGTTACAGGAGCTATGGAGGTGGTGTTTTTATTTGTGTTGCATGGTTAAAACATGCTCACTGTTTAAGCTTTCTACCAATCGACATGATTACGTTGCTTTGAATTGCATGAAAATGCATGTTTCTTGTGATGCTGGTAGTCCACTCTGTGTCAAATATGTTACAACTTATATTCACGGAGAGGTAAGGTTTTTTGACCTTTCACTGAATATTGCTTGCAGGGTTTATGACCAAATGCCTGATCCTCGGTGGGTCATCTCTATGGGAAGCTGTGCAAATGGTGGTGGATACTACCACTACTCATACGCTGTTGTTAGAGGTTGTGATAGGATTGTCCCTGTTGACATCTATGTTCCAGGTTGCCCTCCTACTGCTGAGGCCTTACTCTATGGAATTCTGCAGCTGCAGAAGAAGATTAACAGGCGCAAGGATTTCCTCCAATGGTGGACCAAGTGAGAAAGCATTCATATTTCTGGGCAGCTTTGGCTGCATCCTCATGACAATATAATAAGTCAATATGTGGTTATGCTTGCCTTGGCTAAGCGCCATGTAAAGGGAGAACTAGTGTGTTACATGTTATGAACTGTTTCCTGTTGTTTATGGAAGCTGTTAGGGTGGCCCCATATTGTGTAAACCTATTTTTCTGTCTTAAACTTGGAGGTGCATGAATTTTCCTTCATTGTCATGTCTACTCGTTGAAGTGTTAAATTGACTGCATATAGTTCTTAAAATGGGATTCAATAAAATGCTCATGTTTGTGCAATAGGGAGTTCCTGGTTGTGGAGCTATTCACTTTTAAGTATTCGCTGATTTTGATTTCCAAAGTCCTTTGTTTGAATGGACGACTTATGATATTGCATTGGTAGATTTCTAAATAGCATAAACTAACTGTCTGCCTCCTAGCTAAACTTGAAAGTCAAGGCTTGCTTTTTGGGCACTAAACATGAAGCAGACACCCTTTTTGAACTTTTCCTTGTTCTTGGAAAAGATGTGGCTGGCTTCCCCAATTTCCTTTTATCTTCTCAACTTTCATGGAATTTGTAAAGTGGGAATTGGTGAAAGAGCAGCTTAACGTGCAACTTTGCCTTTACAAATTACACCTGCAGGATGCACCTTAAAGACCAGTGCTACTCCCATGACCTATCAGCAGATTTCTTTTTTGGCCCACTGATGAGTTTGGCTTGTGTTGCGTTGCGAAATCAAAATTAATTGGAAGTGATATGGACACTAACAGTTGTCTAAAAATGGTTGTGTATTGTGTCCCTCTAAAAGGTTTGCTGTCTACTAATAATATTATGAAGAAAAAGAAAAAGAAAAAGAAGGCAGTAACCTTTGGCACAAAAATTCAAATAGAATTCACAAAAAAAAAAAAAAGAAAAAGAAATCAATTAGAATTATAGTTATAAGGGGGTGAGAGAAACTCGAGCTAACTTCAGTAGTTGACTAGTAGTTCGGAGCTCAATTCAAGAATTTCAAAGCGACATGGAGATTAGAATATGCCTGCACTTCCACCAAAAAAATAAATTATATATATATATATATATATATACAAGAGGGAGATTTGGTAGAGGTTGGGTCTTTGGATTTGATACGGATTTGTAATGGTTTGTTTGTTGGTTGATGGATTTTGGATTGTGGGTGTGGCTTTTTGTTTGCGGCTGATTTCTGCGTTTAGGCTCCCCTTGTAGTTGGGTTTTAATAAGAATCGGGTTTGTAATTTGTATTTGGTGGAAAAACGAAAAGATTTATTAGTATTTATATAAGTATTGCTAACGTGAAAAATTATGAGAGTTTTAAAAGTTTCGGTTTTATATATATATAATAGATGAATATATAAACCTTGGTATCCACTCAAAACCGAGGAGAAAAAAGAAAAAGAAAATGTGCGTTAAGATAAAATAATGGAAGTTCATCCATTATTGTATACCATTGTGACACTTTTTTTTTTTATGAGAACGATTGTGACACTTGAGTTAAATAAAACATATAAAGATCGTTAAAAATTATTGAATGTATGCAAAACAAATAACTCTAGTTGTCACAACTATTAACATATTTGTATTACTAACCTTTTTATTTTTTTTTTAGAGAAATTTGTATTACTAACTTAAGCATTTGTGAATCCCCTATCACTACCTGATGACTCATTTCGAGTTGTTTCCTTCCCCATTCCAAGTATTTATGATTTCGAGTTTAACCATATCAATTGTATCATAAATTTTTGTTTTTTCGTCTCTTAATAAGTTAAACCAAAATAAACACTTTCTACTAATTTTCCTCTCAATGTTCAAAACACAATGAATTTAAGAATTTACTACTCTAAATGGACTCATTTTATTATCTTATTTTGTTTTAAAAGTAAGTTACGAAAATAAAATTTTAAAAAGTTATGGATAATATACGATTTATACGATTATAAATACTTACATTCTAATAAGATAAAACAAACACACCTCTCCTCTCCCTCCATTGTAGTTCCTATTCTAAATAGAAACGAACAACAGTCTGTAAATTCCTCAAACTAGTGGTAAACAGCCATTAATACCCATTGGCTATATATTGTTTTGTCTACAACCAAAAAACCATAATTTCCTCCCATACACAAACAAAACCTTAATAAATATAAAAAAAAAAAAGAAAAAAGAAAAAAGAAAATCCTCTATTAAAAAAAATCCAATATTCTTCTTTCCACAACCACCACTATATAAAACCCTCCCCGTGTTCTAACCTCACTCAGTCTCTCTCTCTCCATCTCTCTATCTCTCTCTCTCTCTCTCTCTCTCTCTCTCTCTCTCTCTCTAGGGTTTCTCTCTCTCTCCTAAAATGTCTGACGAAGCACAATACTCCTCTGGCGCTGACACTGCCTCCAACAAACGCAAATACGATGACCAGACGGCGCCGCCTCCGGCCGCTCGAAGGCCCACGGGTTTCTCCGCTCCGATCGCGCCTCACTCTCCGGACTCGGCTCCTCCTTCCTACAACGCCGTCGCTCCTCCCATCGAAGGCCTAATCAAAGCCAAGCAGCGCGCCCAGGAGGTCGCAGCTCGCCTCTTGGGCAGCTCCGCCGGAGCTGCCGCCGCCTCAGTCGGCGGAGGACTCGACGCCAAACGAACTAAGTTCGAGAACGGCGCTTCCGGATTCGATTCTCACGAGTCTGGCTTCAGCTCCATTCCTCCTGGTTCCGCCTCTCTCTCTCTCTCTCTCTCTCTCTACGTTTCGTTTTCTGTATTGAATTTATTGGGGTTCTCGATCTATATTGAACTTGTTAGAGTTGAGATTTTATGCGTGTGAATTTCGTGTATTGATTTTATTGATAGCATCTAGGGTTTTGGTTACTAGGGTTATTGATCTAGGTTTTGTGTTAGTTTATTAGTTAGCTATAATTGATTCTAGGGTTTTGGTTGCTAGGGTTATTAATTATAATTGAATGCTTATTGTGTAATTATATGAATCTAAATGTTAATGTAAAGCTCTGGTGACTTTGATTTGGTTGGATGGACAGATGTGAAGCCACACACAATGAGCGCGGCTCCTATGCCGCCCGTTTCATATGGGTACCAGAATGCAAGCTCAAGTAAGAAGATCGATATTCCGAACGGTAGAGTTGGTGTTATTATTGGGAAAGGTGGGGAGACCATCAAATATCTTCAAATTCAGTCTGGAGCTAAGATTCAGGTCACTCGGGATATGGATGCGGACCCCAATTCTCCCACTAGGATGGTGGAGCTCATGGGTACCCCGGAACAGATTGCCAAGGCTGAGCAGTTGATAACTGACGTTCTTTCTGAGGTGGTGCTTATTTGTCCTTGCGCTAACTGTGCCCTCTTAGCATTTTTGTGTGTGCGTGTGTGTTCAGTGATAAATTAAAATTTTGTGTGTTATTAATATAGCCAGGGTGAACTTAAACTGGTAAAATTGAACACTAAACAAGGTAAACTGAAATTAATTACATACATATTTGTCAGTGAAAACTTGGGGTAAATTTTCAAATTATCAAAACTTGATTTTGCTCCTACATGGTTTGTGGTTGACAAGTGTTTCTTTCTTTTCTTTTTAATGTAAATTGCAGCTAGTAAATGCTCCTCTGGTAAGACCTTTTATATTTTTCTTGTCTAAGCTTCAGCTAATTTTTATGAAGTGAAAGAAGCATTACTATTTTAAGTGAAGCTTCATGATTGACTGCAAAAAGAATTTCTCCAGTGCATGTAACTTTAAAAAGAAATCAAATCTCTTGAAATTTATGTATTCTTTTCTTATAAAAAATATATTTTGCTCCCAACTTTGTTTTGTTTTGTTTTTTTGATAAGTAGTACTTCTAACTTTGCATTACCATAAAGATTGAATGTGATTGTTTATATTATCTCTTCCTTTGCAATTATTGTATAATGTTTGGGCCAGGCTGAGGCAGGGGGTTCTGGCGTGGTTTCTCGAAGGTTGACTGGACAGTCTGGGGCTGATAAGTTTGTGATGAAAATCCCAAATAACAAGGTATACATAAGTTACTGTTTTTTTGCCAACTCGAGCTGAAAACTTTATTGGCATGTTATGTGATATGCACCTCATTTCAGGTTGGTCTGGTAATTGGCAAAGGAGGAGAAACAATTAAAAATATGCAAGCTAATACTGGAGCTCGTATTCAGGTTTCCTTTCAGAATATTTTTTCTATCTAAACTTGATTTTATGTTTGTTTTATTATTATTTAATTGTGGGTTCAATTGGGGGGCAACCTGATTTTCTGACTGTATGCCTTTTTTTTTTCCTTGTGCAGGTGATACCATTGCATCTCCCTCCTGGTGATACATCGACTGAAAGGACATTACAGATTGATGGGACCAGCGAGCAAATTGAGACTGCTAAACAATTGGTGAATGAAGTCATCAGTGAGGTATGTTGGTTAATGCCAGTTTGCAGATCTGGCCTTGACTATAGACTCTTGGCTTCTCATGTGCGTAATTAAAATTTTCTAGTGATGAGAACTTTTCAGATGAGAAAGAGAACATTCATTGCCCCTATTGATTTATATGTGTGCATATTTTCTGTTGCATCTTGAAAAAAAGAATTCTCATTGTGCACTCTTGATTGTGCACTCTGGATTGTGGAAGTGAATCTTGTTGTTTGGGTTTTTTAAGTATTGCTTTTTAATACTATTGCTGTGTGGTGCTCTGATGAAAGTATACTGTTAGATATTTGTTTCAATGGTGACAATTTTCAGGTCTTCATTTGGTTCATCTTTTTTTTTATCAAGTATTTGTTATCAACAGGTTAGAATAGATATCTTCATATTGCACTGTTATTTCAAATGTTCTTTGATGCAGGACATAAAGGTTCATTGTTTTTTTTGGTTGTGTGGGACGTAATTCCCTTTTGGATTTTTATTCATTTTTTCTTCATGTTATTTTTGCTGTGCCATTACCTGATATTCTGAGAACATAGTGCTCAAGATTCAGCAGCACTCTTCTTTCAATTAATAGCTTCTTTGTTTTGTTAAGTACATTCTTGTTTCATTCCTGAAAGTATCATTTGTCAACTTTTCTTTTCTTGTCCATATGCGACTATGGTAGGTTCCGTGTGTTTTATTGTTTAAAGGTTCTAGAGCTTGTGCTTAAGCTACTGGTCCTCATGTTGAAGAAATCTCATGATGTTGTTAGTAATTTAGTTATCTATCAGATACTCTCTAAGTTGTTACACTGCTATATAATAGGTAATATTTACATTCTTATTTTTCATCCTCTGTTAATCTTACTCCTAACTATATATTCAATACTTTTGGATCTTTATTAAGTGGCTATTCAATACTTTTGGATCTTTATTAAGTGACTATCTGCTTAATTTTCAAAGGATTGGATACAAAATTTAATGGGGCGGAGTGATAGTAGTACTGTCATATTATTTAGTTATTCACTCTCTTTTGCATGTAATCTTTGGTAGTTTTTTAGGCTTCCTTGTGATTGTACATTCATGAGGTAGTTATTTTGCATTAAAATAGATTACTTATCAAAAAAGGTAATGGATACAAGTATTTTATCATCAATTGCTCTTCTTCCCTTTATTGGACTTGTTAAACCCAGAATTTTGCTTCTGCTGCTGTTCTTGACAGCATGCATGGAGACCATACTTACGTGTCAGAAAAAAACTTTGAAAGAGGAGCTGAGCCTTTGGAATATTAACTGCTTTGATAGGGATTTCTTCAATTGTGTGTTACTAATTTTTGAGTTAGGACTCCTGTAACGCGGTTCGCAATGCTCAATATGCAGCTGGATGGCTCGTAATTTAGTTCTCTATCAAATAATCTTAATTGTTATACAACCATATCATAATGTGTTCTCCCCCTATTGCTCTTTCTGTTGAGAGAGAAATAGGTAATATTTGCATTCGTAGTTTTCATCACCTCTGTTAATGTTACTCTTAACTATATATTGGATACTTTTCTGGATCTTCATTAAGTGGCTATCTGGTTAAATTTATAATGATTGGATACATATTCTTTATCATCAATTGCTCTTCTTCCCTTTATTGGACTTGTCAAATCCAGAATTTTGCTTCTGCTGCTGTTCTTGATGGTATGCATAGAGACCATATTTTGTGTCAGAATGAACTCTGGAAGAGGAGCTGAGCCTCTGTTTAATAACTGCTTTGACAGATTTCTTCAATTGTGTGTCGTTATTAGTTTTTGAGTTAGGATCCCTGTAGCACAGTAATTTGCAATGCTCTATATGCAATTGGATCTCTTACGGATTAAGCTCTGAATTTATATATAGTCTATGAACGTGCAGCGTGTTTTGACTTGTCTGCTCCTTGAATTTATCATATACTGCAGTTAGATTATTATGTATATGTTGATTTTGGTGGATGGTGGATGTATGAGATTGAGGGTTGAGCAGAGTTGAAATTTGATAGTTTGAACTGGCAGTCTCTCGTGAGAGTGTTTATTGTTGTCATTTCTAAGTGCTATGCAGATTTATTGGATAATTGGTTTCTGGCAGGCTCTCCGTACTTGTTTTCTGTTTAGGTTATGGGCTCATGAAGGCTTCCTTAATTCCTGTGATTTATATTGGTCCAAATCTACAATCATTCTTAGCTTATGTCCAAGTGAATAATTATTGGGATTATAGCTTGTTCAACCGTCAAATGTGCTTATTGATTCTGTAACTATGACTGATGTTGTTATTGGGAACTATTGTAGGGTTAGTGTGTATTGGACCCTTGGTGACACCAACATGGAATTCTTTGTGTTGGTGTTCCCTCAGCATCACTCTGGTATGGTTCTAAAACCCAATTTCTGATATTATATTATGGAGTGAAGCTGCAAGTTTCTGTTGATGGAAATACAAGGTCATTGGGCTGAATTATTTGTCATTGGATGAGGACCTTAAGGATTATTGTGTTGATACTGTCTATTACGATGAAGTTCCTTGTGATATTCTTGTTAGTACATTGCTCAACATTAACAACAATTAGAACATCCAGTCTACCTCATTTTAATGTCACATGCCCCCCCCTTTGTTTCTCTTGATTAGCTGAACTCAAAAAGTTTGATTTCATCTGTCCTATGCATAGTTTTAATTTCTTACATAGTCCTGATTTTGGTTACTGTTTTCAGTCAGTAGTCCTTTGACTGTTAGATTGTAATGTATTATATTTTCTCAAGTATATTATAAATATTTTCCAGTTTTAAGAGAAGAATGACAAATGTATGTACACACAAACTTGGTAAGCTTCTTTAAAGAGATATATTTACTTGACCAATGTCTAGTTGGTTCAAAATTTTGACATTCTAGGTTTCCTTTACTCTTATTCTGATGCTTCTGTTTATTAATTATGATGCACCAATGGATATTGTTGAAATATACTTTCTGGTTTTTACTTTGTTATGAACTTGTTGCCTTTTAGTGGCAATGGAGTTCATATGTCTCTTTTATGTAAAATCTTGTATAGTGTTGTGGTTCTTTTTTTTTTGGGTACCCATTCACTTCGAATAGGGAGAGGTTGGGCTTCTGCTGGAGTAACTCAATATCTCCTCAACCAGTACGGTATGTAGGCATTTATACCCCCTTCTTAGTACAGTATGAAATCCAATAATCCTTGTACGGTCTTATTTGCTATTTGTGTTTGTTGAATTTTTGGACCTTTTCCAATCTATGTTGTTTATATGTATATATGTATGCACATCCTGTGGTTTTTTGTATGCGCATTTGTTCCTAGCATTGTGGAAATGTTCGCCATGGTTATTTGTGGAAACAATTTTGTGCAGAATCGTGTTAGAAATCCTTCAATGGCTGGAGGGTACCCTCAGCAAGGTTACCAAGCACGGCCTCCTACAGGCTGGGGCACACCTGGGGCTCCCCCCGTTCAACAACCAGGTTATGGCTATGTGCAGACATATCCAGCCCCATCTCCCCAGTATAACATGTCTCAGCCTCCTTATTCAGGCTATCCTCCTCAACCTGCGTCTGGTGGATATGCCTCCAATTGGGACCAGTCAGCTGTCCCACCATCTCAACAGACTTCTCAGGGAGGTGGTAATGATTATTACAGTCAACAGCCACCTGCACAGCAACAGCAAACCCCTGGTGGTCCTGCAGCTCCAGCAGATAACTCTGGTTATTATTATGGCCAACAACAACCTTCAAGCTATAATCAACAGGGACAGGGTTATACTCAAGATGGCTATGGAGGGTATCAGGCACAACCTCAATCTGGATATGGCCAACCACCATCATATGATCAGCAGCAAGGGTATGCTTCTGCTCCTACCTATGGGAATGTGACTAATCCAACACAAGACGGGCACACTCCCTCCTATGGTTCCCAGGGGGATTCGACCCAGGCTCCACCTGTCCAGCCTTCTTCTGTGGGCCAGCAAGGATACACTAGTGGTCAACAACCTAGCCTCAGTCCTGCAAGTTATCCAACTCAAGGAACAACACAGCCGGGTTATGGTATTCCCCCAACTTCCCAAGCTGGCTATGGCAATCAACCACCAGCTCAGCCTGGATATGGGCCTGGCTATGGAGCACCTCAAGCTCAGAAACCTCTTGCAAATCCCCCAGTTTATGGCCAGCCTACGCAGTCACCTGGTGGCACCCCTGGAGGCTATGGCCAGCCTGCCCCTGTGCAGCCAGGATATCCTCATTCTCAGCCGCCAGCTACTAGTTATGCTCAGCCAGATTCTGGTTCGCAACGTGCCCCACCATCCAATTATGGTGCTGCTGCTGGTCAGCCAGGTTATGCAGCTCCACCTTATGGTGCACCACCTGTTAACCAGCCAGGTTATGGACAGGCGCCACTTCCATACCACACTTACGGTGCTGCTTACGCACAGCCTCCGGTTTATTCTGCTGATGGCAATGCTGGCGGGAACACCCGTGGGACCTATGATGCAGCACCTGCTTCTCAGACTGCTCAGCAGAGTGGAGTTGCCAAAACATCACCCCAGAGTTAATGATATCTGATAAGTAGAGTCCTTTTGGTAATTTGGTAAGAGTTTTTTTATTTTTTCTTTTTTGGTTATGACTATGGATAGGTCTAGTTAGGTCTTGTATTGTCAAAGTCATAGATCTAAAGTAAGGAATGGTCGGTTTTGGTGTTTTATCTGTTGGTATGATATTTTATACTTTGTTTGTTCTAAATACTGATGCCAGCTTTTATTTCTAGTTATGTTATTTTAAATGCTGCGTGCTTTAAGTACCTTCAATCCAGCTCGTGTTTAGTTATGTTGTGGATACTTTGGTTTGGCTGAAAATGATCTCTCTCTCTCTCTCTCTCTCCGAATAGTGGTTCCCTTTATTGAAGATCCAGGCAACTTCTCCGCCAACTGTTTGTTAGAAAAATGCCTTTTTATGCTTTTCAACTAATGCTGTGAAGGCCTGTGCACATGTTTTTTACCTGCTCTATGGCATGTGGAGGATTGAGTGTGATGGAGATCTAAATCTTATAGGATGGGATAATTTGTGTGCAGAGTTGGAACATGCGAAGTTGAGATTTTAGTTGAACGCCTGGATGTAGTCTTGGGTCTCTATCCATGGATGTGATAGTCAAGGCAATTCTTCTTATAGTTACCATGCAACATGGCATAAGAATTGATTAAATTGAATTGAAAATTTTGAAGAACACGAAAGAAACACTCTTTACATATTTTATATTTCCAACCGTTTCATTTCTGGGTTTTATAACTAGACATTTTATAATTACAACCGTTTCATTTTTGGGTTCTTTTTGGGTTTTATATCTAGACATGGATTTTGATGTAAATAATAAATATCAACTAGTCACTATTCTGTGAATGACGTTAAAATAAATGATAACGTTAAAAGTTAAAACAAATTAGTAATTGTCTAAAGATCACACTTTTATATTCATAGCATTTATGATTAGAAAAACTCACTTAAATTTGGTTGGACCCAAATGGACCGAAAATAAATTTGAGATATATACTTTTTTTAAAAATAAATTTGGAATTAGAAATTAGAATAGGTGCTCAGTTCAAGTTTGTATTTTATTGGACCAAATAGAACCAAAATAAAACCACAGTGGACTGAATAGAATCAATTAAGACTGAATAGGACCAAAGATGACCAAATAAGACCGAAGTGGATTGAACAGGACCGAATAAGATCAAAGCGGATAGGGTAATAGAACCGAATGTACCAAATAAGACCAAATTGGAATTAATAAAATAGAAGTGGACCTAATAGACCAAATAGAACCAAAGTGGACCAAATAGGATCAAATAAGACCGAATAGGATTGCGTAGGACCAAAGTGGACTAAATAGGATTGAATAGGACTGAATAAGACTGAAATGGGTGAAATGGAGTTCTACTTCAAACTTGATGGACAAAATTTCTTTTTAAACTAGTTTGGAGAGAAACTTTTCAAACTCTTTATACATTTTTATATTGAGTGCGAATTTTGAAAATCTAACTATTGGATTGAATATTCTTATAATATATTTCATGCTTGCAAAATTATTTGGTTAATTTTATATCACAATTTACTTACTTATGCAACTATTTTTTGGAATTTGACTTCCTTAAAATTGAATAAATCAAGTTTGAACAAAGTTTCGTTTCAAACTAGTTTAGAGAAAAACTCTTCAAAATTTTCATATATATATATATATATATTTTAGGTATGAATTTTGAAAATTTAACTGATAAATTTCATATTCTTTATATTTTTAACATATATATCAAATTTTGTTCAAATTGGATGTTATTTACTATTCAATCAATAAATATATATTTTATAAACAATTTTAGATCATAAAAACATGGAACTTTAACATTTCTTTAGAGGCATAGCAATCAATTTTTGATCATTTTAAAATTTTATAAGCATGAAGAATATAATAAAAACATTTAATTTAATGTTTAGATTTTCAAAATTTATATTCAATATAAAAATATATAAAGAGTTTGGATTGCTTCTCAAAAATCAAAAATCACCCCCGAAAAACGACGCCGGTTCGGTCTCGCCTCAAAACATAAAAACAGTGCAAATGGCTGAGCTGAGCTGAGCAGAGCAGCGGAGAGAGAGAGAGAGAAAGGGAGCGATGTTAGCAATAGGGAGCGCGATTCGAAGGATCCACACAACTGGAGACGCTCCACGCCTCACCAGATTCGCTCTTCATCCCCCTAAATCTGTATGTGTCACCGCTTTCTCTCTCTCTCTCTCTCTCTCTCTCTCTCTCTCTTCTTCAGCTTTAGTCCTAATTCATAATACATTTTATATTTCTCTGTCTAAAAAGATTGACTCAATGTTATTGCAAAAAAGATTCATTGAAATTGGGAATCCGTGATATGAGTTACTAAGTTAGTAGCTAGTAAATCTGTTTGTGATTATTTGATTTTTCCAAAATTTTTATTATAAATTTTAGGTAGAGGTGGGATTTGCTGATGGTAGCATCTTTAATTTGTCAGCTGAATTTCTAAGAGTACACAGCCCAGCTGTTGACAGCAAGATCAGGTCTATCGGTGGTGAAAAGGTGATTTTTGTTACAACAATATTTTTATCTCTATAATTTTGCCCCAAAAATTAAAAAAGTGTTATTACTTTGTTGGTGGATTTTTAATTAAGGCCTCAAACAATGATCTCATTTGTCTAGTTGGACAAAAAACATGTTTTCTCACTTTCAAATGAATTGTGGCCCGATTGGCGTGTTTAAACAACAGGATTTAGTTTTTTTTGGAAATATGCGTGGGTGAAAAAGTTTGTGAAAATACGTGTAATGTTGTTTAAAAACTGAAAATATGATTCTCGTGCTATATGTTTTGTGTTCTATGATTTGAACTTTGACATGAACCAGGTGATTTTTGGAAGGCGTCATGTGGGAATCATGTCTGCAGAGCCTGTAGGAAACTATGGGGTAAGGTACTGCTAAGTTTGATTAAGTTTGGGCATCATTGTTTAAATTGTTGTTTCCGGAAATGTATCTGCTAACAAATTTTTTTCACATTTGATGATGTGATGCTATTGTCATTTTGGTTGATGTGTTAGGATTGTTTTTGATGACTTGCATAAAACTGGGATATATTCCTGGGATTATTTTTATGAGCTTGGTAGCAACAAATTTACCTTCATGAGAAATTATATCAAAACATTAAAGAAGCATGGACTCACCCGGGATCCACGTAGAAGAAAATAGCAGACTTCTGTCATATCATCCTAGCTTGTTCTTCAATTGATGTCATGTCTTCTTGTCTAGCAAGGTATCCACCATTTCCACCAAGCTGACAATTGTTATGTAACTAGAAATCTGTATATAAGAATTTACTGTGGTTTTTTTGATGTATTGATACGGATTGATTGCAGGAGACCTTAAAAGAGAATTAGTCATTCATTACATCATTCTTGTTGACAATATAGGCTATCATCAATGCACCTGTAGTGTGTAAAATCAGTTGGCCTTCTATAACTGCCTTGTTGAGCTGTTTATATGTACTTCCAGGTTTTTTACTTCCTTGATCATTTCTTCGTGATATCTTGGATCAAAATAAATGAAAAGTGATTTAGAAAAATGGTTTAGCTGATTTTTATACTATTGTTGGGCTAATCTCTTGGTTATGGGAGCAGTTATCACTCTAATCTCTTGGTTGCCCATATGACAGGATCATACATAAAAGGAATGTAACCTAACCGTTGTATCACTTTTAATTTACATTGTCTTGTTAGGGCAACTGATTTATTGGTTCCATTAATCTCTTAAGGGTAAATTGCAAAACATACCCTTGAAGTTTGGAGTTGTTTGGATTTTACATTCTGAAGTTTGAAAAGTTGAAATTTACACCCTAAAGTTTACTTTCATTAGCAAAAGGTGCCCCTCTGTTAGTGTACTTACTTGCAAGGCCGTTAAGTGACACATTGGAGTCTGATGTATAATTTTTGCCACATTAGCCAACCCAATACGATGCAGTTTCACATAAAGTTTAATTCCACAAGACTAGGCCACTCAATGATGCCATTTTGGCTGAAATCAAAAGATTCAAAACACAAACCGTTCTATGCATTCTCTCTGAAATCAAAACACCAAGTTGAATTCCAAAAGACCAAGTCCACTGTTCATTTGAGAGTTCGATGTGCATTTCTCTCCATTATAATGATTTCTTATATCAAAACACTAGCATTCTAACAAATTTGTCAAAGGGTATACACACAAACTTAAACCAAGTTGGACCAGACATTTAACATAAACTCAATTAGTCAACAATATAGGAAAACATGTAACAAACTCAAATCTTTGAGGCATTCTGCCAAACATCTAGAAGATAAGACTGATAAAAGGATTAGAGACCAGCAAATAGAAACCCTTTTTCACTAAAGAAATAAAAATCCAGTAACACAAACCCCCAACAAATCCAGCAACGGGCCAATGGCAATGAAGAAAATGAAAAAGAAAAAGAGAGAGGGAGAGAGCAGTTGGAGAGAGAGACCAAATACAGCCTCGCCGTTGCCTTGGACCTGATTTGGTGGAGCTAGAGCCGGCAATGATGGAGCTGAGGGCTGGGTTTTGAGCTAGAGCCGTTTGTGGGGTTCATGGGGAAGCATCACCAGCTTTGGGAATCTTATTTGGGAATGGGTTTTTGAGTTCGGGTTAAATGACATCATTGCATCTTTGTTTTGTGTTGTGATTTCAACCAAATCGGTGTTGTTTAGTGGGGCTAGTCTTGTGGAATTAAACTTTATGTGAAACTGCCATTGTATTGAGTTGGCGCTAAAAATTACACAGCAGACTCTAGCATGTCACTTAATGGCCATGTAGGTAAGTACACTAATGGAGGGACCCCTTTTGCTAATGGTAGTAAACTTCAAGATATAAATTCCAACTTCTCAAATTTTAAGGTGTAAAATCAAAGCAACCCTAAACTTGGGGGGTGTACTTTGCAATTTAGCCATCTCTTAATGAATAACTCTAGGGACATACTCAATTTTTCATGTTGAAGTGGTTGATTGTGAGTGGTTAACACTTTCTGACTGCTATTTTTTACATGGTCCTAGCTCTTTTTTTTTCCACCACTTAGAATAATCACTTCAGTAAGTTATAAAATTGAGTGTATTTGTAGTATTGACCGTGTATAAAATACTAAATCATTTAAAATTTTAAATGATGTGATACCAAATACATTTTTCAACATATAATATTTAATTTGAATCATGAACTAGAAACATTTCGATTCGATTCATTTCACATGAAGAGGATGCTAATATATATGTTGGGCAATTAAGATTTGTTATCCACCATCAACCCATACACTTGTGTGGCAAGCACCAAGTTGATGGGTGCTAATCACATGTGCAAAGTGAGAGGTTCAATAGAAAAACCAAAGATCCAAATATAATTTTTACGAACAGCAATCATGAAGAAATGAAATGCAATTTGGAGTGTTACAGGAGTGACAATTGTAATATTTGTATTAGTTACTGTATAATTTATTTATTTATTGTATTAGGATAAACATGCATCCTAATACAATTCATTCATTTGGTATTGATGATTGATAATAATTTAAAAGTACAATATTATCTTAGTTTTGATAGTCATTATCATATCTATTTTGTGTTTATTTTCACACTTACACATAAATATGAGAGTTTGCAAGTTTTCTCTAAAATATATACTTATGATGTGTATTTTTTTCTAGAAGTTAATCCACCGTTGAAAAAGGGAATTGACAATGATCTCTTCATTTCTTTTCCTTATACCTTAGGTGTGACAATTTTATTCCTAATAATACCCCACCTTTTTTGTCAAGCTTACAGATAAGGATAATGTCAAATAAAAGAGATAACATAGATATTTGAAGCTAAAAACTAGGAGATATTATCTCTGTTTGATTTTCTATTTGAATTCATCTTATATTACCTGTACAATACCCATCTAATCTGTATTTTAAAAGAGATAAAACAGTTAGGCTACACTCCTTTTATGTATGGACCGAAATGGACAGTTAAAAGAAATTATTGTGAAGAAGTAAGCACAAATTTAAAAATAATTTTACATTTTTTGTCACTTCACAACATCTTTAATTTTCTCATTAAGAAAATAATTTTTATATGCTCTTTGTACAGCAGTGAAATTAAAGAAGAGGAATTGGCTGCCACCTTTTTTTAGTCCCTCTTATCACCGACCTATCTTTGTCTGTATGATATGCTTAAAGAATTGAGTTGCATAATCTGCAACTTTTTGAGCAAGCATTTCCGGAGATGAACAAGTCACCAAAGCCCAAGTTAAACATCATTTCTGTTGTTCCACAACAGCCAGCTGAGACCAAAAAAAATCTCAAGATCCAGTTCATTTAACTGATCGAACATTCGGTCGAAAGCATTTGATGAAATTTATCAGAACAGGCGAAAGATCTTCTGAAAGACAATTGTAACTTCAGCAAATGCCTAATTTTTCAAGTTATGACACACTTCTAATTCAAAAAATTCCATGAAAATCTGGGGCAATAGTAGAGATTAGGATTCATGGGTTAGTGGGGAGTTAGCTCACTGAATTAGTGCAAC
Organism: Castanopsis chinensis; assembly: GCA_032878915.1. Taxonomy (NCBI): domain Eukaryota; kingdom Viridiplantae; phylum Streptophyta; class Magnoliopsida; order Fagales; family Fagaceae; genus Castanopsis; species Castanopsis chinensis. The sequence goes on from JAVQMG010000127.1 coordinate 1,464,343, forward strand.
GTCTCTTTGTCTATAACTTGCCTTTTCTACTATGCCATTTTGTAACGGTCAGATAGAAATGAAAAGAAAGTACCTGATTCGTTATGCACGATATGTGAACATATAATTTGCATGTCAATTGTAGTTACATAGTATAACAAAAAATACAATACAATGAGAATTGTTATTGATCGAGCACAAAGCTATGTTAAATATTGCTTCAGTAAAGTAATGTGAAGTTGGGACAATGTAATTTTAGTAAACGCATACATAGAAATGAGAGATGACAATGTAATAGATGATCAATACAACTGAGTATTCATCTTCATTCTTTTAGACTGTAGCATATCGAGAATTTATTTATTTTTTGAACCTTTGGTTCCTCGACTAGCCTAGTTGGGCTTAACTATATGGGAGAGTTGGGGTAATTGAGGAGGGACTGGAATTAAGGTTAGGCCGTAGCACAAGGATTACAGTCACATTTCTTGGGTTGAAAAGCACAATATCCGTAAGGCTTGTTAGGAATGTTGCAGTTGATGCCATAGCAGCAAGGCATGGTTTTGCAGGTATTTCCACTGCAACACCTGCATTGCGAACAAACCTGAAAGGGAGCTAGCCTTCGTCGCGCCGCATCATGCATATGAGAGCCAGCAATCTTGAACATATTTAGGTACTCAGTTGGACCTATGGGCTGAAATATTGCGGTTGATGTCTCAATTGGCATCTCGGCATTGGATCCTGCGTGCAGACATGTAATTTATATAGTTGACATATGTTCTAAGAAAGATGTCTCATGAGACCATCTCTAAAGATAATTTTTTGTGTATTTAGGTTACTTTTTGAATTTACATGATTAGGTGCTCAAGAGAGAGCTTGAATTAGAGCCTTGCTCAAAAATCACGACTTAAACTTACCTGTAGTGATGATGAACTGTACAAAGATGAATAGTGATACTAATAAGAACTTGAAGTTCATAACTGTAAAACTGTCCATGGCTTATAGACGAACAGATACGTATGCTCACACTCTTAACCCCCACATACAAAGAGAGAAAGATGAGGGTGTTTGTATAGAATGGAAACAATGGAGAAGATGGTAACTTATTCCATAAGTGGGGCAATGAATGGATACCCTCACATACAGAAAGAGAGATAGATGAGCATCTATATATAGAATCAGATCAGTGGAGAAGAGATTTTGCCTCCTAGGTTTATACTAATTGGAACCCCTCACAAATTCTCTATATCACCTTTGGATCACTATATACTTCATCAATTACAACTTATCATGTATTCTTTTTGACTCGTAAGTTTTAATAAATTATTTAATTAATTGATTTATTTAATTTTCCTCCTAAGTAATTAACCTTCTAGAGCTAAAGTTTTAATGATTTCATTCATTTAGCCTAGAACTTAAAGTTTTAATAAATTTTTTAATTTCTGTTATCTATTTATATTCAATAATAAATAATTTTATTTCCTTATTGTTTAACTATTATTCTTGTGCGAGAATGTGGGATTTTTCCATGTGAAACACATTATTTGAGAATTCTTTCATTTAACATTTGACCTTATCTTTTAATTAGTGTCACGTGTCACTCTTCTCTGATGGTTTACCTAAATAATTAAGCTTTTACTTAACCGAGATTCTATGAATTATTTAATTATTATCATTTATTTATATTCAACAACAAATATATTTTTTTAGTATTTAACTTTTATTACGTGTGACAACATGCAATTGCACCCCATGGTACTTATATATAAATATATATATTCATCTATCCTTCCACCTTTTTTTTTTTTTTTGGCAATTAGCTAAACTGGGCCAACTATGGGCTTGGGTTTGTTATGACCCAATATTTCTAATATTTTCCTTAAATAGACAATTTTTTTATACATGATAAAAATTTTACTTTAATTTAATTTAAGTGTATTTGTATGTAAACCTCTCTCATGAAAATTTGAACTCTAACCTTTACCCCCCCCACACTCCACACTCCACAAACACTTATATTTATAGAGTAACCACTATACTAAAGGTGTGCGGTAGTTGAATAGACAATTAGTCACAACACAAAAATATAGCTTGACATATAACTAGACATTAACAAACCTTGAACGATTTGAGAACATATAACTAGACATTAACAAAAATCTATTTTATGTGATTCACATACATTTGGTGGTGATAATTTTGGAGCTTTAGGTGATATAGATTATGCACCTGCAAATAATTCTGTAATTTTTTTTTTGTCCTAAATATAATTTTGCAGCTTTAGGTGATAATTCTCACCTATTTATCCTAAATAAAGCTACATGTTTACAAATTGCATATTTAGGTGATATAAATGACTATGTTGCTATGTCAATAACATGGGAAACTCTTATGATACCTATTTTGTCAAACTTGAAAATATGTCATTGCAAAATGAAATACTTATTCTGTCAAAGCTTGAGTAAGAAGGAATAAACAAAAATGGAAGTGCCTAATTTTAAAATCTTGAGTAAGAAGGAATAAGGAGAGATGGAAGTGCCTAATTTTAAAATCTTGAGTAAGAAGGAATGAGGAGAGATGGAAGTGCCTTATTTTAAGGGATATAGATAAGTATCTAAAATTCAGGAGTGTTTAAATTAGTACCTTAATTTACATATCTAACCTGACTGTTTAATCTTTTTAAACATATGAATTTGAGGGTATTTTGGTACACAAAATGATGAAACTCAAATAAAGAATCATGTTTATTTATTTTTTTTTTTTTTTGATAATTTGCAATTCATTACTGAAGAAAAGAAGAACAAAGGGGAAAGTCTACCTTACATGAGTCCAGCAAGGAAGGGGGTAGATTTTCCAAATGGAAAAAGAAAGCTAAATGAGACTTTAAAGAAAAACTAGCTACGTGGTGTGCAACACCATTACAAGTTCTACTAGCCCAAACAAAAGAGCAAGAAATAAAACACTCAACCAAAGCAAGGATGGTGAGCAGAGGGGTGTGAATGCACCAAGGGGGGGGGGGGGGCGGGTGATTGGGGGTGTTGATGGCGTCAAAACACAACTTGGCATCACCTTCGAAAATAACATGGCTCCATTTTTCCACTTTTGCAAGCTGAACTGCCCCATAGCAAAGCCTTGGTTTCTGCCTGGAGGGAGGATGTTCTCTTTATCAACCTTGCCCAAATTTTGAGAGGAACGCCGCGGTAATAACGGGCAACCACTGCTAAAGTTGCTTGGGAGCTTGAAATAGCAGCATCCACGTTGATGTTGATGCAACCTAAAGGCGATGGGAACCAAGAGTGTATATGTGGAGGTTGGCTGGAAGCAGAAAGTGGGACTGAGATTGCGAAGTATTCAAGGCGTCTAGATTGGATCAAACTGATGGATGCAGAGATGTCCCAATGGCAATTATGATGGAGGGAGAAATTCCTTGCTCTCCAAATTTCTTCTAGCGTTAAAGCCAAGAGCAGGGGAAAATGATCCTTTCCATCATCAACGCAAGGAGGGACAGGGGGGTTTAGCACAAATTTAACAATGTCTTCAGGTTGAGAGATTGATAAGAGCTCAATTTTTAGACCCCAACAAGCCGCAAACCATGGGGACCTAGATGCAGGGCAGTTGAAGAAGAGATTATAAGGGGATTCGGAGCTGTCCTTACAAAAGAGACAGGAAGGGTCACTTACTTGGAAGCGGGTCAAAAGGTTTTCCCTTGTGGGTAGAGAGTTGACGCTGATCCTCCAAAGAAACATTTTCAGTCTTTCAGGAACATTTAATCTACATAATTTGCTCCAGTTGAGGTCTGTAGGGGAAGTGGCGGGTAGGCGAGCACGAGAAGTGTGATATGCTGATTTGACTGAGAAACGCCCTTTAGGGTCTGGTGTCCATATGAGTCTATCAGGGAGAATCACGTTATTAGTAATATAGACTAGCCTCAGCTCAGAGGCTCTTCTATTTTTTAATTATGGGTTAATTTAGAGTATTTATTATAATTTGGGATTACTACATTTGTCAATCACAAAAAAAACTTAGGGGTGTGATGAAAAATTATTTTACCACACATAATACTCATCACACCTCTAGGTTTTTTTTTTCTTTTTTTTTTTGTGATTGAAAAATATAGTAATCTCAAATTATAATAAATGATTTAAATTAACCCTTAATAAAAAAATAGAAGAGCCGCGCGTGCTCAGAAGCTAGTTATTATTTTAGGAGCTTCTCCTGTTTGGATTCCTCATTTTTTAGTTCAAAAATGCCCCTACACCCCTATGTTTAAGTAGAGACAAAACTAAAGAACAATCAAGTAAAAATGCAACTCTAACTCCCACTAAAACATTGTCTAAAAAATATGACCACTCTTCTATTAATTTATTCACTTATAAATTAGATTTTCAAAATAAAAATTGTATATATAAATAAATAAACACAAATTTTTCCTACAAAATAGGACCACTAACCAAAAAAAAAAAAAGCCTCGCACGTGTGATGAGGCTAGAAATTAATTATGTTGATGTGAGTCATATGCAACTAATCACCATGAGAAAATTATTAGGTATTTTCGGAGTATCATAAATGCATATTTCTTTCTTTCACATAAATAGTAGATCCCACCATAAATTTTATTAGTGAGATCTATCATTTATGTAAGAAGAAGGAATACGTATTTTATAGTACTCCAATAATAGATAGTAATTTTTCGTTACAATGTAAATACGTAAATATTTTTGTTTTGCACTAAAATTAGTAGAAATCTTAACAATTAATTATTATTTTTCTTTGGAAATAATTACGTGGAAGGATTTTAGTAGCAAGTAGCGAGACAATGCAGGGACCCAAGCCGCAGAGAAAAACAAAATCCCCAGTAAACCTCGCGAAGCGAAACTTCTCACTACTGAGATTAGAATTAGACTATACTCTCTATACAGCTTAAAACCCTTCTCTCTCTCTTTCTGAAAACGACGAACAAAGTTGTAAGGTACATATTATGATAAGCCTTACTATATCTACGATCTGCTAATTTCCCATTAATGCATTATTACTCTCTCAATTACTTGATAGTATGTCCCTAATATTCTCTGTAAATCTAGGGTTTCTTATAACTTAGTTTTCTCTCTCTCTCTCTCTCTCTCTCTCTCACACACAAACACACACACACACATTGATTTGTCATATGTTGATTCAGATTTCCCTAAACAAGACTCTGATTAAAATGGCTTATTGGCACCAAATGTGTAAATTTCTCAGTGCATAATTCCTACTATATATTGAAATAGCTCGTAGACTGTGCGTTCGAGTTAATTCAATTGGTAAAGTCTCTTGTTGTTTAGTTTGAGGAGTCTCAACGAGATTTCTATTACTTTCCAGGAGTTTATTAGTGTTTGGAGGGCTTTATTAAACTGAATGTATATTTGGAGGAGGAAATAATTAATCATTTCAATAGGGAGCACCTTTTCTGCCTTTGCGGGAATTGGGGTATGCGTGTGTGTGTGTGTATATATTATAGGTTCAGTACTTTAGGTTATGTAACTTAGGTTCCGCAATCGTATTTATACACATGGTGGTGTTAACCAATGCTGCAAAAACAGTATATTGTTTCCTGATGACAAGTAAATTCAATGTCATGTGTTTGAATTTAATCAGGGAACTTAAGGTCCAACACCTAAGGAACTTCACCTAAGTTTTGTGTGGGTGTGTGTGTGTTAGCAGATGAGATTTGGCTCAAATTGCTCTTCCTCCTCCCACAATAATGGATGAATGGTAAGGTCGCGAGTGCAAAACTTACTGGGTGGGTGTATAACTATATAGCTTGCCAATAAAAAAAAAGGATTATGTTCCTTTTTATAAGGCTTGTTGTCATGAACATTTTTTTTTCTCTATACAAAGTTATGGGGAATTTTTGTTTAAGGTTAGCTTGACAAATTTAGGTCAATAAGAAAGTATTTGAATTTTGAATACATTTTTCATTGACAAAAATAGTCTCATCCATTATGAGGTGAGATGTTGGGTTTTAATTTTTTAGATGCCTAAATTTATCCATTTTTTTGTAGAAATATATAGTTTGGGGAGTTGATGGCGTCCAAGCTGGTTCAATTGCAATCCAAGGCTGCTCAGGCTTCACAGTTTGTGACCAAGCATGGATGTGCATACTACAAGCAGCTATTGGAGAAAAACAAGCAGTACATTCAAGAACCACCCACTATTGAGAAATGCAACCTTTTGTCAAACCAATTGTTTTATACTCGCCTTGCCAGGTCAGTCACTTTATCTGATTCATATTCTAGCTTTCTCAGTTTAAGTTGGATTCCTAAATTTCAAGTTTGCCTAAAACAAAAGCCATGAAATTGACAAAAAGTGTTTTGCAAGTAGTGGAATATCAGGTTAATGAGAAGGCAGCTCTAAGTGATGATTCTTGTTCTTGGTAATGCTTTGATATGTTTGTTTACCAGTCTTGTGTGATAAGGAATTGTCCCTTCCATTTTCTTCAGTTGTTTTATTTGTGAGATATCGAGTAATCTCTCGCATTTGTAAGTTACATGCCCAGTGGGTCTTGAACCCTATCTCACCCATCCTGTTCTTCTGGGGAGAGGAAGTGTCATTTGAACTAAGGCTCACTGGTGATATGATGTAGTCTTACAATGAGGAGACTAACAGTAGACAAAGCAAGGGATAATGAGTCCTATTGTTTAAATCAGCAATCATTTATGGCAAGAGGATGTAGATCATGACATAGCACATATCATCCTTTGTGGCTCGTTCCACTGATGCGGTTGATATGTGCGTTTTCTTAAAAATATAAAAACGAAAGATGTGCTTGCATACTTACAGTCCTCATGAATTATCTATAATTTACCTCTAATACATTCTCCAGTCTAATACCAGATGTCGATTGATTTATGAACAAAATATTGTGGATTATACTTCTCACCTTATTGTGGAATGTGTAGATGAGTATCTTTAATCTCTGTATCACATTTGATTCATGATATGGAGTTCATCTTCATCACTTTGACTACCTTTGAATATGGTGATTGTTTTTAACATGTAGTGCTAATAATTTTCTTATCCTCCAAAATGTCAGTCTTAGAACCATAGCATTTGTGACAAAATCTAGTTGCACTCTCCTTCCACTTTCCTAAATTTTGCAGCTTCCCAACTAATGTTGCTCTACTATGTTGGAATTTTAGAATTGTGGTACCTTCTTCCTTGTTGAAGCAGGGCTTATGTGACAGAACATAACATTTTATGCATTTTGCAAGATGCCAACCGAATTCTTGTTTTTCACTGTTCTTACGGCTGTGCTTTTCTCTTTGACAAATTTGTTTAATGTTGCTTTGTACGAGTGTTTCAATTACTGCTAAAATGAGATAATGTGGATGTTGCATTTCATACATATCTTGGGTGGTTCCAATTAAAAAGTGCATGCGTACTAGAGTGGGTTTATTCTGTAAAATATAATCAATTTATCAATTTGTTTGTGTTATAGTCTTCCTGGGCGCCAAGAAGCATTCTGGAAGGAGCTTCATTCTGTCAAGCAGCTGTGGAAGAATAGGCACGAGCTTAAGGTTGAGGATGCTGGCATTGCTGCTTTGTTTGGGCTAGAATGCTTTGCCTGGTTCTGTGCTGGTGAGATTGTAGGTCGAGGATTTACAATCACAGGCTACCATGTTTAAGTGACGCATCAGGATGAACTGACTCTGAAGTTGAGTTGATTGAGCTTCTCATTATTTAGTCTTTTTGTTTTAATAACTATCTTCTTCGGTCAAGTGACTATAACATACATGTTAAAGTGTTATCCTGCGAGAATATGAAAACTGTAACAAATTCATTAGCCTCAATAATCTTCCAATTTGCATTTCCATCTATCTTTTTGTTTTTTCTCTATGCATAAGCTCCATTGTAAGTTGAACCAATGCATGACCTTTTTAAAGGGAACTTATTCTGGGAGTTTGCATTAGGTGGGGTTTCAGGGGGAGTGTTTGCCTTTATCTAGACAGCTTTTATGTTTTTCAAAGGAATGCCTGTTTATATGAATCCTAATGATCATCCAACCAAGGTCAAAATCTTGGCAGAAAAATCATGGTCAGTTTTGATGTATCTGGTTCATTTGGGTCTGAATAAGAGTTTTTGATATAGAACTAGTTTTCTTGATTTCCTGACTCCATTTGCCTCACATATTAAGGTCCATAATGTCAAAATAAACCTATTTTGTTTCTCAGGTATGACATTATTATAATCCAATACAGTACAGGGTCCATTGTAAGTAAGACATAACGCTTGGTTAGTGAGGTTGTCGTGAAATATGGTTAAATTTTGTACTTGTTATCTTTTTCCAGCTAGTGAGTATCGTGAAATATGGCTAAATTTGTACTACTTATCTTTTTCCAAAATTTAAAATGCGAGTATTTTTTGTTGTCATGGAGATCAACTGGAACCAGCAGATTTTAATCTGTGCTTATTTTTGCTTTATAAAAATAATCTAGATGTATATTCTTGGCTTCAAATAAAACCATAGATTTCCAATTGCACGTCTGAGAGTAAACCATCATAGACAGCAAGAACTTGGTGAGGTTCCATATGAATGTGCCTTATTGAAACAGAAATTTTCTGATGTTGAATGAACCGTGCTAAAGAATGGCATTTTGTGGAGTGGCATGTCGGTATGTCACAGTGCCAAAGCGTAAGCCAGATGAATATGCAGTTACCAATACAAGGAGTCATTGAGAATAAATTAAATAATTAAAACCTGAAATGTCCTTACATCAAGAATGTTGATTCTACACAGTAATGCGTTACATTAGACCTTAAAATTGGCAAGAACTGTGCAATATATATCCATGCTTTCCATGTATAGAACTCGAAAAACAAATTGGAAGTTATGACTGATCAAACAATCTTGCGAAACTTCACTTAAAGGAATTCTCTCTGTTCTTTGTAGATTGTAGTGTACCTTTGGAGAAAAGGTGAAAATGTAAACATATAGAATGTCTCAAAAATTCAAATAAGTTCTGCCACATTTCGACTTCTATTCTCTTTACATGCAGCATCTACAAGATATGGAAGCAATTCCAGTATTTTGATCTCCTTCAAAAGAGTTTGTTCCTAAATGCCACCAACATTTTTGGAGACAAAAGCAAGACAAATGCCAAGATGGAACCGAAGAACATTTTAATGACATATCTCATTGGGTCCTGGTCAACAGCTTCAGAGGTGTTCCTTGAGGTTGACATGGCTGTTGCTGATGGTAGAGCTTCTATAACAGCATCTGCCAGATCCATGATGAAAGAAGAAGTGCACCCGAGGGCAGGGACACGGCCCCAATTCTCAATCCCAGATTCAAGGGCCAACTCCTTATACTCCATATCAATCTCCTCCAGAGTTTCTATGTGTTCACTCACGAAGCTGGGATATAAATAGACATCCAATTAAGTTAAACTTTTTCATGGCTCATGTGGAGATCAACATAATTATCAGAGCTAGTGCACCAGCAAAAGTAATACTCAGGCAATTTTAGATGCCTATTCAGGGTCAAATACCAAAGTGAGCTCCAATATGAAGCTTGACTCAGATAATGCAGAAAGATCCACACCTTCTGCAATAAACTCCTCATTTAAAATGGAAAAATATTCAAAGCTAAAGCAACAAATAATGGTAATTACTAATTATCCTCCAGAAACCAAATGCTATCTGTGATAGGCTTTAGTGCACTATTTATTTAATTAAAAAACTAGCACTTGATCACATCAGATATTGTGATCACAGAACATTTCGAAGAATCAGCAAGGACTAAAATCCTCAAAAACCAAACAATTCTACTTTAAACATTAAGACCATACCTCACTGGAACAGCTAGGAGACTCTTCACGCCTTTCTGGCCAAGCTCAACAAGAACTTCATCAGTGTAAGGCTTCAGCCACTGTACAGGACCAACACGGCTCTGATCCAAAACAACAAAGAGTGAGAAAAGAAACCCAGGGGGGGGTGTTTGTGTTGGGTGTGTGGGGAAAGAAAATAAGTCAAGGATATAAGGAATTAAAAAAAGGAAATCTGAGTCCAGTGCTGCGGAAAGGGAATCTTCTAACTGAGTGTAAAGAGAGCAACTTTTTTTTTGATAAGTGAGTGTAAAGAGAGCAACTCAAGCTGTGGTAATGAACAAAGCAAAGAAGGAACTTTGAGGCTAAAAACATTAGAGCTTAAATTCTACAACCAACCTGGAAAGCAAGAGTATGTTCATTGAAAGTTCCTCTAGCTTTCAACTCTTGCATTATTAAGTAGATGCACTCCTCCATTTGATCTTTGTATGGATCTCCTGCATTCTCAACATAGCTAACTGGCACTCCATGAGCACTGAAGAAAATCATAACCTGGAATACCACAAAACAATAAGCAACAGTTCCGCAGCAGTAAAATTCATCAACTGACCGTACAAATAGATTTTTCATACACACACACGCACGCACAAATCAAAAGAGCCACGTCAAATCAGTTAGTGTGGAAATTAAACCCACCTCCTCAGGCTTAGAAAAAATTGTTAATTCCTTCTCAATCAGGTCAGCCATTGACTTGATGTAACCTTCTCGTTGATACCAGGACTTTATAATAGAAACAGGCAGCCGTGATAGATAGGCATCTTCCCTGACAGATGACTCTCATTCAGACTTCAAAAATATTGTTGATAAAGGCAGACAGAATGTTTAATTAAATGCTTAAAAATGGAGTTCACAAACTGAGAAGATTATCACCTAAAAATATTCTGCATTACACGGATGCTTGACCCAGTCGTAGAGATGGAGAACTGGGGATATAGAGGCAGCACAACAAGCCTGGTTATCCTGTCTCTCTTGATCTGCCACAGATGACAAGAAAAACTTCAACCATTGGACTCAACCAATTGGAAGATAAATGGGAGCACAAAATTGATTACCTTAAGAACAATGTTAAGGATTTCTTTTTTTAATTCTTGTGACAAGCAAGACACACTTACAGAAACATGGTTTTTGTTTTTATTTTTAAATATAACTAAATACATGGCTGCAAGACCTCTTAAATGTCTTAAAAGCACCCAAAAGTTAATAATTCCACTACAGAAATAAAGTGCTCACTTGCTGAATTGCTTCCTCAGTGAAAGGGTACCAATACCGCATTCCAACATAGACATTTACTGGCATGTTCTTTGCTTCCAAAGCCATTTTAAGTGCATCTGCCTGCAACAAGTGACAAAAATCATAATTAAATTTATACTCAAAACCAGAACTATGCAAGCCCAAGTGAAAACTCCAAAACATAACACATACTATCAACAATAATGATGAAACAAGACTAACAAATGCATTTTGACAAGGCATGCTTTGTACCTGTTCATCTGTTATTTTACGCAAAGGAGAGCCACCTCCTATAGAAGCATAGCCTTCTTTGCTTTTGGGAGCCCGAGAAACAGAAATTAACTTTGCCAATGGCTTTTGGAGAAACCGAAACAACCTTGGGAGACGAATGATATCCTGATTCAAAGCACGAAACATATTATTATGGAGCTAAGACGCCACGACCCAACAATGCCAACATAATATTATGCAAGGCTGAAACAATTGACTAATATACCGGATCTGCGAATAGATTGAACAAAAACGGTTGAACATCATCTAGTGTATCTGGTCCTCCTAGATTCAGAAGCAGCACTCCAACCCTCTCTTCTGTGGCATGCGAATTAGATTCAACATCAACTCCGCTGTGTGTGCATACTCCCACAGAGCAAAACGTTTGCCCCACTGGGTTTCTCTTCTCAATGGGGCTGCAATGATGTGATCTCCCAAGCATGCCATTTCTTTTATCACTCGTGCTAGAACACGAACTCAAAAACACCCGAGACGTAGAATTTTCAAGATCCTGTGATCCCTCAGATAAACGGCATGACCTGCCAACAAGTAAACTTAGTTGAGACCTTAGCTTTTTAGTAAATGAACTATCAAGAAATTTTTAGAAACTTCACTGGACTCACACAACTATTTACAAAACTCAATGTGCACAATTTGCTCTAGCAGTGCTCTGATCTTCCAAAGAACTGGGGCCGTTTGGTATAAGAGTTTAAATACATGTTCAACATTACAATTTACACACATTTTCACTTCACACACGTATTTCTAAAAAATACAAACAACTTCACTAGAACATTGTTACCAAACAGCCCCTATTATTCGCAACATTTTCATAACTGTCAAGTCGTGATTGAAACATCATCACTTTTTACAGGGTCTGCCACGATCACCCTTGATACCGGTTTTATTAACCACCAATCGCAACAAGCTACGTTAACAACTGTCAAAATTTTCGTGTCCCTAGACTTAATTGTCAAACCATTTACAAATGCAGCCCAGAAATCTCACAATATCAAGAATGCACAAATGAATCCCAAATAACAGTGTGATCAACAAAGTTTCTTACAAATACTTTTACAACAACGAAAAAAAAAATGAACATTACAGAAAATCATAGGGTAATTTCAACAAACAATGGATCAGCAAAAATTGTTAGAATCAAATTAAAAAAAAAAAAAATGACAGGAAGCTTACGTTGGAAATCTTCTATGAGTGGAACAGTTGAGATTGGATCCGAGGAGCTTTGTTTGGGAAACGACTCCAGAGTATGACGTGGCGGACATGGCTTCGAAACCCTAAAGAAAAGAAAAAAACCCGAAACGTTTTTCGAATCGTTTTTAAGAAATGATGATAAACTAAGAAAGAAAGTAAGAAAGAAAGAAAGAACGCGTTATTATATAATAAGAAGAAGAAGTAGGGAAAGGAATTGAATTCTTGGGAAATGACTTTCATTTTCAAAGGGGTTAGCTGGAAGGTATTAAATGGCCCACATTTGAAAAAGTCAAAAAAGAGCAGAGCAGAGAATAAAAGAAAAGAAAAAGAAACTTCTTAGTCGAAAAAGTTCAAACTCTCTCACCTAACTCCACAAGTCGACGTGTGTAATGTGTTTCCCAGAACTTGGCTACTACACTGCCACGTTGGCTACCTAGCTCGCTTTCTTTGACTACGCGTTTTTTTTTCCCCCCACCAAAAACGGAATTTACCGCTATTTTTTTTTTTTGATACGAATTTACCGCTATTTTATTCCCGTGGTAAATATTATTGGAGTGTTAGCTGCATTTAGAAAGGAGGAATAATATATTGATGACATTTTTATAATAGTTTTAAAGTAAGTTTTAAGTGATAGGTTGTTATTGGTTGTTATTATTATGGTAAAAAAATAATCTTAATATTAGATTCAAATTTAAACTAATTATCTATGATTTGTTGTGAAAACGCTGTAAAAATGTTGTGGATTTATAAATTTGCAATGTTAGGAATATTGAAAATACAATACAAGCAAACCAGAACGATAACCATTTCTACTCGGATCAAATTTTGGGCCGGAATTCCGGCATGAAGTTGGGGCTTCTTATTTTGGATGGAAAAATTAAAAATTAAAACATTAAGGCCTTGTTTGGTTGCTGAGTGAGTGTTAACTCATCATTCATCACTCAAATCTCATCACTCTTCACTCATCACCCTTTACTCATTTTTCATAACTCAAAAATTTCCAAAATACTTCCACCCTTGTTTGGCAACCAAACCCACTTCTATTTTCTGCCTAAAAACTCACCTTTTGGTGGGACCAGGAGCTGACCACTGTGCAGTACACACAGTTAGGTTACCCGCGTATGGATCCCTATTAGTATTTGCTTTGCACTCTCCTCCCTCAAGTCCCAACCACAACTTTCTCAACAACAAAAAAAAAAGTCCCAACCACAAAAATTCCCTTTCACACCGCTGCTCTCAACTCCCAAACCCGCCGACCACCGCTGTTCTGAACTCCCAAACCCGCCGATCAGCTCTCAGATGAAGCTACAGCGCCGTACTCCGCCACAACTCCGCCCCTGAAACCGAGCCCAGACATCCACCATCCCTCCTCTGCTCCGCAAGGGTGATCGGCGGTGGGTAAGGCCACCACTGTATGTCAATTTTTCCCCCATTTCATCTACAATTTCTTGAAATAAATGTATTAATTTTTCCAAAATCTGCCATGGTGTTGAACACATTTATTACGGATTTGACCTTTTCAAGATTATGTGTGTTTGAAGGGGTATATGCAACTATTTAATTTGAACATAAAACGTTTTTCGACCCTAAAGAAAAAGGAGCTTGTTCAGTGGCTGTGTGGAGCTTGTTCAGTGGTTGTGTGCTGTGGGTTTGGGAAAAGGAAGAGGAAAGTAGTGAGATGAAGTGCAGTGAGGGAAAGTAGCTTTTGGGTAGTTGGGAAAGTCATATCCGTTGGAGCTTCTCACTTCTCAGCTTGCAGTGATGTAACAACACACTGCTGTGGGACCAATAGCATGTGAAAAATTACGGAAATTGCCACTGAGTTAACAAACTCAAAACTTGAAAACAAGCTTCGGCAGTTTCCGAAATTGATAACTCAACTCACTCTAAACTCAGTTTTGTTAACTGAGTGAGCAAACCCAAAAATCATCCAAACAATGTTATAGCTGTGGGCCCCACTTGATTTTGGGTTATGAGTTAACAAAACTCAGTTTTGTTAACTGAGTTTGGCAAAATCCAAACAACACCTAAGGGGTCATTTGATAACGTTATTCTAGTAAAGTTGTTTATATTTTTGAAAATATATGTGGATGAAAAATATGCGAAAATACGTGTGCTATTGTTTAAAAACTGAAAACATATATTTAAACACATTTACCAAACTCCCCCCTAAACGACTTCGTTGCTTTCACAAAACTACTCACAGACAGACACTATCACGTACCTGTACAGCTTGATTTGGTTTGAGTTAGATGACAAATTTGTGAGTAGTTGGGTTTGGTTCTTTGAAGACGTTTGAGGCTCCGAGAGAAAGTTATATATCAATGTCACAATTGGATTTGGACCCAGTTTGCGTTTCACAGCCCATTGAGAGCAAAATAGCAGAGGCCTTATCATCATCGGCTTTTAGCCCAATCAAATTACTTACTTTGTCCATTTCGGTAAATTCAACACACTTAGTGCCTTAGGGTTTCTCTTCAAAACCATTATAAATCACTGCTTTCACCTTCCGCCAATAACACATCTCTTCACTTCTTCGCTCGATCTGTTAGCTAAATGATCGTACCAAGCCTCTGTACGAACAATTCATCACAATTGCAATCCTTATTTGATTTTCCTTAACAGTTTGTGATCCACACGGTAATCAAACACAAACACTACTTTCTCTCTCTTTTTTTCCCTCAAAATTTTCGAATACCTTCTCAATTTCAAGCAATCGTGTGTGTTTATCTTTTTTTTTTTTTTTTGGGGGGGTTGGGCTAGTTCTGTGGCTGACCTATGATCATAAGAATGAACGAAGTGGGCTCCATAATCGAGTCAACAGCGGGGGCCCATTAATGGTGACCCGACTGCCGCTTGGAGCCCATATTAAACTCACCGGAGGAAGATCCCTGAAACGCACCGTTGTTTCAGGACACAATACTCCTGGTTACATTTTTATTTCATATACATATTACACATTAGCTAGCTCTTCAATATAAAACGATGTCGTTTTTTTTTTTTTATCTTATTGTTGGTCTTACTTTTTTTGAGAGCTCAATCTTTTTTGTGCTATATTAAATTATATAGCTAAATGGCACTCCAGTCAGACACGGGTGTTTGTAAATTCCATAACAATCCACCTTTTGCATAGTGCCTATAAAGACTTACTGCTCACGATTGGAGGCTGCCACTACTACCATGGTTTCCTTCAAATTTTAAGCAGCTATATTTTTATACCTTATATTCTATTCCAAGGTCCAAGGGATGCTATTTAGTTTGAATTTAATTTTAAAGCTGTAGATTGGTTTTCAATTTTTTTTTATTTTTTGGATTTGTAATATAAGTTGATTGATGAAATTATATACATAGTTTTAACAATACTTTAATTATGCCTATACCAAGAGTTGAAATATTTTGTTTAACTAAACATGCGTTTCCTTGTGATCTGATTGTTTGGTTCCATTTACATTTGCATAATGTTAGCTGAACAGTTACAGCTTCTTACAGTCAACAGATAGTACCAACCTCGACTCTAACTGCTGCTAGCAGTTTTGGAGATGGCGTGTTGTTGTATGCTTGTGTGTTATAAAAAACCTTATGGTGCCTGACTATTGTAACGAAGACAAAGATGATTCTTGACGATTGAAGTTCTACAAATGGACCTTCTTATGTTAAAGGTAATTTTGGTGTGTGATGGGAGTTCTTGATATGAAATGAGCTAGGACTAGAAGGTGATGATATTATTATTAGTGAAAAGCCAAATGGCCAAATAAGCTTATGTGTTGACAAACCAATGTTACTAGCTTATTTGCTTAAAGATGATGGATTCAATCTCTAGAGAGCCTTCATCCCCAAGAGAAAGAAAGACTAAGGAGAAACATGCACTAATATCAACAAAAAGAAAATGAGTGAGAGACACCAAACATGGCATCAATTTGATTGTTCTTCATTGATTGATTAATGAGGGTTACTTGCTCCTTGCCTCAAATAATTATCACTGTGGGATCACTGCTTAAATGTGTTCTAAAGAAATAAAGAATAACATTGTCTCTAAGGTGTACTGAGCATTTTCCAAATAAATGAATAAAAATCACACGGGATATATTATTCAGTATACAAGCTGTCCAGAAAAGATAAAAAGAGTCGAATTTAAGCCTCCGTTTTGGAAGCCCCTCTTAGGGGGTCTCGTGTACTTTCAAAAAACCAATTTTAGAACTGGGTCTCAAGGTATTATTTAAAAAAACATATGTTCACTGTACTATTTATATATTTAAAAATTATTTTGTTACAGTATTTTCAGTTTTTATTTTTTAGTTTCTAAAGTTAAATTATCGAAAGTTCTTTGCCTTGGCCCTTTGTAGCCACACATGTTTCTCTCTCTCCAAATAATCTACATCGAACATGAAGAATGGCCGCCAGATATTTTAGTCTCTTTGCCATAACGAGTCTGTCCAACTCACAAAATAAACCAATAATAAAAACAGCATATTTTGATACTCCCAGCAGAGTTTTGAAGGTAACAAACGGCCTTGAATGAAACAGTAGGAAGGTATTCAAAGTTCAAACATGCATTTCCCTTTAATCTTGGGTGCGTGCAAACATGCACATGACGAGAAGATTTCGCACCCTTGGTTCAGGGGAACTCGTAATAGCAAGACTGCCTGATAATACAGGACCATGACACAGATTAACAAGGGAGCTCCAACTGTATTCACTGGATACATTATATTATAAATGACTAGATCCCAGATGATTTAGCTGAAGGCGTGTTTCGTTTGTTGACATGCATGCTTATTTGGCTTTTTGCTGGAAAGTGGACAAGTATATTTGTTAAGTAAGAAAAAATATTGAGGTGAATGAAAAGGCTATCCTTGAACAGAAAAAACTTAAAAGCTAAATGAAAAAGCAAGTAGCAAACAGATATGTATCTACACAGTCTTTTCTTTTCCCAAATGAGTATGATAGTGAAGGAGTTCAAATTATGGCAGTGGGGAGACTGCAGCAATGGTTGAGATTTACAAATGCTGATTCAACAAAAGAAAATGACTAAGATTCAACAAAAGGAATTTGAATACCACAAGCCTAGGGTTGATTGAGAAACTCAAGCCAGGTAATTCATAAATGGTGCCTAAAGACCTTTTTTTCTTTCTTTGGACAAAGGAGATCAAAATTTCTGATGTACATAGTAATGAAGTAAATATCAGCTTCAATTTTTGAGCCAATGCTAATATATAAAATTCTGTATCAGTCAACTGCAACTTCTGTCATGATAACATCCCTAGTTTTAACTACAAAAACTGCACAACATCCTCCAAAAATAACATTAATTTTGCAATTGTTCACAAAAGAGATCAAAACCATCATTATACAGGCAATAAGACAATAAAAAATTAAATAAAAAGCATGTATTCTGCTAATTGGAACCCCTGTATCAGGCAAAGATATAAGAAGAAAAAGATTATGATATTGAACCCTGTGTCAGCCAAATGTACAACAGTGCATATATTAGTTGTTGCAAAACATCCCCAAGATCATCTTCGCAAGAATGTAATAAAGGCTTTCAGATGCCAAGCAATAAAGTGAGAACATCACACAATTCACACAAGTAAATGAAAGTATGAAACTATAAGAATCAATGGAGTTGTATGAAAATCCATATTTATATCTGTCACCATGAATTCAGGACTGCAAAAATGTAATAATTATATAATGTTCTACTTTAAATCTGTAAGAAAATTAGTTTGACTAACAGATAGACTACAAGGCTCTAACTGCGTCGAATTCTTCCTCAAAACTTACAAAGATTCATGTCTTGGATTCAAGAAGTCATACTTTGAGAAACATGCTTAATCACAAGCACAAAATTGATTGAAAAAGATAAAAAAAATAATGTAATCTAGTTCTACTGTACAAGGCAAAAGAAAGATGTGCACCAATACCCTCAAATTATAATAACAAAATAGCAAATGAAAAGTTACAAGGCTACATGAAAATCTCAGAGATTCACTGGTTCAAAGGAAGCAACTTCACCCAATAGATTTTTGCATGTATCCTCAAAAACAACAAGAACAATCAAATGGACATAATGGGGTACTTCCAGCATCAGCCTTATTGATACCCAACTCCTCTTCTGTGTAAACAGTAAACCCATCATTTGTTTTTTTTCTAGGCCGGGAAGGTGGCTCAGCGAACTCGCTATCATTAGAACCTTTATCCTTCTTCTTTTTCTTAGTCTTCTTAGGATTTCCAGTTGCTTCTTCATCAGGCTTTTCGGTCTTTTCAGATTCAGACTTCTTCCTTTTCTTTCCTGCAAAGATTTCATCGATCTCACTAACAGCCTTTTTCTGCACTGAAGAGAGTTTTTCTTCTTCCACAGCATTATTAATTTCTTGCATTTGCTTAGCCCTTTTGGAAGAACTCTTTTTGGTCACCAGAGAGGGATTTTCTTCGTCCACAGCATTATTATTTTCTTTTATTTGCTCAGCCTTTTTGGAAGAACTCTTCTTTGTCACCGGAGAGGGAATTTCTTCTTCCACAGAATTATTATTTTCTTGCACTTGCCTAGCCTTTTTAGAAGAAATCTTTTTCGGCATCGTCACAAACCGAAGCTACAGACCTAGATTTTTTTTTTTTTTTTTTAAATACTGCAATTATAACAAAAGGAGGTCAATATTTTCTTGGCTTAGTCTCTAAAAATAATATAAAAAGTGAGAGTTAGAGACACACACAAATCTTTTTATACATTTAATAAGTCATCAGATTAGGACCTAATAAAACAAGAAGAAAACTTAGGTATAGTTCTTTAGGTGCTTTTTCTTAAATTCTCCTATTAAATTCAACCATATGACTTATTGGCCAATGCAGTTCCTTGTGAACAGATAAAGCTTCCAAGATCACGTAGTTGGGGTTCAAAAATAAATAGTTAAATACCACATAGTTGAATTTAATTGGGATATCTAAGGTTCCACACCTAACGAACTGTAACTAAATTTTACCTATAAAACAAACCAACAATACTACAATCACAAAAAATTTCACAACTATTTTCACTCAGATTGTAATTAGTGCAACATCACTTTCACAGCGGTCTACCATTTTTATTGTACGCCAATCACTACCAGCCCAACCAGACCACCTTAATCGTTGTGAAATTTGTTGTGTATATAGCCTTGTTGAAAACCAACCAACCAACCCTTCTGCCCTACTGAGCTTGATGCAATGAGTTGGCCCAATTGACTTGACAGCCAATCATTGATTTCCTGGAAACTAAACTAACTTCAAAATAAAAAATTTTGTTCCACATTCTATTCCCCATCTTTTTTTGTTAGTTCAGTGAGATTATATAACTGAAAGTCTGTACTTTTAACAACCAATGACCAGCATGTACGTCTAAAAGATAAGTTTTTTAGCAACCAAACAAGAAACAAACATTAAAAAGACTGATTTTGAGGTTTAGATTGAGGCTAACAATGAAAAACAACTAAATCGATTAAAAAAACAAAAAACTGATTTTGGGTGCACCAAGAATTGTAATAACAAAATAGGATTAGGAAAAGGCTAACCTTTTTTGATTTCGAAGAAGCTGTGAGAGAAGCAAAGAAGTGGCTTTTTGTAAACTATAAACCCTAGCTTTCGTGTTTACAGAGGCGAAAGGTTAGAGAGAGAAGCGAAGGTGAATAATATTGATGTTGTAGAAGAGTGGGGTTTATTATGGTGTGGACGAGCCATGTGAGCACCTTTTAAATTTATGATTTGGTTTTGATCACAAGCCGTTGATTCCTTGATAAAGGGATGATGAATTGGTGATTATCTTGAAAGCCTATTCGATTTTAGCTTGATAATATACAATTTTTTTTTTCTTTTTTCAAAAAGAAAAGATATAAATATCTCCTTTTTTATTTATTTATTTTTTCACGAGCACAAAAATTAAACACGATTGCTTCTTTTTTTTTTTTTTTTTCTGGATATTTTTATGTGCAGTTAAACTTATTCTTTTGAGAAAAGTAGGAGTGAAAAAAAGTAAAATACAAGCAAATTAAAATGTGTCTAAGTAGGAGGGGAAAAAATAAAATAAAATATTATTAAGATGTGTCTCAAACTACGGTCTTAAGATAGTTGTTAACAAAATTCTTTAAAATAATTTTAAGTTTTTTGAAGAAAAAAAATACTTTGCTTCTTTAAATTAAAGTTGGTTCTAATTTTAGTCTTAAAAATTCTTTTTAAATCCTCAAAATATTTAAAGTATTTTTTTTTCATTTTTTTCTGCTACAATTTTTGCTTATGTGGCAATAGAGTATATATGAATAAAGTTTTGTAACTAAACTTTGCCCTTTTTAAAATATGTGATCATTAGCTTTGTTAAGAAAAATTAGGAAAATTTGAGGAAATAAGATATTTTTGATCAATTTGATATTGACAGCTACCCATCCTTGGTGGATGGGAGTGCCCTTTAACCCAAGGACGAGGGCAAGCATAGGGGACACACTAACAGCCACCTCTCCCACCTAGAGGTTCCACCATACATTCAAATTAGGTTACAAGCTTATACTTGAGGAAATAAGATATTGAATAATGAGGGTTTAAGGTGTTTTTATTTTTTAAAATGAGAAAAGTGTGGCTTTTTTGGGTTTTATTATTTTTTGTTTCAAAAGTTTTTTCAAAGCAAGTATTTTTGGGGGGGATTTGTACGTTTTCACCTCTATTTTGATGATGAGAAAATTATGGAAAAGTATATAAGCAATTTAAAATTTTCACCCTTGGGTGTTTCAATGTTTTTGTTACTTTAAAGATCAATGCAACGAATAGCATTCTTTGTTATGGTAGTACAAAACTTTGAATTCTTTGCATTTTGCAGCTTGTTATTTTTTTTTACTTTAATTTCTTGATCTATTCCTATTTTATGGCAAAAAGAAATCCATTTATATTTTGATTTTTGCTACCTTGTTGAGCTTTAACTTTTGTAAAACCGAATATATATATATATATTTTAAGGGGAGGGTAAAAACAAGGAACAATGTAAGAACTTAGCTGCTAAATTACAAATTTTGTAATGATTTAAATAACTTGTTCATCTATTTTTATACCTTTTTCTTTTATCTAGTTATTTGGATCTTTACAAAATTTGTAGTCTGTTCTAACAAATTCAATCATGCATTTTAGCAAAAAGAAAACTGTTGTAAATCGAAAACATGTTTAACAGACTTTCGATTTTCTTAGCAACAAAAAAGGGGTACACGAAATAATAATCTCAATCCCAGATTCCAAAATTTATCCCATCTTAGCAACAAGAAGGGGTAGATGATAAAAACATAGTATCAATCCAGATAACCCAAAATTCTTATCAAGCTACTATCTACCTATAAGTTATTTAGACCTTCCTTTTGGTTCTCATAATTGTCCAATAGCTTGCTTATAACCCAGGCAGAGGGAACTGGGTTGTCAGAGCTTCAACTCTCTCGCGTAGATTCGACAATTTATCCAGTAAAGGGAAGTCAGGGGCTGCTACAAACTTCAAAAAATCTTGGAGCTTGGATCCTGAGACTAACCGCTTAGCTTCAAGGGTTATTTGTACACCCTCGTGAATAAAGTCTGCAATTGCTACAAATTCTTTCTCTGTGAATCCTCTAGTTGTCATAGCAGGTGAACCAATGCGGATACCTCCAGGCACTAAGGCACTCTTGTCACCTTTATAAGTGAATATTATTGAGTGTAAGTTTTGACAAGAAAGGGAGAAACAAACAAAAAAACAGATCAAATCAATTCAAATAGGATAAACCTGCCAAAGAAAGGACTCACCAGGAACTGAATTTTTGTTGAGGGTAATAGAGGCTAAGTCAAGAATTTTCTCCACCCGAGCTCCATCAATACCCTGTTAAGGGAAGCAATGTTAATTGCTGTTAGTAAAGGTAAATGGTAGGCAAGTGACCCCCATCCCATATAATCATCACAACAATCATTGCAGTACTAGCAAATTAAACAGATTGTCTTTGGATTAAACGCCTAGCAATCCAGAACCAGAACAAATTTTGACATATAATAATATTAACGTGTCATGGAATTCTCCCTTTCAAAGATAACACACACACACACACCAAAAAGTAAAAAACCACACCACCCTGATAGGCTAAATACCCCCATCCCAAATAATCATCACAACAATCATCACAGCAATCATTGCAGTACTAGCAAATCAAACAGGTTGTCTTGGATCAAATGCCTAGCTATCCAGAACAAATTGACATATAATAACATTAACATGACATGGCATTCTTCCTTTCAAGGATAACGCGCACACATACCAAAAAAAAAAACTACTCCACCTTGGTAGGTCATGAATAATCCATATGACTATACTATACTGGGGAATGTTTGAAAACGTAAAAGACATAACAAAATTTGTTCAGACTATAAATCAATTACTTGAAATAATAATGCCAAGGAATATATTTGCCCGTTTGGATATATATAATACGTGCATGAACAGTAACCGGTACTGTTCATGCACTTTTTTCACTGTAGCAACACTGTGCAGAAGACAAAAGTCACTGTTTGGCACTGTTTGGCACTGTTCATGCACTTTTTTAGCAATTTTTTATAAAAAATGGGTCCCGCGGTACTATTCACACATTAAAAAAATTATTTTGCTACAGTGTTTTCAGTTTCAGCCAATAAGCTCTATCCAAACGGACCCTATATATATATATATATATATATAAACCAGCATCAAGGTTTAAATTTAAAGAAACACAAGCCGATGAGCTTTATATATATATATATATATATATATGTAAGCCAGCACCAAGGTTTAAATTTAACGAAACACAAGCCGATGAGCTTTTTCTCAGATAGCACTTTCTACTCCCATAGGAATGGGATGGAGGGTAAGGACGTGCATTCAAGACTCGTTAGGTGCATGTATAACTCATCCAAAAAAAACAACCCCCTAGGGACAAAGAAGTCAGAAACTTACCATTGGCCTTAGATCGACAAGAACCAGGTGATTATCACTCCCACCAGAAACCAACTTATATCCTAACTCATTCAATCGGCTAGCAAGAGCTCTGCAATTAGAGACCACCTATAGACAGTATAATTACGTAAGTACAATTATAAGGGCAGAGCTTGGACCAAGTTTTGATCATGAAGGGGGGAAGCATAGTACCTTATTCTGGTATGCCTTAAACTCTGGGGACTGCGCATGCTTCAAACTAACTGCAAGTCCCCCAATTGTGTGGTTATGAGGGCCACCCTGCATAATAACTCTGCCTTTAAATATGTTACAAGAATAATTTGACGATTAAAAAGGTAAACATGGGTACCCACATAAGATAAAAGAAACACAACACTGCATACACCTGATAACAAAGCAAAAGAGATGAGTCCAGCTGACCTGTAAACCTGGAAAAACAGCATTGTTGATAGCAGATTCCAACTCAACTCCAAGCACAGGATCCTTCTTGAAGAAGATCATGCCACCTCTTGGACCTCTCAAAGACTAGAGAAAAATGCCTAAATTTATCAGGTCATGTGTGTGCAAAATGCAGATCACAACAAAGACAGCACATGATTTTCAGAAAATTTGATATCATGCCATCTGGTCAGTATATTGTCAAAGCAAACTTTCCTATTATTGAAACATAAAATCAGGATGCAAACAAGGCACATTACACTATATTTTAAACTAGCATATCATCAAAAGAAAACAAGGTGACTCCATAAAAATTTATATATGTATCTAGAGAAGAAATCTGGATCAAGTTCTCTCTTAAGTGCACAAAAAGTAAGGCAAGCAATACAATAAACGGGGAAAAAAAATGATAGAAATATTTTGCATGGTAAAATTTAAAATTTTGACCAATACCTTGTGTGTGGTTGTGGTCACTATATCACAGTACTCAAAAGGATCAGCAACTACAGATGCAGCAACAAGGCCACTTATGTGAGCCATATCCATCATGAGAAAAGCACCAACAGCATCAGCAATCTTCAAATGCAAATATCAAACATAACCAGTTAGTTATTCAGTTGGTAGAGAGAAGATGATTATTTGGACACAATAATCCACCATTCACCACTAATGGATGCTATTGCATATAAATAATCACATCATAAAACCTCTTACCTTTCTCATGCGAGCATAATCAAAATCTCGAGGATAGGCACTTGCACCAGCAATAATGAGTTTTGGTCTAAAGAGAACAGCTGTTTTCTCAAGCATGTCATAATCAACAAGACCTGTTTGAAAGTTTAAACAAAATTAGAATTGACCACAAAATCAATTCAACCATTCATCCGTATCAAAACTAATAAAAGAATTATGTCACCTGTAGATTCATCAAGTCGGTAAGGCATAGACTCAAAATAAATTGATGTGCCAGATACCCGTCGTTTAGCAGTCATGAACCCATGAGACAAGTGTCCACCATGAGGTAAGTCCAACCCCTAAGTTACAAGTACAAGTAATCAATGTATTCTAAGACAGCAAACGCTAACAACAAAAGCTGAAATGAAGAAAGAAAAACAACCTACCATTATCCGGTCATGTGGATTTAAAACTGCAGTGTAAACCTCAAAGTTAGCAGGCGAACCAGATAATGGCTGAACATTAACACCCCACTTCTTTCCATCTAAGTGAAATGCTGCCAAAGCTCTTTGTTGACACAGTATCTCAAGCTCATCTATGTACTCGTTGCCACCATAGTATCTGAGGTGTATGATAAATTAAAAGCTATAAAACTTACAATTGAAGTACTTTCCTCAAAATAACAAATTATACCTTTTACCAGGTAGTCCTTCAGAATACTTGTTTGTCAAGCATGATCCAACAGCTTCCATTACCGCTCGAGATGTGAAATTCTCTGAGGCAATTAGCTCAAGGCTTTTGAACTGCCGATCCTTCTCCTTGTCAATAATCCCGCGTACTTCAGGATCAGCTTCAGTCAGACCATAGTCTAAAAAGCTGCTTCCACTACCTACATTTCATAACAAGCAATTCCATGCAAAAAAAGATCAGCCTTGACTAAGTCCAGCTACTGACAATTGGTGAGATATTTATTGTCATAAGCATTAATTTGTTTACATGATTCTATGCAAACAGAATGCATTTTATACATAACAAGAGAGTAATAAAACGTATCAAGCTCATTTTTCTACACTGCTTCCATTTTCCCCAAAAGCAATAACACAGATAACTCATTCTAATATTTCTGTATGATTCACGGCCATAAGCAATAGCACAAATTGTAACAGAATTAACATTACACCCAGAATAATTAATAATTATGGAACCTCTACAGGTGAATATGGAAATTTTATTGCAATAAAATGACCATTATGGTTGTCTATGCAGACAAAGCAGAAGCAGACGTTCAACAAGCAGAAAAGTAGAATGCACAAATTCTATAAACAGTGATAAAACAAGATTAACAAAAAATAAGGAAGAATTGACAACTACCCTAAAGTAGTCAAATCAAAGAGAAATGCAAAAGGCAAAACAAAGCTCAGTTTCTAAATTTAGCATTGTGAGGGGTGAATGAAGGTTGTGATGGGCCAGTAATATCGTCCTGGTGTCATTTCTCATTATATATTACTCAACAAGACACTAGTTACAGAGACATTATCCAACGTCAAACTGCCTTGAGTAATTTACGCTTCTCCTGACATGAATAAAACAAAGACTCAATACTTATTGGTAACATTTAACTGGGAACTAATGCTGACAAATAAGTATTTAGCTGACCATATCATTAGTAATTCATATTAAAGAAACCAAAATCAATCAAGGCAAAGAAATGCCCACAATACAAAATTGTGCCAATAATAAGAATTGAACAACACTAAACACTACTTCTTCAGATGGTATCATGCCACTGTTAGATACATACAAACTTACACTCCAAACCTTGACACCTCTTCCTAACAAAGTATTTTAAGGGGCTTGAGCCACTTTCGAACAACTCAAAACACACAAATACACATACATAAAATAATAATAATAATAATAATAATAAATAAATAAAAAGACAAAACTTAGGTACAGAACCTTAGATGCCGTTCCTCAAGTTCCCCACTTAAAATTCAGTCACGTGGCTACTTGACTAAAAAATACACTTAAGTCACACCTAAATACTATAAATAAGTCTCGCTTTAAAAAAAAATACTCCCCATGTGAAAAAGTTAGTATTTAGTCCCAAAACTTTTTGGGTTAGTCATGGATCCTCAACAGACTAACGAGGGTCAACCACTGTACATATAGGATCAACTCAAGAAATGTGAATAACATTTTATGCTGGCCATAAACCCACCACAACCCTCATTTGTCCGCACCTAGGACCAGATAAAAGGTCATACCTAATGCACAAAACTTCCACTTTTCCAGGTTTCAGTCCAGAAGTGAGCAAAAAATACGACACTAAGCACTGAGACACGAAGTATTCACTACCATCCAGATGAGAACTCAAGACAACAAAAACAACCAATCAATCAATGTAAAGTTGATACCTCCAATTTCAGGCGCAGGAACAGAGGCAGAAGAAGGCGGCCTCCCAGTCACTAAACTTCCTTCAACATAAGAAGATCTACAAGGTTTCATCAAATTGAGCCTTCCTTGTTGTGGAAACCCAATAACACTAGACCCTTTTGAAGCAAAATTTGACCATTTGGTCCAAATGGGCTGTTGAAGAGCCCCCATCACTGCAGCTCCATTACACGCTTGCATCTTTGCTTCCAAAACTATATGTCACAAGCTTCCTACATATTCCATATGAAAAAACCCAGCACAAAAATTCAGCTTGAATATCGAAACATACCCAGCAAAAAACAAAATTTCAAACGTATATTTTTTAGTACAGACACCCTTTTTATTCAGGGGTTTTTATTCTTATAGAAAATTATCCATCAAACCAAACAAAAATTTAAGCTAACAACAACAACAATAATAATAACAATAAATTAAGGAACCA
Organism: Castanopsis chinensis; assembly: GCA_032878915.1. Classification (NCBI taxonomy): domain Eukaryota; kingdom Viridiplantae; phylum Streptophyta; class Magnoliopsida; order Fagales; family Fagaceae; genus Castanopsis; species Castanopsis chinensis. The sequence continues at coordinate 1,491,836 of JAVQMG010000127.1, forward strand.
AAATAATCGTTTTTTGACATAAAAAAGAAAACAAAAATTTAGGTTTATGAGATTTTACCTTTGTTAAGAAATTTGTGTATGGGAAATGAGCATAAACAACCCTAGTTTCTTTTTGAAAATGGGAGAGCCGCTGACTGAGTGAGTGGAAGTAACAAATATTAAATTAAAAATAAGAAGAATGTCCACGTGGCAAGGAAACCCAACAAAAAAATAAACCAGCTGACTCTGTAGCTCTCTTGAAGAAAACAGCTGACTAATGAAGAAAACTTTTTCCAAATTTATTTTGGAGTTGCTACTGAGTCCAACAAATGAATTTCTCTCCTTACAAAAAAAAAAAAAAAATCAAACAACAAAGTTGAATCAGAACAAGGAAAAAAAAAAAAAAAAAGTCACGCCGATCTGACCCAGTCTGGCAGTGGGGAGGCAGAGGAGGCACTGCTGCTTGGTGAACGCCGATCTCTACCGACTTTGTCCTTCCGACGACTCTCTCTCTCTCTCTCTCTCTCTCTCTCTCTCTGCTGCATTCTTTCTCTCTCTCTCTTCTATTTTCTCTGTGTTAAAGGTAGGGGTGTGCAAAAAACTGAGGAACCAAAAAAACCGCTTCAAATCGACCTAACCAACGCAAAAATTTCGGTTTGGTTTCGGTTCGGTTCGGTTTCGATTTTTTATATAAAAAAACCAAAGATTTCGGTGGCACATTTTAATGCACCAAACCGACCGAACCGAACCAACCAAACCGAACCGATATACATTTTTTTGATAAGGATATTATATATATATATATATTTATGCAACACTTAGTCATGTTCCCTTGTTCAATCCTTCACCCAAACATTTTTGAGTTTTTTTTTTTTTAAACCATTAAAGGTTAAAACCCTAGCCACTTATACTTATAAATTCTTTTAGAATCCAGACCAACCAAACTTTTCTTTCCAGCCGCCCCTACCATTTCCTTTTCTCTCTTGCCATTTTTTCTTATCTTAAACATTCTACACTTATTGTTTCCAGCCGCCCCTACCATTTTTTTTCTCTCTCACCATTTTTTCTCATCTTAAGCATTCTACTCTTTTCTTTCCAGCCGCCCCTACCATTTTTTTTTTCTCTCTCACCATTTTTTCTCATCTTAAACATTGTTGTTTAAAACCCATGTTTTTTCCAGTCCCTCTCTCTCACAATCTCTGCCTCTGCCGTCGCCTCCCTACGCTGGCTTCCCCACAGTCCCTTTTGTTTGGATGGTTAAAAAACACATATAGACAGTCACGTTGCTTTAGTGTTTCTTCTCCGTTCTTTTTTTTTTTTTTTTTTGGTGTTTGCTACTTGATTGGTGCTTCGTGTTTGGGTGGTGAGAAAATGTGAGAAAGCAAAGGAAATATACATATTTTCTTATTTTGGTATGTTTTTTGATTATATACATTGTAGTACCAATGGGCTCGAATTACACACAGTGGGCCGGCCCAAAAACTCTCACAATGAAAGAAGCCCAACCCCACATCTTGAAATGGTCCGAGGACGTAATCAGTCCAACCTATAAAGTCACGTGATAAAGAGGGGTGTCATGCATGACCAAAACACCAAGAAATGTGACGTCCAAGGACAACATAGTCCTCGGCAAGTGTTGCCGAGGACGATGTGAATGATCTAGCAGTCCAACAGCGCCCCTGATGGAGGCCTTTGATGCTGGAATTAAGGAAACAAGGATAAAGAATAAAGGGGAGGGGTAGGAGAATATCCAGAAAAAAGCTGCTATCACCGCATTTAAAGCTCTACACCTGCTTCCCTGGCCACATTAATAAAGAAGTGACGCCTGAACGTTGGGTTTGAACCTTATCTTTACCACCAGAGACCTTAGTAAAAATAGATGATGGGACAAGTATCCAAAAGAGAAGAAGGTCCAGACTACACGTGGAAGAAAGGAAAAAGGAGAGAGGCCTATAAAAGGTGAAGGAAGGAGACAGAGAGGGGGGAGAGAAAAAATCAGAGAAAGGGAGGGAGAGAGAGAGAGATAACTTGTAAGAAAACTCAAACATTTGTCCTCAGCAGTAATATACGAAGTAATATTTCGTCCACGTTTGATAAGTACGCATATATTCTATGATTAAACCGAACCTTTATGTTATCTACCGCCCAAAACCCTAGATTAGAATCCTGCTCTCTATAAATTCATTGTTTAGGGCTCATAGGCTTGATCCGGAGGTTTGATTCAACACAAAGCTTGATTTGTGCCCTTACATACATGATTTTGATTTTTTGTTGTTTGCTTGGTGTTTGGGTTTTTGGGTGCTGAGAAAATTTGGGAAGAGAAATAGTTTTTTTTTTTTGGTCTCTGATCTGTTTGTTTTTAAGAAATTGGAAGCAACCGAAAACCGACCAAACCGAACCGATTGAAATTTAGTCAGTTCAGTGTCGGTGTTCCTCCCTTTTGGTTCGGTGTCAGTGTTCGTCCCTTTTGGTTCGATGTCGGTGCCAAATTTGGTATAACCGAAATTTCGGTTCCGTGAAAAAATTACACTTCAAACCGACTGAACCGAATCGATTACACCCCATAAAGGTGTAACTGTGAAGTAAATAGAATAATGGTAGAGGGTTTTTTTTTTTTTTTTGATAGAAAGAATGATTGAGGTTGAGTAATATATAAATAGGGTGTGAAAATGCGTGGTTTTGTATGGAATCGTGTGATATGGAATTTAATATTAGATAGGTTTCTTTTTCTTGAGAAAAAATAGAAAGGGATACTTAATTAATTAAAAGTTAATAATCTAAAAAATAAGAAATTGTGAAATTTTTAATGAATAAATTCACTCTAAATTACATAGATTTGATAAATTTCAAGAATAATATAGATTTGATAAATGAAAATTAATGCAAACATGAAAAATATGATCATTAAAAAAAAACATTGTTGAAAATTTTTAAAATATTACCATTGGTAGGGTGTTTTGAGCAACAATTTTCAGTATTTAAACATTACAAATATTTTCACACATTTTTTTACCTACATATATATTTTCAAAAAATACAAACAACATTATTAGAATAACATTACCAAACGGTACCTAGTTATTGAGAATTAGAAAATATAGTTGTTGGGAATGAATAAAAAAATATATAAAAAATAAATAAATGAAGATTAAAGAAAGAATAAAAAAATAATATTTAAATGAGATAAAGAAAAAATAGTAAGTCTATTAAAATGTATATTTGAAAAAGTAAGTAGATAAAAAGACAATGCAACAATTTATTCTCCAAACTGAAATTAAGTGTGCATTTGGGAGGAGTTCAATTTTTCAGCTTATATCCAGTTTCAACATTTTTTTTTGGTTACTATTCATAATTCTTACTATTTTTTTTTTTTTTAATACTTTTCATTGGTTGCTGTTAGCATATATTTTATTTTATTTTATTTTTAATACTTTTAATAAAAAATTCAATTTTAACTAAATAAACTATTCTAAACGGGCGCCGAGACCTCTCCAAAAAAAATAAAAGGGCGCCGAGACTCAAAAATTAGAAATGGAGGGTGTCCGAAGATGAGGAAGGAGGAAGCGCTGACCGTTTTTAGAGATTAGTCAATTCAATATAATGGTGGGTCTACACGGGTTGGGCCTTTTGTGGTGGAATAATTATTTTAAAGCTGAGTGTGGGTTTTGTTTTGAATGTGAGTGGGCTGGAGTTTTTTATTCCAATGGGGCTTTCATCAGTCGGGTTTTGCTCTTTGAAGGAAGGGAAATAGTTGATGATGATGTCAATAAGGAAAGACATTGGAGTTGGGATGAAAAGAAATGGTGATGTTTTATTTTTTAGTGCAAAATGATTTTTTAAGAATGACCTATTTTTAATATTTTTTTGCTTATTCTCATTTGAACCCATAGCCTGCACATTACTGCTACAGTGAAAAAAGTGCATGAACAGTACCTGTTACTGTTCATGCATGCTGACAAAAAAGAAAAAAAAAAAGAGAGAAAACGCAGAAACCAGAAACGGAAACGCATAAGCTGGATCCAGACATATACTTAGTGTGATAAGAATGATGTTATTCTCTTTCCCATAGCCGTGGGGATGCAACGATTTATTTTTGGGGCCTCTACAATGGAATGATGATTATTTTTTAATAGAGAAAAATGATAGTTTATATATGAGATCCCTAAGGTTTAAGAAAAGTGAATAAGAATGTGTGATATCACTTACATATTCTAGCAATTGAAACAAATGTCATACGAACTCCCTTAATTCAGCTACGCAATGAGCTAAAATATGGATGTCCGTATCAAGATTTATCGTGAGTTATTAATTGTTAACTAAAACCTTAATTGTTGATTTAAGGTTCACAATCCAATAGTAAAATTTCATGAAAATATTAGTAAATCATGGCCAACCATCCCCCCCCCCCCCCCCTTTGGTTGAATGCAAATATAAACACGTATAGTCAATCATCAATCAGTTTTCTTTTCAAACGAAATCTTAATAATCCCACAGATTTTGTACTCACCTTCAGTGGAACACGAAACTCAATATTGGTATTCACAAAGGTCATTGATTGTCACTAACCATTAGATCAAAATTGATTGTCACTAACCATTAGATCAAACTAGTGTATAGCCCGTGTCTACGCATAGATATAATTAAAAACAATCACAATTATATTGTTTAAATTATACATTTTTTAGAAGATGTTCAAATTATATATGGTATTAACTTATACTTTTTTAAAATCATATATTTCTAAAATATGTAATGGTTTCTCATTTTATATATAAGATTTAAAATTTAATCGGTTTTTGACTCTTCAGTTTTCGCACTGAATAATTCACTTGCCACAAAAATTAAAAATTTAGATGAACATGTGGTGAAAAATTGGGCTTCAATTTAAATCAAAGTTAGAATCTAGTTGTATTTAGACTATTCAATTTTTTGCACTAAATAATTTACTTGGCGCAAAATTTAAATTTAAATGGGACACATGCTGAAAATTTGAGAATCCAATTAAAATTTAATTAGATTTTCACTAAGTTTTGACTATATATACATATGATTGTTACAAGTGCCCTCATTATTATTGAAAAATTAAACAAGAAGAATTTCCACATGGCAAGGGAGTAGGATAACATAGTTAAAAGGGGGAAAAAAAAAGATACTTGAAAATAATGGGTTGTGTCCAAAGAAGAAGAAGGAGGAGGATGAGTTTGACTTGGATTTGATCTTACTTTTTACAAGTTGCCTACTTTTTTGTTTTTGTGGGGAGTGGAAGAGTCCCCATTCAGGCCTTAAGCCCAATAAGTAACCGAGCTGCGAGGAACAAACTAAGCCTAGCCAATGTACTAGAAGGAAGGCCCAAAGGACAATGAGCTGTGGAAGAAAGGAAGCTGGACCATCCTCAATACTACAAAAGAAGAGAGTAACGTGGGAAAGTAGTTCCTGTGAAAAAGGTAAGGAACTAGCCTTACCCAAGGCATGGTGCACCAATGATCCACGTATAGTTTCTAGGAGATGCCTAGAACCACAAGAAACTTCCTAAACTCACAACAAGATTGAAGATTTTTACCTTTGCATTAAGGATGGGGTTCTTACCTAACATTTGCCGCATTGAATGCATGTGAGACAACCTGAACAGTACAAACACCCCCCAAAAGTCAGAGTTCCAGGATAAAGGAAGGGAGGAAACCGATAAAGTAAATGAAAATATCCCTGAAAATCTGGCTAGCAACAAGACTGCTGTAGAGATAAGAGTAAGGAATGTAGCTATAAAGGGGGGAGGGGGGAGATAGGCAAATGGGGGAGGATCACCTTCTTTCGAGAGAGAGATAAAAAGGGGAATAGTCTAAAAGAAAAAGAGAGAGAAAGAGTGTGTAACACCATAGGAACAAGAGAATTTCCTATTGTAACACTTTAGTATTTGAAATATATGTGTTCAAAGAAATCAATTGTTTGAGTTCTCCATTGTAGAGTGTTTATTCCCTATTGTTTACTTATATGTAGTTTGTGTGAGACATTATAGTGGTAATCCGTGGAGAATACCACGAAGGGCTAGTTTTTGTCCGCCCATAGTTTTTATACAACATAAATGAAAGGTTCTCAATGTGGACTTGGAGTCTAATATTGCACTATCTCACATGTATGTATATCAAATAAATATTGTATCTCACGTGGGTGTAATGTTTATGTTCAAAAATTTTATTTTAAAAAAATGCTGAAATGACACTAATCAAGCTGGAATGTGATTCTAAACTTTCACTTAAAAATAAAAGGATTGTGATCGGATAGCATTTAAATTTTTTATTTTATTTTATTTTATAGAAATGTAAACTGTATAGAGAATTAAATAAAACTTCCTTCGTTTCATAGCATAATATAGCTTATCAAATACAATATTGCAATTTGGTTTTCCACTGTATTTATCTCATGCAAATATGACACAATAAAATTTCTCTAATGTCTAATACTAATGTCATTTGATAATTTTATTATATTTTAGGGCTAATTACACGTTACCCGCCTATGATTTGGGCAAAAATCACTTTACCTATCCATAGTTTGAAAAGTGTCATTTAAGTTACCTGTGGTATGTTTTTTTTGTTTTCCGTAAATCACGTCTATTAAAATTAGGGGTAAATAAGTATTTTTGCTCAAATTTTATGTCTCTCTCCTCCCAAAAAAAAAAAAGACACTAAAACAAGAGAAAATCACAAACGTGTCTCAAGAACTCCAATAAATCACAAACTTTATTTTTTGTAACACACTCAAAAGAAAATAACACAAAAGGAAAATTTTACTTAACCCATTAACTTATTTTATTCTCTATACATTAATTTATTCCTTACGCTCTTTCTGCCTATTTCTCTCTCTGTTTTGTCCATGTCTCTCTCATCTCTCACACTCCAATTCAAATCGTCAGCAGCTTTGGGTTGTGGTGGCTTGGGTGATGACTATGGAGGAGCACAAGTTGGCTATGTTGGTTGGGTATAGGTTTTGAGGAGAAGCACGGTGTTGGATTAGGTCTAGGTTTTGAGGAGGAGCATGACATTGGGTTGGATCTGGGTTTTGAGTTATGTTTTTTTTTTTTTTCACTTCCATTTCTTCCTTTTAGCTTTTCATTTTCTTTTCAACTTTACTACAAATGGGTTGGATCTTATGCAAAATTATTTTTGTTTTTATTTAAATTATTTCTTCAGCAAAAACAATCCCAGCAACTAAAACTCAAACAAAATTTCGGGAAAAAATCTCAGCAATCACCGAAACTTAAAACAAACACGTGAACCAAGCCTAGCAACCACCACGACACAGATCGCATACCCAAACCACAACCCACCACTGTACCAAACCCAGCAACCAATGCCACCACAAGACACCGATCTGCCACATCTCCGCCACCCCATGCACGCCGATCTCAACACCATGATCTGCCAATCGCCCACGTCCCACGTCGGTAGATCCACTCTAGTGAAGAGTTTTGAGAATTGAGAGGGAGTTTGACTGAGAAGAGGAAAGAAAGAGTGAGATAAATTTTCACAAAACCCTCATTTTTCTACTACCCCACACACGCCGATCTCAACACCACAATCTGCCAAACGCCCACGTCCCACGCTGGTAGACCCACTCTGGTGAAGAGTTCTGAGAATTGAGAGGGAGTTTGACTAAGAAGAGGAAAGAAAGAGTGAGATAAATTTTCACAAGCCCTCCATTTTGATCTTGTTTCTCTTGCATTTTTGTGCTATTTTTTGTTTTGGGAGGAGAGAGACATAAAATTTGAGTAAAAATACTTATTTGCCATTGATTTTAATAGAGGTGGGTTACAGAATACAAATGGAACATACCTCAAGTGGGTAAAGTGATACTTTTAAACCATAGATAGACAAAGTGATTTTCTCCAAAACTACAAGTGGGTTTAGTGTAATTACTTCTATATTTTAAGAGAAATATTTTATTTTGGCACAAAATAGATTGAAAATGCATTTTTGTGGCCTTAACGATGTTTGTACAATTTTTGGAATTTTATGAGTTAAACTGTGTTTCTTGAGAGTTTCAAGGATAAAGATGTAATTTTAGGAAGTTTCAGGCCAAAAATATGATTTATAGAAGTTTTGGGCCTCAAAATGTGATTTAGAAAAAGGTTTGGGGGGTAATTCCATAATTTGGAATTTTGGAGAAAGGTTTGTGGTTGTGGGTCCACTGGTTGGCGTTAGCAGTGGAATGATTTAAAGTTGAGTTTTTGTTTTGAATGTGATTGGGCTGGAGGTTTGTACATAAACGGGGCTTTCAGTTGGGCTTTGCTTTTAAAAGGAAAAATGTGGATGATGATAATGATGATGTCAATGAGTATAAGGGACGAGCTTGGAATTGGGATGAAAATAAAATGGTGATGCGTTTGTATGATAACATTGAGGGTGGCAGAGAGACGATTCTTTCTCTTCCATGGCCATAGGCGTCCAAGGATTTATTTTTGGGCCTCTACCATGGGCTGATTTATGAGTAGGGAAAAATAACGGTTTATATATGAAATCTCTAGGGATTAGAAAATGTGGATGAGAATGACAGATGAGAATTTTGATATCACTTACATATTTTGCAATTGAGACACATGTCATACTAGTGGACTTCCTTATTTCACATGTGCAAAGAACTAAAACATGGTTTATCCATGTCACATTTTATTGTGAGTTATTAATTGTTGACTAAAACCTTGTTGTTGATTTAAGTTCTACAATCTAGTAGTAAAATTTCATGGAAATGTTAGCAAATTATGGCCTACCATCTTTCCTCTCGTTTTTTGGTTGAATCCGATCGACTTTATCATTAAATATGAACACATAGTCGATCATCAATCATTTTTCTTTTTAAATGAATTCTTAATAATCCCCCAAATTTTGTACCCACCTTGTGTGGGAACAGGTACCTCAATCTTGGTCCTTACAAATACTGTTCCACTCAATCTTGGTCTTCACAAAGGTCATTGATTGTCACTAACCATTACAAATGATTGTTACAAGTGCCCTCATTATTATTATTTTTAATTATAAAGTATTTAGCGTTGGCATTGCACCTCTGAAGAAGTTTTGAGTGCTTAAAAATTCGTCCTACATGATTTATATTATCATCAGGGAATAGATGTAAGAATGCCGGTGAGAATCAAGCTATAACTCCGAGTCTCCGACATGTTAGTTCAGTTTTGCATTGTACATTTGATTAGGCACTGAGCAGAACAAATGCCATGTAATGCCAGGTCCACCAACCATGTTCTTGCTAGATAAATTTGGGAGAAGAAAAGGTGGGATTTGAACTCCAAGTCCACATACTAAACCCACATAAGAGACGACATGTCGTTGGTTCATTCAAGGTGCCAATTACATATGAAGAAAGAAAATAGAATATACCATAGATGTTATGAAGCACTTAGATGTTATCATTGCCATATTTGCTATGAGGCACTTCTATTGAATTGCATCCTGGGTTATCTACCATTTTCAAGGATAAAATATACGTTTGACATGTTGGCTGTAACGTGAAATTTGCAAATTATATGTGCTGAGCAATACACTAGCAGATGTCTTTTTTTCCTGTAATTTATATAAAAATAATAATAATAAAGATGTATTTTTTTCTGTTATACAGCATGTATGGCCAAGTAAAAGATGATACGAGGTGCCACAAAATAAAGGGTTGCAACAACATTTCAAGAACAGATGTACAGAACGAAAAATCCACTCAAGAAGAAAACATGTTAAGAGATAGCTGGTAACTCTTTATTCAACATGTGAAAGACCCCCGCCACTTTCAGATCGTGCCCTGCAAATGAGCAAGAACATTTTCAGTAAGCCCACTATTTTGGAAATTTGGGACCATATATGCAAGTGACCAACTGGTTAAAGTGAAACCTTTCAGGCCCTTAAACAAAGGAAACAAATTAGGTACAGCAACTTAGGTGATTTACCTTAAGTTCCTCAATAAAATTCAACCATGTGGTTGCGTTGGTTAATATAGTACAAAGGGTGTTATTTTCCCCAAAGACAATTAAATTCAACTATGTGGCTCATTGGTCTATGCAGCCACATAGTTGAATGTAATTGAGGATGCTAAGGTGTAACACCTATGGAATTGTATAAGTTTTTCCTTTAAACAATTACCCCACTTGGTACTTGAATCAAAATGTAGGATAGACTGAAGGATATGTACTAATTCATTCAAGTAAAGAGTTCTATCAATGGATTTCAAGCCAGTAGATAAGCCCGTTGGCAGTAGTAAAGGAAAAGAGAGGTATAATAAAATTCAAACATCATTTTAGTAGCAAGTCATGATCTTCAATTTGAAATGTGGCATTGGCATCAATACTGAACATATTTTCATCAGTTCAGCATAAATCATTTGTAATGTATTTGGACTGGCAAACACACAGGTATATATTTTGAAGGAATATATTATTTCCTTACATAACAATCTGATTACTGATTTATGTGAGTCCTGCGAATCCCGCCCCCCCCCCCCCCCTTTTAAATAAAAAATCATGCATTATGATACGAAGTATACAGTATCACAAAAATTACTCAATATTCTTTTTTGAACATTAAAAAAATTTACATTTCAATTAAAACCATCAATTTATTTATTTATTTATATACGCATAAATGCTCATTTCAAATGCCATGAAAAGACAGTATGGAGTTTGAATAATGGCATATATGAACTATCATCCAATGTTTTAAAATCCATTCTGTTGATCATTCTAATTTGCCCTTTGGAAGGGAATATTTCAATACTGTTATATTCTAACGTACCGTTTTAGATGTATAAATAAATGAATTGTATAAATTTAAAACAGTAACTCCTCATTATATAATGCAGTAGGTTCACATAATATCATTTCAATACCAAATATTATAGAATCTTAATATCTTTATTGACAACAAAAAAAAAGTCTTCAATTAATTAATGCACCCAGTATTGATCAGTAAAGCCAGTATTTTGCCTAGTATTTACCGAAATTGACCAGTACACCCGGTATTGGCTGGTACCACTCAGTAGTTTAACCAGTTACCAGTCAATCATTCAAAAACAGCAAACATGTTACTAATCAATCACAGAGAGAGAGGGAGAGGGAGAGAGAGAGAGAGTTACTTGTGGTCTGAAGGATTTGGCATCAGTTCATAAACAATTGTTGCAACGACATCCCTCTTCAACTATAATAATAGACAAGAAAAATGAATCAAAGAATCAGTAACAACTTTTGTTTTTTTAGTAACTAGGACCAACAACAACCATCAAACCTTTATTATGGCAATGAGATTACCTGGGTAGCTTCACCTTTTAGGCCAATATAATGTATCTGAGTTGTGTCACCGCCAAAATTCTCAGGAAAATGCAATGTGATACTTGCCACGCTTTGAAATTTAGAATATCTAATAAAATGTATTGACATTATATCAGAAAGTACACAATAGCTGATCTTAAGACTAAAACCCATAGGTTGCAGAAAAAACTTATACATAATTTCTAATGACATCAACTTGACAATCTGCATTACTACGAAATGAGAAAAGTACTCATGTTTTAGCATCTAAATTATTAATTAAACTTACCACACTTTGCCTTGCTCTCACTTCTCAATATAAAATGAAATGAAGTTTCTAGGCAAAGGCAATGCAGTATGATGTGTATATCAAGAAGAATCAAAGGAAAAGAAGATTACCTTGTCTGGTATTCCAACACTCCTTGCAAATTTTCAGCCAAATCCCACTCCTTGAAACAATAAAAACAAAGGTTTCATATAATTTGAAGTTTGACGAAAACAATAAATGCTTTGACAAGAACAGAGGAGGCACTACCTGAATAGCTTGCATACCTTGAGCATCTGAAAAGTCAATACCATCTCGATTGATGAACCTATCAAAAAAAAAAAAAAAGATAGAAAAATAATTGTGTTTTTTCCCCTTGAAAAAAAGGAAAAATTAGTGCAGTAGAAACCTGGAACAAATTTCATACCATTAAAATTCCTTTGGTGTTAGAGTTAGAGTCAAATATGACATCTATATTAAAAATAAATCAAAGTTAAAAAAAAAAAAAAAAAAAAACTACTCAGACAGGCAAAGCATTACTGAGTTTGGTTTCTCATTGACCTTATGGATTAAAAAGAAAATAGCAGAATTGTTTGCCCTTTGATTTTCTTCATGTATTTGTAATTTTTTGGTCTTCTCTTTCTTGGTTTTTCCCCCTTGCGTGGGTGACGATGCGTGCTAGTATTACAATTAGCATTGAACCTTCTTCCCTTCATATTTGTCCTGGGTAATATATATAGTATATGTGAATCATCCGATTCAGCGACTTTTCTTCATTCAACTTTTAAAAAGTTTAACTATAAAGCATAATACTCTTTTAACTTTTTGTCATTTTCATCTGCTACAATCAGATTCTGAAATACATGGATGCCCATCCAGGAGAGGAGAAAAGAAAAAAGGAAAGAATCAGTACACGTTTAAATACACAGGGAGTGGCAACCTGGCCAGGGGAGAGGAGTGGTTGGTTTTAGCAACAGCTGTATACTTAAAGGCTCAACAACTTGGACAGAATAGAAAATAACAACTCCATAGAAAATCCAGATTGGGCATTACTGCATGTAGACTTCAGCAACTCCAAAATGTCTAACATTTTACCAAACATGGGAAGAACATATTAAGGTAAAAAGGAAATGTGTATGCGTGTGTGTGTGTGTGAGAGAGAGAGAGAGAGAGAGCTTTTAAACAGCCCCCTTTCGATTCTTCATGCTTATAGCATTTTTTGTTCGGACTGCTGCTGTACTCAGCAGAACAGTTTTTCAAAATCTGCAAAAATGGCATCTATGTTTATTAACATGTATAGCCAGGAAAATTGTTACAAAGCACTTTGATTGTCATTCAAAAAATTCAATTAAAACCCCACAAAATGCTATAGCTATAGTACCAACTAGTAAACTCCAAGTTCTTGACTGCACACATGTCAAATGGATGCAGGATGAACAAAATATATAGAGTTGCAGGGTTGGTGTTATAGCAAAGAAAAAAAAAATCCCTGTACAATAGAAATGCTTGCATCATTATTCTAACTTGCAAAATATAAAATGATGAAAAAACGAAAGCCATGTACATAATGGAAATGTTACAAAGGTTTAACCTACACTCTCATCTTGGAAGGACTGGTTCCATCAGCACCACCAATAATTGATATGCTCTTGATCTTAACATCTGACGTAAATCTATCACAGTTAATCCAACAAATCAAACGGAAACATTTAGGAGCCTTCAGGACAATTACTTGTGTTGTAAAGATACTAAGATAGCAGGTTTCTGGATAACAGAAGTAGCGACTTACGGAATGTAAACAAGTAACTCCGGATCACCCTCATTGCTTTCCAAGTGTTCCTGTTGCACAAAGACAATCACATGAACTTTGTACACTGGGCAACAAATAAGCGTATTTTGTACAATAGAAATTTTATATGGTAAGCCAAGCCTGAAAACAGCATCTCCATGAAAGACATGCTGGATTAATAAAACTATGTGAACAAAGAAATGAAAAAGGATATAGCAGGCTAATTACCTCAGAAGAACTAAGGCGTTGCTCCCAAGCTTTAAAAACAGACTTAACACTTCCTGGAACAGACTCATTCAAAGCGTTTACCTAAGTAACGAAACCAAAAAAATCATATAGATAAATAATCAATGTTTTTCATTTATCAAGGAGGAAAGTTTATACATATTAGTTGGAGGCATATTCAAACAATGACTCTGACAGAGGTGGTATCCTGTCCATCAGCAAATAAGAGCTCCAGTGATCCATATCACTCACAAGATCACTGAGTTAGTAAGTTACAGAAACAAATATCATTCCCCTACCCAACACACGCACACAAGTCATTTCTTATTGCTTAATAGTTTAATGAGCATAAATGAAAATCATACCGAGACACATATTGACTTCATCCAAAATGCATAACATGTACAGCAGCATTGATAAAAAAAACTGAACCATTATCTATATGTTTAGTTTAGAAGTTAAAAGTAAATAAACCATTAGCAACACATACATATCCACCTATCAGTTACATATGAAAATTCAAAAGCTGTGACCATATTTTCAAAAGGCGTACATTCCCTTGAAAATTTATAAACAAATAAATAATAGAAATATACACCAACAATTATTATTATAAAAATTTCCATAGAGAAGATACTTTCAACCATATATATATTTCAATTTGTGACAAGAAAACTAGGACAATATGGGAGAAAGGGTCTGATATGCAGATCAAACGACTCAGACTATTTCTCGGACCACTTAAAAAAATCACTCAGTAAGATAAACATATATTTAAGTAAAGAAGAGACCAGAGAAAGATGGAAAAACAAAAACTGAAAAATTGCCAGGATAAATGAAACACAAGATATTGCACTGCTTCGCGATCTCCCCATGCATATGATCATCACAAATTCATCCTAATCCATCTTAGCTTAGAAACATCTCTAAATCGATCACGAATCTGGATTTGGCATGGAACATGGTGCGGAGATTCTTGCCTCAAAGACAGTTTTCCTGACTTGTTTGTTTTGGCAATGAATAAGAATGCTTTACTTGCCTCTCAAATTTCCCTGCTACCTATGACGAGGATTGAATATATTGGATGTTAATCAAGAGAGGATAATTTGAAGATAAATCTTATTATGAATCTTTGAGGGAGTTCAAGGGCAGTTTCTTTTCTTGGTGCAGCATTTGCAGAGCTAGGGTAGCTCGTAAGGCTGTTTTTTCTTATGGAAAGCAGCACCGGGTAAAATCTTGACTGATGATAATTTGCAAAAAGTGACACTTAAAAGTTTTGGACTGGTGTGTCATTCAAATAAGAAAAGTGGAGAGATGACAGAACATCTTTGGCTTCATTGTCCAGTAGCTTCTAATCTGTGGTCTCTTGTGTTCTCTTTATTTGGCGTATCTTGGGTTTTGCCAGAGATGATGGTTCAATTGCTAGCTTGTCGGCAAGGAAGGTTCCATAGTTATAGGGGTGGAAACGCTTGGAAGGTTGCTCCTTTATATGTTTTGTAGACTAATGGTGAGAAACTATGCATCTACTGACTAGTCCTAAATAGTTACACACTGAAATCAATGAATCTGTAAAATATACGAAGGATACATCAAGGATGTAGCCTAATGCAATCATCCTATCAAACAGGGATCTTAACAAGGACTGTTTGAAAATGTGAATGGGACATTCAACTCCATCAAATCAAATGAAAAACATATCAGCAAAAGGTGCCTCCCCACACCAAATGTTGTTCATAAAGAACATCTGGTGCCATCAATATACTATAGATCAAATCCTAAAAACAAAACCTCAATTTTCTTTGAATTTCTCTCCACAAACTCATTCCATATATCCCTCTCCCGTTTCATAGATACATGAGCCAGAATATACTCAGACCCCAGAATTCCAACACAATTCCTAGTGAACATTATAGCCACTTGCTTAACAACACCTCCATCATGACTTGCATGGCCCTCTGACCCAAGCTTCCAATCTTCCTTCAAAATCACTCTATATGGATCCCAACTGGATTTTGTTAGAAAACATAATCTAATCCAGATTGCAAATTCACATACCAAAACCACTTCAACCTATCTCCACTAAAGCTTTAATCAGAAATCCACCTAAGTTTAAGGCATATTGCAACTAATATTTGCAACAGATCACTTGTTGCTTACAAAACAATGGTTTTATATCGTCATATTGGGCATATATGAAATACCACACAAGAAAACTTCTCTACCCTTTCATACTGCTTTGTAATAGTCAAAAGTTTCCATAACCCAACTAGCAAACACAGCAGGGTTGAGCCTAAAAGAAAAACCTATTGAATAACACTGCTCAGTATCAGCAGGAAAGGGAATCAACTGTCTGACAAGTTATTACCTTCAACAATATAATGTAAACAAATTTGGCCCATTCAATACTTTTACCAAACAATCAAACAAAAAAGGAAATATAAGATTCAATATGAGAAAATTCACTTAAAGACAGAGGTGGCCTTATTGATGAAACGATGAGGTAGTGCTGCTTAAGATGATTTGGTCATGTGTATAGGGAAGCAATTGGCATGCCATCGAGGAAGAGTGATTTGATTCAAGTCGAGGAAATGAAAAAAAAAAAAAAAAATTCAGGGAAATAGCTAAAATAACATTAGTTTAAGTTGTAAAAATTGACATGTCAATATGGAGGTCATAGTCATTATGATTTCAAATAGAATAGAATGATGAAAAACAATACAAATGGCCAAGCGTGATTAGCCTGTTTAGCTACATGCTGACCCCAAATGTTTGGGACTAGGGTTTAGTTGTTGTATCAAACTACCAAGCAACCTTTCAATTTATTTTTCTTTAAGAATCAAGAGGAGCCAGTCCATTACACATTATCAGTATCATATCTATAGGCAAACCATTGAAACAAAAAAAAAAAAAATATATATATATATATATATACACACATGGGAAATAAAATTTATGGGATTCACAAGTTTAAGCTACTGGGACATTATAATTTACAAATGAAACATCTGGGCATATGAGAAAAACCATTAATGGGGTAACTGTTCCTTTTAATAGCCAATCTGGGCATTTCAGAAACACAATCAAAAGTACTCACAATGTCAAAAAAGATTAAGTTTTGATTAGTTTTCTGAAGAGAACCATTTACAAGGGTTGAGATAATATATATAAGAGGAGAGAATTGACCTTAGTGAGGTCTATGTGCTTGTAAAGAGACCAATCAGTTGAACAATCATGATCTTCACAACTGTGGTCATGTAAACACGCCATCTCCAAATTCTGGAAATCTCAGACACCGCAGTATCGTTGGTATAGAGAAAAGCACTTGCAAAAGAAGAAGCAAGAAGAAGAAAGCATTTATCAGAAGCGTGACACTTTCTCTTATAAATAAATGGATTAAAGCAAGTACATCACGCTATGTATAATAGCATAAAAGATATACTAAATGTATATTCCTTTATAGATCGTAGCTAATGATGTTTAGAAGTTGGAAAAAAAAAAAAAAAAATAATGATGTTTAGAAGTTATTCTTATTTCGATTTTTTTTTTTTTTTTTGCATTTTACTTTATTTTTTTAATATTTTAATTAGTTGTCTAATTTGCAAAACCATTCAACAAACCAGCATCATAAGAGTAAAATTTAAAATCATAGTTTTAAAAACCAGAATGGTCAAAGAATTGAAAATGGCTCATGTTTTCGATTTTAACTGGATCAATTATAGGTTGAACCGGTTTATTTGATTTTTAAAACCATTGGTAAAATTGATCCCTAAACTTTACCAAAAGTTTATTTTTCATTCTAAACTTTAAGAAAATTTTTTTTTCATTCTTAAACTTTGTAAAGAGTTATTTTTAATAGTTTAAAAACAAAAGCATATAGGTAATGTTTGGGTAGTGCGGCTGCAGCTCGTTTGGCTTTTTTTTTAGTTGAGCGCCTTTTGCTTTGTTCATTATCCATGAATAGTGTATTTAGGCACTTGAACAGTAAAAATTTTGTGAACAACAACTTTTTAATTATTTATTTATTATTTTTAGTTTTCAGCAAAATAAAGCAGTATGCAAACGAACCCATACAAAAAAAAAAAAAAAAAAACTTTTTCAATAGCCATGTTAGAAAAAAGTTATTTTATAAAGTTTAAGGATAGAAAAATAAATATTTTCAATAGTTTTAGAATAAAGATGAATTTTTCAATAGTTTTAAGGGGATGAAAATTTACAACTAACATATTTCAAATTATTCATAAGACTAACAGATGTGATTCCATACCCAAAAAAAAAAAAAACATTATTCCTAAGATAAAGGAATGTAAATCCAAAATAATAAAATTACCAATTAAGAGATGTGTTTCCATAATAATAATAAGAACGAAATGTTTTTTCAAATCAAATTTACAGGTTATGCTCCTTATCCAAATAAAAAATGGGGTAAAATACTATTTTGGTCTTTAAACTTTATCAAAAATTTGTTGTTCATCTCTAAATATTAATAATTTCTTTTTTTGTCCCTAAACTGTTGAAAAGTTCATTTTTCATCCTTGAAATATTAAAAATATTTTATATATGTCCTTAAACTTTACCAAAAGTTTGTTTTTTATCCTTAAACTGTTAAAAAAGTTTTTTTTTTATCCATATTTTTATCTCTAAACTATTGAAAAAACCTTTTACAAAGTCTAGGGATAAAAAAGGAATTTTTTAAAGTTTAGAGACCAAAAACAAACTTTTTGTGAAGTTTAAAGATTAAAATAGTATTTTACATTAAAAAATTACATAAAGCTCCAATTTCATAAATTCGAATTCTAATAAATTATACTAGCCTCATCACACGTGCTTTGCACGTGTGATGATACGCTTTTTTTATTATTATTATTTAGTATTATAATTTTTCTTTCATTACAATTTGAAAAAATTGATATGATTTTTTTTTCCAAAGAGAATAGAAATCATTTTTCAATTAGAAGCTTTTGCATGTTTATCCAAATCCAATTGATGATGTAATAGTTATAAAATAAAATTGATAATGGAATAAATCCAAAAAAATGATAATATAATAGTTTAAAATAGAAACATGGGATAGTTTAGTCTGACACATTTTTTTTTTTTTAACGTGGGATAGTTTTTCCTTATTGTATTGAAGGGGTAGTCATTTTCTTTCAAACATGAGTAGTGGGAATGGGAAGGTTTTTTTTAGACGAAAAGTGGGGAAATTTTATTGTACACGTTTCTTTTTTATAAGAAATTCTATTCACAAAATGTGGAGAAGATAAATACGTGGAGAGTTTTTTAAGTTCTTTATTAGAAGTAAGAATTTATTAGAAGTAGGAAGACATTTCAACATAGGAGTAGGAATTTATTATTTTGTCGATTTACTATTTTAACTTAATTTTTAAGTTTTAGGTAGGGGTTTTTTTACTATAAAAAAAATATCTAACTTTCTTTTGTCAATTTACTATTTTAACCTCATTTTTAAGTTGTTGCCTTGTTAGTTAATTAACTTAAGGGTATTTTTAACAATAAAATAAAGCAATAACTAACTTTCTGTCAAAAAAAAAAGAAAAAACACAGTTCGTTAAAAAGAAGAAAAAAAAAAAAAGAAACTTGAAACTGGTAAAAAACGCACCGTTTATATCATCACCCAAAAGCAAAAGGACGTCATTTTGAGAATTGAGGGAGACCAGTCCACCAAAGCACAGAGAGAGAGAGAGAGAGAGAGAGAGAGAGAGATGGAAGTGGTAGTACAAGGAGAGAGCTCAGATGTGAGCAGCAAGTACACGTTGCATCCTTCACGTATATGTAACGAAGACATATTGCTGTGCATAGATGTGGACGTTGAGTCTCTGGTGGAGATGAAGAGCACTGGCTCAAATGGCCGACCACTCACCAGATTGGACTCCATCAAGCAAGCTATCCTCATGTTCATCCACGCCAAGCTCTCCATCAATCCTGATCACCGCTTCGCCTTTGCCACTCTCTCCAAATCAGCTTCTTTGGTACCATTTTTCAAAATGCTTCAATTTTTTAGATTTTTTTTTTTTTTGGAATTGGATTGGATTTTTCCATGTTATCAATGATTTTAATAGGTACCCATATGGTGAAAACATATTAGGATTCTCTAGAATTTGACATAGGGACACACCCAATTTCGTAACATGCTTTTAAGTGGTCGACTGTGAATGGTGGACATCTTTTGATCACCACTTTTTACATGGATCCACCACTCACAATTGTCGAAAATTTATCCATAGATATTGACGATATTGACATTTATTCTATTGTATGTAACTATGTATTTCTTGATTCTTGGTTTGGCATGTTGCCTTTGTTGAAAGCAAACAAGAATATAGGAAAGAGGAGGCTTTCGAGTTTTTGGATCTTAGAGCCTAGGCACTAGGAAATTGTGCACACTCCAAGTTTTCCAGTGGTTATTGGTTTCCATATTTTTTTAAGACCCAATTATCCAATGCTCTAAGCAACAATTTGGTGAGGATAAGCACCTCTTGCATTAGGGGTAGAGAAAATGTGAGTAGCGTTTATTATATCTAGCTTTCATAAAAAAATCATGTGGGTCTTTCCAAAAATATAAGTCTCTTAGACAGATTTTTTGCAGCTCCTGATATGCTAGTTGGATGGCAATTTTGATATGTCAAAAATGGAACGAAATATGGAAGTAGTTGATCACTTTTGCGAGTGGCTGTCTGCCTTAGACTTATTGTTCTCTTTGTAAGGACTTGATGCACATCGCATAGATCTATTTAGCATATCCATTAGGTTCACATCATTTATAATCCAGCAGGTTAACTAAAGAAATGCTTTCTTATTAATGAGAATGGCAATTCCAGTAGTCTATATTACACACACAGTTTAAGGCTGTAAGTGGGTGCATGGATTTATAGAATTCGGATCTTAGACATCATCAAATTTCATTTTCCCTTGAGGTTGAAGGAAAAAGCTAGCTATGGCAACATTGTTTTAGTTTATTTTAATTTTTTATTATTTAGTTTAGCCTTTTTCTATTGTACAATGCATGCATTAGAAAGTGCCAGGCAAAGCATCATTAGTTTTTTCTTTTCTAGAGAACTTTATTGAGAAACAAGCTGCCAAGCAGCCAACAAGCCAAAGGCTACAACAGGGAACATTCAACCAGCAATACTACATCAGAGTAACAATGGAAAAGCACCTGAACAAACAAGTGCAAACCAAAACAAAAACTCAAAGAACACAGCTAGGTGCAGGCTTGCACCATATAACAAACAAACTACACAGCTAACTAGGACTAATCTACCAACAAGTAACAAAGAGCTAGCCAGAATTTTGCCTTCCAATCAAATCCTTAGATGTGAACACAAAATCAGAAATACCCCACCTGATGCATATTTTGGTGTTGATACCAGACCTAGGATATGTTCCTTTAGTTTCAATCCTTGCCATCACCTGTTTCCTTATGAGACCAGCAATTTGATCCTCTGTTTTAACAGCTCCCAAATGCTTTATAGCATTTCTTTGTGCCCATATGTGGTATATACACGCACTAAAACCCAATCTTTAGCAGTCAGCACTTAGGCTTTTACCTTTCCAATTTGTTGCAGCACAATTGGTGAGATTTTTCCAGTCTTCATCAAGCCTATCTTGATAATACTAGTTCCTGATGTTTCTCCAAAGTCTTTTACGAAAGGGGCACTTAAAAAAAAGGTGATCTCTACTCTCAGAGCTTCCTCTGCATAACAAACATAAAGGATCACAGGTTATTCCCCAACTAGCAATCCTGTCATAGGTAGAGTCTGTCCCTAATAGCCAGCCAAGTGATGAAAGCATGCCTGTGGATGGCTTTGGTGAGCCATGCAATCTTCCACCAACTAGCAGTTGGTTTTTTTTTTCTAATTTGATCACAAGCGCTTGAGATAGAAAAAATTCGTGATTTTGAAGGAATCCATACAATTTTGTCACACTCACCAATATCAATCAAAGGCAATTTACTTAAAATTGATACAAGGACATCAGACCTTGCACTTCCCCAATTCCAAGCTTTGTATTGAATCACACTTGACAATTTAGCATTAATTGAACTAGTAGCATCATAAACAACCCTAAGCCCAAACTTTTGATAAAGAGGGCCATCAGGATGCCAATTGTCATGCCACATATATAATGCTAGATCCATCCCCTACCAGGAACTTTATAAAGGGTCTTTCCAAAGCTCTAAGTTTTAAATTTTTTCTCCACCCTCAGGAACAACATTGAGGAGCTTTGACAATCCAAAAACTTTGGCCCATAAGAAGAAGAATTTTGACCCAAGCAATCCACAAGGAGCCAGCATGGGTAAATAGAAGCCAAATAAACTTCATGATTGCAGCTTTATTCCACACTTCAACCCTTTTGATACCTAATCCACATGCTGCCTTAGGTTGGCATACCTCATTCCAGGCAACTTTAGCCCCTGTCCCATTCCTCTCAGTCCCATTCCACAGGAAAGAAGACAATTTCTGTTCTAATTCTTTTATAATGCTCTTGGGTAGAATAAACACATTTGACCAGTAAGCTTGCACGCTGAATAAGACAGATTGTATAAGCTGAAGTCTACCTGCAAAGCTAAGCATCTTGGATGACCAAGAATTAATTCTTGCAGTGATCTTAGTCAGCAATGGGATGCAATCTTGGTGCTTGAGTTTACCAGAAATAAGAGGGACACCTAGGTACCTGACTAGCAAGTGGCCTTCCTTGAACTTAAGAATATTTAGGATTTGTTGCTTTAAATTTCCTTGTAGACCAGAAAAGAAAACTTCACTCTTAGAGGAATTAGCTGATTCCAGCATGTTGATTGAATTCTGTTATATCTGCTTGAATAACTCCAATTGAGTGCAAATCAGCGGGGTGCAAAAATCATAAGGTCATCAGCAAAGCACAAGTGGGTTAGTTCCAATTCTTTGCACTTAGGATGAAATTTAAAGATACTGAACTCCTGAACTTTACAGAGCAAGATTCTTGAGAGGATTTCCTTCCCAAGTACAAATAGGTAAAGGCATTGTTAGTTATACCACATTGTGCGTTTGATGCATTAGATATGTTAAGATGGAACAATCAAATACCCCCCCGGGTAATGAATTAAACTGGTTTTGCCTGTGTAACCCAAAATTTATTCACAATCATTTATTTATTAATGTATTAGATATGTTAAGATTGGAACATGCAAATACCCCCTGGTAATGAATAAATATAACTGGTTTTGCCCGTGTAACCCAAAATTTATTCACAATTATTTATTAATGTAAGTATTTTTTATTAATTTAGAATTGTTTTGGTTCCTTTTTGCTATCATGTAGCTTAGGAAAGAATTTAGTAGTGAAGTTGAGTCCGCAGTTGCTGCAGTTATGGGACTCTCAGCTACTTCATCATGTGGTCCTGCTGATCTTACCAGTCTGTTTCAGATAGCATCTCATGAAGCCAAGAAATCCCGTGCTCAGAATCGAATTTTTAGGGTGGTAAGTAGTGTGGGAATCACTTTCTGTGTATCTTTTCATGTATTTGTTTGTTGCCATGCATTCTTCTGTTTAATTAACCTATGAAATGGGTGCAAATTGTTGCTCACTGATTATGATGATCTTGTCATGCCTATGAAACTTCTTTGATGCATGCTCTATCTATAAAATCTGACGTGCATTATGATATTATGTTGTGTTTAGATTCTTATCTACTGCAGATCATCTGCAAAACCTCATCATCAATGGCCTGTAAATCGAAAACTCTTTACCTTAGATGTTATTTACCTCCATGACAAGCCTGGACCTGACAATTGCCCCCAGGAGGTCTATGATGCACTTGTAGAGTCCCTTGAGCACGTCAGTGAATACGAGGGCTACATTCATGAGAGTGGGCAGGGGCTAGCACGTGTTCTCTACCGTCACATGTGCGTGCTGTTGTCACACCCTCAACAGCGTTGCCCACAAGAATATGTTGACATTCCCAAGTCTCTGACAAAGAAGTTGCCTGCATCAGAAACAATGCCTTGTGATGATAGTGTTCCTGTATCCAGCCAATGAGAATGTATAAAGTTAAATTAGAATCTAAGGGGTAGTGCAATCAGTTGGGGGCAACACCTCATGAAGCAGAGGTCACCAATTCAAATCTCCTTTTACCCCCCTCCCCTTGGGGCCAAAACTTAACAAAAAAAATGTAAAAAAGTTAAATTAGTGTTCTTGTGTTCCTTCTTATCTTTTGGTTTTCTAAGTATGACTTTAGATCTTTTTAAAAGAAGTTGATATGAACCTCTTTTTAAACGGGAACAAGGAAATTATTTGACCTTCCATCTATTTGTATAAAGTCTCTATGTTTTTTTCTTATGAAAATTATAATGCACTGTTAAATATGAATATCGACATTGGTTATTTTTATTTTTGTCCATGTTTATTGAACATGCAAAGATCACATATGGATTTATTTTTTCCAAGAGAAAATGTGATACACTGTAATTATTGCCGGTATGTAGTCATCGTCTGCAAGTCCTATCCAAATACATGAATACTTGGGTTTTGAATACTTGGATGATTTGCAACATGTGAATGTATCATGACTCATTTAGCACAACACTACTCAAGTACATTTTGACTCAATGTTTGGAATCTGGTCTTCCAAGCAAGCCTTTTTTCCTATGATCCATAAACCATATGCACTTTATCAGCAATACCTTAATGATTTCAAATGAAATTTACAAGTGGATTCGAGTCAGTTTGGGACAGAGAGACTCCAGTTGATTCACTGCCTCGTTGGTACCTTGATTGCAGTGCCAATTTACATGTTAAGTGGGCAGACTTATGAATTATCTGATCAAACAATGATACTGAAGTTTCAAGATGATAAATTTGAAGTTATTCAAAAATCTGTTTTGGTGTGTGTTTCTTGAAAATGATAAAAGATATTAAATCATCCAATTGATCAATGGTTTGTGTCTGTAATATGGGACTATATAACTCTATTTATTTGTTGATAAATGACCATATAACTCTTTAGGATAAGTGTTGCTTCTGAGAGACTTTGCTATATCTTAATCTGAATATCTTTGAAGAAACATAATTGATCCAAAAATTTTGGGATCAAGGCTTGTTCTATAATACAGGCCCATCTATGTGAAACTAAAATTTTTCTACTTGTGAAAGGAATCAATTGACCATCGTTTTCTGTTATAATCTGTTTGGGTCAAATTAAATGAGGGTGAACATCTTTTCAAAGTCTCTACCGTTGTCCTTTTACCCAACTTATTTCTTCAACAAAATAAATTAATAAAAACAAGCTATACCAAACACCAAACGAATAATATATATCACATGCTTACCTATTTTTTATTCACTTGTTTTCCCTTTTGTTCATTTTTTGTCTGGAATTGATCCTTCAATCATCAGAGTAAGATGATGATATGTGTGTTTGTCAATCACAACATGAACAGTATCCATAAATGGGGAATAGGACCTAAAATTAAACAAAAACTATCCAGAAAATTTGAGAAGTCAACTTAGACATATAAATCTAACCACCCAATATATTATTGATGATCCTCAATAGGTCTTCAGATTTTAGGGTCAGGATCCATTTGACAAGGCTTATTGGCTTAAAGAAATCGACCAGCATAATGCTTACAATGTTTGTCTCTTATCCACTAGTAGATACTAGCACACAATTATGAACCATGATTACGCTATAAGAATAGGATAAAATTTCTAATTATATTTATTCTTTACAAAGTTTGACCAACTGCTTGCATCTTTTCATAAATCTGTCTACTGTTTTGTTGATTCCTATTGCGGCATTGCCATGGATCCATTTCCTTTCCCTGTAAAGTGCACCAACTTGGTCAATGGTCAACAACTATCTTTTATCTTATTCACATTTTGTTAGGAATCAACATTTGTTTATTCCTCCATTTCTTGATCACCCACTCAAGCAACAAGTTAATATAAGCTTGTTTAGCTTTTGGGTCAGACATTTCATTTTTAATAAATTTCGTATGCGTTTGGATTAACTTTTTGCTAAAAATTAGTAAAATAATAGTTGTATTTAGAAAAGTGAGACTTTAAAAGACGGCAAATAAGTTGATAAGCATATAAATTAGAGGGCTAATTCAAGTTCACCTGAAAATAAAGTCGTCATGTACGTGATCACAAGCGAAGTAACTAAAAAATTGGAGTTTCAGGTTTTAACTATCATTCAACTCTAGACATAGTTCAACATGTGACATTATTTAGATGATTCATAAATAAAAAACCAAGTCCATACTAACTTGCATATAGTAATTTTAATTTGATATTACAGAATAGGATTTAATGCATGAAAAGGATATAAAAAATTACTGTCACAAACAGAAAAAGGTGTGCAAGTTTGTCAGTTTGAACATGGATTTGAGTTCCATGGGGTGCATCATGCATGTAAAAAGAACCAGCTTATAAAAAGAGAAAATACACATCATGTGTCCCTTCAAATGAATCTTGGGGTGGCCTAAAATAATACACAACAATTAAAAAACTGTGAATTATTGAATCTAAAGCGTGCTTTCTGACCTCTGGGAGCCACTTCTACAGTTATCTACCTCTTATAATCATTATTTTTCTGTAACATGCGCATCTTGGTGTCCTTGGATTCATGATTAAGGAAACTGCTTCAGTTATCCTTGGACTATAAAAGTAAAGTGAAAAAAAATAGAACAAATAATATAAGTTGCAATGGGAATCTGCATATCAGTTGCATCAAAGGAGATTCATGATGCTGAAGAAAGCCATGAAAATGTGATATTCTTCCAAGGAAATAATGTTTCTAATGAAGCTCTGGGTCTTGGCTCTCTTTACTCTAAGCAAGGAAGCAAAGGACTAAACCAAGATGCTGCCATTCTTTACCAGGTTTTGTTACATGGTTCTCTCAAGTTGTAACTATGGTCCCTAGTTTTACAGCTTGTGCTAAAATTAGAATTTAAGTTAGTCTTCATTCTCATGAGAAAAGTCAACTTCTCAATTTAGTTTCTCATGTTTCTTCATAGTCAATTCAAAATCATTTATATTGTAGCAATGAAATCATTGTATGATATGTTTGTTCATTTAAAATTTTAAAGCTATCCAAAGGTGTACCAGTACCATAAAAGTTTATGCAAAAGTTTCCTAGATAAAATTGGACCATACACCGCTGGTGAAATCCAATTTACCATGGTATACAATCTTGGATTTTTAGGGAAAAATCAATGGCTTTTAAAACTACTATAATTTCAACTAACATGTAGTACTGTACTATTAGTTTTGAAACATAAATTCTTTTTTCTTTAATAAGGGCTATGGAGTAGAAGATGGAGCTTTCTGTGGAGTTTTTGATGGGCATGGGAAAAATGGTCACATAGTTAGCAAGATAGTGTGTAACCGCCTGCCTTCGCTCTTACTAAGCCAAAGGAATGCTCTTGCAAAGACTTATACAGTAGCAAATGATAGTACTTTCCAGAACCATGTTGAGAGAATAGATGGTGAATTAAGACCAAGCAAGAATTTTCACATATGGAAAGAGGCTTGTATCAGTGCCTTCAAGTTGATGGACAAGGAGGTACAACTACAAAGGAAGTTGGACAGCTCTTGTAGTGGAACAACTGCTGTTGTAATCATAAGACAGGTAAAAAAGGCCAAGTAGTTATGAACGAATTACTTCTTATGAATTTTTCAATTTGTTTCTTAATTTTTGCTTCCTTTCTATAATTGGAAAACTAAACAGGATGAAGATCTTATTATAGCTAATCTAGGTGACTCCAGAGCTGTCTTGGGGACAATCACCAACAATGGAGTTACTGCCATCCAGTTAACCACTGACTTAAAGCCAAGCTTACCTTGTAAGACCTCATTTCTTTCCCAACATTATATGCATTGAAAAATTGTAGGGCTGAGGGTATATACTACATAGTATTTTGTTATGGTACTTGTCCCACCAAGGAGTTGATCCATACAAGTAATTAGACACAAATTTTCACAATCTTTTCGCAACTGCTGATGTGATAAGTTGTGATTGGGACAATATCACTTTCACATTGGCCTGTTATTTACACTACCGTTATTTGCACCAATTGTAACATGTCAACTACACAGTTGTGAATTTTTTTTCCTTGTTATTTCACTCACCTTACCATTGAGGACCTACTAATTTTAGATAACTTTTCAGTGACTAATCAATTTTCATTTCTGACATAGGTGAAGCAGAAAGAATAAGGAACTGCAATGGCCGGGTGGCTGCATTAAGGCAAGAACCACATGTCCAACGAGTGTGGCTGCCCCACGATGACTCTCCGGGCCTAGCCATGTCACGAGCTATAGGAGACTTCATTCTCAAAAACCATGGCATAATTGCCATCCCCAATATCTACTATCACTGTGTAACTTCCAACGACCAATTCATCATTCTTGCAACTGATGGGGTAAGTGCAAATTGAATGAAATTTTAATTTGTACATGTTTAAGTGTCAGATACGTTTTCATTCTCCTTCTCATTGTATTGCTAATTAGTATAATGCGTTTAATTTTCATCGTTTGTGCCTGAAAATGTAGGTCTGGGATGTGCTCAATAATGATCAAGTTGCATCGATTGTGTGGGCAGCAGAAAGTGAACAGGCAGCAGCAAGAGCCGTGGTGGAGGCGGCTACTGCCACATGGAAAAAGAGATACCCTTGTGCAAAAGTAGATGACTGCACTGCGACTTGCCTCTTTTTACAAAAGAAGCAACATTTTATTGTGCCAGTGGAAACTTGAGCTAGCAGCATTTCTTCCTCTATTTGAGTATGTGGCAGTTCCTGCCTTGTTTTGGCCTTGGCACAATCTTGAGTTATTTGGCACAGTTCTTTTTTATTATTTGGAAACCAAAAATCAGAGCAATTACTGGGAACAAAACTAGTTGAGTGGAAAAGGAATACAGAACAATTGCTTTCAACTATATAACTATTTACTAGTGCATCTGTTTACTTGTTGAGTAGCAAGATAATTAATTGTATCAAGAACAATTTAAAAGGCTCAGTGGGGGAAAAACAATGAAAATATACAGATAGATTCAGATTAGAGATTCCCTTTTTAATCCTAATCCAATAAGCTTACCATTTGACATTTAAAAGGATGAGAAAACGGTGACTAGGAGGAAATGAACTACATTCTTCACTTGAGATTCTATTGGAATTAAAAAAAAAAAAAAAAAAAATCCAATATCATTATCATCAATATGGCAGCAACCTTTGTACAAAGGTAAAAAAAAAAAAAGAAATCTGTTGCCTCTAAGGAATAATCCCCCCCAACATATCCACACAAATGGGCTGAACACTTTGTTCTGTTTATGGCATAGAAACAAAAAATATTTTCGCACTTCATCTATGAATGAAAACTATAATACCAAGTTATATAAGGTTCCTATGATTCAAAAATCAAGCTGCATCACCCTTCATATCTTCTCCAAGAAGGTCATCGTCATAAGAGACAGATATTTGACTGATCATGTTGATTGTGCATTGAGATGTTAGCTTGGAACCATCTGAAAACTTGAGTTAGTATCCATAAATGAATTTTCAATTCCTGGTGAACCACTCTCTTTCTTTTGCTTTCCTCCTCGTCTAATATTTGATTGCTTGAATTGCTTCTGCATAATGATTTTTATTTTTAAAATGTCAGCACTTTACGTTACATTCACTTCAAAAAATCACCATGAATGATGCTATGATACAATGAAGGAAGATTATTTACCAAATTATTTAGAGCAAAAGGGCAACAATTTTAAAATAAGCTGTGGACGGTAGAGTCAACACAGTACAGGTACACTGAAACATTTTTCATATTGATTTACCATCATTAAGCATAGCAACTTTATACAACAACCAAAGTAACTAATGGTCATAAACATTTTTATTATAATTTTTTTTTTTTAAATTAGGAAGTTATATATACAAAACCAATGGGATTTGAACCCAAAATCTCACCCTCCACCCACTCTTGTCAAAGGAGGAAATGCCATTGCTTTACAAATATAGGAATGAATGAATAAAGCAAACTACTCTTCTTTCAGATGAATAAAACAAACCATTTGAGACAAATATGAAAGTATTCTGTCCCCTTCAATCTTTGACAGCTAGTCAGCTAGACTCCTAAGTTTCTTCAGTTTTAACAACCTGACTCCCTTTTCAGTATGCCCATGAAAAGAGTATGAATGTGATTGGGCATTTACATAAGCCAATAAAAACTAACAAGTATTTATGTAATCTTAGATGTATGAGATGTGGGCCAGTTTTGACTCCCACAGAGAGAGAGAGAGAGAGAGAATTATGAGCAAGAAACCAATCTCCAAGGAAGTGGCATCTCGAAATATGATTGAGTCAAAAGGGCATGCACTTCAGTTTGCCTTTTCAGATTATTAGTTTATTAAACCAGGGCATCATCATTTGTGTCTTGAGCTCCGAACTGTCAACTTTACCTTTTCTATTTTATATGTTTTTTTCCAGGGGCATCAACAGAAACTATATCTGTTGCAGGCTATTTATTTTTTCTAGTGCCCAATCGACTTAAGGAATATTCTTTGCATCGAGAAACAATCTTTAATTGCTCCAAACACGATAGCATGGCCATTAAGTCTTTTCCAAGATCCACTTTGTCAAACAAACACAGCATATAGATGCATGCAAACAGAAATGTAACACATATGTGCACATGAATTGGCAATTGGTACCTGGAAAACACACTTAAGCTACAACTTAACAGCATTTCAAGCTATACAACAACAACAGCGAGTCAGCAACCAAGTATTGGTTCAGCCACATGTATATAAAATAAATAAAGTTTATTTACACACCTCAAACTCCACTTTTTTCAGTATCTCTTTGTGGGCTTTTGGTTCTCATGTTTTTGGAACTATCGCTGTGTTGTTAAGGTGGTTGTATTATTACATAGGAGTCTTGAATATTGGTACATACTGGATAAACCAAAGATGATGACAATATCAACTAAACCTTAATCTTAATATTTTGTTTTTGTAGCTTATGGAATTTATTGGAGCTTGAAGCAATAAACCTTTGTCTAATACATACATGGGTCTAATGCTCGCTTACCTTTAGGGGATTGAACCGCACTACGTCGACGATGACGAGGTAGAGTTTGGCTGATTCTGATTGGCTCTCTGTCTGCCTCTGCATGCGTGGAGGTTGGTTTTTCTCTCTTGGGGAAACCCATTCTATCTGAAGTGGTCGGCCCAATGCCCATGCAATTTTCACTTCGGTTTTAGGTGGTCAAGCCCAATAGTGGTACGGGGACAAGCCCAATTTAAAAATGATAGAATGTTCTTCTCAAAAAAAAAAAAAAAAAAATACTCCTAATAAAATAGTTAAGAGGGTTATAAAATGAAAAATGTTAAGTTTACAGTAGTTTCACAAAAAATTCTTGGTAGCAAACTATTAGAGGCTGGTAAAAAAGTGATATTAGTGGCAAGCCCAAATCGTAATAGATAATATATGTGAATTATTTTCCCAAAAAAAAAAATGGTAAATTGCAAATTACATCTCTAAATTTTGGGAGTATTTGGATTTTACATTTTGAAATTTTAGAATTTGGATTTTACCCCATTAAAAAGTTACTTACCTTGCAACCGCAAAAGCCTAATTTCCCAAGCTCTAAGTAGATTAGCTAGAACCTAAACAATATCAAGTAAACCTCTCACAATAAGCATAAAGCTTGAAATTGTATCTAGTTACAATTTAGGAATTGCCCAAGCCTAGTACTCTAAAAAAAAAAAAGAAAAAAAAAAAAAAGGCAAGCCTAGTATTTAACTTCATCAATAATAATATATTCCACTTCCAAAGTTTCTCAACAAATTAATTCACAAGGCATACACTCCAATTTATAAAGTTAACCCATTTAATATTATCTCCAACATTATGACTAGCTTCCATAAAATTTACACTACATCATTAAGAGACCCATGAAAGCAAAATCAAAATATTCTCCAAGATAAAAAATTTAAAACTTCAACTAACTCCAAATAAACCCAATGGCAATGGAAAAATTAGATTTACCAACCATCACATGTAACAACTCAAAACCCCAAAATTTTCCACCATACATAAACCTTAAGTAGTCATCATTAGCACAAACCATATACCCACTCATCAAATAATTCTACCAATAGAAAAACCCATACATAAAAACATATAAATATCACTTCCAATACTCATAAATCACATGGGTATCATTATTAAAGTTTAGATAAAAATAACCTTAAGCAAAAGTGTAAAACTCACAAAAAATATTAGAAATTTTTACCTCAAAAAAAAGATGTGAAGGTGCTTATAAGTTCTTAAGAATTTTCCGGTGATCTTGTCGGAAAAATGATGGTGGAAATGGTAATGGTGGTGGTGGTGGTGGTGGTGGTGGTGGTATGGAAGTACCAGTGGAGAGGATGATGAGAGTGATAGAGATGAGTATATGAGAGAAAATGATAAAAAAGAAGAAGAAAGAGTGAGTCGATCAAAGGGTCCGTCCGTTTGGGTGGAAAATAGGGAGGATGGAAAATAAAGGAAAGAATATAGGGTGGAAAATACTGTTTTCTACTGTTCATTTAGGAAAGGAAAATAGGAAGGAGAGAAAACTAGGGAGAAAGTTTTCTCTCTGGGCCCACATTTTTTTTTCCTTCCAAATCGAAAGGAAAATCTGGAGAGAAAAATGTTATGGCAGCACTTTTACAAAAATATCCTCTTCCCTCCTATTTTTTTTCAACATTCTCCTATTTTTTTTTTTCATCGTGACCTAAAACATTCTTTTTTTTTTCCCCTCAACGTGACCTGATCTTCAACATTTTTTTTTTCAACGTTACCTAAACGTTCTCTTCTCTCTTCTTTTTTTTTCAACGTCCACTGAATGTTTTTTTTTTTTTCAACATGACCCAATCTAATTTTTACATTATTATAATAATAAAAATAAAAATAAAAATTTATATATATGATGTGATAAATTTTATATTATGTAATAAGTACAAATAAATCTATTTCTTACATATTATGTAACAAGGGTATAATAGTCAATTTATATAAATTATATTTTCCATCTTTCCATTTTTTTCTCTAACCAAACAAAAGAGTTTTTCACTCTCCCACTTTTCCACCTCTCCAATCGAACACACATGAGGGAAAACTAAATATTTTCCATCTTCTCACTTTTCCCTTCTCACTTTTCCATTCTCTCACTTTTCCACTCCTCCAACCGAACTGACCCAAAGAGATAAATAGTTGAGTGAAAATGAGTGGTGAGGAAGGGTGTTAGGTGGGGCACGTGGAACTTAAAAAATCTGATCTTCACTTTTTTTTTTTTTTGACTAACCTGGACATTACACATGGCTACATTAATATGTCAAATTTTGAAGGGTCAGCTATCATTATGTTAGTTAAGAGCATTAGCAGCAATTAGCTTCACAAAAACACAAAAATGCCATAGCTAAAATTTTTTAGCTTCTTGCTACAGTGTACAGTTATTTATGGATGTGCACTATTGCCAGAAGCTAAAAAAAAATTATGTTCTCCTTCTTCTCTCATTGAACAAATATTTTCTCTTTTCTTCTCTCTCTCTCTCTCTCTCGGCTTCTCTTCTTTCTTCTTTTTTCCTCCTCATTTTTTTTTTCACTCTAGCCGTCTAGTGCCTCCCTTATCTCTCTCATCCCTCAGCTCTGTTAGAGTTTGGTTTCTGGGTTTCTGCCAGCCCAGTTGCTAGGTTTCCATCGAAACCATTGGCGTTTACCATAAGAACCTTCTAGAATCCAGAATTGAAGAACACAAATTCCACAAACACCACATAACGTCACAATCCAATGTGCGCTGAATTAGAATTGTCATAAATCAGCAAAACCTCTTTGTTTTGTGCAGGGGCAGCTTGATACATTTGGGAGCCTAAAGTGAAAATTAATTATCTTGTATTAGATGCAAAATTACTACTAATTAATATGAACTAAATAGAATTTTTTTTTCTTTTGTTTTTTAGAAATTTTATAAATAGAAAAAGTTTGACAAAATTTTTCATACTTGTTGATGTGACAAATTGATAATGGTAAGTAAAAAAACGGTATAAATGGTAGACTTAAATGAGAACTAGTAACAGTTTGTTAACTCAATTCTTATTATTATTATTATTATTATTTTAAAAGCGCAATATTTACAATATTTTTATAACAAATTCTAGGTTTTAAGTTGCTTTTTGTTTTCTATTTGAAAATATCACTATAATTATTTTTTTGCCATCAATAACAACCTATTACTTAACATTAGTTGTAAAAGTAAAAAATATTGCAAACCTTTGCCTTTTTTCTCCCTTTTTTATTTATTTTTGCTCTGGTAAAAAAATATTATTTTATTTATTGATTATAAATAACCCTATTGGTTAAAATTTGGGGGCCTTTTTTTCGCTTGGGACCTTAGGGACCGTTTTTTGAGAAGAAATTCAAAAAAAAAAGAAAAAAAAAAGAAAAGAAATGTTTGTGCTTTTGTTTTTGATTTCACACCTAGAAAATTGTATAAAACCTTAAAACCAAAGCAAACCTTTGCCTTTCTCAGAATGTTAAACCTCTCTCATGGATTCTCGCACTTTCTCGCTAGAATGTTCTTGAATGAGAGAGAAAAAGAAAATAAAAGAAAGGGGGGGTGGGACAGAGATAGGACATTGGACACGTGTGTGGAGAAGAAAAACAAGAAAAAAAGAAAAGAAAAAAAGAAATGAAATGGGGGTTTAAAATATAATTGGGGGTTTAAAATATCACTTGTTAACTTTAGACAATTATTTGCTATCATGTGGCGGCGGCGGCGGTGGTGGCGGAAGAGTTGGTGGCTGCAGTAGTGGCAGCGGTTGCAACGGTTGTGATTGTTGTTTATTGTAGTGAATATATTATTTTATTGTAATAGATATATTATTTTATTGTGATGTTTATATTATTTTATTATATTGAAAGTTAAAATAGATCTACTATTGTTGGATGTTTTGTCAAGTGAGTAAGTAAAATAGATAGAGTAATTTTTTATAGTGTCAAATAGCTAAAAAAATAATACCACTGTTGTGGATGCTATTTAATATCAGTACCTGTTTGATTCATTTATTACAACATCCATATTTTGATGTTACAAACTTACAAGTAGTAGCACATGCATTTTCACAGCCATAACAAATTTAACATACATAAAGTGAAAGAAATGTGAAGATTTTTATAAGCTATCATTACATTGCTTAATACTAACAGTAGCTAACAAGTTTATTTATTACAATGTTCATATTTTGAAGTTGCCAGAAGCAGTACATGCATTTTCACAGCCGTAACAAATTTAACATAGATATAGTACGTGAACGAGAGCAATAAGTATCATAGCCATATAGGTGACTTGATATGTCACCATTGGAGTATCTAAGCAACAGGATAGGACGCAATCTGGGCAAGGCCACAAAGACCTTCTGGAGCACCGGTGTCTCTCTGAATCCGCATGTAGCCATTCTCACCCCAACTGGAGCCCCACGAATTCTACAGTAACCAGTACTTGAGACCATCATTACTTGTTCCATACCCAATTGCAGTAACGGCATGTGTTAAACGAGTCCCACACTCTTGCATGAAAACTCCGCCTCGATAGAATTGAAAATTAAGACCAGAACCGTCGAGGCCAATTGAAACTGGTTGGTTGGCCACAGCCTGTAGTAATGCCTCCTCATTATTGGAAGGTACTTGTTCAAATGCACTTATTTGAGCTGCATGAATAGATTCCTTTTCTTGGTCACAAGTTCCTTCCATGGTCTCATATGGGTATTTTTCTTCAGTAGTGAGCCCTTGGTTTTTTATTATATATCTAAAAGCATTATCCATCGAACCACCGTTGCAGCCCTGATTGCCTTCCACAGGACAGTCCACTAGTTGTTGCTCAGACAAAGAGATCAAGTTGCCGGTTTTGATTTGGGTGATCCCTTCTACGGCTGCCACTGCTGAAAAGGCCAAGCAACTTCCTGCGTGTATAAGAATCAATTATAAGTGAAAAATGTTTTTATGAGAACAATAATTACGGGAATTGAAGCCAAACTTATGAGTGTTGGGAACTGTGATCCTCTTACCACAAACGCCTTGGTGCTTTATGGAGGTAACAGCTCCTTTCTCTCTCCAATCCATAGTCATTGGAATCTCTGTAAGGTTTTCATACTTGAAACTTTTTGCTTTGAGAGAACTTGGTTGGATGGAAATCTTGTATCCAGTATGAGAGGCAACAAATTCTTCATTGGTTATGTCTGCAAATGCATTGGCACTTAGCTTGAAAGTGCGATTCCCTTCATTATTGAATTTGTCTATATATTCTACGTTGTCCTTGAATATCTTGAAACGCTTTTCCTTCACTGCACTATCTTTGTAGCTGCGTCCATACTGAACCATCCATTGCTCATGCCTCTCAGCAAGGGCGTCTTCAAGCAAAGTGCGGCACATGGCTTGGGATATCAAAGTCTCTAGAATAAAAAACATGACTGTGATAAGTTTTTTTTGCTGTGTTAAAGCCATTGTTTACAAACCGAAGAGGGTTCTTTGGCAATGGCTTTGGTGATCAATGGTGAGGAAGAAAGCATACATTTTCCCTATATATAGGAGATAGATCATCCCCATTATGATGTGTATCTTGGGAAGAAAAGTGGTCCCTTTTTTCTTAGCATGTTGAGGAGGTTAAAGGTGATTTTAAAGGTTAATTTTAGCGCATCAAATGGACTGTTGTAATACTACTGACTGTAATGTGTGGCTAGCTGTTGTTCTTAATGGAGAATAAGAATAAACTCCAAAGTTCTGCCAACCAAATTTCAAGTAAGGCCTATCTTCTAAGTTGTTTCCATATGGATTTTATGCAGGAGTGTTTTGGATTGATGATGGTGATTGATGACTAACGGTTACTAAGATCTTATAGAGTTTGACCTTTTAACAGTTAGTTTGGCTTTCATTAGCTGTGGCGAACTTATTATTTAAACTGAACTTTTGCTATACGGCTAACTGCCATGTCTGGGTGGCTATTGTTCTTTGTGGAGAACACGAATAAACTCCCAAGTTCTGGGGATCTATCATTTATAAACGTGGTATTGCTATCAATCCATTCATGTAAGCTGTTTTCAACTTTCCGTGCTGACCATATGCAGGGTTTTTTTTGGACTGATGATGATAATTTGCGCTTCTTGCAGTTTTTTTATATTCCCAGTTTTCCAGTTTCACTTTTCCATTTCACATTTGGTTGTCATCACTCATCACGCAATAATGATAAAAGGACTTTTATAAACAATGTAAACAAAGAATATTCAATTATAAAAAGTATCTCAGTGATCAAAGATACAATCCAACAAGCATCTAGTTATTAATAAATATCCAATAAGGAAATGGACTAATTGGGCATGGAACAATAAATCACAATGCACGAACCATTCTTTTATGTTTAAAGGAAAATAAAAGCAATTGACCTCAGCCAATCAAGCATGAAAGAACAAACCAATGACGTACTCACTTTGCCCCATCCATTCAGTTATTGACCTCCTCCAATCAAGCATTAAACCTCTTTGGTTTCATGTTGCATGGCCATCTTCAAGCCTAGCACAATGTTTTTCCCAATCCTTTCCAACATCCCAAACAAAAACCTAGTTCCAGGGCGGCCCAATCTTTTTGGAGGCCTAAGGCGAAATTTTCAAATAGGACCATTATGTTATCACTTAAATAATATTTAACTAGCATTTTATGTAATAATTTTTTAAAAATCCATTCTTTTTACTTTTTAATATGACTTTTTTTTGAGAAAATGTTAAAGTTATAACAAATTTTACTACAAACTGGTGTTTTAATGAATGTGATCAATGACATGAGCCTTACAAAAATACTAGAAATATTATAAAATTTACAATATGAGAATTACAAAGATATATCACCAATCACAAATATTCATTAAAAAACGTATTTAATAGTTTGTTGAAATTCACCTGTAATATTCATTGTCACATCAAATTATAAAAGTTATGGAGACCATCATGCACCCTTGGTGCAGTGATCACTCCACAAGTACAAGTTCTTGTGGAGTGTGAGGGGCAATGACCGAGATTTAAGTCTCTAGAATAGAGTTTCGCATACATATACACTTAGATTAGGTTAGAGTATAATTTTTATCTTGTATAAAAATAATTAAATAAATAGAAGTTATATAGTAAAATTTATAGTATTTTTAACATTTTCCTATTTGAATTACTTATAATTAGTAACACGTCTATTTCCAACACCTTTTAAGCCTTGATAATGAACCTAGTAAGGGAGAAATTATTGTATAAAATGTTCATGCTGATGAATAGTGGAAACAACTGAAAACAAAAACAACAACAAAGAACTAAAGGACGCAAGGGACTATTCTAAGAGAAAAAAGGATTTGACAAGCTCTTTCATTGTGATGTTCTTGAAGCATTCACTAACATAGTAGCATCGGCAATTAAATGTGATGAGTCTGTAAACCAAAATATTTATATCATACTACTACTTTGCACATAAAGCTTTTAATTACAAATAATTTCTTGCACAAAAATATCACTAAAAGTACTTAACCTCAACATGAATCTCCATGAATCTCCATGTAATATAGCAAAGAAACCATTAGTAGATTATCTAGTCCTCTCCAACTATCTTATGTGTCTGTGCATTTACATTACAAATACTTTAACTTCCTTTTATGTTGTAAACTCTTGTAGTTGTTTCTTTCTGCAGGTTATGCATGTATAAATGTTACAATTATCTACTTCCTTATAGCATGATCTAATCAGATCAACTACACCACAACTTTAAAGAAGGTGGTATCCATGAGAGAAGAAAAAAATAACTTGGAAAGTTCCCCTATCTCTTATAAACTAATTTTCATTATTTCAGTCTAAACTTACATTAGCAGCCAAGAAAAACAGTAAAGCAAATGAGAAACTCAAAAACTACTTAAAAAGCTTCTAGCTTTGTTGAGTATTCTTTGCTCTTACTTTTGGGTTATTTCCCATCTCCAAGTCATCCATAGAACATGTCCCATTAGTGAATAATTCCTCCATTACTTATTAAATTATTTTAAAATAGAAGAGAAATAACTAAATTGGACTCTAGTAACATGCTAGTAAGTTATCAACATTTTTTAGGGTCCCACATAGTTCAACTCCTTCCACACCTTGGACAAATTTGTTAACATGATATCAAAAAAATTATGAACAAAGCATGAATCTAACAATTGACTGATGTGCACCTAATCATACCCAGCATATAAAATGGAAATTTGACTTTATGTTTCTACTGAATTAAAATCTACCTACAAATCACTCTAAGACAATTCCTCTATTCATGTCAGGGATCTTACAAACGGTTTGCAATTATAATACCTCACATTTCTAGCTAACTAATTTATAGAATTAATTTTTTCAACTAAATGTGTCCATTGCGTTCATAGTTGTGACTAAGAAATAGAGAGTACGAAATAGTTGAATCCATTTCTCTGCAATCTCTCTAATATCCTTGCAACCATCTGACTTCTACATGGAAATCCACACATAAAACTCTTGTCAATTAATTGATTTACCGAATAAAATTTGGCGGTTTTGAGACATTCCATGGAGATCCTAATGCTTGCTAGTTTTTGAAAGGTAACAAAAATAATGCACTGAGATACTAAAAACAAAAGGCACAATATTATAGCAAGTAAATTTACCTTCCTCACTATAGTGAAAAAAACATCCCATGTTTCAAAATAATGCAATCCTAGATAGTAATTTTTCTTCAGATCATTGTTCAATTTTGACAAATTTGCAATCCAAACAACCAAATAAAAATAAATAAATAAAATAAGAAAGCACCATTAAATAGTAAACAATCAAGTTGTATCTCTCTTCAATAACTACTTAAAACCTAAAAGACAGAACAGCAATGACAAATCAAAGAGTTTTTAGGTTTCCTCTATTTTTTAGACAGCTTGTAATAGTTTTTGAGTGGTGCATTGGCTAGGTCCAAGGCAACCTCCATATACAGTTTATAGAAGAAAAATAAAGGCAAGAGAGATAGAGAAAGGGACTACCTTCAATGGCTTTCAAATCTGGTAGATATTCATCAATAACACAACCTCTTTATTGTACTTTGACTCAGTTGCCCTCAGTTTCTACACATAAATCAACAGCACTCAATTTGCATAGAGTACAAAATGTAAATATTTTGTACTCTAAATGGCACAACGGATTCTGCACAGTGACTTTGCCTAATCATATCAAAATATGCCCAAAGGATCCAAAAGCCAAGACACTATTTAAATTAAAAACTTTCACCCTTGACCTTAACACTGCTTGCCTTATAAATCAATTTGCTTTATTCAAATGAAAATCCCAAATTAACATAAAGCACAATCTTCTAGTTGTTTGATTTAGATTTACAAGGCAAGTATTCTATTGCAATGATCATTAAAACTTGTTCAACGGATTTTAACACCTTTAAATTTAAAGCAACAAAATTAAACAACAATTAATTTGCATTTGCCAAATGACTACACTACAACATTCAAGCTTCAACTACAGATTTTAACAGTGATCAAGGATAAACAATCTAAACCTATGAAACAAAGCCAAAACCATTAAAAAAAAAAAACACATAGGTTTGCCAGCACAAAATCCTTTATCAACACAAAATCCTCTAGTCTAAGCATGCTCACCATCAATGAGCCCCAGACATTTGAGGGAGACTATCAAACCAATACCAAAAAATCCTTTCAATTATTTCTCTACCTTTTCCGCTTCTTGGTGTTGTAGATGTCTTCCATTATGCTCTGCCCTTTCTCATCATTCAATCTTAATTAAAGTCAGTAACCCTAAAAAGTATTAATAATTGATTAAAGTGTTTAAATAATAACAACTTATATAAATCAAAGTCCTAAATTACAAAAATTTTAAAATAAGAATATAGTTCCTTTAATCTAGATCCAGTGTGTACTAAAAATAATGAATATTCAACAAAGCAACCATAATATAGATAACCATAAAAAACAATACTCAGTTCTCACACGACACAACAAGAATAGCCAATAATAACAAAAAAAAAAAAAAATCAATAATAAAAAGCCAAGAATAGCCAATAAGTATTATAAAATGATATTTATAATACAAAACTATTTCTAAATTTAAGCGTGATTGGAATACAAAAATGTGATGGGGCTAGGAAAACAATTAGTATTAAAGTGGGTTGCGCCTGGAAACATAAATTTCAAAAAAATTACCATGAAATTTGCTCCACTAATTTGGTTGGAGGGGCGGTGACGATCTTTAGAGAAAATTGCAAATGGGTATGTTCAAAGTTGAGGCTTTGGTTGACTTTGAAACTTGATAAATGGAGAGGCTGAGAAAAGGAGGGTGTGGGATATGAAAATTTAAAGCAATGCAAATCAAGATTCATAACAGAATCAAAAACCACACCCAAACATACGATATCATCCCCCCCAACGGCCAGTTGATTCTGGCGAAAACCCATTAAGAGAAATAACTGTAGCCTCTCTTCAATGGAATCGTTTTAGTCTTTGAAACTTGATTTGTCCCAATGTCCCATGAGAGGCGGTCTCCTAGATCTGATTGGCGTTTGGGTTTTAGGGAAGGAGAAGGGTAGAGAGATAGAGAAAGAGAGAGAAGGGTATGGGTCTTGCAGTGATTGTTGGGCTGAGTTTGCATTTGAAGGAGAGATAGAGACTGAGAAATAGGTTTTTGTATAGGGTACCGTTTAGGAGTTGAAGCTTATTGGGTTTGTTTTGGGAAGAAATAGTTATTGGGTTAGAAATAGTTACGGTGTTTAGGGCTTTATTTTTTTAAATAATGCTGACATGGAATATATTATATTATTTTAGTGGGTAATATGTATTATTTTGATGAGTAGAATAGAAAAATAAAAGTTGGGATGTTAGGTGTATTGTAAAATGGTATGGTATAATTGATAAAGTAGTTTTTAGGATGGTAAAATAGAATAGGATGACATTTTCCATTGTGAATACTCTGAGAGTGATAGAGATGAGTGTATGAGAGAAAATGAACAGAAAAAAAAGAAGAAGGGAAAAGAGTGAGCCGGCCAAAGAGATAAAGAGACGAGTGAAAATGAGTGGTGAGGAAGCGTGTGTTAGGTGCGGCACGTGGGAACTTAAAAAATTTGATCTTTACTTCTTCTTCTTCTTTTGACTGACTGAGACGTTACACATGGCCACTTTAATATCTTAAATTCTGAAGAGTCAGCTATCATTATGTTACATAAGTATGTTTGGGTAGTGCTAAAAAGCACTTGTATCTGCGTTTCATGTTTTTAGACGTGGGTCCCGTGTGCTATTTATGGGGCTCGCAAGTACTTTTTTCACCAAAAACAACTTCAAAATTGGGCCCCACAACATTATTTACACATTTAAAAATTATTTTGCTACAGTATTTTCAATTTTCAATAATATCTTCACTCGTTAGATTCATTTATTACAACGTTCATATTTTGATGTTACAAGTAGTAGCACATGCATTTTCACAGCCGTAACAAATTTAACATACATATTAATATGGTGAAAGAAATGTGAAGATTTTTATAAGCCATCATTACATTACTTAATACAAGTAGAGCAGTAACTAACAAGTTTATTTATTACAACGTTCATATTTTGAAGTTGCAAGAAGCAGTACAGGCATTTTCACAGCCGCAACAAACTTAACATAGATATAGTGAACGAGAGCAATAAGTATCATAGCCATATAGGTGACTTGATATGTCACCATTGGAGTATCTAAGCAACAGGATAGGACGGTTTCTGGGCAAGGCCACAAAGACCTTCTGGAGCACCGGTGTCTCTCTGAATCCGCATGTAGTCATTCTCACCCCAACGGGTGCCCCACGAATTCTTCAGTAACCAGTACTTGGTACCATCATTACTTGTTCCATACCCAATTGCAGTAACGGCATGTGTTATATGAGTCCCACACTCTTGCGTGAAAACTCCGCCTTGATAGAATTGAAAATTACGACCAGAACCATCGAGGGCAATTGAAACTGGTTGGTTGGCTACAGCCTGTAGTAATGCCTCCTCATTATTGGAAGGTACATCTTCAAATGCACTTATTTGGGCTGCATGAATAGATTCCTTTTCTTGGTCACAAGTTCCTTCCATGGTCTCATATGGGTATTTCTTCAGTAGTGAGCCCTTGGTTTTGTATTATATATCTAAAAGCATTATCCATCCAACCACCGTTGCAGCCCTGATTGCCTTCCACAGCACAGTCCACTAGTTGTTGCTCAGACAAAGAGATCAAGTTGCCGGTTTTGATTTGGGTGATCCCTTCTACGGCTGCCACTGCTGAAAAGGCCCAGCAACATCCTGCGTGTATAAGAATCAATTATAAGTGAAAAATGTTTTCATGGGAACAATAAATTGAAGCCAAACTTATGAGTGTTGGGAACTGTGATCCTCTTACCACAACGGCCTTGGTCCTTTATGGGGGTAACAGCTCCTTTCTCTCTCCAATCCATAGTCATTGGAATTTCTGTAAGGTTTTCATACTTAAAACTTTTTGCTTTGAGAGAACTTGGTTGG
Source organism: Castanopsis chinensis (assembly GCA_032878915.1). Lineage (NCBI taxonomy): Eukaryota > Viridiplantae > Streptophyta > Magnoliopsida > Fagales > Fagaceae > Castanopsis > Castanopsis chinensis. The sequence goes on from JAVQMG010000127.1 coordinate 1,534,986, forward strand.
GTGGAAATCTTGTATCCAGTATGAGAGGCAACAAATTCTTCATTGGTTAAGTCTACAAATGCATTGGCACTTAGCTTGAAAGTGCGATTCCCTTCATTATTGAATTTGTCTATATATTCTACGTTGTCCTTGAATATCTTGAAACGCTTTTCCTTCTCTGCACTATCTTTGTAGTTGCGTCCATACTGAACCATCCATTGCTCATGCCTCTCAGCAAGGGCGTCTCCAAGCAAAGTGCGGCACATGGCTTGGGATATCAAAGTCTCTAGAATAAAAAACATGACTGTGATAAGTTTTTTTTGCTGTGTTAAAGCCATTGTTTACAAACCGAAGAGGGTTCTTTGGCAATGGCTTTGGTGATCAATGGTGAGGAAGAAAGCATACATTTTCCCTATATATAGGAGATAGATCATCCCCATTACGACGTGCATCTTGGGAAGGAAAGTGGTCCCTTTTTTCTTAGCGTGTTGAGGAGGTTAAAGGTGATTTTAAAGGTTAATTTTAGCGCATCAAACGGACTCTTGTAATACTACTGACTCTAAGTTGTTTCCATATGGATTTTTTGCAGGAGTGTTCTGGATTGATGCTGGTGATTGATGACTAACGATTACTAAGATCTTATAGAGTTTGACCTTCTAACAGTTAATTTGGCTTTCATTAGCTATAGCCAACTTATTATTTAAACTGGACTTCTGCTATACGGCTAACTGCTATGTCTGAGTGGCTATTGTTCTTTGTGGAGAACACGAATAAACTCCCAAGTTCTGGGGATCTATCATTTATATGTATGATATTGCTGTCAATCCATTCATGTAAGTTGTTTCCAACTTTCCATGCTGACTATATGCAGGGTTTTTTTTGGACTGATGATGATAATTAGCGCTTCTTACAGTTTTTTCTTTCCCAGTTTCCAATTTCACTTTTCCATTTTTGTCATCACTCATCACGCAATAATGATAAAAGGACTTTTATAAACAAGGTAAACTAAAAGTATTCAATTATAAAAAGTATCTCACTGATCAAAGATACAATCCAACAACAAGCATCTAGTTATTAATTAATACACAATAAGGAAATAGACTAATGGGGCATGAAACAATAAACACAATGCACGAACTATTCTTTTATGTTTAAGGAAAATAAAAGCAATTGACCTCAGCCAATCAAGCATGAAAGAACAAACCAATGACTCACCTTGCCCCATCCATTCAGTTATTGACCTCCGCCAATCAAGCATTAAACCTCTTTGGTTTCATGTTGCATGGCCATCTTCAAGCGTAGCATAATGTTTTTCCCAATCCTTTCCAACATCCCAAACAAAAATCTAGTTCCCAGTCAATACCCAACCCACATATAGCCACACCAAAATCCCATACAGCAGTTCTTTTATGTTCTCAAGTAAATTAAGGCACAAGAAAGACCCAGCGATGCTCTTGTTGACCTTTGAGACCTTCTGATTGCCTTGGTTACAACTTACAAAGACAAACCCAAATAATGAGCGTGGAAATCCACGTCTTGGTCCAAATTGTTTGTTTGTTTGTTTAGACCCTTGAACAGATTGATTGTTTAATCCTAGTAAATTAGCCAAGTAGTTATTTAGGTTAATGTTGAGATCTAGATTAGACAGCAAAATATCATATCATGCAAAGCGGAAATGTAAAGAACACAATCATATGATCACTCAGAAAAACTAATAAAATGAACTGTTTTAAGGTAAAGATTTGGAGAAGATTTAATCTAGTTATCCTCAAAATAAACAAATTCACTAATAGAGAATTGAAAATTTAACTAAAGATTTAACCCCAAATCTATTGCTACCTCTAGTAGTAACTTACTAACATGATCACGTGTACCTCTATTGAGGATGTTTGGATTTTACATCTTAAATTTTCAGAATTTGTATTTTACCCTCTAAATTTTACGAGTGTTTGGATATTACACCCTTAAAATTTGGAAGTATTAAAATTTTACACCCAAAAGTTTTAGATTTTGAGGATGTAAAATACAAACACTTACAACTTTAGGAGGTAGAATCCAAATTCTGAAACGTTAGGATGTAAAATCCAAACACTCCTAAACTTCAAAAGATAAATTTTAAATTTTAAAATTTTAAGGTGTAAAATTTAAATACCCCGAATCTTAGGAGTACAATTTACCAAAACAAAGAAAAAAAGAAAAGGATTATTTTGAAAGTTATCACCCGGTGACTTCTGGGTTTGGAAAGAATTTTGTCCTAATGCGTTAATGACTGACTTTATGATAGTTTAATATGAATTTCCTTATCAAGCATTTTAGGTGGGTGACTCTTTATTTTCTTATCAAATTAGATGACAGAAACACACTATTTTAGAGGTACCTACAATCCTACATCCTTGTTGTCGATGAAAGGATTAGTAGATTGCGTCTCTGATTGAACTTCTAGTAGATTATGTTATTATTATTTATGAGAGAAAAAAAAAAGTGTTTCACTGATTGGATTCAGCCATACATTCGATTATAAAAAAAAAAAAAAAAAGATTAAATACGTATTTATTTATCTCTAAATACGTACATTACTCTAATCAGTAATCAATCATGAAAATGAACCTTTTTAACATACATTGATGGTCCACAGGACCACAGGCCAATCCCCATCACCCCTGGAGCTTAATTATAGTGCGGTCAGTGCATAGGCTTAAAGCCAATCAAAGAACAATGAAAGGCAAACGAATTTGACAGCTTTGTTTCTCTGTAATAAATACAATTAGACATCTAAAATAAGTCACACATGCATATCTCATTTTGGATTGTAGGACCTTCATCAGCCAATTTCCTCAGGTAACAAGCCACGGCTTTCATGAAACTAACAAATATGTAGACGCTCTTGTTACAGTGCGCTCAGTGCATAGGCTAAAAATTAATCAAAGAACAATGAAAGGTAAACGACTTTGACAGCTTTGTTTCTTAGTAATAAATACAATAAGACATCGAAAATAAGCCACACATGGATCTCTCATTTTGGATTGCAGGATCCTCATTAGCCAGATTCTTCAAGTGAGGATGAGCCACTTCTTTCATGAAACTAACAAGTATGCAAACGCTCTTGCGAGAAAAGGCTTGGATCTGAATTATGATTTTATTGTTTTCAATTTTCCGCTTGTGGACTTGAATATGTTGTTGTATTATGACAGTCTTGGAGTCTATTGTGAGAGGCTATGCCCTCAAATTGTATGTTGCTCTCCTTTAGTTTTTAATGCAATTCGTCTTCTATCAAAAAAAAAAAAAAAAAAAAAAGCCACACAGATGAAACTTCACCATGAAAGCCACTAGGGTCCAATAGGAGTATATAACAAGACTAGTTAGCTTTCATTATTAACAAAAATATATGTGAGTTTCACTTAACTCAATGGATAAACACACATGTAAGTTCCAGTTAACTTAAGGTGCACTTGAATACTACTTATTTTGTTGAAAACTGAAAACAATAAAAAAATAATTTCCGGTTACTGCTCACACTAAAAAACACTGTTCATATGCCTTGATGCATTGTTCATATCCCATGAACAGTGCACTAGGCGCTAGTCCAAAAAAAAAAAAAAAAAACCAAAAAGCCAAACGTGGACACATTGGACGTGATCCAAATGGGTATTTAATTGGTAATATCTCTTGTTAACGAATAAAAGATTTTGAGTTGATACTATAGGTTGAAACTTGAAAATGAAACTCTCTCTCAAAAAGAAAAAAAAAATTGATAAACACACATATGTTAAAATTTTGTTTTATCTATAAAGAAAAATACAAGGCACTACCAATCAAGATATTCAAGATTATTTATTTCCTCTAATTTCAATTAGTTTAATTGTTTAAATATCTTACCATTAGATAAGAAATTTGGGCCTCTGAAATAAAATATATTTCTTGGTATTTGGACGGTACTAAATAATTAATAAAAAATCAATTTTACATGTCAAATCATGTCTTATGTCGTATATATAAAAATAAAATGTGCCCCAGGAGGGGTGGTCCATTTGGTGTGGGATCCTGCGTGCATGCATGAGGTTCCTCGTTCAAGTCATGGCGGGTACCATGTGGGGGATGGGTTCCTAGTATGCATTGTGCTCATCCGCTAGCTCTCTTGGGGTGCTAGGGTGAGGTCTGTGGCGCCCCGATCACAATAGTTATGGTTTAATCTAACATTCTCTAATGGGGAGTGCCCTTATGAGATCACGCTCTGGGGGGGTAAGCCACATATAGTCGCCCTTGCGCCCCTTTTGATCATAAAAAATAAAATAAAAATAAAATGTGTCATTAGCAAATAGGAAGCAGGCATATAAATTGAATTCAGCTGTACATTCAAAGTTTCCTCTATGGTAAACGAAAACTTAATTTTTCTTTGATAACTTAAGCTTTATATATCAGTTGTTCACCCAACCCAAAAAAGAAAAATAATAATTATATATTAGTTTTTTTTTCACTCAAGAAACACATTGGTTATTGAGAAAAATTGATATATGTGCATTTTTCTCATCATTCAACCTTAATTAAAGTCAATAACCCAAATAGTATTAATAATTGATGAAAGTTTTTAAATAATAATAACTTATATAAATCAAAAGTCCTAAATTACAAAAATTTTAAAAAAAGAATATAGTTCCTCTAATCTAGATACAGTGTGTACTAAAAATAATGAATATTCAAAAAAGCAACCATAATATACATAACCATAAAAAACAATACTCGGTTCTCACACGACACAACAACAATAGCCAATAATAACCAAAAAAAAAAAAAGAAGAAACAATTTCAATAATACAAAGCCAAGAATAGCCAATAAATATTAAAATGATATTTATAATACAAAACTATTTCTAAATTTAAGTGTGATTGGAATACAAAATGTGATGGGGCTAGGAAAACAATTAGTATTAAAGTGGGTTGCGCCTAGAAACATAAATTTCAAAAAAATTACCACAAACTGGTATTGTAATGAATGAGATCAATGACATGAGACTTATAAAAATACTAGAAATATTAGAAAATTTACAATATGAGAATTACAAAGATATATCATCAATCACAAATATTTATTCAAAAACGTATTTAATAGTTTGTTGAAATTCACCTGTAATATTCATTGTCACATCAAATTACAAAAGTTATGGAGATCACCACGCACCCTTGGTGCAGTGATCACTCCACAAGTATAAATTCTTGTGGGGTGTGGAGGGCAATGACCGAGATTTAAGGCTCTAGAAGAGACCTCGGTTCCAACTTAGTTCGACCTCGAAAACCTTGAACCTCTTCCTTTTCCGGTTATTTGAACAATCCGGGTTTCAAAACCATGACAACAGTTCCTTTATGTTCTCATGTAAATTAAGGCACAAGAGAGACCCAATGATGCTCCTGTTGACCTTTGAGGCCTTCTGATTGCCTTCGTTACAACTTAAAAAGACAAACCCAAATAATGAGCATGGAAATCCACGTATTGGTTTGATCTGTTTGTTTGTTTAGACCCTCGAGCACACATATTGTTTAACCATAGTAAATTAGCCAAGTAGTTATTTTGGTTAATTATGAGATCTAGGTTAAACAGCAAAATATCATATCATGCAAAGCGGAAATGTAAAGAACACAATGATATAATCACCCTGAAAAACCAATGAAATGAACTGTTTCAAGGTAAAGACTTGGGAGGATTTGACTTAACTATTCTCAAGGTAAACAAATCCGCTAATACAGAATTGAAGTTTTTAAAAAAAATTTAATCCTAAATCTATTATTATCTTCAATAGTAACTTATTAACATGGTCACGTGCACCTCCTATTAAGGATGTTTGGATTTTACACTTTAACGTTTAGAATTTGTATTTTACTCCCTAAATTTTAGGGGTGTTTGAATATTATATCCTTAAAGTTTGGAAGTTATAAAATTTTACACCTAAAAGTTTTAGAATTTGAGAGTGTAAAATTCAAACACTTCCAAACTTTAGGGAATAAAATTCAAATTCTAAAACGTTAGGATGTAGAATCTAAATACTTCTAAACTTTAAGAGGTAAATTTCAAATTCTGAAATTTTAGGCTGTAAAATCTAAACATCCTGAACCTTAAGAGTACAACTTACCCAAAAAAAAAAAAAAAAAAAGAAAAGAAAAGGATTATTTTGAAAGTTATCACCCGGTGACTTGTGGGTTTGGAAAGAATTTTGTCCTAATGCGTTAACGACTGACTTTATGATAGTTTAATATGAATTTCCTTATCAAACATTTTAGGTGGGTGATTTTTTATTTTCTTGTCAAACATTTTAGGTGGGTGATTTTTCTTTAGATGACAGAAACACACTATTTTAGAGGTACCTACAATCCTACATCCTTGTTGTCTATGAAAAGATTAGTAGATTGCGTCTCTGGTTGAACTTCTAGTAGATTATATTATTATTTATGAGAAAAAAAAAAGTGTTTTACTGAGTGGATTAAGCCATACGGCCCATACATTCGATTATATATATATATATAAAACAGTAAAAAATACATTTTAGTTCCTATATTTTCATGCGATTCTCACTTTAATCCCTAATTTTTTTTTCACCGATTTTAGTCCCTATCCTAGAAAACACGTCTCGTTTTAGCTCCTGACGTTACATCAGAGATAGAAATTGCATAGCTGGCAAACGGAAAAAATTAAAAATATTAAAATAATGTCACTGTGTCTATGTGGCTTTCCACGTCAGCCTTTAAATTAAAAAAAAATTAAAAACAAAAATAAAAAGCAAACCTAGCAAGAACAACAAATTTAAAATCTAGTAAGAACAAGATCAACAAAACACAACCCCAGGAAATTTAAAACCCAACAAATTAAATTCAAACTCATATTTCAAACCCCACACTCATTGAGATTCATACCCAAACCCACTACTAAGCCACAAACAACCACTAAGATCCATACCCTTCAGTTTTGAGAGACCCACGCAAGATCCAAGAACCTACCGAGGCACAAACCCACTAGCTAAACCATCCCAACAACCACCGAAGCCAACCCAGCCACCATCGAATCCAACCCAGCTAACCCATCAAATCCAACCGACCCACAGCGAGCCAAGACCACCCATGGTGAGCCACGACCACCCCACCCACGGCTACCCACGACGAGCCACGACCACCTCACCCACGGCGAGCCACGACTGCCAAACCAATCTGATTTACCTTTCCAAAACCCAATCCAAAACGATCCTATCGCCACCCCTTTCGCCTTCGTCCAGATCTGCGTTCGCCATGCTCAAGTCTACCTTCGCTGTGCTCGATCTCCCTCCTCGCCGTGCTCGATCTCCCTCGTTGTGCCTAGATCAGTCTTTGTAGTGCTCCGATCTACCTTGCCATGCCCTGATCTATCTTCGTCGTGCCCTGATTTGTCTTCTCCAAGCCCCTATCTGTCTTCTCCGTGTGTAGCTCAGCCCCAGATCTACCATTTCCGCCAAGATCTGCCACCGCCAAGTTCTCTCTCTTTTTTTTTTTTTTGGGTTTGTTACTTGGTGGCTGAAAGGGATATTGTTGTGTATATTCACTTCACTTGTTGAAATGGAACAAATGGTTTGTAATGGTCTTAAAATTATGAGATTTATTTTGTAGATTTTTGAACTTGTTCTAATGGTCCGGTCCTGGATTTGGATTTGTGGGATTTATTTTGTAGTTTTTTTTGAACTTGTTGTATGATTGGTGATGGTGTTGACGACCAGTGTGGGGGTTTGAAATATGGGTTTGAATTTAATTTTTTGGGTTTTAAATTTGCTGGGTTTGTGTTTTGTTGATCTTGTTCTTGTTGGGCTATAAATTTGTTGGGTTTTAAATTTGTTGTTGTTGCTGGGTTTTGTTTTTAATTCTGTTTTTAATTTTTTTATTTAGTTAAAATTAATAAATTAGTTTTTTTTTTAATTTAAAGGCTGACGTGGAAAGCCACGTGGACACAATTGCATTATTTTAATATTTTTAATTTTTCCCGTTTGCCAGCTGTGCAATTTCTGTCTTTGATGTAATGTCAGGGGCTAAAATGAGACGCATTTTTTAGGATAAGGACTAAAATCGGTGAAAAAAAAAAGTTAAGGACCAAAGTGAAATCGCGTGAAAATGTAGGGACTAAAATGTGTTTTTTGCCAAAAAAAAAAAGATTAGATATTTAGATTCAGTCATATATAGGTTCGTTGAACATAGACACCTTTATTTATCTCTAAATACGTATATTACTCTAGTCAATCATGAAAATGAACCTTTTTGTCCACAGGCCAATCCCCATCACCCCTGGAGCTTAATTATAGTGCGGTCAGTGCATAGGCTTAAAGCCAATCAAAGAACAATGAAAGGCAAACGAATATAACAACTTTGTTTCAATTAGACATCTAAAATAAGCCACCCATGCGTCTCTCATTTTGGATTGTAGGACCCTCGTCAGCCAAATTCATCAGGTGAAAACTAGCTACGGCTTTCATGAAACTAACAAATGTGCAGACGCTTTTGTTACAATGCGGTCAGTGCATAGGCTGAAAATTAATCAAAGAACAATGAAAGGCAAAATGGCTTTGACAGCTTTGTGTCTTAGTAATAAATACAATTAGACATCTAAAATAAGCCACACATGGATCTCTCATTTTGGATTGCAGGACCCTCATCAGCCAGATTCCTCAAGTGAGAATGAGCCATTGCTTTCATGAAACTAATAAGTGTGCGGACGCTCTTGCAAGAAAAGGCTCGGATCTGAATTATGATTTTATTGTTTTCAATAGTTCGCTTGTGGACATGAATATGTTGCTGTATTATGACAGTCTTGGAGTGTATTGTGAGAGGCTGTGCCCTCAACTGTATGTTGCTCTCCTTTAGTTTTTAATGCAAGTTGTCTTCTACCCAAAAAATAAAATAAAATAAAATAAGCCACACAGATGAAACTTCACCATGAAAGCCACTAGGGTCCAATAGAAGTATATAACAAGACTAGTTAGCTTTCATTATCAACAAAAATATATGTGAGTTTCACTTAACTCAATGGATAAACACATATGTAAGTTCCAGTTAACTTATGGTGCATTTAGATACCGTTTATTTTGTTGAAAACTGAAAACAATAAAAAAATAATTTCCGATTACTGCTCACACTAAAAAACACTGTTCATAAGCTTTGATGCACTGTTCATATCCCACGAACAGTGCACTAGGCACTGGTCCAAAAAAAAAAAAAAAAAAGCCAAAAAGCCAAACGTGGATGCGCTAGACGTGATCCAAACGGGAATTCAATTGGTAAAATCTCTTGTTAACGAATAAAATATTTGGAATCAATACTATAGGTTGAAACTTGAAAATGAAACTATCTTTAAAAAGAAAAAAAAAAAAATTTGATAAACACACATATATTAAAATTTTATGTTATCTATAAAGAAAAATACAAGGCACTACCAATCAAGATATTCAAGATTATTTATTTCCTCGGATTTTAATTAGTTTAATTGTTTATATATCTTACCATTAGATAAGAAATTTAGGAGTAAATTCCTCTGAAATAAAATATATTTCTTGGTATTTGGACGGTACTAAATAATTAATAAAAAATCAATTCTACATGTCAACTCATGTCTTATGTCGTATATATAAAAATAAAATGTGTCATTAGCAAACAGGAAGCAGGCATATAAATTGAATTCAGTTGTATATATTATTACCCAAAAAAAAAAAAAAAAATTCAGTTGTCTATTCAAAGTTTCCTCTATGGTAAACGAAAACTTAATTTTTCTTTGATAACTTAAGCTTTATATATCAGTTGTTCACCCAACCCAAAAAAAAAAAAAAATTATGTATTAGTTTTTTTTCACTCAAGAAACACATTGGTTTTTGAGAAAAAATTTATATATGTGCATTTTTATTGAATAATAATACATATGGATTATATAATTTAGACAATATATATATATATATATATATATATTTTTTTTCTAGTTAAGTTGATATCAAGTTAGTTTTCCTTACATCCAAACAAGGATACTTATTTTACTAAACAAAAGTTGTCCCAATGGAGATAAGGAAAGAGCGCAAGCAAACACAAAAGCAGTGTGCGGAGAGGAAATTCCTTCTCGTGTCGGCATCATTGCTTTATCATCTATTATTCAATCTTGTTTTTATGTACATTGATTCTGATAGTTTCCCTACAAGTCTTAGTCGTAACTTGTAAGATTCTTTCATTATCCTTTAGAATTCAATAGGAGAGACACATGACAAAGTTCATTGATAATTTTATATTACAAAATACTTTATTTCTTTCCTGTGTTTGAGTTCTTAGCCAAAAGTAAAGTAGGTTTGCTTTGGAAAATAAACTTACAGCATGCCCTGATTAATTTAAGAAAGGTTTATATCGGTTTGAACAATCTTTTAGTTGTAGTATTTGAACCCCTAAAGTTTGGATGGAAATTAACTAAGATTCTGAGAGATCCATTGGCAAATGAACACAAAATTTTGTATTTTATAGACAAATTTATTCTTCAAGATCCTTATTTTATAAATTACAATTACATCATTGCAATTTCATTTATCGCAATTTAGTCTTAAAATTTTGGCCAAAATGCAAAACTGATCATTTAATTTTATTTAGATTTCATTTCAGTCTATTAATTTTGCTTTTGTTCATTCAATCCTCTAAGTTTCAGATTTATTCAATTAAGGTATTTCCGTTAAATTTTGTTAAAATTTTTTGAAGAAAAAATTGAATATTTTTAATTTAAAAAATTTGAAGAAAAATTTATAAAATTGAAAAATTAACCACAACATATAACAAAAGTTGATGGAAAAATCATAATTGAATAAACTTGAAAGTTAGAAGACTGAAATAAACAAAAGTAAAGTTAGAGGACTAAAATGAAATTTTAAGAAACTTAGAGGGTCAGTTTTACATTTTACCCTAAAATTTTCAATTGTTAAATTTTGTTAAAATTTTTTGAAGAAAAAATTGAATTTTTTTAATTTAAAAAATTTGAAGAAAAATTTATAAAATTGAAAAATTAACCACAACATATAACAAAAGTTGATGGAAAAATCATAATTGAATAAACTTGAAAGTTAGAGGACTGAAATAAACAAAAGTAAAGTTAGAGGACTAAAACGAAATTTTAAGAAACTTAGAGGGTCAGTTTTACATTTTACCCTAAAATTTTCAATTGCTAAATTTTATCCTTAAAATTTTTGGATTTAAAATAAAATTGCTCAGGACATGTGCAAAACCAATTATTGACCCATTTTTTTGTGAGGTTTGGCTTACCTCAAGTACTTTTTAAACAGGAATCTTCTTTTGTTTTAATGAGAAATTGCCACATCATCCACTAACTAAATAAAAGTAGATATTAAAACCTACTACTACTTTTTCTTAAAAAAAAAAACTTTCACTATCACTTATCATTGTATATTTAAAACAAAATGGCATATTTAGTTAAAAAAAAATACTAGAGGTAAGCCAAATCGACATTTTTAGGAAAAAAAAAAACAATTAATAAGGGGCGAAGTGACATAAACTTAAAGTTGACCCTGATTAATACTTATATTAAATGTAAACTCGACTAATGAATCAATGTGAGGATAAAATAAAATACTTATCTTTAAAATAAAATAAATTATATTTTATGAAAATATATCTTGCTTAATTTTGAACCGATTCAAACAATATTATGAAAGAAAAACAGAGGTGAATATATACAATTTATTAATAAAATTTGGGTCCTATTTGATTTTAATCCTTGAAATTTGAAAAGTACTGGCTGTAGTCTAAAATAGTGTAAAAGTACAAAGTTAATATTTTCATAGCCTTACTGCCGTAACAGAGTTCATGTAATTTTATTGAATTTAGATAATCTAATTCATAAGGAAAAGGACATGTGAGGATAAGCTTGATATGTTTATAATTTTTAGAGGATTAAAAGGGAAAATTTTCAAATTTCAAGGGTTAAAATAGAATATGACCAAAATTAAAGGAAAAGAAAGTATATTTGTGTTAAATTTAATTTGTTTTTAAGGTTGTTTTTACTTTGGTCTATCAAATTTAATTCCATTTTCAAAATATCCCTTTCGTTCATATTTGTGATTGATTTAAGTACTAAAGAAATGATGCCTTACTCCTCTCTCTTAACTGTTAGATTAGTCACAAACATAAATGAAATAACAAATTATAACACTAAAATTGAAAGCAATCCAGACTTTTTTACGTTTGATTTGAAGGGAAAAAAACAAGGAGAAAAAGAAAAGAACAAGGGAGAAAGGAAAGTATCAAGTGTTTGGTTGGGATGAATATGGACAGAAAAAGGGACAATGGGGGAGGGGAGGGTGGGGGGATTTATTTTCCTCTAGTGCCCATTACCTCCCATTTTAGAGAAAAATGAGAGAGAAGAAATGGGTGGAGCTAATTAATAGGAGACATCATTTGATAATAAATATTAGTTACGTTTTCTATTAGTAGGCTATTTTCTTCTCAAAAAAAAAAAAAAAATTCTTTTCCATATTGTAAACCAAACCACTTTTGCTTTATTCTGGCTAAGAAAAAAAGAGACTAATTTTTTTAAAATTATTTTACGTAACAAATTGTGATGGACTTCCTATTAAGTTTTAGGCTAACAAACCTCTTTCTCATTCCCTATTTGTTTCTTAAAAAAAAAAAAGTTATACGTCCATAATAATTTTACAACAAATCATAAGTGGTTAGTTATTATTAGTTTACATTTGAATCTATTACTAAGATCACTTTTTTGTTCAAATAATAATAACTAGTAATAACTTGCCACTTACAATTTATTGTGAAAATGTTATGAAAATATTGTGAACATAACATTTCTTGTTACTTTAAGTGCATTTACCACTCATTTTTGAGTAATTTTAAGATCATAAATTAATCTACAGCTTTTTTGTCACAATTTTGATACGGCAAATTATGAATGATTAACCAACGCTAATTTATTCTGTAAAAAAAATAAATCACCACATATCTATAAACTCATTATTATTATTTTTTCTACTAATCACATTTTCCCACGTAACAATCATTAGAAAAAGTTGTAAAAAAAAATTTGTGTTGCTATTTTTCACAGGTGAATAGGTGATAATCCAATAATTACTGAAAGAAAAAAAAAAAAAAATTTGATCGTATTAAGGTCAATGCGTAGAAAAAGTAACAGTACCTACGGGTAGAAAACGAGGCAATGGGTCCCACCCTTATCTAATCTTAACCCTTTAATCACACCAAAAGTCTCACAGTCCCGAGCTCAGCGGTGACGTGTACGGTCAGATACGCCATTCATGACACACACCCATATTTTAATGAAACAGAAAAAAAAGGCTACTGGACCCCACCTCAACCCAAAATACGTTTCTTTCTCTTTATAAAAAATCTCAGCTCCACCAACCAATCAAACTTAAGAAACCAACCTTCCTTCCCAAACCGAACCAAAAAAACTCAGAGCTGCCAATGGCTCACACAGCTTTTAGCGTCGTCGTCGTTGTCCTCCTCTTTATCGGCCTCTCCGTTTCGGTCTCCGCCGGTAGGGACCTAGTCGGAGATATTCTCCGGTTGCCTTCAGAAGCTTCCAGATTCTTCGGAAGAGGTCGTGGTGCTGACGTGGCCGATGATAACGATGATGACTCCTCCGGAACCAAATGGGCGGTTCTGATTGCCGGTTCCAATGGTTACTGGAATTACAGGCACCAGGTTTTTTTTTTTTTTTTTTAACCTTCCAGTAAATTTTTGTTTTTTCAATTTTTCTGAACTTGTTAATTTCACAAATATCTAATTTTTAACTGTGTTTTCTTGATTTCTTTTTTTTTTTTTACCCCTAGGTTGATTTTTTTTTTTTTTCGTTTGTTTGTTTTTAATTTTTTTTTATATATATATTTTTTGTTTGAGTGGTGTGTTAAGAAAGCTAAATGATCATAATGGATATGCCTAAAAGTAGTAAATATTTGATGGAATTATTATTGGGATAAAGCTTCTAATAATTTTCTAAGTAATTTATTTAATGGCTTTTGTCTAAGAATCAGTCAGCACTTAGGATTAGTGTTTTCAATAAATAGGTGCGCGATTTTGAATTGAATAAGTGAGATTTTTGTGTAACAATAAAGATCAGAACTTATTATCAGTCCCTATTGATGAACTTTCACTTGATTCATAAGTATAAGCTATTAGGAAACGGTGAATTTGATCATATGTTGCAAAAGCATAAGATATGAACTTCTATTTAAGAGAAGGGTTCGAAATTAGCACCTTTGATAACATGTTATATTGACAAATATAAATATAGCAAATTAAATTTTATGAACTTCTTTTTCTTTGATAATTCGATCGAGCGAGGGTGGATTTGAACACTGGATGTCTTCCTTTGTATATATATGTGTGTGTGTGTGTTTTAAAATTTTGTAACGCATTAGGGCACCTGATTAGTAAGCTAACTCGGGCCGATTTATTGGATGAGATTATCAATCGATTTTTGTGTCTTTTACTTTGTGAGTTTCGGGATTATCAATACATTACTATTGTGTTGTATTTGGAAGGACCTTGTATTGATCTAATCATTCCTACCATAACCACATTGAAAATAGAATTGTCAATTATGGACCAATTTGTTTTATAAGTGAGTTTATGGATTGATAATGGGGACTTTGTGGTTTGATATCTTGAGATGGGAGGAACACTGTGTGGGTACACTTAATAAGTATTTATTCAACCTCCTCTCGAGTGCTATGTTATGCTCTCCTATCACATGGTTCCACAAGTATTCATAACTTTTTTTTCCCTATTTGGACTCTTTGTTGGACTTTACATGTTAAATCCCGGTGTGATGCAATCTAACTTGAACTTTGCCATTTTCTTAGTTGTTTTAGGGGATAAAATTACTATTAATGAACAAAAAGCTATAGGTTAGGTAAAGATAATTCGCCTTGAGACAAGAAAAGAAACCGTATGTTTTGTAACATAGTGCAGTTATGTTGACTAGTTAAAATTTTTTATTTTATATTTTATATAAGATAGAAATTCTACTCTATCCCAATTAAGTATATACGTGTGTAAAACTCCCAACTGGAGACTTGAACCCTAGTTCTTGTTCCCCACACGCCACAAGCACTTATACTTGTGGAGTGACTATCGCACTAAGAGTGTGCACTATGCAGTGGTATGTTGACTAGTTTAATGAGTTCCTATTGTATGTATAAAGTAATGAGATAATTTGTTATTGTTTTTTGTGCTATGGATGTCTCGGGCATACTTGTGTCCTATTTAGAGCTTAGCAATAAACCATTGTTTCTTGTTTGTAAGTGTGATTTTATTATTTGATGAGATTGTTAATGCTCCCCCCCTCCCTCTCTTCTATAACTTCTTTTACAGGCTGATATTTGTCATGCCTATCAACTGTTGAAGAAAGGTGGGTTGAAAGATGAAAACATTATTGTTTTCATGTATGATGACATTGCTTTAAATGAAGAGAACCCTAGGCCTGGAGTTATTATTAACAAACCGGATGGAGATGATGTGTATGAAGGAGTGCCAAAGGTCAGATTTCTTTCCTTAAGGTCTTAATTACTGCTGATAGTGTAAGTTGTGATTTTCGCACTTATGCCGTGGGTTCTATTGTGGCAGGATTATACTGGGGAAGATGTTACTGTTGACAACTTTTTTGCTGTAATCCTTGGAAATAAAACTGCTCTTACAGGGGGTAGTGGGAAGGTTGTGGATAGCGGTCCAAACGATCATATTTTCATATACTATAGTGACCATGGGGGTCCTGGTGTTCTTGGTTAGTAGCGATTTTGAAATATGTTTTTTTCAGTACTTGCTTTTGTTGGTTGCAGGAGTTCATCTGATTGCTTAGTTCTCATTTGCTTGGGCTATTAGTCTCTTTAAGTTTTGGTGTGGCTTTCCTATTATTTGTGTCTGATTTTGATACATTTTAGTTTCCTCAAACTGAAGCTGTGAAGCATGGGTTGCCATGTCAAAACATAATTTGCTTGGTGTGTAACTATGACTTATGCATCACATATTAATAATTGGATGATTTTGGAAAGGGATATTTCGAAGTTGTACTCCCATCTAGCTGTAGAGAAATCAGGGTCAGCTAAAGAGTTCTGGCAAATAGATTTTTGTGTTTGTGTGTGTGCAAGCACACATTTGTAAGGCTACTATCCGATATGGGTATAAGATTTTAAATTTGTATGTGCTCTTCTTCTCCATCAACTTGGCAATCAAACAAATTATTCTATGATATGCACCCTTAAGCCTGTTTAGGAATACCATCTAATTCTCCGGAAAGGATCAATTTAAACCCTCTAATGGAAACAAAGGGTCCATTAGAACTATTATTTATTTCTATTTCAGTGCACCTTGTCTCTTTTTTTTTTTTTTTTTTTTTTTTTTTTTTTAAAAAAAAAAAAAGAAGAAGAAGAAGAAAGGAAGCATGGATAAATAAATGACAAGAAGATATTGGAACATCCCTTTGGAAGAAATAATGGAAGCAGGAGTTCAAGAACTAATTTTTTTTTCTTATAAATACATGGCTAAAACCATAGAAGTATCTGTTCAGCAGAAAAATTTCAATCTCTCCCCCCTGAATATATTGATGACCATCCTTTTAGAAGTTGGCCACAATATTATAAGGCAGGATCTCTACTAAAAGCATTGGAATCTCCTGAGTAGTCCAACCTGATGTAGTTCAAACCAGTCTTGAGTTCCCAAGCAGTTGGCCAGGGCTTAAAGTTGTTCGAAGTCTACTCAAGGAAATAAGTCTGAATACATTTTATACAATTAGTTTGTAAACGTTGTTCAGAATATTATTTCTTGATGTTTAAAATATATTATTAGATGATGAATTTTATATTTTCTTATCTATAGTATAATTTTTTGTCAGGCATGCCTACCAGCCCTTACCTTTATGCTGATGATCTGATTGAAGTTTTAAAGAAGAAGCACGCATCTGGGACGTATAACAAATTGGTGTGTTACAAGTTGAACTATCATTTTCTTGAGGCATTTTACATTTTGGTGTGATGTTAATTTTTAGCTGGACTATGTGAACTTGTAGGTATTTTATCTTGAAGCTTGTGAGTCTGGAAGCATCTTTGAGGGCCTTCTTCCAGAAGGTTTGAATATCTATGCAACAACAGCATCAAATGCAGAAGAGAGCAGTTGGGGAACTTATTGTCCTGGAGAGGATCCTAGTCCTCCCGAAGAATATGAAACTTGTTTGGGTGACTTGTATAGTGTTGCTTGGATGGAAGACAGGTATGCAAAATATTTCTGTATTTTTATGCATGTTATATGAGAAGGATGCAAGAATAGTTTGCAAATATCAGGTTCACTTTAGTTATACTAAGATTAGTCTCAACTGTATAGAAGAACTGCCTCCAAAATGGTTCCAATTTACTTGGTTGAGTAGACTCTGCGCCTGCGCTGTCCTCTAAAAAAATGAAAAATAAGTCATAAACGTAGAAAAATTGAAAGGTAAGTGAATGTTGGCTGAAATCTATCACATCATGATTCTCTTTTCTCTACGCTTATTTTGGGTTGCTTCTCTTTATATGATCACTCCTGTTTAGGTATTTCACTAAGCTGATGAACAAAAATTTAGAAGTATACACTTGATACTGTTCAATTTCTATTTTTCTGTTCTAGTTTTAACGGTATGACTCTGTGATCAGTGACAAACACAATCTGCGGACAGAAACTTTGCGCGATCAGTATAGATTGGTAAGAACCAACTGCATTGTTACGAAAGTTCAAAAGGGGGGGGGGGGTGTTGGGTTCTTGGGCATAGCTTTCATCCAGTGCCCCATTGCATTGGATGGGACATGATGCAGACACGTGTCTGAATCGTGTCGGTTGCAATGCATTGGACCCAAGCCAAACACCTAATTCTAAAGGGCGAAGAGAGAGATACCATGTACTATTTTTGTTTGATTGGGCAATGTGGGCCAAATTTCCTTCATGTCAACAATGGGACATATACAAGGAGTCAAGAACAAACTGTGTGTTTTTGGGATTTGTTGTGTTAGAAGTGTCCAGATGCTATCCTTGCAATTATTAATTTCTGATAGCATTTAATGATATCATTATGCTGGCATTCACAGGTCAAAACAAGGACTGCAAATGAAAATTCTGTCTATGGTTCACATGTCATGCAATATGGTGATATAGGTCTTAGCACGGACAATCTCGTCTGGTATTTGGGTACAAATCCTGAAAATGAAAACTCCACTTTTGTGGATGAAAACTCCTTGAGGCCGCCTACAAAAGCTATCAACCAGCGAGATGCTGATCTCGTCCATTTTTGGGATAAGGTTTGTTCTCCCAACTGTTTTTATTTATCTGTTACTGTCCTTAATTCCAAATATTACGAGGACCTGTTGATTATAAGGAAAATGGGCCATCAATGTAACTTTCTTTCTTGCTGTGAAATTCTAGTTTGTAAATGTAAGGGGTCTCCATTATAAATTGGCAACACCTAATACAATTTTTTTGGAAGCTCTCATCCTTTAATTTTAGCCTGTGATTCAAGCTTTTCTTTCTAAATCTTTTTTTCAGTTCCGCAAGGCTCCTGAAGGCTCTCCTAGGAAAATTGAAGCTCAGAAGCAGTTTGTTGAAGCAATGTCACATAGAATGCATATAGATAACAGTATTAAACTTATTGGGAAGCTCCTATTTGGAATTGAGAAAGGTCCAGAGGTACTCAACACTGTTCGACCTGCTGGGCAACCACTTGTTGAAGACTGGGACTGCCTTAAGACACTGGTATATTACCAATCCTCAGCCTCCCCTTCACCTCCATGAAAACCTTTATTATTGTATTCCCTCTTGTTTTAACAAAAATAATCCAGATCTACTTGTAGCGCATCTGGCTACGACTAAACTAATACACGTAATTGCTTCTAGGTAAAGCCTACACCAAGATTAGTTTTTTACAAAAACGGCAAGACCACCTTTTTTTAATCATTTTGAATGAAAGATCTGTGGGACCATTTTCCTTGAGGATTCTTACGTGGATTATTCTCTTGCTGCTATATCTATAATGGTTTGTCCTAATCAATCATTTTTGTAGGTGAGGACATTTGAGACACATTGTGGATCCATTTCCCAATATGGGATGAAACATATGCGCTCCTTTGCAAACATCTGTAATGCTGGGATTAAGAAGGATCAGATGGCTGAGGTATCAGCTCAAGCATGTGTTAGCATTCCTTCTGGGCCGTGGAGCTCTCTGCACAAGGGATTCAGCGCATGATTGAATCATAATGCGCAATTTGGAAATCCAAAACTTGGACTGTAGTAATCTATATACAGGTTCGTAAACGTATTGTAATTTGATGATGGTTCTCATGATTTCCTCATGTAAATAGAAATCCAGCTCCTTCATTATCCTGCTCTGTACTGAAGAACTTGTCATAATTTGTAATTAATATGACAGTGGCTGTCGTGATTATATGAACATGCAGCCGATTGTCTTATGTAACTTGAACAGATTTATTGCATGAACAGAAGGGGCAAGAGCTTTAAATGTGCTTCCAAACTATTGCATGTGGGTCCTTGATGATGCAATTCCAAATGATTTATTCATATGTGTATGCACGTATGATTCGTTCTAGGAAAAGAAGAAAAGAAGAGTATGGTACATAACATTTTTAACAACTTATTAAGATGACAAGTTATTAATTTTAACATGGCACGAGCACCGCTTTATTATTTTATCATTAACGTGTGACCTTAATAATTGTAATAAATATTGTGAGAAAATTGTGTCTCGAGACTTACTGGGAAAAGAAAGTAGAAGCGTACTACCTTAATAATTGTAACAAATATTATGAGAAAATTGTGCCTCTAGACTTATTGGGAAAATAAAGTAGAAACATGGCAATCGACAAATTGAGTAATTATGGTAGCCCAGGTGACTGGCCTTCTCGTGGGTTGGTTAAATTTTTCGAATCATGTCAATTGTTGTAAGGGCAAATTGGACTTCCCCCCTTAAATGTAGGATAGTTGCAATGTCCTCATTTAGTTTAAAATCTAGTAATGTTTCCCCTTATCTTTTTTGTAACGAATACCTTACCTTATTTGTTGGTACTTTTTTGGTCAAATTAATGCATACACGTCAAAATCTTTAATACCCTCTAATAACATACATCAAAGGTACGAACATATCACAAACACAGTAAAATATAACATGCACAATTCGAAGGGTTATTATACCATGCAGATGAGACTCCCTTTTCAGATGTAGAATCACTCTTTTCACTGGATGATGAATACTCTCCTCAAGCTTTAGCAGTTATGGTTTATTCTACCTCAAAAGATGATTCAAGTTCAGAAGACTCAGACCTAGCAATATGAGGCAAACATGGCGGTTGCCTACAAAGAAGTCCAAAAAGTCCACAATTGTAGGCTAGTGTCCAAAAGGTCTTGGAGTAGAAAAGTAACCATGCTACAGAGTCATGCATGGGAAAGGAAGTCTTCTGGAGTTGAAAAGATATAGCTACAAAGTCATGCATGGGAAAGGAAGTCTTTTGGAGTTGAAAACAGAACCAACCAAGCAGTTTCATCAAAATAATCAAAGTATTGAAAACAGAAGTGTTTATTGAAAGTAGTTCAAAACACTTACAGCAGTAGTAGTTACAAGATTACAGTGATCAACAGGGATAGTAGTACAAGGCTTGAAGGCTAGTCATTAATCTAGTTACAAGCTTTGTGGGAAAGTAGTGAGAAACTCAATGTGTTTAGGAGATTCTAAGGAAGTCCTAAAGAAAGCTCTCAGACAACTTTGAAGTAAGCTCACAAAGAAATTTCTGAGTTTAGCAATAAGGAATAACCTCTCTTAAATAGGCAAATAAAGCAGTGAATAGTAAAAGTGAATAGTGATGTGAATAGTAAAAGTGAATAGTGACATTTTTACTATTCATATCAGGACTTGTGAGGGGCATCAAAAATAGTAGAAAGCTTCAAGAGCGCCTTATCAGGAGCCGAAAGTATCTTGGCGTGGAGTGCCACAAGTAGTCAATAAGAGAATCATTTCCAGGTAAATAATGGTGAAGGCAGCATTATTATTGGCGTAGGTTGGCATGTAGTGCCAAAAGTAGTCAAAATCATTTCCAGGATGAAAGTTGGTGAATATATATATATATATATATATATATATATATATTCATAAAGCTTGGTACTAGTACCAAGATGAGTATGCGTAGAATTGATCGTGCTACCATAAAGTAGTCAAAGAAGTCAATAATGAAGTTGCATGTAGCATTATTGGTAGCATGTAGCATTATTGGCCTTTTGTGCTGGCTACATATATTATATATATCTTTTCAACTCCAAAAGAATTTCTTTCCCATGCATTACTGGAGGGTTTCTGGAAAGGTAATCAGTGATAAGATTGTCTTTACCAGTGGCGTTTTTGTCCTGGCAGGTATGTGTCCTGGGAAGGGAGGACACTAAAGAATCACACACATTTAGGAAAATTAATTGGGTGCTTGAAAAATTATGGTTACCTAGGGGAAACAAACATAATTTATATCCTTACCAATGTCCCTTGACAAAGGCCAAGGAATTTAGTATAGGATCCTCTACCAAGGCAACAAAAATAACATAACATTTGTCAACTGTCATCACTCTGAACTTCATTACCTCCATAGTGGAATGTGTTTTTGCCGACAATCTAGAGCCATTCGTTGTCACTTTGCCGTGACCTCATAGGTTCATATTTCTTGAAACTCGAGAGGAACACCACATTCCTAAACAGACCACCCCTCCTCCTTATCTCAAGTTTCCTCAATTGGTTTTGGACAACTTCCTAATACACATTGTAAACCCATGGACTAAGAGTATATTCTCATAGATTTTTGTCATTGCTAATTCTCAATGAACTCAAAAGTCAGGTGGATCAATAATTTTGCAACTGCAAGCTTCTGGAGTTTACTGCAAGTTTTGACCATTGCACCAATAGGGTCATTTGTCAGGTAATTAGCACAGTGCCTTATATAATCGAGATGTTGCTTGTGCATGTTGGAATTATTTTGATCCTGAAAAGTAGTGATAGGGTTTGCAAGTATGCTTGGGTGACAGATGAACTTTAGTTTAATTGGCACCTCTTTCTCTTATAAGGCTAGGTGGGAGGTGAGGTTTTTGGTTCAAGATCAATTAACTATGTGTGTAACTTATTAGTGTTTTGTGTGTGTGTGTGTGTGTGGAGAATCAACTTACTGATTACTAATCAAAAATGAAATGCTCGGATGACCAATTGGGTACGAGTGCTAGCACATGTACGGAGCGTTCATTCTCTGAAGTCCTTTTTAGCATTTTGCATTGGATAGTCAGTGGATCTGTTCTTGCAAAAGATAAAAGCTGACTTGTGCTAAGATGGCCTGAAAGGATTTTTTGCACATAACCTGGCCTTGACTCCTTTGGTATTAGCTTTCCTATTTTTTGTGAAGCTTTTAATTACTAACGCTTGTTCATGTTTTGATCCTTTTCTTCTTTGTTCTTTATTTATATTTTTTTCTTTTTGTTTCGATCCTTTTGTTTTTTATCCTTTTGTTTTTAAAGGAATACCATTAAGATGGCAAAATGAACACCCATATATGAATAGTGACCATAAAAGTGAGAAATTATTAGGTCTACCGAGAGGGCTGCTGATGTGGTCCTCCTTAACCTTCCAACCAATAAAATATTGTTATTTATGCAAATGTGACATCATCTAGTAATTTTTTTTTTTTATTCCTTATGCTGATTAAAAAACTCACACATACATTTGCATAGATGACATCATCTCATTGATCAGGGAAGACCACATCAGCCATTCTCTTGTTGTAAATAATAATTTATCCATAAAAGTAGATTGTTTTCACAAATTAGAGACAATTATAGCAAAGTCAATATATCATAAAAATAAAAATTTAATGTGCAAAGATATGTTTTTCCTTTTTAAAGTAGGTAATGAAGAGAAGTACTTTGTTAATGTAATCTTAAGTCAAACTCTCAAAAGGCTATGCAAAGGGTTGGATAAGGACAAAATTTAGCTACAAAATATATAATCTTAAGTCAAACTCTCAAAAGGCTATGCAAAGAACTGGATAAGGACAAAGTTTAGCTAAAAAATTGGCTGTAGCTTTAAGCTACAACTTTACTCAATATATTTTTATTGGAAGTGAATTTTGATAAATCCACCATTGGATTACATCTTTTTCTTATATCTTTCATGCTTGTAAAATTTCTAAAAAATTAAATATCAATAGCTATGTTATCAATAAATTGTTTAAATTGCAAGTTTTTGTTGTTTAAAATTATGCATAAAATATAAGCTTATAGATCATATAATAAATAAAATCTAATTGATACAAAATTTGACATGTGTATTAAGAGTGTAAAGAATGCGTAATCCAACGGTTAAATGTTCAAAATATGTAATAATATTTATTTTATTGAGCAAATTTGTAGCCTTATATTACAACCAATTTTGTAGCTAAACTCTTTCTATTAAATAATAGTACAATCCTATTTTATGGTTGTACAAAGTGATTGGTATTGGTTCTTTTTTCTTTTTCTTTTTTTCTTTCAATTATAGGCAAGTACTAAAAAAATATATGAATTGCCTCTTCTTCTTTTTTTTTTTCTTTTTTTTTCTTTTTTTTTCCTTCTTCTTTGGATCGGTAATACATCAGTTTACAAGACATACTAAAATTTACTATATACCTAGCATTACTCTCTTACTTAACATACGGCCATAGGAGGGCAATCAATTAACAAGCAAAACTTAACCAACAAAAGTGTAAAAAACCACCATGGGGCTCGCCTTAAATATTTGAATAAGTATAAGAACACATCTTTTACAATTTTTTAAATTTAATTATTGATATAGTATATATTGTAATTGATGTATAATAAAAATGGTGTCCATAGTGAATCTAAGTAAAAGTGATACTATTCTAATCACAACAAGCAATGGCAGAGCTAAGGGGCAATTTAATATATAAAAAAAAATTTTTTCCTATTTTATTAATGTTTTCTAAATTTCAAAATTTGTAAAAGAAAAAGAAGGGTAGGAAAAAAAGGAAAATAAATAAGCAAAATTTTAGATTGAAGATTAAAAAAAAACCAAAAAAAAAAAAGTAAGAAGAAAGATTGTTACCTTTCAAATTATTATGTAGTAATTTATTATTTTCATATAAATGGGTGTAAAGTAATTAAATTTAAAAATTATTACATAAAAAGCTCCATAATTTAATATCATATACTATATAATAAAAGTTGGGCTACTCCAAATTGCAAGAAATTTATAGATAAAATCAAAAAATAAATAAATATTAAGTCCTATGTATATCACTATATCCTACTTAAATTTGATCACAATTGAAATACTACTCCGAGTCAAAAACCACCTCCAAAACTAATTAGATAAAGCATGAATATAAAAACTTTTAATTAAAATGAATTACAAGGATCAACAAAGCTAATTTGATAAAGCGTAAGACACCTAAACCAAAAGGAGAATACACATAAAAAAAGGAGAAGATAATTTGATTACAATTGAAACACTATCTGCTCAAATACCTCTTCTAAATACTACTAATGTTTTAGCCATTATATATTGATTTCTTTTTCAAACGGTGTCTCTCTCTCAGTTTGAAAAAAGAAAAAAAAATCTTTCACTCCCTCTCCAAAAAGCGGTTTGACATGGAAGACATAACTACCATCATAGGCAAGTAATTTTTTTTTTTTTACACTTTACATGCACTTGATTTGTCTTTCAAATATGCATACAGTTAAATTTATAACTGTCAAGATTTGTAGATTTAGCTAACAAAAGACAAAGAAACACTATACTTGCGAACAGATCATATAAGCAATGAACAATTGAAGTTAATCAATATAGTCATACATTTATTTTACACAGTAAATTTGTATCGATCTGCTTTAATTGTGCACATTTAACACCTAGCAAAAACGTAAAATACCTATCAAAAACCCTGAAGACATACCTAATGTCAATCAAGACTAGAGTCTTCAAAATAAAATTGGATCAATTGATAAAAGACACTATACAAGGTCAGTAGTTTGGGAGATGCAGCGTTGCTGGTATGATGAAAATCTAAATTTTATCAAATAAAAAGCCTTCAACTTTCAAAATGACATTTTTTGCAGGATTATATGTTAATTATAGTAATTATATTAAAATGATCACAATTAATATTTGGGGGAAATTACAATGTGCCCACAAGTTTGTCCGAAAAATACTTTGCCTACCTGTGATTTAAAAATTGACACTTTACCCATCTGAGGTTAACTCTGTTTGTCTCCTGTTACCCACATTAGTTAAAAACATGGGTAAATTTGTATTTTTGTTATCCTTTTATGTATATTTCCTCTCAAAACATAAAAAACTAAAAAATCAAGGGAAAATAAAATCTAAAAGCTAGGTTTTGTAAAACTTAAAACCTAAATTTTACATTTTCTTTTCATGTATCAACTTTTAAAACTTCTATTTTAACAAAAATGTATTGCATTAATTCATTTACAGAGTACTAAAAAAAAAAAAATTGGAGAGGGAGAGAGTATTTGATAGTATTAATAGTGATAGAAAATTAGAAATACGACTTTTATTTAATTTATTAAGCTGGGAAAAATAAGGGGAGTGAAAAATAGAGAAGGCACTCAAGGCAGCGAAGAATGAAACAGTAGCACTTGGTATAAAATTTTTCAATTCAAAGTGCATTAGAGTATTGACCTTTGAGAGATGTAAAATTGGAAGCAGTTCCTCAGCTCCACATGTTGCCAACTCACAGTCACACCGACAAGGACAAGAAGCTGGTTCTCAGCAGTCATTGGATCGAAGAATTTAGACATCAGAAGGAATTGTCCACTCAGTCGAGGCTATTTGGAGGGGATGTTGGTCAGCAATTTTCTGAAGACATCGAGCTCTTGGGCTTTGGAAAAGCAGATTCTGATGAAAGATTAAGTGATATTTCTGTTGGTGTCTTTCAATGGGAACAGAAACTGATGGTTTACATCCAGTATTGTGGAGTAAACTCCTTTCCAAAAAGTGTTCAATTCAATTTTTAATGCGCGTTAAAATAGAAATCTAAAAGTTGATACAAGAAAAGAAGATGTAAAAGTTATGCCTTAATTTTTACAAAACCTAGCTGTTAGATTTTCTTTTCCTTTGATTTTTTTTAGTTTTTTATATTTTGAAATGAGAGAGACATAGAAGGGTAACAAAAATACAAATTTATTTTTATTTTTAATTGAGGTGAGTAACGGGAACAAATAAAACTAACACCAGGTGGGTAAGGTGCCAATTTTTAAATAACATGTAGGTAAAGTGTATTTCGAGCAAACTACGGGTCGGCAAAGTGTAATTTTCCCTTAATATTTTATTTACAAATAATTAAAAATATATTGTTTGTTCTATATAGTTTTGTACACTATTAAATTTCTAAAAAGTGAATTGCCTTGTACACATATTTTGATTTTGCTTCACCGTCTATAGAAATTCCAAACAAAGATAAAGGCGTTGATACATATGAAGCAGTAGCTCAATTCATGATCCATGCATGGACCATATATATGACGTAGCAATTAAAAACTCATTATTCATTTCTTTATAATAATAATTTATTTTGTTATTGTTTGTCAAATAAAATATATATTATAAAATTATGATAAAACCTTGCAATGCACGGGATTTTAACTAGTTCCACCTAAAAATATTATTTGTTGTCCATATTGTTAAGTTTTTAAACCCCTTGACACAATATGTTTAACCTAATATTAAGCCAAGTTGATCAATAAATTTGTTATTCCAGTCTAGGTTAAACAATTGTGAGCAAAACAAATATAACGCAGAATCTGATGACCCAGGAAAATCAAACTAGTAAAAAACCTAAAGATGATTTAACCTAACTATTCTCAAGGTAAAAAGCAAATTCACTATAAAGAATCGAAGTTTACAATAAGATTTAGACCACTAACTTCCTATTGCTAGCACATCTAGAACTTACTGACACGACCACGTGCAAACTCCGAATCCACAGATTCCTTTATTAGGCCTTTGCAATACAAGCACCCACACTTGTGACTTTAAGACTCCATTCAAAAGTTTAGCAATACAAACTCTCCTGTTTGTGGCTTCAAGACCACCCTTGAAGGTTTAGATCTTCAACTATTATTGATCTTGATGCAACAATTTTAGATCTACCGAATCTTGAGAATCTTCGAGGAATAACACCAGTAGAAGATATGAGAGAGGTTTTGAGTACAAAACCTTGGATATAAAAAAGAGGCACACTCTTCTCTTTCTGAAAAACCTTTTAAAAACATGTTTAGGGTCTTCTTTATATACTAAGAGAAGTAGATCTGAAACTCTAATCCTTTTTGGGCTTGAATAGTTGTTTGGGCTTAATTAAAATTCTGCAGATACGACTCTCGATCAATCGAGCCTGTCTCTCGATCGATCGAACCAGATAGATTCTGAATTTTGCTTTTTATAGTTTGTATGTTCTTGAATCTTGACTTGTATCACCTTGAGTATTATCTAATAATACTTATCGACTTTAGGATCTATATCTAGAGAAGTTTATATTTACAATTTGCTCATTGTTCTAAACTTTTAGAACCTATCACATATGTATGAATTGTGCGCGTGCAAAACATTAATTTACAAATGTTTTTGTTTATAGATATATGAAGACATATGTTAAGGTCAAATCCCAACTCGGCCAATAGTTTTGAAAAGAATTATATTGTTACCATTTTATAAAAGCTCCTCAATCGTATCGGGCTGGAGCTGCACCCCTCCAAAGCAAATAGGAACCACCGCCATGCATGTAACGTCATGAAAACGTGTGCACCATAGATGTCACCGAAACGATGAATATTAAGCATCATAAGGGCATATATCTTCAACCATATACGAAATACTACTTTAAAAATGCATTTCCCTCCATCACAATTCACACCTATATAAACTTCTCTATATTCAATCGGCATTACCAAACTGAAGCCTCAACAATTCATTGTTATATATGACTTCCATGGCCTCTAGTGTCCTCCTTCTCCTTCTCTTCGTCGCCCTTTCCGTTTTGGCCTCTGCCTGGTTTCCCCCAGCAGCTTGGACATCCATTGAAGGAGCTGATGTTGTTGCTGTGAATGTTACATTTCCAGGGACCAAATGGGCGGTTCTGATTGCTGGTTCCAGTGACTACGCTAACTACAGGCACCAGGTTATTATTAATATTATTTTTCCCCTTCCAATAAATTTATTTTGTCTATTGTTTTTATACTTGTGAGCTTGTTATTTCACAAGTAACTTCTAATTTGGTTGTTTTCTTGATAGGTTAAACGATTAATTTGGTAATTGAATTATTTGTCGAGGTTTAATGTGGCTTCTCAATTATTATGTCAATTTAGTTCTTCAATTTTCAATATAAAACTAATATCATCTTTTACACTCTATTTAAATAAAATCAATATATTTTTTGAGAAACTAAATAAAATCAATATATTTTTTGGTATTTTCAATAGAGACTCTTTAGGATTCAAATTTTTCCACCTCTCAATCATTGAATTACCAAAAAAAAAAAAAAAATTTTATTACGTATCTATTATTGTTGAAATCTATTAATCACATATTCACCTTTACTGGTACACAAGTTATTCACCTTTACTGGTACACAAGTTTGTAAAATTTATGTAGTGAAAATTATATTATATACTATAATTTACTCTAACAACACTAGCTACTTGAATTGGAAGTTGGAACATAATCTTTATAACGTCTTTTCATAATTTGCAGAGGGATTAAATTGTAATTGCAACATTATTTTCTCCGTACTCTTATCACTTGCATCATTTTTATGGTATGCCAATCTAGAATGATACGAGTATATTTTGTATTATTATTATTATGATTCAAAATCCTCCTCTTCATGTGGTTTTCATGTCAAGAATGTTGCCAGTGTTCTTGTGTTAGCTTTAGAGCTTAGGGAGAAACCTGGCGAGCTCATTTCTTGTTTGTAATTAATTGTGATATTTTTATTTATTTATTTGTTAAGTTCTTCTTTGTTTCCTCTTGCCTTTTATAACCTTTTTCTTCTTCTTCTCAGGCTGATGTTTGTCATGCCTATCGAATCATGAAAAGAGGTGGGTTGAAAGATGAAAACATTATTGTTTTCATGTATGACGACATTGCTTTCAATCCAGAGAACCCTAGGCCTGGAGTTATCATTAACAGCCCTAATGGCAGTGATGTGTATCACGGAGTGCCAAAGGTGATCATATTTATTTCAATAGGGTCTTATTCTTATTCTTCATTCTATGAGTTGTGATTTTCTAGCTCATGTGGTGGATATTCTTGTTGCGCATGCAGGATTATACTGGAAAAAATGTTACTGACCACAACTTTTTTGCAGTAATCCTTGGAAATAGATCTGCCCTTACAGAGGGCAGTGGGAAGGTTGTGGATAGCCGTCCCAATGATCATATTTTCATATACTACACTGATCATGGAGGTCCTGGCATTCTTGGTTAGTGCGATCTCTATGAATATACTTACTAAAAATTTGTAGCTTGCTTCCACTGGGGAATATGTGCTACTCTAGCTATTGAGTCCAAGTATTGAAAAGTCAAATTATTATGCTACTAGGAAGAGAGAAGAAAAGAATGGTGAACCCATACACACTTGATTACTAAACTAGACAATATGACTACCATCCTATATAATTTTCAATTTGTTGGAATTGTAGGGGTAATAAAAACAAATTGTAACAATAATGGTCATGACCAAGATAACTTTTATAATTTGTTATGTTTACCTTCAAGAGGGTGCAACTCTTCGTGAAAGGGTACAAGGATGTTTATAATTAATAGATCCCAAGTTTTCAAGTCATTCCTTCTTCACTAATA
Organism: Castanopsis chinensis; assembly: GCA_032878915.1. Taxonomy (NCBI): domain Eukaryota; kingdom Viridiplantae; phylum Streptophyta; class Magnoliopsida; order Fagales; family Fagaceae; genus Castanopsis; species Castanopsis chinensis. Next base: position 1,564,896 of record JAVQMG010000127.1, read on the forward strand.
CTAACAAAATTTGTATCTTTTTTTTTCCTCCGTAATCTTGGCAGTAAAACAAATTTTCCTATGATGTGAACCCAGCAACAGTAATTTTGTTCAAAGAAATTTCACAAATTACATAGAAGTTTCTATAAGCCTCAGAATCTCTTGAGAAGTCCAACTCAATGTAGTTCAACGATTACTCTAGAAATACAAAATTTTCTCGACCTTTTTTCTCAATTGTTGAGATACTGCTTCAATCATAACACGTCGTGTCAACTATGAAGAAAAAATTGTGTCCTTAGGTTACTTGTAGTTTCAAACTTCAAACCATTATTCTTGTCTTACTAAGCAGTTGGTCGGAGCTTAAACTTGTTACAAAGGCATGCAACTCAAGAAATTAATGTGTTGTATGATGGGGAGAATTTATGTGTTTGAGATTTTTTATTTCTGGCAAATATAAACGATTTGATTACATGATCATTTTGAAATTCTCTTTTCCATATTGTAATTTTTAAGGGATGCCTACCCCTCCTTTTCTTGTTGCTAGAGATCTGATCGATGTTTTGAAGAAGAAGAACTCTACTGGGACCTATAAAAGCTTGGTATATATGTTATAAATTGAAGAATAAAAATCTTATGTTTCATTCGTAGTGTTGCATATCACTCATTTCCTTGAGGCATACATCACAACTACTCTTTAGCGAGATGTTAACTCTTAGCTATGGAATACTTATGAAATTGTAGGTCTTTTATCTTGAAGCTTGTGAGTCTAGAAGCATCTTTGAGGGCCTTCTTCCTGAAGGTATGAATATCTATGTAACTACAGCATCAAATGCAAATGAGAGCAGTTGGGGAACTTATTGCCCTAGAGATCTTGTAAATCCTCCCCCCACCCCCCAAGAATATCAAACATGTTTGGGTGACTTGTATAGTGTGGCTTGGATGGAAGACAGGTATGCACAATATTTGTATTAATTTGTATCAATCATGTTAGTTATATGAGAAAAAAAAAAAAAAAAAAAAAAAGCAGCTTGCAAATATCAGGTTCACCTTGGGTTGATTATCTTATTTGATCACTTCTGTTTAGGTGTTTTATTAGGCAAAACAAAACTTATATGTCTACACTTTTTTTTTTTTTTTTTGGTTTTTTTGCTTGAAAGAAGTGTGCTGTGTAAACCTTGATAGTGTTCAATTTATACTTGTTTGTGCGAGTTCTAAGTTCTAACAGTGTGAGTTTGTAAGCAATGACATACACAATCCGGCGACAGAAACTTTAGAACAGCAGTACAAATTGGTAAGAACCAATTTTGCAATATTGTTATTGAAATTCTTAGGTCAATGAATTTTAGTTCAAGTGACACCTCCACTTTCCTTAATAATGGAATAAAGAGTAAAATGAGAATTTGACACCCGTGTGCATGTCTAATTTACTAAGCTATTGTAACTTACTAATCTCATTTGAGATTGAAATTTTAATTAGGTTCACTCTTCTTTCTAGCTTGACAATTTAACTAACCTAACCACTTAATAGAAAAAAAAATATTAAAGCCTTAATTTTTTTTATTAAGTTTAAAATTAAAAGAAATGAGTACCTTTCAAATTTTCATGACCTAATCTAACCGACAAAATATGTATGAAGAAACCAAATGGATTCTAACTTAGATCATTAGATCTCTTGACTTGTAGAAAGAACAAGTCAAAATCACTCACAATAATAATTTTCAAACCTTCCTAATTTCCTTTGTCAACAATGGATACAAATATAAGGATAAATCTTGCTATCATATCAAAAGTGTCTAGATGTTGTTCATGCTCTTATTAATTGCTGATAACATTTTTGATTTCTATATGTTGGTGTTCACAGATGAAAGTGAGGACGTTAAATAACAACTATGTAGAAGGCTCTTATGTCATGCAATATGGTGATATAGGTCTTAGTCAGGCCAATTTCTCCATGTATATTGGTGCAAATGTTACTAACACTTTTGTGGATCCATCCGAAGACTACTTGTGGCCAACTTCAAAAGCTATCGACCAACGAGATGCCAATCTCATCCAATTTTGGGATAAGGTTTGTTCTCCAACTCTTTTAATTTCTTGCTTAATTTCTTTTGAGTGATGCTAGGAATACTAAATTTTTTACTACATAGACCTAAAATATAGATATGTTAACTTTTAAACACAACACAAAAAAAGGTAGAATTAATGATGTTAGGAATATTACAAATTTTATTACATAACCTTTACAAATTTATGTGTCAACTTTTAACTCAGTACAAAAAAGTAAGAGATTTAATTATTATGTTGTTGATGTTATTTCAATCATATTCATTGTCAAGTTAATTTGTGTGATTTTTATATTAAAAAAATAGTAACTTAGGTTTCTTCTTTTTTTAAAAAATTATATTTTTTACATGACATCAATCAAATTTATTCATAGAGTTTCTAAACCTTAGGTAATAAAATTGATGGTAGCTTAATATTTTCTAATTTTGTATTACTGCCCTTAACTCCTAACAATACGATACAAGGAGTTCTTGATTAATCGTAAGTAAACATGGGCAACTAGATGTAGTCTTTCTTTCTTGAAGTGATATACTCATGCCCTAGTTGTAAATATTGGAGCTCTCTTACTCTAGGCCTCTATTATATGGTGGTAAAGCTTATGAGTAACATTTTATATTTGGAAGCTGCCATCGTTTAATGTTGGCCTCTATGATTTGAGCTTTTCTTTTCAATATCTTTTTACAGTATGAAAGGCTCCCGAAGGCTCTCTAAGGAATGAAGCAATGTCGCATAGAATGCATGTAGATGGCAGTGTGAAACTCATTGGGGATGTTCTATTTGGAATCATGAAAAGTGATGCGATGCTCAACACTATTCGACCTACTAGGCAACCACTTGTTGATGACTGGGACAGCCTTAAGGGAATGGTAATGTTACTAAACCTTAGCCTCTCTTCTTAAGGATGATACCTTGGATTGAACTTAAGCTTTAATACCCTATTAGAAAAGCTACACATTTTGTTAGTGACAACCCACAATTTAGTACACAAACTTTTAATTGCTGCATTTGATCTTCTCAAATTTGAATTAAAATGAAACTGTTACCATCCAAATTAACATATTTTGCTTTTTTTATTACTCCTAGTCCCTGTGGTTTGACCCAATAACAACTAAATCCAACAAAAATTTTCAATTTAACCTCAAAAGTTTGGATTAAAATGAAATTTTAGAGGTAAATTGATGTATCAACAATTTTATTTTAATCCAAATCTTAAGAGGTCAAAGTAACAATTGAAAATCTGTGAACTAAATTGTAATAGGACCAAAACACAAGATGGTAACTTATAAGTTTTCATTTTTTAACTACATCAAAGAAAGAATAAAAATAAAAAAACTGGGGAATCATTGACTTAAGAGTATTTTAACTTCAATTAATAGTAGTTATTAATCTCTAGATTAATGGAGTGTCCTGATTAATCATCTATGTAGGTGAGGACTTTTGAGACACATTGTGGATCACTATCCCAATATGGGATGAAGCACATGCGCTCTTTTGCAAACATCTGTAATGCTGGGATTAGGAAGGATCAAATGGATGTAGCATCGGCTCAAGTTTGTGTTAGCATTCCTTCTGGGTATTATAGCTCTCTAGAGATTGGATTCAGTGTATAAATAAAACATAATGCACGACCTGAAAGACCAAATCTTGAAATGTAGTAATCTATACTATGCACAAGTTTGTAACCTTACTGAATTTTGATCATAGTTACTAAGATCACTACACGTTAACAAATATAAAGTCTGTCTTACTTGTTATTATACCAACAAAACAGAAGGCAGTCTTGTTATGCTGTTTTGGACCTGTATCAATATAAATCCAATGAGCACAATAGTCATTTTGGTTAATTCTCTAAACAGTGTTCCTTTTTGTTCTCTTTTTACTTTTTAAAATGTTTTGTTAATTTGTTTCTATTTAACGAGCTGAGCTTTAACCTTAAAGCCAGACCGTCCATGTATCAACCTTCGAGGTTGTTTTGGCCCAAATCCAAGTCTTGGTTAAGATTTTCTTCTGAATTATTTAACTATCCCAAAAAAAAAAAAAAAAAAAAAACTGCTAAGAACTATCAAGACGCTTTTTTTGACATCTAACGCAATTGGGCTTGAAAGTCGAGGCCTAAAATGGACTTGACATGGCCACCTTGGGCATGGACAAAAACGCAATAGGCTTGTCAACCCGATATAATCCAAGATGACGTAGGCCCACCTATTAAGCAATTGCATTGCCGAATAAGGAGCACCAAAACCTATGAATTTCCATTTAACTTGGCCCAAGCCCAAGGTAAATTCAAAACCAAACCAAAGGAGGAAGGGTCTAGTTGCAAACTCACATGTTGCGTGGAAAATGTAATGTAATTATTTTATAAGAATATAACCTAAAATTTATAGGTTAAAAATAATGTATGTATTATTTATATAGTATTTGATGAAGGTTATTCCAATGACACAGAGCTGACGAGCCTGGGACTGACGACCCTAAGGCTAACGATCTCAACTCCGTGGAGACTTGAAGCTGACGACCTCAGCTCTAGGGAGAACTTGAAGACGACGACCTCGACCAACGAACCAACCTCTGAGGTATAGCCAAGCTGACGAGTTTGACAGGTTGAAGGCGTCAACCTGGGCTCCGTCCACAACCTTACTTGGTCAACACGCATAGGAAAACAATTCTTGAATGACACGTCTAATTAAGGCGATTCCTATAAGGGCAAGGATTCTGGGAAATACGTGAGATCCAAGAATCACTCTCCTAATAGGAAAGGAACTTCTTGGCCAAGGGGGAATTTCGACCCAACGCTACTATAAATGCCTCAAAGCTCTCCTAAAGCAAGGTATGTGCAATTAGCTCAACTAGCATAACGTTTATAAAGGTTTCTAAGACCTTCGGAGGGTCTTTGGCCGGCACACATAACTCTTTTTGTTGCACAGGTACGTTGTCAGGAGCACGTGCAGACCGTGTAGCTTACTGAAGATTTTAAGCATCATCAGTATTTATATTTTTATAATTTTTATGTAATGGAACATATAATGTATTTTATATTCAACAATAACTATATATATATTTAGGAAAAACGTAATTTAATAAAAATGTACACCCCCATTTTATAATATTATAAAATGACTATACCATAATCGGTTGAATAATTTGAAAATATCCAAAAATATTATTTTTTAAAAAATATACAACCCCATTCTATGGAACACATGTAACATGTAACATTAAATTTAAAATATTATCTAAGTTTAGAATTGTAACATTGTTTTCTCTTCCAAATATAAGTATAATGATTATAGTATTAAAACTAAGGTAATCTTTTGTATATTTATTATTTTTACTGCTTTTTTAGAGCCATATCTCTAATTTTGAATGCCTATATTGTTTATATTTTTTAGACCAAAACTAAAGAGTTTGGCTCAAATAGAATAAAATTTCATACTTTTCAACCCAAAAATTATGGAAGAAAATGAATTGTTGAGCCTAAAATTGGAAGGAAACCTACAAAAAAATTAATTTAAGACCCAATTAGCAAAACATGGACGAAATGGACCAAAGTGAATTGAATTGGATTGAATAGACCGAAGTAGACCAAATTAGACTAAAGTTGACCAAAATGAACCAAATATACCGATTAAAATAAGGTGTACTGACTTGGGCCTAAGTTGACTGAAATGGACCGAAACACTACGTTAATGTGACTCAAAAAAAGCGTAGCAACAATAAACATTATGTTTCGGCTTTTAAATATTATATAGATATCTTCTCTAATTTTAGCAATGTGTCAACTTAGGGGCACCCAAGCCAAGGTTGGCAGGTGACATCAATCATAGTGTATGCTCTCTACCTATGCAAAAACAAGATATTGACTTTGCAAGTAATAAAGTCATGACAACTTTTAACCAAATCAAGCTATATATACTCACCCATAATAAAATGGGAAGAGAAGCTCGAGCCAAAGAACCAAGAAAACACTTAGGAAGATCCTAACCTTATTTAGTTTGTAAACAAAGCAGTAATTTTAGCCTTTTTTTTCCAGAGAGGTATATAGTATATATCTTTCAACATACGAAATACTATTTTAAAAAAAATGCATTTCCCATCATTAAAGTCCACGCCTAAACTCTATTTAATCAGCAATTCAGCGTCACCAAACAGAAGCCCCAACACACCTCATTGCTATGACTTGCATGGCCTTCAGTGTCCTCCTCCTCCTCTTCGCTGGCTTGTTCGGCCTTCGCCCAGTTGCCCTCAGAAGCTTCGACATTCTTCAGTAAATATAGTAATCGTATAATTGCTGATGATATATCACTAACATCAGGGACCAAATGGGCAGTTCTGCTTGCTGGCCCTAGATCCTACTTTAATTACAGGCACCAGGTTTTTATTTCCTTCCAATCAATTTATTTATAAAAGGCGAAAAACTCATTTTCGTTCTTACATTTTCACACGATTCCTACTTTGGTTCCTAACTTTTTTTTCCACTGTTTTTAGTCCCTATTTAGAAAAACGCGTTCTGTTTTAGTCCTTACCGTCAGTGCCCTAACGACAAAGTTCTAGGTGACAGATGGTAGTTGGCGTGGCGCTGGTGTGGCGATTAAAATATTATTAAAAAAATATTATTTGGCATTTTGATATGCCATGCCAGTATTTTAATTTTTTATAAAAAAAACCATGCATTCTTTTTTCTTTTCTTTAATTATTTTAAAATAAAATAAAATTTTAGTTATTATTTAATTATTTAAATAATAATTAATAATTAACATAAATTTTTTTTTTCTTTTTATTATTTTGTTGGAAGATCATCTTTGGTGTTCTTCGTGCTCTTACAGTTCATATTTTTCATGTTTTTAGTAAATTAATTCCTATTTTCTTGTTTTTTCTTTTCTTTTCTTTTCTTTGCCTTTCCAGTACTTTCTTTATAATCAAACAAATCAAAATTCAAAACTTACATCAAACAATAATCAACATACACCAACCAAAATCTAGAAATCAACATACACCCACCAAAATTGAAACCCAGAAATCATCATACACCAACAATCAAACCCAGAAACAGATCTGCATATTCAGAAATTTTAACCCAACATACACCCATTAAAATCAAAAGACCTGCATCCTCTTTGTTCACAAAATCAACACCAATCTCCAAGTTGGAAACCCACCAATCCATCAAAACACAAAATCATATCCAACTTGGAAACCCACTGATCTCCACCATCCTCCAAATCCCACCATTCTCTCAAACCCAGCCTTTGAATCACAACCCACAAATTCACCACGGATCAGTGTACCAATCTGCCACAAACCCACAAACCTAGATCGACAAATCTCACAAACTCATGAACCCACGGATCATGAGAGTGGGTCGGTCATCCTCGACCTTACTCCCACTCCTTCCTCCCCTTTCATAGAACTCGCCTTCTTCGACACTGTCGACAGCATCTACAATGCCTCTCTCCTTATCGCCGCCATAGTCGATGGCTCTCTCAAGATCTACGATCTACCTCTTCCCTCAACCTCCAACCCAATCCACTCCCTCCACAAACGCTCTCGCAAGGTCCAGTCCATCGACTACAACCCCGTCCGCCGCTACTCCTTCATCTCCTCGTTGTGGAATGACTCCACCACTGACGTCCATTTCCGTTCACCAGTAAGAGAGGAAAAGAGAGAGGGTGAGTTAGAGAGAGAGAGTCTAAAATTGCATTTTGAAGAGAGAGTTTGAGAGAGTCTGAAGAATCTGATAAGGAATCTGGGGTTCTGAATGTGAAGAAAGTTCAAGCAAATGAAGTTGGGATTATGCTGTCTCATTTGATCATTGATTTCACGTTTCTGATGTCAGGGTTACTAAATTTTTGATAAACACTGACCGGGTTTATTTACTTATTTTCCCATATCAAAAAAAATATTTTTGATAATAAAAGGTTTTCAGCCGATATTGTGTTTGGATGCAAACAAAACAATGATTGGGTTGTGTTCTTGTCTGTTCTTATTCAAAATAAAGCTAGATCTTAATTGATATTATTTTTGTTTTTTATTACTGTTTTTCATTTTTTTTCTTTTAGTTAAAATTTATAAATTAATTTTTTTTTGTTTTTAAAAGAAGAGCTGGCTTTTTTAAAATGTTGAATAATATATTATATTATTATTTTAATGCTGACGTCAGCATTTAGTGTGCCAGCGATGCACTCCGTCTGCCACCTAGGATTTTGCCGTTAGGGCACTGACGGTAGGGATTAAAACAGAACGCCTTTTTCTAAGTAGGGACAAAAAGCAGTGGACAAAAAAGTTAGGGATTAAAGTGAGAATCGTGTGAAAATGTAGGGACGAAAATGAGTTTTTCGCCTTTATAAAATATGCTAAAGATATTACAAATTTTAGCACATGGAACATACAAAATGAAATAATACTGAATGTGATTAACAAGCTTTAACAACCTAATTAATTAATAAATGAATGTTTAGTTTTTGACATAATTGGGGATACATCAATTTATATTTTATAAGCTCTATGTAACAAAATTTATAGTGTTTTTAGTGTCGCTCTTTATTTATATGTCTATTTTTTTTTAATCTTTATGAGCTTTTTTTTTTTTTTTTTGGCTGAAATCTTTATGAGTGTATTATTTCACAAGTAACTAATTTGGTTATTTTCTTGATAGATTAAACTATTCATTTGGTAATCGATTTTTTTTTGAGAAGGTGGTAATAATCGAATTGTTGGGCGAGGTTGGAACCTCGCCCAACAATTCAGACGTTCAGTTTATGGCTTCTCAATAATGCCAATATATATATATATATATATATCTATCTTCAATGTTCAAAATAAAATCAATATCACCTTTCTGTTTCTCTCCATTTAGATGAATTAACTGAGGTGGCATGCAAAGATGCTTGAAATCTAAAGGCGTTGATTTGATTAAAAATAAAAATAAAAATAATACATCAGCACTCTCTTGCTTGTGCAAACACAATTATTCAATAGTGATATACAAGTAACTACAAGTTTATTACATAACTTTTATAAATGAATGTATCATTAATCATGAAAATATACTTCAAGCATATATATCCATTTATTATGTTACTAAAATTCATCAATTACATTCACTACCATGCTAATTTGTAAACTTTATATAATAAAATTTTGTAATATATTTTTTTTTTCATTTTTCAATATTCAAACAACAATACCTAATCAATGACTTTTATCACAATTTATTGGGGTATTAAATTGTAAATGGTACAATATTACTTTCTTATGACCCTATCACTTACATCATTTTTATTTTACAGCAATCACAATATCACACTATAGTATTATTCATGATTTTTATTTTTATATTTTTGTATTACTATTAATACTTATTATTATTATTCAAAAACTTTTTTTCCCCATGCCATCTGCATGGTTTGTGTCAAAATTTAATGTCACCCGCGAGCTAATTTTTTTTTTGTTTCTCGTTTGTAATTGTGATCTTATTTTTCTTCTTTCTTTCTGCTTCCCTTTTATAACTTCTTCTCCTTCTCTACAGGCTAATGTTTGTCATGCCTATCAAATCTTGAAAAGAGGTGGGTTGAAAGATGAAAACATTATTGTTTTCATGTATGATGACATTGCTTTCAATGATAAGAACCCTAGGCCTGGAGTTATCATTAACAACCCTAATGGCAGCTGTGAGGACAGAAGTGTCAAAATATGTTTTTGGGCTTTGGGCTTGATCTGAGGGTATTAATTGGTCCGAGAAGGGTTTATTGGTAAGGATATCGAACTTTAAAGCCCACAAGAAAACTATTGTGGTAGAGGCTAGTTAGAACAGTCCGAGGAGGGTTATATCCTTGGATAATTGAGGTGAAGATCATACGATGTGTCATGATGTTTTGGAGGAATTTAGAAAGCTTGGTGGATGAAGTTATACTCTAGAAGAATACAAAAAGGGAGAACGAATGGGAAATATCTAGCAAAAAGCTGCTATCACCGCATTAAAGACTTTGCACCTATCTCTCTGGCCATATTAATGAAGAAATGACATTTGAACAGTCGTAATCAGCCTTACAGCTGTTGTTTTAAGACTTCGAGAGAGTAGTGGATGAGACAAGGATCCATCTTTTTGGGTGATTTGATCCATACGTGGAAGAGGGTGGGTGGAGGAGAGGGGGATATAATAAGAGAAAGAGGACCTGAGAAAGAGGGGAGGAAAAAGAAAAAGGAGAGAAACCACTGTATACACTATCATCAATTGTAATTTGTCTTTAAGAAGGAAGGAAGATTAATACGAATGATCTTTGGCTTAAGTCCGAGGAGAGATTATGTTACCTTAGTGGTTCTTTGCACGTGATTTGTGGGTCGAGTCCATCATCTTTGTCTTCCAGCATCCAACGCAACCTAGGTTTCAAGCCCATACTCTACAAATTTCATTGTATTAGGCTTTTTGGACCTGACTCTATTACATATTTAGGTCCAGGTCTGAATTGTGTCCTTACAGCAGTGATGTATATCATGGAGTGCCAAAGGTTATATCAAGTTTCTTTCCATAAAGGAAGTCTTATTCTATTGCTGATAATTCTATGTGATTTTCCAGCTGATCATGTGGTAGATATTCTTGGTGCATGCAGGATTATACTAGAGAAAATGTTACTATCAACAACTTTTTTGCTGTAATCCTTGGAAATAGACCTGCTCTTATAGGAGGCAGTGGGAAGGTTGTGGATAGCGGTCCCAATGATCATATTTTCATCTACTACACTGATCACGGGGGCCCTGGTGCTCTTGGTTAATGGGATTTCTATGAATACACTTATAAAAAAAAAATTCATTGCTTCCATGGGGAATATGATCTTCTCTATTAAGTCCATATATTATAAAGTCTAAATTATTAGAAAAAGATGAAGTTAATTTATATACTAACATACATTTCAAGTCAATGAAAAATGTTTTAAATGATGTGAACCCTCCTGCATTAATTTTGATCATAAAAATTCCGAAATATACATAGGTAGAAATTTAGGAGTCTCTATAAGCTTCGAAATCTCCTGAAAAGTGCAACCAGATGTAGTTCAACGATAACTACAAGAATGCAAATTTTCTCAACTATTTTCATAAACTATTAAAATGATTTATTGTAATTAGTATATCAAAAAAATGGAATTAATGGTGGTAAAAAGATGTTACTCCAATTAAAACATGTTATTTTAGGCTTGTCAACTTTTAATAAAGAGTTGTAAAAATGGAGAATCTATGTTGCTTTTAAAAATGTTAAAGTTTTGATTACATGATAGTTTTAAAAACTCTTTTCCATATTGTAATTTTTAAGGTATGCCTACCCCTCCTTTTCTTTATGCTCATGATCTGAACGATTTTTTGAAAAAGGACTCTACTGGGACCTATAAAATATTGGTATGTTATTAATTGAAAAACTCTTTTAAAAACTCTTGTGTCCTATTTTTAGTGTTACACATCACTCATTTAACTACTAAAAAACAGGACTACAGCCATGTTATTAAAACATGGCTTTAGCTCCTAAAAACATGGGTATAAGTCCATTCAGTGCATAAATAAAGCATAATGCACAACTTAAAAGATCAGAAGTTGCAATGTAGTAATCCATACTATACACAAGTTTGTAACCTCGCTGTATTTTGATCATAGTTCTTAAGATCACGTTAAACAAAAATAAAACCTTACTTGTTATACCAATAAAAAAGAAGGCAATCTTGTTATGCTTTTTTGGACCTATATCAATATAAATACTGTTAAGTTTTAGACCCCTAAAAAACACAATATGTTTAACCTAATTTGTTAGCCAAGTTGTTACTTAGGTTAATTATTCAGATCTAGATTAAACATTTATCACAAATAACATACGCAGCGGAAATCTAAAAGACACAAGACGTGATGACCCAGGAAAATCAATGAAACAACTCGTTTCAAGGTAAAAAACCTGGGGGGAACTATCCCAAGAGAACAATCCACTATAACAAATTGAGATTTACAATCAAGAATATCAATTCGTAGTAAATCTAACACAATTACCAAACTGAGCTCTGAACTCTTAAAACTTCTTTGATCTGGATCTTCTCTCACATGGACCTCCAATTCATGCTTTGATCTTCAGTGCGCTTGATAGCTGAAGGTTGATCCGCAACTTTACTCCACTAGTTCTAGCAATATGGATTTGATCTCCGATAGGAGCTTGATAGATTGAGAAGGTACAAAACCTCACAGATATCACAAAAGTAACTCTCAAGACTTGAAAAAGTGTATTAGGGTTTTTTCCTTTTATCCTAGTAGTGTTGGACTCAAACCCTGAATGTTTCGCAAGCTGTTGGGCTTTATTTAAAATTCTACAAATTGCATTTTGATCAGCTAGTAGCTTGACAGTTTCAGAAGCAATCACTTCTCCACTACCAACCACACTTCAGATTCAGATGCAATTAGCTTTTAGTGTTCCGCAAGATACCAGCCCAAGGAATTGAAGAACAGTATGGCACTTAAGAGTATCCAACTCTTTCAACTACTCTTATCAGCTAGTGAAGTTTACATATACCCAGCAAATTTGTCAACTTCAGGACCTGTATAAACAAATATTCAACATAAATTTAGCCATGGGAAGAATAAAATTAAATTTGTTAGTGGGATGTTTAGGCTACAAGATAAAGTAACAGAATTAGCAACAAGCACCGCTACTTTTTGAGTACACTGCAAAATTAGTTTATGTAAGCAGTTTAGTTTTAGCATTCATACATGTTTGTTTTTTTCAGAAAAACTACATACTGTATCTTGCTTCAACTTATCATTGAAAAAATGGTTTTTAGCATATGAACTACAACCTTTTTTTGATAAGTAATAAACCTGATTGAAACCAAAATAGAATCACCCAAACTATACAAGAAGTATACAGATGAGTACTAAAATTGTATAATAGCACAGTATGACATTTTTGTCATGGCTGACTTAATTAATATAAGTTTAAGTCACATTTCTGAATAATACAATTAATTAAAAAACCAAATGGTACAAATTGAACAATTGCAAATAAAAGTCAACCTATAGAGACATGTTCATTACCTTATCCACTCACTGTAGGCCAGTATCCTTCAAATTTTTGTATAAATAGGAGCACCCGAATAGGTTACCCTCTTACTTAAGACAATAAGATTGAGAAGAGGAGAAGTCTGCAACAGACATGTAAAAATCTATTAACTGAAGCTGGTATTTTTAAATTGCTCTGGGCAGATATATGTAGAAGCAATTTTCTATGAAACTATTTTGATAATCAATCAAGTGTGCAAGAGAGATTCAGACCTTAGCAAGCATTGAAGTGAAGTCACTGGAACAAGGGCCCTAGGTGAGGCCATGATAACAGAATAAAATATGATAGGTGGATGAACTATTAGGAATTCTGTTTTGTAGAGAAGATTCCTTGTTTAGTACATATATAGGGCATGGAAGGAACCTGTGTAGCTAATTTTAGTTAGCATCCTCCATGTCAAGAAATCTAACCAACTTATTCACAAGAAACACAGCTTACCGAAATGTAGAAATTCAAAAAACCTCTAAGAAGCCACCATACTCGTGAATATGTGCAGCTTCTCAAGTGGCATATTCATTGTAACTGTAATGGCCCAATTGAAACAAGAATATGCCATCCTGCCACATTGTTGGAGTATGTCTTGGATCTTGCCCTCTTCTAATTGGTTAGGGGAGTCATCAAAATCTCTCTGCAGAGTGACCATTCACTATTTTTATATCCATAAAACTCATGCGTGACTTACCTTATCTAAACCAAATGGTAAAAAAACGAAATTCTAAACCAAATGGTAATTTGAATAATAGCCAATAAAAGTTATATATGTCCATTGCCTTACCTGCTTACTATTAAGAACTGTTCTTCCAACATGTGCATGAATTGGAGCATCCAAAAAAATCGGCCTTTTTGTTAAGGCAAAGCTTACTAGAAGAGAAGAACAAAACTGACATTAAATGAAGCCAGAAAACTATGAAGAAGAAATAATTTTGACAATCAATCAACATGTAAGATAGCTTTTCACCAGATATATACCTTAGAGTGCAGTAAAGTTCAGATGTTGCTGAAACAATGGTTTCTAGGTTAGCCAACCATATAAACAAACAAACAAAAAAAGATCCAATATTTTGCAAAAAAGATACATTTCCAAGTACATAAGAGATGGAAGAAACCATGACGTAAAAGCTGGAAAACTTAGACTCACCTGATATTTTGTTGGTTGACAAAGGTAGTGCTTGTAAACATTTCAGATATAGATGCAATATTTTTCCAATTGGTCAGCAACCAGAAATTTCACAGAGGTTAAGAAGAAGAAGAAGAGGAATAAAGTCACAAAAAGTAATATGGCTTACCAGAAATTGTGTGAACTTGATAACAGACATAAAATGAAAAGATGCTCTCTTAGATTTGAATCTCAAGTTGCCTTTCTTTCTTGGGGACATTAGACAGATCATTTACAGACAAGTCAAATGAAAGAATTTCACTGTGTTTTTTGCTCAAACCATTTGTCAGCTGCTTGATGTTTGAAGGGAATGCAACAGATTGAGAGCCTGTTGATCAAATGTGACCTTTTATTAGAACATTGAAAAAGAACTGGCATCCATAATTTAATGAGGCACTGCACCAAATCCAATGCTGGTAGATATTCTAGCTTCTTGTAACTGTTAACATGTATAGATGAAAGGTTCCCCAGCTATAGAAGAAAAAAAAATCCGTTCTTTCTAATTCTGTTGCTTTAACTTTTAAATATTATGGTGCTGTGTGTTGAAGTAGATGAGACAGAGACTTGAGTCGGGCATAAAATCCCTAAGCATGCCTTGTCCAACAAAAATCGATCTTTAATCCTAACACACAAGGCATTATACTATAATAGTCATGCTTGGGATTCACTGTCTAATGAAAACAACAATACAACTGCACATAAACCAAAAGTAGATATAAAACATTCATTACAATTTAACAACGAGAAATGATATATCCACAACATTTTTACAACAAATCTTAAATGGCAGGTTGTTATTGTTGGGGCAAAAAAGTAATTATAGTATTATATTCAAATTTAAACCAATAATAACTAACTACATATGATTTGTTGTAAAAATGTTGTGAACGTAGCACCTCTCTTTAACAAATATCCATCATTGAGCTCATCTATAGTCTTGGAAGTGTGAAAGAGAGAATCTCCAAGTTGCAAAATTTCATTCCAATACATAGAAAATGCATAAGAAAAAATCAAAATGAGAAGCATAGAAAAAGACAGATTATAAAACCTTCAAGAATCCAGCTTCAATGACAATCATAACATGCGCAAGGTCCTCAAGCTCCGTCTGCAATCACTTTGTCCCAAAATTTGAACCTAACAAAGAAGAATGAATTAAAGGTGGAATGATAGAAGATAAAGAGTGGTGCCTGACTTATTAACTTCAATTATCTTTGCAAATACAGTCATTTTGTTCCATTTCATTGTAATTACAGTTTTTATAATATCAAGAAATCTAGTAAATAGAACACAAAATAGAGAAATTTGAAGGTTACGTTTAGTTAAGAAGGAGACATCAGAAGAGAAGAACATGAGATTGGAGGAAACTCACAATTTTAATGAACTTCATCAAGATAGGAATCAAATTAACACCCTGGCATAACACGATTCTTGGAATGTCTGTCTGCTATCTAACTACTCTGGCGGCAAACAATATGAAATATTCAGCTTTTTTTCATTTTTTGTAAAGTGAGCATCAGGTGGGTAAATTCTAATAAATTTCCAACCACTTTAGTAGACCTTCCACTTAGCTAACAACAGAGAGCATCTCTATTGAAATGGATTGCACTTCTTCCATAATCTTCTCCAGAAATTAGCAATCTTGTACCCTAAAATTCAGCTCTTCAGGAAAGGAAAAGTTGCCCCACCAGTCCAACAAAGCTTTAAGATCATCAAAATACGATGCCTTCAACTAAGAATGCGATTAGGTGTTAAAGTTTGAACGATTTAAGATCCTTAGCTTTCTTTTTCTCTCACAAATTTTTTAACAAGTGGCAGATGCTATAAATCTTGATTTTATAAATTAGATATCATACGTATTGTTGGTGTAGAATGCAATAGAAACAAAGACACAGGAACAATTTACCTATCATTAATGGTCATATTGAATGAATCAAATCTCCCCAAGTAGGATTCGAACCTACAACCAATCAGTTAACAGCCGACCACTGTATCATGGAACAATGATAGATTAGAAGCACGATGATGGTACAAAGTAATGCTCCCATTGGGCCTGATAATTGCATAATACATGCTAAGACTGTGAATGTGAACTACAAATCTACAGCTACACTATTAAAAACTTGAATGTTGGATGAAGCACTTCAACAATAGATTGCTCATATCAATATTATGCGAATGAATTATTACTTTTCCATGACATATAAACAAACATATTTTTATTGAATTTTCCTTGCATTCTGTTATGTTGGAAAAAGAAAAAAGAAAATGCATTGGGAAAAAGAAAAATTGAAGTACCTGAACTTGTTTTGCACATTAATCCATTTCAGTTCTTTCCCAACTTGCATGACAATCGCAGAATAACCTATAAACACATCATTTTATATTTGGTTCCTCAAACAAAAGGTTTACAAGAAAAGAAGAGGAGGAGATCAGGTTTAGATGGCATTACCACATTATTTCTGTATAATTGGAATATGGGCAATGTTGGGCCATTTTTCTGTGCTTGGGGGTGCTGAAAATTGGTGGCTTCTCTAATTTGGTGATGCATAACAAGGAGCTCTTGAATATCGTTTGCAACTCTAAAAGACATAATTCGAATTTTTTTTATTCTTCTAAACAGAGAATAAGGTGTGTGTGTGTGTATATATATATATTTGGGGGAGTGAATAGAGGAATAAAGAAATTAGGGAGAGTATATGAGAAGAGGATTTGAGGTATCAGAAAACTTACTGCTTGTCTGTGTTGGATTAATCTGCATGGCAACAAGCTCATATGGTTTTGATATTTGGAATTTGGTCAATCTTGAATAACTCTTCCACGATCTCATTTTCATATTTTTTCTCTAACTTGGAGCATTTTTGAATTTTTAGCTTTTCTAATTTGGTGAGGCGCTTCAAGTCAGGGGGTAGAGACTCTAGCTTGTTGCATTGATTTAGGTAGAGTTCTTGAAGAGAAGGAAAGTTGCCCAACCACTTAGGCAAAGCTTTTATTCTATCAAATTCATATATCTTCAGAGTTGTAAGGGAAGTGAAATGTTTAATTTTGGCTGGGAGAGAGTTGAGTTTAGCCCACCCTATCAATTCTAGAACTTTGAGCGTCCTATGAAACTGTTGGGTGAAATTGAGACAGGGAAACGCATCTAGCGTCTCACAATACCCACCAATCACCAAAGTCTTCAAGCAATTTAATAATCCCTTAGGCAGACACTTCAACTTGCTGCAATGGGAAATTTTTAACACGGTAAGAGAGCACAACTCTCCTAGATCGGGAATTGATTTGAGTTCAGGGCAATTGGAGATCTCTAAAGTGGCAAGAGAACGGAAGCCTCGTACGTTGGGAAGTGATTTCAGATAAGGACAATCGCTTATCTTCAATAGTGAAAGAGACTTGCATGATTCTAGCCCACTGGGTAGAACTTTAACTCCACACTCTGATATCCTTAGGCATCGAAGAAGGGGCGCGAAATCTTTTATACATGGAAAACGCTCCAGTTTAAGACAACCACGTACTTCCAACTCCTCAAGGGAATCGAGGGGCTGCAAGTCGTGCGATATAAAACTCAGTTTCCCACATTTTATTATCTTGAGTGATTGGAGAGAGGTACATAAAAGCTGCTCTGGCACAAGATCAAGCTTTGACACTTCAGAAATATGGACGGACGTGAGTGTGGTGGTACGCTTGCTGCAAATCCCTATCAATGCCTTGTAGCAGATTTTAGAAACCTTTAATTTCTGTAGAGACGGAAAATGACATGGGGCAATCTTCAGTTGAGGACAGTCTTCAACGATCAACTTCTCAAGGCAAGGAAACGCCTTTCTTGCTAATGTCGGCTCCAGAGCATCCTTCCATTCCACTAGTTTGCGTAAATGACTAAACGTGAGGCTTGTTAATGCCGGGAACGATACTTTACTGTACTTGCCGTAAAACTCAACTCCAATGCATTTCACATTATTCATTCCCACTATTTCAAGAGTCTTGAGGCAGGGTAGATGCCCTAGGGTGGGAACTTTTGCACAATTTTTACAGTGATTTAAATTTATCTTGATCAAATTCTTGAAAAGTGACAAAGCACGCCTGGCATTACTACTTGATAACATCCATGATGGGAATTTATCTCCACCAAAGCCATTGATTGTCAAGGATTTCAAATTTTGATGAGGACGGAGGCCTTCCAACACTTTTTCTTCTTTTTGGTGGTTGACTTCTCTTTCTGAATTATCACTCCAGTGAAATCCTAATTGGTTTATCTTGGTCATTTCTACTAAATTTGCACTTTTAGCTTCTTCTTGATCTTCCACATTCTCTAGATTCTTGATGTCTAATTTTCCACTAAGCTGATTCAAACGCCCCAATTCTTTGATCTTATGTCCTTCATCTTGACCTGCGATGAAAAATGGCAATGTTTGTAGAAATTTCAACTCCCCCATATCTTTCGGCAATTGCTGGATGCGAGAAGAATTATCGACATAAATATGCCTCAAGTTAAGTAATTTTTTGAGATCTTCCGGAAGCCCTTCAAGACTACGGCACCGTTGAAGTCTTAAAGTTTGCAGATGGTAGAGCTTGGTGATGGACTTTGGTAATGCTTTGATCTCAGTCCTTAAGATGTGGATAAGCCTCAAGTGTACTAAGCAACCAATTGAATCTGATAACTCTGTTATGCTATGCCCAGATAATTTTAGAACACGCAAGCATTTAAAATTAGATAAGTTTCCAATAGCATTGTTTGAAATAAGTGTACGCAATCTCCGAACACTATCTTTTGAAAATGGATTTCTTTGTATTGTTTCCCAATCATATTGGACTACTAAACGTCGTACATGATTCATATCATTGCTTGAATTCTCCTTCAAAGTCAAAGTTTCAAAATTTGAAATAGATCGGGCAAGATCATGTACCAAATCGTGCATCTTACAACTCGTAATATTATCAAATATATCTTTATCCACATCTTGGAATAAGGAATTCTTTAACAAGATATTAAAATAGTCGTTACCAATAACCTCCAAACTGCTTCCTTGAGATTGTTGAAGGAACCCTTCAGCCATCCAAAACTGAATTAATTCTTCCTTTTCAATCTTACAACCTTTAGGAAAAATTGAACAATATGCAAAGCATTTTTTAATTTCAAGTGACGGAAGATGATCATAGCTTAATTTTAATATTGGTAGCATTTCATTGCCATCATGTAGATAATTCCAAACTTCACTATTTTGAATTTCCAACCACTTGCTTTCCTCCATGTCATTTAACATCGTCCCTCCTAAAATTTTTGCTACCAATGGAACCCCTCCACATTTTCTAGCAATGTTCCTTCCAATAGTCTCCAAATCAGGAGACAATTGAATGCTTTTACCTTTTGATACTATTTTGTTGATTATGGACCAACATTCATCTTTCGATAGTCTTCCCAAGTTACATCGAGGAAGTGTTTCCATGATGTCTGCCACCTTGTCTTTACGAGTTGTTACAATAATGCAATTTCCAGGGTTTGAACTAATTCCTGACAAACGACTCTTTAAAGTACACAATGCTTGACGTTTTTCATGCCATATATCATCAAGTACGAGAAGATATCTTTTAGCTTGCAATTGCATTTGAAGGGATTCAAGTATTGCATTCTTATTTTCTAATTTACATGATTCATGAGTAAGGGATTCAAAAATCTGTTTCAAAATCTTTTTATCATCAAAATCATTTGAGACACATACCCATATTCTTTTATCAAAATGTCTCTCTACTTTCTTATGATTGTACACTTGTTTTGCTAAAGTTGTCTTTCCCAAACCTGCCATTCCTACTATAGGAATGACCGAGAGTTGTTGATTGGTTGCTCCAAGCAACAAGTTCACAATTTTTGTGATGAGATCTCCCCTAGTTGCAATTGTGGGATGATCAAGATAGGAGTCTGTCTCTGGGTTTTGAAGAATCTTATGTTCTGGTTTTTCAAAGTTACGTGGAAAATCACTCGCTTCAGAATTAATCCTTCTTAGGGATTCACCAATACTCTTAACTTTCTTGGCCATGTCTATGTTTCGAAATATCACAGGCTTTGAAAATATAGATAAGAAGCTTACCTTCTCAACCTCTTGCCGGAGATTCTCATAAGCAAACTCGTCCATCACCTCATCAGCATCAGAAGCAACATCTCCAACATCCTGTAGCCAAAGCCTCAGAGACTCTTTTGTCACTTCCGATAAGTTTGCATCAGCCAGCACATCATTAATCATTTTTGCAGACCTGCGAAACTTTTTCAGCTCCTCCTCGAAATTCCTAGCAAGCTTGATCTGGTCAGTAACAAACGGAATCAGCTTGGTTAGAATTCCCTCAGCAACATCGATAATGAAAATCTCTGCAGCCATGTTTTCTCAGTACTTGGAAACTAGAGAGGAATTAGGACTGTGTATCTAATTGTTCTGTGCGGGGACAAAACCATGTGCTAGGCCGTCATCATGAAATATTTGTTCGAGGGCCAATGCAGTCTATGCAGATATACCTTCTTCTTCTTTTTTTATTATTATTTTTTTTTTTGACTAAAACGTAGAGATAGGTGGCCTTTGGGTCCATTTGGATTGGGCTGAAAACTGAAAATTGAAACTGAAAACTGAAAAACACTATAGCAAAATAATTTTTTAATGTGTGAATAGTATCGTGAGACCCATTTTTAATAAAAAAGTTGCTAAAAAATAAAATTTGTGGGTCCATAAACAGTGCACGGTGTGCACTGTTCACCAAAAAAGTCAAATTTGTCGGTTCAGAAAATAATAAAAAAATAAAAAATAATTCTGAAATGCACAACGTGCGTTTGGGAAGCGCAAAACGCGCTTCCCAAACGCACACTTTGAATCCAAACTTATTCTGCGTCTGCGTTTTGTACGGTATGTTTTACTCCTCTTGTTTTTTTTTTTTTTTGACCACGCGTTTTGGGAGCAAATAATACTGTTATGATTATTGTTTATGTATTGTTTATGAATAGTAGCCGTAACTTTTGACCAATTCAACTATAAACAGTGCACCGTGTGCTGTTCATGGGACGTATAAACTTATTGTTAAAAATACTATAGTAGAATAATATTTAAATATGTAAATAGTGTCATGAGACCCATTTTTAATAAAAAAGTGACTGAAAAATGAAGTTTATGGGTCTATAAACAGTGCACGAGTGCACTGTTCATAGGAAAATTGGTCAACAACTGCGGCTGAAAAAAAAAAAAAAAAAAACTGAAAACGCGCAAAGAAGAGAAATGCAAACGTGAACGCGGATCCAAATGCCACCTTAGGGTCCATTTGGATAGAACTTATTGCTGAAAATTGAAAACTGAAAACTGAAAATACTGTAGTAAAATAATTTTTAAATGTGTGTATAGTACTATGGGACCTATTTTTAATTTTTTTTCCTGATGAACAGTGCACAAACAGTAATGAACAGTGCACCAACAGTAATAAACAGTGCACAAACAGTACATAAACAGTGCACTGTCTCCAAGCTATTGCGCGTGAATCAAAAAAAAAAAAAAAAAGGAAAACGTTAATGTGAAACGCAGCTTTGATGTGGATCCAAACAGGCAAATACTTTCTCACTTTGGCGGACTCGAAATTCATATTATATGGTTCTATATATATAATACAGAGATAGCTGGCCACCATTTGCATTGTGAAGTGCGCATCAATGTCAAACTTAGGAGGCCAAAGTTCTTTGTTCAAGAATTTTAAAAAGTTAGAATATTCAGTGGCGGCTTCAAAAAATTTTTTTAGGGTGTTCCTAAAAATTTTTCCCAGAAATTTTTTTTTTGGTACATGGTGTTCTTATCAAATATTTGTCCATAATTATAGCAAAAGAATAAACAATAAACTATAAGTTTATTTGAAATATTAATAAAATTATTAATTATTGTTGTTTATTTGTTTCATTAATTTGTTTGTCTTTTATAAACTATAATTTGTTATAATATTGTTTCATTAATTATAAAATTATTAATTGTCATTTAGGATAACATAATTTAATTTATTTGTCTTTTATAATGTATTGGTTAATTATACTGCTTTAATTATTGTTGTTTAGCATAACAATAAACTATATTGCTTTAATTTGTTTGTTATTAATTATACTACTTTAATTTGTTATATTGTTTAGCCTCATAGGAATATTACACTAAGAGCCAGTCATTACACATCTCTTGTGCAGTACAATAATTAAAGTAGTGTAACCTGGTCCCATGTGCTCATCTACCCTCACCCCACTCAACAGACAAGCACATTGGTACAAGCCTCATGCCTGATGCCCCCAATCACAATAGTCAACTGCCAATAAGAAAATTTCACTATCACAAATTACAATACACATATCTCACTAACACCAACACCAACACCAACGGATAAGAATAAGATAAAGCCAAATTTAAAAAAGTAAAAAAAAAAAAAAAAGGCAAAAAAAAAATATTAATAAAGCTACCAATCACAAACTAACAGTTCAAAAGAGAGAGAGACTTATACTCTTAAAGAATAAAGAGCTCGTTCATTAATTTTATTTTATTTCATAGATTTCATTTCAGATAGAGAGAAAGAGAGTCAGAGAGAAAAAGAGAGAGAAATACCTTGAGATCCCGATCACCGAGCACCAGAGCAGCTCTGCAATCCCGATCTGTGATCTACATTGAGCCGATTTGCGATCTGCGATGAGTGATAAGGCGCGATCTACAATGAGGCGATGAGGGGCGATCTGTGATGAGACGCAATCTACGACGAGCAATGACAAAGACAAGCGACTACGGTGATGACGAGCGAGCTGCGAGTGACATGACTGTGGGTTTGGTTTCCTCTGTATTGGGGTTTGGGGTTTGGTCTGCTCTGTCTATATTGGGGTTTGGTTTGCTCTGTATTGGGGTTTGGGGTTTTGGTATGCTCTGTCTGTATTGGGGTTTGGTTTACTTTACGAGCAGCGTGATCATGGGTTTTTTTTTTTTTTTTTTTTTTTTTTTTAATTTTGAGAATTTGTGGGTTTGCTATGGGCTTGCCTCCGTCTCAGTTACATTTTTTTTTATCAGATTTTAGTTCTATTTTTTTTTTTTTGGGTTTTTTTTTTTTTTTTTGCTTGAAAGTAGAACAAATTATTATTATTATTTTTTTAAAAATTTGAGGGTGTTCCTAATTTTGTTGAGGGTGTATATCTTCATATATAAAAAATTTTAATTATTATATATAAAAAAAAAATTTCAAGTCAGGGTGTTCCTGGGAACACCCTGACTTGTACATGGCATCAGCACTAAGAATATTAAAACTAAAGGTTGACAACGATGCATTATTAGTATTAATTTTTTTTTTTGTATTTTTTTAAATCAATAATAGATATTGTAATCAAGAATAAATTAATGCAAACAATGCATCATTAAAGTAAATTTTTAAAAAACACCAACTGATCCAAGTAAGCGGTAGATCTTTAAAAAAAATAAAATTTTTTTCATGGATTGAGTTAAAGACACTAATTGATCCAAGTTGCTGTTGGCACTAATTGGTGTGTGGATGGAGTGATTAGCAGCATAAGAGTTGTCTCTATGACTATGGGGTGGAGTTACTTGAGAGGGACAAAAAGCTCTCAAATGAGATGTAGAAATTGGGTAGAGGTTATTGGGTTTTTGTGATTTGTTTTGCTAGGATTTATAATTGATTTGTTTTTTTTTTTTTTTTTAATTTAGACCATGTCTAAAGAATTTTTTTTATTATCTGAGTATGTGAATTGTTTTGTAGATTTTCCTTGTTGTCCGGACAAAACAAGTATGTCAATTTTAGAGCCAAAAGTATATTTTTTTATACTAATATATATACTAGGAATTTTTTTTTTCAAAGGTTTTTTGGGGGGGGGGGGGGGCATGGCCGCCTTCAAGCTCAAGGTAGTTCCGTCCCTGTCTACATGTGCAATTTTGCATCAGCTTCAATATAGCATTTTTGTTTAATGGCGCATGCACAGATAAAAAGAGAGAGATAATATTATATATTTATGTATTATGTAGAAAATTCATCAACTTGCATAAGCTTAAATAATTTAAAGGGGTGTATGGTACATGCACTTAAAAATATGTATTTTGTTGTTTGAAAATATATGTAAAAATATGTGTGAGTAAAAATGTATACAAAAATAATGTTATTCAAAAACTAAAAATATGTGTTTAAGTTGTCAAACCAAATGGGGCCATACTCCACTCGTGTCCTCCATCTAGATGGAGGCTTATGGAATGAGGACATAAACCATGTGATGGGACTAGCACATCATCATTAAATATTTGTCTAAAGGGCCAATGCTGCGGGTATACTTTTTGAAAAACTTATTCAGTCAACAAATTATTATATTACTAGCTACTACCCGTTGCACGTGCTAAGAGGTTCTTTTTTTTTTTTTTTTTTTTTTTTTTTAAATACAAAACTTTTATTCAACATAATTCATGGTTAATGTTTTTTCAATCACAAATATATCTAAGAGTGTGATGATATTTATGCATTTTTGGATATATTTATATGTTGTGTTACATTTGAATAGACACCTCATGTGCATTTGGATTAGGATAGAAAATTAAAATTATTTTACTATTTAGCTTATTTTTGCTACTATTCATGAGCCCCACTACACTTTTTGATATTATTCTTAGGCCCTATTATACTATTGCAACTAACTTTTACCTTTATCTATAGTACTTTTAGCAATAAGTTTTTAGTTTCAGCAAAATAAGCAGTATCCAAACACACCACTAGTTATACTTAGGGGAAAAAAATAAACGAGCCTCTAAGCACACGCAATGTGCATGTGTAGAGGTAGGGGTGTTTGCAGTGTGGTTTTGAGCTATTTTTAACACTGCGCTTTGCGGTGCGGTTTAGTCAAAATCATAACTATACCGCACCTCATTTTTGCGGTAACATATGCAGTGTGGTGTGGTTTAGAGTTTAGCCAAAACTGTAACCGCACCGCACCTTATTTTTGCGATCACATATGTGGTGCAGTGTATAAAATACGATTTGAAGCCAGTATAATTTTAAATATAATTTGTGGTTTTTCCTACCCAGCTAAAAACTTATTTTTCTCTTTGTTTTGAGCCAAGTTTTAAACTATTGAGCTGATTTTTTTTAATATTTTTTTAATTTGGACTAGCTTTCCTAATCAACACTTGCTAGGGTTATTTATTTATTTTTTTTTGAAAACTAGGGTTATTAAACTATTAGTAATATATTTAATACTAAAAATATATATTAATATATGGACAAAACTTAAGTACAATACCTTAGGTGCTGTTCCTTAGGTTTTTTTCTTAAAATTCAACCATGTGGCTACTTAATTAAAAAATACTCTTCCTTCCCATGAGAAAAAATCCACTTTTAGAATTTTAAAATGGGAACTTAAGGAACAAGACCTGAGTACTGTACTTAAGTCTTGCTCTTAATATATAGCGAGGGTGCAATGCGGTGCACCGTTACTTGCTGTGTAGTGCGATTATACCATTTTGTGGGCAATTTTAGTGCGATTTTTGCAATTTGTGCAGTTTTTGTGGTTTGGTAAATACCCCTACATAAAGGCTAGTTTTTTGCTTCCAACATATACTATGTAATTTCAATAGGTAAATTAAGGCACGGCAGAATACGGCCAATGTCTCAACCAAAAAGAAAAAAAAAAGAAAAAGAAAAAAAGGGCAATGCAAAATTGAGGAAAAATTCCTTTTCAGTTTCTTGCACTTCATCATAACTTTCTTTATGTCTTAAATATATTATTTGGGAATCTCTTGTTGCTATACGCATTTTTTGGACTTAAAAATTAACTAAAATAACGTGAAGTGTTCATTAGTTGTACACTGTCATATTCGTAGGCATGTGCCCAGAGGTTTCTATTTTTTTTTTTTTTGAATGTCAATACTTTCTATTTATTTCAATTCAAAGTTATTGCATTTTTCAATTACAAAAATATATAGAAGTGTGATGAGATTCATGCTTTTATTGGTATGTTAATTTTGTGCTACATCTCATCACCCAAAAAATAATCTATTTGAATAATACTCATTTTCTAAGAATAAAATTACGAAGGTGTCCTTTTCATGCTCTACCTAAAAGATGTATAATATTTAAACATATAGAATCCAACATCCCCTAGCATTTATAAGCATTAGAGCAACCACATCAGCTCTTTCATTTTACACATCCATTTTTACACTAAAAACCTACATTTTCTATTTTACACATTCAATTTTACAAAACACCTACATCAGTGCATCTATTCTACACATCTTTTAATTAAATAATTAATTTCTTCACAATTTTTTATTATTTCTCTAACTACCCGATATATATACGCGCCTCTCTCTCTCTCTCTCTCTCTCTACCCATCTCTCCCTTGAAAAACTCTCCTGCTCCCCTGAAAAACTCTCCCTCTCGATCAACACTCCCTGGCTCCGATCCGCTCTGATCCACGAACTCCGAGCTCCGATCTGCTCCAATCCTGAGCTTTGATCCACGAGCTTCGATCCACGAGCCTCGAGCTCCGATCCGATCCACAATCCACAAGCTCCAATCCACGATCCACGAGCCACGAGCTTCGATCCACGATCCACGAGCCCCAATCCAGTCAAGCACTGATCTGCGTTTGTGTATCTCTATTTTTTTTTTTTAGCAAGTGTTGATTCTTTGTGTTGATTTGTCTCTGAGGATCTATTTGTGTGTGGGTGTGTTTTTGTGCATCAAAGGAAAAAGAAGAAGATGAGCAGTTACTGGTTAGTTGAGCACGGAGAAGAGAGAAAAAAAGGAGCGAATGAAAATTGATAAATTAATAGATAAACGAGCTACAGTAACCGTGTAAATATACACGGTTACTGTAGCTCGTGGATGGATTTGCATAATTTTGAACATTTTTACACCCACTGATGTGAGCATTTTTTTGCTCAAAATGTGTAAAATTGGTAGTTATTTTTATTTTAGAAGACTTTAGAGAAATTGATATGGTTGCTCTTAGTCTTTTCACATCATTTCATGCGTCTACTTCACTTCTCAGAGTGGCCACTTAAAGGAACATATGGAATGAGCAACCAACATTCTTGAGAATGAGTCTAAATGAAGAGAATTCTTGAGAATGCTTCTCTATTTTGCATACCAGAGTGTTATATCTTCAAAACCATCCAATATTCCCTGCAAAAGGATTCTTATGTTTTTATGAGCTACGAAATTAAGAGAAAACAATAGTTGTCTAAGAAAAGATTGTGACTTTAAGTAGGGGCGGCCCAACAAACTTTGAGGCCTAAGTCAATATATTTAAATGAAACTTTTTTGTTATTATTTAAATAATATTTAACTATTTTTTAATTTCATTATTTTTGTTTAAACAAAAATCCAATATTTTTATCTTGTAATATGCTTCTTCTTTTTTTTTGGTTCAAGAAATGCTAAAGCTATAACAAATTTGACTACAAAAAACTTACAAACAATGTATCAATGAATGTGATTAGTGACACTGTAAGAAAATAATAAACAAGTATTTGAATAGATGATGTTAGTGTTAGGACATATGTGATTTGATGTTAGGAACATATGTCAACATTTTTATGTATTCGCTAATTCTTTGACAAAACGCATTTTACTTGTATTTAGGTAGATTTATGATGTATTTAATACTTCAAGAAACAAGGTTTCAAGTTCAAGTGTTAAAACTATGCAAGCCTGTCCAAGAATTAAGTGAAGAAGTGCTGAATTTTAAATCTCGAAGGTAGTATCTATTGAGGTTTAAAAGTTGATGAAGCCTGTGGCTTGACAGCTGTGGCTTGACAGCTAGCTCGATAGATGGCTATCTATCGAGGTTTATGAAACTCAGTTTTTCAGGACTGTTTTTCATCCAATCTATGAGTATGTGTTTGGGTTTTTTTTTTTCTCACAACCCTAAACATATATAAGAATTATTTTAAGGGTTGTATCAGGTTGCACAGCCAAGAGCATAATTGTACAAGAGTATAATTCCACAAGTATGACTAGAAACCTAGTTTTCCCTAGTTCTTGAAGAAGTTGTTGTGTTTGTGTTTTACGACCAAGCAATTTCATGATCTTCATCATGTGATGAATTGAAGAAATTTGCAACCAACATCCTTCTCAAGTTGGTGATCAAGTCGTGTACTAAGATCCGTGCATCTTTTGGTTAGTCACGTACTAGGGGCCGTGCAATATAAAGAGAGATTGTCACTACAGAACAAGTGCAATTGGGTATTAGGGTAAGGGTTCAACTGTAGGTTGGTATAAGGTACTGAGATTCTTTTACTTGTAACTGCTTGTTTTGAAAATAGTGGATTCTCGGGAGTGGTGACCTTAAAATCACCCGGTGGGGTTTTGCCATGTAAGTTTTCCCCATTCGTAAACAAATCACTATGTTATTTAATTTCCACTGTATATTTAATTATTTGGTGATTTTTTTGTGCTACCATGCTTATTGCATGTAATTGAACCTAGTTAATTCACTTGCTAATTAATTGGTTAATTTATCATAAAGGGTCAATACATTTTTGGCATATCAAGTGGTATCAGAGCAGACACACTTTGATTAGGGTTTAATCTTTGCTGTGAGATCCATTGACCCTTGTTTGTCATGGATAGAGGACAATCATTTATTGTACCTCCTTTATTTGATGGAACTAACTATGCATACTGGAAAGTACACATGAGAGCTTTCTTGTAATCCTTAGATGAGAAGATGCGGCAAGTTATGGAAATAGGCTGGACTAAGCCGAAGGAAGTGCCAGCCGACTAGGATGATGCAAAGATCAAGGCGGTAAACTTCAACAGTAGGGGATTAAATGCTTTATTCAGTGCGGTCACAAATAAGGAGTTTAAGAAGATCTCCTCCATTGAAATTGCAAAGGAGGCGTGGACCATTCTCTAGACAACCTATGAAGGAACCAAGGTTTTCAAGGATTCGAAGTTTCAGAGGCTCACTACTAACTTTGAAGAAATCAAGATGGAGAAGGATGAGTCATTTGATGAGTTCTATGAGCCTACTAGCTTCGAAGACATCAAGATGGAGGAGGATGAGTCATTTGATGAGTTCTATGCCAGGCTTAAGGACATATTGAACTCAGCTTTCAATCTTGGGAAAACCATTCTCGAACCCAAGATTGTAAGAAATGTGCTCAAATTTCTACCTGAGAGATTTCATGGCAAGATCACCGCCATTAAGGAATCAAAGGATATCGACAAGATTCATTTGATAGAGCTTGTTGGAAATCTGCAGACCTATGAGTTGGTTTTGTCTAGGCTCAGGAAGTCAAGCAAGAGCAAGAGCATGGCACTGAAGGCCAAGAGCAGTGACACTAAAGTCCTACATCACCCGACAGTTCAAGAAGTTCATAAAGAATGCCAATGCAAAAGGTTTTGACAAGGACCATTGGCAATTAAGTTCTTCTCAGTCTAAGAGCCAAGACAAATGGAAGAAGGATGCTAGGGATAGTGGTCAGTACATTGTTCCCTTAAGACCCAAGTGTTTCGGGTGTTAAGGTTTTGCTCACATGAAACTAGAGTGCCCTACCTGTCTTAAGTCCATTGGGAAAAGTAAGGTACTTGCAACAAATTTAAGCGACACAGAACATGAGGATGATTCTGAAAATGAAGATGATGGAATCCTAAATGCCTTCACTGCCAATGTAAATCCTACTGAGGGGATTGTAGAAGATGTGGATGAAGAAGAAAACTTGGTAGAATCAAAATTTGAGAAGATGGATAAGCAAGATGACATCCACACAGCCTATGCAAAGCTGTACAAGGTCTCGGAAAAATATGAGAAGCTGTATAGGTTGGCCACCAAGAAGCTCAGTGATGTGGAGCTTGAACGAGAACAACTCTCCACAAAATTTGATGAAGCAAATTAGGGGGTTCCCTAAATATAGAGTAGAGCCGCCCCTAGTCCTTAGGTTACTTGTAGTTTCAAACTTCAAATCATTATTCTTGTCTTCCTAAGCAGTTGGTCAGAGTTTAAACTAGTTACAAAGGCATGCAACTTAAGAAATTAATCTGTGTTGTATGATGGGGAGAATTTATGTTTTTGAGAATTTTTTTCTGGAAATTATAAACGATTTGATTACATGATCATTTTGAACTTCTCTTTTCCATATTGTAATTTTTAAGGGATGCCTACCCCTCCTTTTCTTGTTGCTGGAGATCTGATCAATGTTTTGAAGAAGAAGAACTCTACTGGGACCTATAAAGCTTGGTATGTTATAAATTGAAGAATAAAAATCTTATCTTTCATTCGTAGTGTTGCATATCACTCATTTCCTTGAGGCATACATCACAACTACTCTTTAGCGAGATTTTAACTCTTAGCTGGAATACTTATGAAATTGTAGGTCTTTTATCTTGAAGCTTGTGAGTCTAGAAGCATCTTTGAGGGCCTTCTTCCTAAAGGTATGAATATCTATGTAACTACAACATCAAATGCAAATAAGAGTAGTTGGGGAACTTATTGCCTTGGAGATCCTGTAAATCCTCCCCCCCCCCCCCCCCCCCAAGAATATCAAATATGTTTGGGTGACTTGTATAGTATGGCTTGGATGGAAGACAGGTATGCACAATATTTTTATTAATTTGATTCAATAATATGAGAAAAAAGAAAAGCAGCTTGCAAATATCAGGTTCACCTTGGGTTGATTATCTTTATTTGATCACTTCTATTTAGGTGTTTTATTAGGCAAAACAAAAATTATGTCTACAATTTTTTTTTTCTTGAAAGAAGTGTACTGTGTAAACCTTGATAGTGTTCAATTTATACTTGTTTGTGCGAATTCTAAGTTCTAACAGAGTGAGTTTGTAAGCAGTGACATACACAAGCCGGCGACAGAAACTTTAGAACAGCAGTACAAATTGGTAAGAGCCAATTTTATAATATTGTTATTGAAATTCTCAGGTCAATGAATTCTAGTTCAAGTAACACCTTCACTTTCCTTAATAAGGGAATAAAGAGTAAATGAGAGTTTGACACCCGTGTGCATTTCTAATTTACTAAGCTAGCTAGTGTAAATTACTAATCTCATTTGAGATTGAAATTTTTAATTAATTAGATTCATTCTTCTTTCGACCTTGATAATTTAACTAACCTAACCACTTAATAAATAAATAAAAAAAATTAAAGCTTTATTTTTTTTTTTTAGTAACCTTTAATTTTTTTTATTAAGTTTAAAATGAAAAGAAATGAGTACCTTTCAAATTTTCATGACCTAATCTAACTGACAAAATATGTATGAAGAAATCAAATGGATTCTAACTTTAATCATTAGATCTCTTGTCTTGTAGAAAGAACAAGTCAAAATCACGATCAATTATTTTTTCAAATCTTCCTAATTTCCTTTATTTCAACAATGGATACAAATATAAGGACAAATCTTGCTATCATATCAAAAGTGTCTAGATGTTGTTCGTTCTCTTATTAATTGCTGATAACATTTTTTATTTCTATATGTTGGCGTTCACAGATTAAAGTGAGGACGTTAAATAACAGCTCTGCAGAAGGCTCTCATGTCATGCAATATGGTGATATAGGTCTTAGCCAAGCCAATTTCTCCCTGTATATTGGTGCAAATGGTACCAACACTTTTGTGGATCCATCCGAAGACTACTTGTGGTCAATTTCAAAAGCTATCGACCAACGAGATGCCAATCTCATCCATTTTTGGGCTAATGTTTGTTCTCCAACTCTTTTAATTTCTTGCTGAATTTCTTGTAAGTGATGCTAGGAATACTAAATTTTTTACTACATAGACCTAAAAAAATTATGTGTTAACATTTAAACACAACACAAAAAAGGTAAGAATTAATGATGCTAAGAATATTACAAATTTTATTACATAACTTTTACAAATTGATGTGTCAACTTTTAATCCAATACAAAAAAAAAGTAAGAGATTTAATTATTATGTTGTTGATTTGTTATCAATCATATTCATTGTCAAGTTAATTTGTACAATTTTTATATTAAAATAATAGTAACTTTGACATTTTTTAAAAAAAAACTATATTTTTTACATGACATTAATCAAATTTAATCATAGAGTTTCTAAACCTTAGGTAATAAAATAGATGATAGCTTAATATTTTCCAATACAATACAAGGAGTTCTTGATTCTAAGGAATATGGGCAACTAGACGTAGTCTTTTTTTCTTGAAGTGAAATACTCATGCCCTAGTTGTAAATATATGAGCTCTCTTACTCTAGGTCTCTATTATATAGTGGCCAAGCATACATGTAACATTTTATATTTGGAAGCTGCAATCGTTTAATGTTGGCCTTTGTGCTTTGAGCTTTTCTTTTCAAAATTTATCTTTTTACAGTATGAAAAGGCTCCTGAAGGCTCTCCGAGGAAAGAAGAAGCTCGAAGGCAAATTGTTGAAGCAATGTCACATAGAATGCATGTAGATGGCAGTGTGAAACTTATTGGGGAGATTCTATTTGGAATCGTGAAAAGTGATGCGATGCTTAACACTGTTCGACCTACTGGGAAACCACTTGTTGATGACTGGGACTGCCTTAAGGGAATGGTATTGTTACCAAAATTTAGTACACAAACTTTTAATTGCTTTCGCCCTACTACCTTAGTCCCACAAATTCTTTCGATTGTTACATTTTTGACCTCCAAGGTTTGGTTTGAAATGAAATTTTAGAGGTTTGATGATGAGCCTAATGCTTTCATTTAAGTCCAAATCTTTTAAGAGGTCGAATGTGAAAACTAAAAATGGGTTAACACATTATTAATTCTTTCGCGTGAAAATGTAGGGACGAAAATGGGTTTTTCGCCTAAATTGTAATAGGGCCAAACTATATATAAGAGGGTAAACTGTAATTTTAAAATTTTCAATTATACTAATAATAGTCAATAATCTCCGGCTGATCTATAATAGTGTTTCTGATCAATCATATTTGTGTAGGTGAGGACTTTTAAAACACATTGTGAATCACTATTCCAATATGGGATGAAACACATGCGCTCCTTTGCAAACATCTGTAATGCTGGGATTAAGAGGGATGCCCAACCTCTATTGCCTTTGAATAAAATGAAATTGCACAACTAAATCTTATTTTTAAAAAAGGTTTGGCTTGCGTCCAGTGTTCTAATTCATTAGACACGACACAATGTGAATACATGTTTAAAATTGGTCATGTGCATTATTGTATTTTCATTCAATGCACCGAACGCTTTGCCCTGTCCAAAACTAAGAATGCAACTAGCCCTTGAAGATTGTGCATTCCCTTTGCCCTAATGCAAAAATAAGATATTGACTTTTCGATGATAAAATCATGGAAACTTTCAACAAAATCAAGCTAATCCTTATAAAATGGGAAGAAACACGCACAACTAAGAAGACAATCACTAGATCCACAATTTACCATTCTACTCTGAAAACCATCTCATCCCTCAAACAACAATAACCCAAGTGTCTCACCACTAACCAAAAGTATCATACACTAAAACACATATTGCTTATATTCTCTGCTTTCCTAACCTACCCTCCTTGTGGATCTTGTTATTCTACTTTAATATCATCAACTCCGTTCATCGTAGGTTTTTTTTTTGGAGGCAGAAAAGGCATGCTAAATTAGAGAAGTTTCAATTTTCCTTACTGTTGAATAGGATTTTTTTTTTCCTATGCATAAATTGGTGATGCTAAATAGCTATATTGCTATTTTTAGCATCACCAAATACCAAAATGTGCCCTATAATGGTGGAGCAACTACTTCTTCTTCTTCTTTTCTTTCTTTCTTTTTTTTTCTTCATCTCAAGCCCACTGATTTGTCTATAGATCTAGTTTTTTTTATTTTTTTTTATTTTACGTTTAGGTGGTCAATGGTAAAGCTATATTTTTTGGCTTCATATTTTTTGGCTTCATAGCTACATTGTACAACTATTTTTGGTTGTACATTGTAGCTGAAAGGTAAATTTTTTATTATTTGTGCATTCACACTATTTTTTATTATTATTCTCATTTTTATTCTTTCTTTAATTCTTATTTCTCTTCTTCTTCGTTCACACTGCTATTGTTTGTGGGTTCATACTTCTTTTACTCATTTTATTTTCTTTTTTTATATAGCGTTCACACTGCTAATATTCTTTTAGTCCCACAAATTATTTCAGTTGTTACATTTTGACCTCCAAAGTTTAGATCCACAATTTACCATTCTACTCTCAAAACCATCTCATCCTTCAAACAACAATAACCCAAGTGTCTCGCCACAAACCATATGTATCATACACTAATACACATATTGCTTACATTCTCTCCTTTCCTAACCTACCCTCCTTGTGGATCTTGTTATTCTACTTTAAAATCATCAACTCCATTCATCGTAGGTTTTTTTTTTTTTTTTTTTGGGGGGGTAGAAAAGAAATGCTAAAGAAGTTTCAATTTTCCTTGCTGCTGAATATGATTTTTTTTTTTTTTTTTTCCTACCGCATAATAAGGAAAATTCAAAACATCATCCATTTTCACTATTATGGGCTTTACTCTTGAAAATTTTGTCAAGCCCAAAATTAGGCCCTTTAAAGTGAGCGGAAACGGCCGACTGACTCAAAAGTCCGTTCAGCGGAGATTTCAATGCTTCTACGCCTTCTGGGCTCTGATTCATTCCACAGGGTTCATAAGTCAGCCAATCCTGTTACCTGTAGTGACACGTAGCTAAAACAATGAACAATTTGGAAATAGCCTAAAGCCAGAGGCAGAGGTAGCAGCTAGCAAAGCAAAGTGAGAAACACGATTAAACAGGGAGCAAATCTTTCTTTCATCAGAAACCACGTGTTGCTGTTCTCTCCGTTTGTTCAAAGCTCCCTTTTACGTCGCCGTTTTGCCACCAGATTATTGGTACTACTCCTCTCCATTCTCGTTCAATTTCTCATCGATGCCGATCTCTTTTTCTCTGATTTTGACGGATTTATGTGTATAAATTTTTGTATATGATTTTGTTTTTTTGGAATGGATAGGGTGTATTTTATTTTAGCTGGTTATGTGCTGTTCCTACATTAAAATATTAACAACTTAGAAAATTAGAACCAATATGGTTTAGCACAGAATTTGATTTTGAATATAAATTCATGTGGTCAATTTTGATTACTCTGTTGTGAATCCATATCCGAGACCCCAAAGTTTTGGATCGACAAAACTTAGTTACAGTTCCTTAATTACTGTATTTTAGGTTATTTGGATATCCAAATAAATTAAACCATATAGTTACATTGACCAATAAACCACATTGTTGAATTTAATTATCTTTACAGAACCATGTGTTGCACTGATTAATAGTCAATACAGCTTTGTCAGCTACACGGTTGAATCTAAGGTACAACATCTAAGGAACTGTACCTAAGTTTTACCCAATTTATTAAGAATCACATATGTTCATTTTGCTATGAATGAATAGGTTCATTTTTGTTATTGAAATATTGTACTCGAGATACTGAAAGCATTGTCCTTCTTGATATAAATTATTCAATGATGTGATTTAGAAACAAATTAGGAGTGCTCCGTAGAACATTTATTTGTTACTTCTGTGCTATATATTTTAAAATGTCCCAAAAGTTTGTTGAAGGATCATTTACGATCACAAATAATTCATTAATATCTTTCTCAAAGTAGGTGTGGCGGGACATAAAGATTCAATTGCAGCAGAGAAAAAATCAAAGCGAGGCCATGGATAACATACCAACCTTCAATGCTGAGCATCTTCAAAGTAATGTGAAGACTATCTATTACAGGTTTGTTTTAACCTTTGATGAAGTGGAACTAGGCTAATTGGCTGAATTATAGACTATACATTACACAGGGGTGTCGAATACTTTTGAATGATGGTTGATTAAATTTTATGTTTTAGTTTGTAGTTCGAAGAATAGGTCAATACACAATATTGTTACAGGGGGAACGAAGGCCTTATTTTGTGTTTGAATTCATTAATTTTATTTTAAAAAAAATATGAGGCTTTAATAATGTTAAGGACTTAAGGCGTGACTTAATAAATGATGGAGGAGACGATTATCTGCTGTACCTAATGAGTTTTAATAAAAGGCTTGTTGGGTGTATCATATATAGTGGATTTGAACTTTCCTGGATGTGGTGCCTAAGGACATTCTAAAATGCAATAATATATGAAGTAAAAAATCATTTCTAAAGTTTTTTCTTGTAGGTAGAATCTAAGTATTTAACGTTTTTTTTTTTGCAGCCGGACTTTTCTGTCAATTATTGGCGGGGTCATTGCTGGAATTATGGGGTTCACAAGCTTGACTGGGTTTATTTTTTATTTCCTAATAATGGCAATCACTTCAGTTGGGCTACTAGCAAAGGCAGGGTTTACAGTTCATTCATACTTTGATAGCTGGAACCGGGTTTTACTTGATGGCATTTTGGGTGGGCTTATGGTATGGCTCTTTATTATTAGTTCTTGTTCATCTCTTTTGTTTTTTCTCTTTATTTATTTGTAATTTTTCTTACCTGTTTGCCTAGGGCTTACCCCTTCCATCTTATTTTTGCCTGCTTCTGATTATTTTACTTTAATAAGTTCCAACTTTCCACTGTGCATTGTTGATGTACTTCTATTTTTAACTTATTTTCTCAATTAAGGGGAGGCTCAACAGAGATAAATCTTACTTTTAAATTTATTGCCTCTGAAACTATAATTGATACTGTGGGCTTTTCTCATGTTTCTGGCTGTTAATCAGATCCAAACCTGGTTAATGAGAACACTCTGGAAGTATTTGAAATTTGTGTTCATTTCTCTCCTAGCTTCCTCCAAGCAAATAGTTGTGCATGCTTTCTTCTATTTGATTGTTTGCCCTATTGTTTATTTCTCTTTTTTGCGACTTCATGGGAATGATGTTAGCCTCAGGAAGTTACTTAGGTTGGTTTAAGATGAATCTGTTGATAGGGTAAAACTTCCGCCTTCGATTATGCTTTGTTATTAAGTTCATTAGTAAGAGATTTTCTGTTTTTTATAGCTTGACCTTGTTGGCAATTGGCTAATCAATTCTCTTGCAATGAATTTTCAAGAACTTATATCTGACTGAAGAAAAATGCTTATTATCTTATGGGGTAGCTTTTGTTATTTGTGCTTGGAGCTCAGAAATTTTGAGTCTTTGATTACTGATAAAAATGTCTAATTAATGCTAAATTGAAGAGAGAATGACTTTTTCAGGATGTCACCAAAAATAAAAAGGAAGCTTACTCATTGGCCATTTAATTTATGTTGTTTGTTTGACTTATTCATGTATACATATCAACATTACAATGTAATTCCAACTTTCTATTAGCTTCTTGACATCCTGTTCTTTTCTTTTGCAGTCATTTGTGCTTTTCTGGACGTATCCTTTCTAAATGTTGAGACACTTACTAGTAATGGAATAAATTTTGGACTATTGCCACTGTTTTACACTTCTAGTAATGACAGTGGCAGTAGTACTGAGACTATTGAATTAGATTATGTACTATCTAATCTTCTCTGAGAAAAAAAAACTTTGTGCCAGACGACCTGATTGTAACAGCCCAATTAATGTTGGGGTTGTTGAGAGAGAGGGCTATGAGTAAAGTTTCTCTACCAATTTCATCAATTCATCATGAATCCAATTTTGAAAAATATGAAAAAGTCATATTTTTGGTAGCAACTGATTCGTGCTATTAAACATTTGGCATAATTGTTCTGAACTTTTCTCTTTTGAGCCACATGTCAGTCAATTGCACTGATACCTTACTGAAACATGCTCTGGAAATTACTAAAGATTCCCAAGTATTAGCTCAAGTTTTTTATTCTTGTTATTGTATCATTTTTTTGGGTAGATTTTTTGTTTTATATTTTCTGCATTCCTTGACATAAGAAGATTTGCCTATGACTTGGTGCACATATTCTGATTGATTTATTGCTAAACGGGAACGGAGGAAAGCTATGCTGTTGCTGTGATGCTTCTACATGTGGCTTGGAGATAGATTTGATATTTTTGTATTAGTTTTTATGACATTATGTGGTTAACCCAAGTGTACCTTAATCTTGCCTCTTCTTTTTTCTTCCATCTAAGTTTTCATGAATACTATTTGGCTGGAGAGAGTTGCGTTAAGAGTGGTTGACTATAGCTGGCAATCTGATGTGTAGGAAATTTTGTATGAAAGCTGCTCAGCAACACCTTTTTTTTTCTTTAAATTGAGTTTGCACTTTGGATTTTGCATTTCAGTCAATATTTGTGAGATGTCAGAATACTCGTGAATTAAAAGAAAAATATAACCTTATTTGTAATAAGCATGAAGGTTTACGACTTTGTAAACACATAGAAAGACTTTACTGCATATATGTACATGTTTTTTTTTTTTTTTTGATAGGAGCATATATGTACATGTTATAGTGGCAATTTAGTGATGAGTTACCACTTGTTTTAATTCTATAAGCCACTTTTAACTCCTTTATGATGTTCAAATTCAAAGTTAGATATTAAATTAGGAAGGTGTTAAACACCCAACCTTGTTTGATAGACTCCATAAAGGCATATGTGGATACATCAAGGTTTTGTTAAATGGATGAAAATTCAAAAATTCAAGTAATTGTAACTCTGAGGGTAAAATTGTTTTTCATTTTGTACAATCATCTATAATATTAAATTAAATAATAAAAAAAAAGAGGCTCAAGAGTTCAATCTAAAGAAGGTTTTGAATTTTAAATAATAAAATGGTCACTTTTAGCAAAAGGACTATAGCTGATTGAAAATCATGTAATTTCTTTAGATCTCTCACAGATCTGGTTGTATTTCTAATAGATCTCTCATCTCTCTCTCTCTCTCTCCCCTTGAACCCTTGACCACACCCCCAATTTTTGGAGGGCTAGGAAGTGCGATTTGAGTTAGAGCTCATTGGAAAACTAAACAATTGGATGGTAATCATATTATCAACCTTGTAGAGTAGGGAAGATTTCTCATAGTTCTATGATAATTATATTGTTACAAGAATTATGTATTAAAAAATGGTACCGACTTCCAGTTGGTTTAGTCCATTGTTTCCTCTAAAATACTTTTAGATTTTTTGCAACCTTGCTTATTTTGAGCTTATCTCAAATTTGGGCCTGTAATAAGTTAGCCAGGCCGAGCTGAGCTTGAGCGTGATGACATTAAGCCAAGCTTGAGTCTACTTATTGTTACAAGAATTATGTATTAAAAAATGGTACCAACTTCTAGTTGGTTTAGTCCATTGTTTCCTCTAAAATATTTTTAGAATTCATATAAATACAATAACAATTAGCTGTGGACCTGTGGTTGCGCGACACAATTCAAGGGGAAAAAAATTATAAAATCAAAACAAAAATGGGAAGGTACAGTCAATTCAAAAGATAATTCACAACTCACAATTTCCATAAAATTAAAAAATAAATAAATAATTCACAACTCACAACTCACAATGTGCTCTCTCTACTAGACTACTATGTATAGCCATACATCTTGATTTTTCCACATACACACTTGGATGTGGTACTTCATACTACACAACCTTTTTTTTTTTTTTTTGGCATACCTAACATCACCTCCCCCCTCATCTTTTTCTTTTTCTCGTCTGGTTTCCTCTTTTAATGCATCTCCATGACTAAAAATGCACCAATAACTTTAGGAATGCAAAAAAATTTATGATTTTTAAAGTGACATGTTGTGTTTTGTGCTAATGGGTTGTGTTAATAGGCAACTTACTAAAAATTATATGAGGTTGTGTTGACACGCATCGTAAAGTGCCCGTTAACAACAACTTTTTTTACTTTTTTTGGCAATTTTTTTTATCTTTTTTACAGCTTTATGTTATTTTTTTCAACTTTAGAAACTGCGATGCCAGCTTCATAGAAAGAAAAAAAAATATTAAAATAAATTGTGGAGCTACTTATATGTCTTTTTTTTTTTTTTTTTTTCATTTATCTAATTTTTTTTATTAAGTGAGACCCACATTAAGGAAACCTTTTCTCAAATGACATTAATGGTTGATTTTATGTAAAAGTGATATTATTCAAATCAAAATCCGTCACATCAACAATTGTAAAAGTTGTTATGTGCCGAATAATACTTCAAAATTTTACCTCTCGAGTATTGCTTATACATAAATTTTTTCCTAAATGATAAAGGAGGAGACTTCTTTCATTTATCTAATTTTTCTATTAAGTGGAAACCACATTAAGGAAACCGTTTCTCAAATGATATTAATGGTTGATTTTATGTGAAAGTGATATTATTTAAATTAAAATCCATCACATCAACAATTGTAAAAGTTGTTATGTGCTGAACAATACTTCAAAATTTTACCTCTCGAGTATTATCTATATATAAATTTTTTCCTAAATGACAAAGGAGGAGACTATGAAGTTTATTAAGATGAGCTTGGTTGCTTGCATGAAGTTTATTACTATTGTGTTAATAATTTCATTAAATATATATATATATATATATTTTGTGTTGATTTGGTATAAATTTAAGCTGAGAATTGAAAATTTTTTAAAGTCACCAAAAAGTATAGATGATCGGTTGACTTATATTTTATTTGTAGGGGTTTGAAAATCTCAATATACTTCAATTAATGAAGTCCTAAAATCTCAACTAAAATTTAGGAATACATCTTGCACTAATTACAATTGGAACAAAGTTAAAAATTTGTATTAGATTTCACTTACTATAAATGGTCACATTGGTCGTTTTCTTCCCAATAAACTTAGACTTTTATAGGTTTTCTAAAACTAGTTCTCACGGGATGAAGATTATCTAGACTTTGTAAGGTAACTGACCATGTAGTTTCTATAGGGTTTCTAAAACTAGTTCTCATGGGATGAAGATTATCTAGACTTTGTAAGGTAACTGACCATGTAGTTTCTAAAATCTCACTATCCATATGAAACTAGCAAGTTGTATTTTGCCATATCATCCAAAATTTAAATATATATAGAAACAATGATAGTCAATATTTGCTTAAATGTTGATAATATGACAAATTTAATCTTATTGACTTCAAAATGAATGGATAATATTCGAGGAGCTCCATTGTAGAATTATCCTAATAGTTCTAAAGAATCTTTATCATTTCTCTAAATTCTCAATAATTCAAAAAACCAAGCCTAGCATTAACCTAAACCAATCTTTTAATTTGTGAGTTGTGACATAAAAGCTAGCATTTATGAATTCATACCATCTCAATTAGTATATGTTTCTTATGACTTAAAATTTGGAGTATTATACCATCACACACTCTTGATGTAGTGGTCACTTCACAAGTATAAGTGTTTGTGGGGTGATGGGGGCAATGGTCGGGGTTCAAGTCTCCAGGAAAGAGTTTCACACACATATATACTTAGGGCCTGTTTAGATTGAGGGGGAAAGAGAGTAAAGTTGACTGAAAATAGGCTAATTTTGGTCCAAATATACTCTACTCTCCCTCAATCCAAATAGACCATTAGATTAGTTTAGAGTAAAAATTCTATCCTGTATATATATATATATATATATATATATATATATAAAAGGAGTATTATTAAGGATGACACGATTTTCATTACATAAACCTTATAAGCTAATAGGTGAACTTTTAGACATAAAGCCAAAAAAAAAAAAAAAGATAATATATTATATTATTGGTGCGACCTCAATTAAATTTATCATCATGACACTTTGTAAGTGTTTATAAAATTGATAATATTAATAACATTGAAAATATTCTTTTTGGGCCCCCTTGGAGTCACAAAGATACCAAGAAGTAATTAGAAAGTGTTCTCCTATATAAGACCTTGAGATGCTTCCAGTTGGTGATTAAAAAGATATAAGAGAAAGTTGTGTTACTCTAAGTGGTGACCAGAAGCAACAGGTTCAACTTGCCCTTGCACTCCATCAAGATGCAAATATTTATCTCTTGGATGATCCGATCCATTTAGTGATGTTGATGCACATACTGCAACTAGTCTATTTAATGTAATGACGTCTCTTAAAGATGCAATTTGTGCTACTAATATTGCCTTTTCTAGGAGAAATCTAATATAAATTTTTGGCAATTCATGTCTGAAGGGAAATTTCTAATAGCTTCCACATGGCATCAGCTGCTACCTTCAACTCAAGACTTTCGGAACCTTGTCAATGCACATAATGACACTGTTGGTTTCCAGAAACATGCCAAGTATGCTTCTTTTCAACAGTCCAAAACCTCTACATGGGAAATTTTAAAAACTTGTGAGGAACAGTTAATATTGACTTTATATCAATTGATTAAGCAAGAAGAAAGGGAAACAGGAAACACTGGTCTACAACCTTACATACTGTGTCTGAATCAGAGCAAGGGCTCCTTGTCTCTTCTAGGCAGCTATATGCCACTTCATATTCTTAGCTATGCAGTTGATACAAAACTATTGGCTTGCTGCTGAAATTGAGGATTCTAATGTAAGCAGATTCAATGCACTTTACTCCGGGATTGGGTCTATCCTGGTTTTATTTTTACTCCAAAGAGCCTTTTCTGTTGTTGGTTTAGGTTTTGGGGCATCACTATATAATTTTCCTGCACTTCTGAGCTCTATTATCAGGGCACTGATGTATTTTTATGATGCAACAACACCTTTGTGAAGGATACTCAGCCAGGAAAGAGTTTCTCAAAAGCAATTGTTGCCACGCTTCATAAGAACTCACAAACTTACCTTCTAGTTTTTACTGATGCACAAAATGTTTTCAATTGTCATCAAGGAATGAATATTTTCCTAAATCTGATGCATCACCTTCTTTGATATCCATCTGTCCATAATTTTGGGTTTTAAATGGAGCTCCGGTGACTAATAGATCTAGTAAAAGCAACGATTCAACCAGGAATAAATTTAGTTGATCATGTAGTCCTTTACAATTATGGTAGCTTAAGGCAAGGCAATTGCAATTGAGTAAAGCATGCAAACATAGCCTACTAATTTCATTCAAAGAGAGTTATATCTCCATATGTTATGGGAGAAAGCCATGAACTCCCCCTTAACCAACCTGACATAGAGGTAGTGACAAACAAACAACGCATTGAATAACACTTCCCAAAAAATTAGATATGCTCAAGTCAAATGAATCAAACAATCAGATAAGCAGCCAACTGAATACGTGTGAAAGATAGAGACACAAATAATTTTGATCATATTAAAATTTGCAATGTTATATTATATTATACTCTGGAATAAAACCAGAAAGCTGGAATAAAACCAGAAAACAGACCATCACAACAATAAAATAAGATCCAAAAGACCCAAGCACAAAGATTAAGCTAATCTTGAATTTATTTAGAGAGAAGTGGAGTAGGATACAACTACTCATTGCGTCAATAATTGCGGACAACTAGTCCACAAGTAACGGGAAAAACTTCAGGAGTAGGATAAAACTGCTCGTATATTGCAGCTTCAAATGTTTTCAGAGTGTGGTCAGCAGCACCACTGGGCT
Organism: Castanopsis chinensis; assembly: GCA_032878915.1. NCBI lineage: Eukaryota > Viridiplantae > Streptophyta > Magnoliopsida > Fagales > Fagaceae > Castanopsis > Castanopsis chinensis. The sequence continues at coordinate 1,608,604 of JAVQMG010000127.1, forward strand.
TGGCCTCGAATTGAATATAATGATCATCTCCTCTGCCAAGGTATGTCTGCACCCTCACAAGTCTCACAAATTCAAACTTTGTATCCTACAACAATTGTACAAAATCAAAGAATTAAGAAGAGATATAAATAAAGCATATATAGATGATGGATATTAAGAAGAAGAAGAAGAAATAAACCTTAATTTTGTTGTAATGATCTAACATCGACTGTGCATGGGAGGTAAATTCAATTCTTTTCTGCTCAGAAAGCTGAGGAAAAAGCAAATTATTTCCTCATAAAACAAAACAAAAAAAAGAGGACATACACTACACTCACAATGCACAATGTAGTAGCACAGCAGTACATATATACCTCCGAGGCGAGGGTCCATGCTGGTGGAGTGCAACCTCTAAGATCTAAGTCAGGGTAGCCAAAGTCAGTAAATTTTTTAACAGGTAGCTTCACTGGTTCACTTTGCATATCAGGATAGTCTTGGTCGTAGAATGGAAACGTTACGAACTCCTTGTCCTCATACTCCACATCCATGATACCTACTTCGAAACCCAAAAGGAAGAGGGGTTAAATAAAGTTTGTATTCCAGTAGCAAAAACATACATACAGTTACAAGTCCCTCTTTATCACCTATATATGTACAGATTTTATCACAAAAGCACACATCATTTTCATTCATTCTGATTCACACAACTGAACACAAGCATTCATGGTTTGTTTGTTTGATTTGAACACAAATCTCAAACACAGTACAGAGATACATACAAAATAACAAACAAAGGAAACATAATATAAAATACTTATTATAATTCAACAACCAACCAACATTCACTCGAATGAGAGAGAGACAAACGTATCAAAGTGCGCACGCGTGCGTGAGAGAGAGAGAGAGAGATGTGTCGAATTGTTGAATGAGAGAGAAAGCGAGCGTCCTCGGTTGGCTAGCTTATGTCAAAGTACGGTTTTACCCTAGCATATTTAGGGTTTTTACTTTTTATGCAAACCAAGGCCCATTTATTCACTTATGCTGCCTTTTTTGGGCCTCCTTGTTCCAAAACTTCGTTACCTCATTCAAATAAAATTTCACTCTAGTAATTGGGCCATGGCCCTCCTCCTTTATTTTATATATATATATATATATATATACTCTACACTCATTCCTTAACAGGTGGTCACCTTGTACACTTTGGTGGAGGTGCCAATTTCTTAAGGTTTTATTTATGGCTTAAGATATGTGACTAATTAGCTAAGTCAATCGTCGTGCACTGATCCAGGAACTGATGTACAGTCTTTTCTTTAGTATTAAATTGTAAAGATCAATAGCTGTCATGTTCATTACATTGGTTGGGCTTAAAAATGAAATTTTTTGCTCATTAGTCCACATGAAGTGAACATTTGCCACATTGCGCTGTGGTACATAACTATTAGCCTATTATTATTCCAAAGGGAAGTGATTTTTACGCTGACAGCAAAGCATGGCTATTCTATAAGCAATGCATGTATTTAAAAATGAATCTAACATTTTTACAACTACTCACTGTGTCGATAATTGGGGACAACTAGTCCACAAGTAACGGGAAAAACTTCAGGAGTAGGATAAAACTGCTCGTATATTGCAGCTTCAAATGTTTTCAGAGTGTGGTCAGCAGCACTGCTGGACTTGGCCTCGAATTGAATATAATGATCATCTCCTCTGCCGAGGTATGTCTGCACCCTCACAAGTCTCACAAATTCAAAATTTGTATCCTACAACAATTGTACAAAATCAAAGAATTAAGAAGAGATATAAATAAAGCATATATAGATGATGGATATTAAGAAGAAGAAGAAGAAGAAGAAGAAATAAACCTTAATTTTGTTGTAATGATCTAACATCGACTGTGCATGGGAGGTAAATTCAATTCTTTTCTGCTCAGAAAGCTAAGGAAAAAGCAAATTATTTCCTCATAAAAAAAAAAAAAAAAAAAAAGGACACACTACACTCACAACGCACAATGTAGTAGCACAGCAGTACATATATACCTCCGAGGCGAGGGTCCATGCTGGTGGAGTGCAACCTCTAAGATCTAAGTCAGGGTAGCCAAAGTCAGTAAATTTTTTAACAGGTAGCTTCACTGGTTCACTTTGCATATCAGGATAGTCTTGGTCGTAGAATGGAAACGTTACGAACCCATTGTCCTCATACTCCACATCTACCATGATTCCTAACTTCGAAACCCAAAAGGGAGAGGGGTTAAATAAAGTTTGTATTCCAGCATACATACAGTTACAAGTCCCTCTTTATCACCTATATATGTACAGATTTTATCACAAGAGCACACATCATTTTCATTCATTCTGATTCACACAACACAACACAAGCATTCATGGTTTGTTTGTTTGTTTTGAACACAAATCTCAAACACAGTACAGAGATACATACACAATAACAAACAAAGGAGACATAATATAAAATACTTATTATAATTCAACAACCAACCGTCATCCACTCGAAACCTGAAAACCCCCAAAACCTAAATACCAAACCTTAAAAAACAAAACCTACAAACCAAGCGGAAATCTAATCCACACAAAAAACAAAATAAATAAATAATTGGTCGATCAAAACCCTAATTAAAGAAGCCAAACAAAAAGAAAAACAATTCGAGAAAGAGAGAGACAAACGTATCAGAGAGCGCGAGAGAGAGATGTGTCGAACTGTTGAACGAGAGAGAAAGCGACAGTTCGAAGGCGAGAAAGAGAGCCATAAAAGCCTAATATATAACGTCGGTTGGCTTGCTTATGTCAAAGTACGGTTTTACCCTAGCATATTTAGGGTTTTTACTATTTATGCAAACCAAGGCCCATTTATTCACTTATGCTTTCTTTTTTGGGCCTCCTTGTTCCAAAGCACAAAACCCATCTATAACATCAACAGAAAAAGTCATCAGTTTTATAGAATACACGGCAAAAAATCTAGCACAAAACACATCTACAACGCAAAGAAAAATTCTCACGAATTTTCAGAACTTACCCAAAGCTACTGCACTTGGCCGGAGTTGACTCTAGCCCGCCAGGAAACCTCTTCTCGTTCTCGGTCTGTCTTCCCCCTCTTTCGATATTCCTCTATCTCGGTTTCGATCTCGCTTTCTCTCTCTGTCTCGAACTCTCTTTCTCCCATGGTCCGATCTCGCAGTCTCTCACTCTCCCTCTAACGATCTCTAACTCTCTCTCTCTTTCCCCCTCTTTCTTTCTCCCGAAAATACTCGGGTCGTTAGGGTATCAAATTGTTTTGATTTTAAATATATTTTTTTTTTGGGTAAAATGGACCGGTTTCTTTATATTTTATTTTAATATTTTAACTTTACTTTTGACCATTTCCCCTCCTCTAACTTTTAAATTTATTCAATTAAAATTTTTTCATCCACTTTTATTATGGGTCGTGGATAATTTTATAAATTTAAAAAATTCAGTTAACAATTGAAAAATATTTTTTAAATTTTTTTTTAAAAAAATTTAACAAAAGTTAATAAAAATACCTTAATTGAATAAACTGAAATTTAAAAGACTAAAATGAACAAAATAAAAGTTAAAGAATTAAAATGAAATATAAAGAAAGTTAGATAGTTAATTTTACATTTTAACTTTTTTTTTTTAATAATAGTTTTTCATTTTGTTTTAATTACAAAATAAAAAGTAAAAAAGCCCAATGTTGTTTTGGTTTACTTAGGTTGGTCTAGTATTGGCTTAAAAAGTCGTTTTATAAATTATTTATTTTATTTTTGTTATTATTTACGAATTTTATTGTACTTATTAATACTATTCATAAATTTCGTTACACTATTTCAGCTATCTTTCAGTTATATTTACAAAACTATAGTGACTTTGGCTTCCCCTCTCTAACTTTCATATTACAGTTTGCGATCCGCCAAAATGGACCCTCGCCTCAGAGGTATATACGTACTGCTGTACTACTACATTGTGCTTTGTGAGTGTAGTGTATGTCTTTTTTTTTTTATGAAGAAATAATTTGCTTTTTCGTCAGCTTTCTGAGCAGAAAAGAAATGAATTTACCTCCTATGCACAGATGCAGTAGATCATTACAACAAAATTAAGGTTTATTTCTTCTTCTTCTTAATATCTGTCATCTATATATGCTTTATTTATATCTCTTCTTAATTATTTGATTTTGTACAATTGTTGTAGGGTACAAATTTTGAATTTGTGAGACTTGTGAAGCTGCAAACATTCCACTGTAGAGGAAATGATTATTATTTTCAATTTGAGGTCAAGCCTAGCGGTGCTGCTGACCACATTGAAAATATTTGAAGGTGTAGTATACGAGCAGTTGTATCCTACTCCTGCATCTTGGCCCATTACTTGTGGACTAGTTGGCCCTAATTCTCGACGCGATGAGTAGTTGTATCCTACTCCACTTCTCTCTAAATAAATTCAAGATTAGCTTAATCTTTGTGCTTGGGTCTGTTGGATCTCATTTTATTGTAGTGACGTTCTGTTTTCTGGTTTTATTCCATTGTATAATATAATATAACATTGCAAATTTTAATATAATCAAAATTATTTGTCTCTATCTTTTGCGCATATTCAATTGGCTGTTTTTCTGATTGTTTGATTCATTTGACTCGAGCATATCTAATTTTTTGGGAAATGCTATTCAATTTGTTGTTTGTTTGTCACTACCTCTATGTCAGGTTGGTTAAGGGCGAGTTCATGGTTTTCTCCCATAACATTCGGAGATATAACTCTCTCTTTGAATGAAATTAATAGGCTATGTTTGCATGCTTTACTCAATTGCACTTGCCTTGCCTTAAGCTACCATAATTGTAAAGGACTGCATGATCAACTAGATTTATTCCTGGTGTAGTATGAAGTACCACATCCAAGTGTGTATGTGGAAAAATCAAGATGTATGGCTATACATAGTAGTCTAGTAGAGACAGCACATTGTGAGTTGTGAATTATTTATTTATTTTTTAATTTTATGGAAATTGTGAGTTGTGAATTGTCTTTTGAATTGACTGTACCTTCCAATTTTTGTTTTGATTTTATAATTTTTTTTCCCTTGAATTGTGTCGTGCAACAACAGGTCCACAGCTAATTGTTATTGTATTTATATGAATTCTAAAAACATTTTAAAGAGATATAAAATATACGAATTATTCATTTTTATTTATTGCTTGACAAGGGCCTTTAAGGAAAAACAAAAAAGATTTTTTTTTTTTTTTTGAGAGAGTTTCAACCAATGACGTCCGTTCTTGATAATAGCTCTTTATTATCAGACCAAGACACCAATCAGTTTTGGTGTAGGCGGAGATTGAACCTCATATCTCTTATTAAACCATCAGAAATTTTACCAGTTGAGCTAATTGGAACCCACAAAACAAAAAGGATTTAGAGGTGCACGGCAATATTAAGAACACCAGGACAAACATCATTCAGACTTCAACTTCAGAAGGGAGAAATAACTCAAAACCTCAAAGTTGGTTAGCCAGGAAAACCACATGTGAGTGGAATGCACAGGTCAAACTTCTTATTCAAGTGCAAACACGTACCCACATTATCATGGGACTAGCTAGGACAAACAATGAAGTCCATGTTATTCTTCTTTTCTGAAGATAGAAGCATGACTAGAGGATGGCACCTACCTACTTCATAGTAGTGAATGAATTTTCAAAAGATAAAGCAAGGAAGTGTAAAGAAAGAAGCATGAACCTCCAAACGCTTTGCCATGTAATTTGCATTCAGAATAGCTATTTTTGATGCTTTAGTGAGACCATTTGACCCCATCATGGCTATATACGTGTATGATATTGGCAAAATAAGTGCAGAGCCCCAAGGTGCAGAAATGGTACCAAGTGGGTGAGACTTGTCAGGAGCAGGTATTCCACCAGTGGGTACCTTAAAGTAAAAGCAGGATGAAATTAAAGATTGAATAAGAAAAACACTTGCCAGAAAAGAATCAATAATGCTAAAAGACATAGTAGTGGCAGAGCATGCAAGTAATCATCACCATCATGTAACATTACTAACCGAAGTGGGTTATGCTCTGATTGTTCATGCATGTGTGTGTGTGTGTGAGGCTGTCAGTTCCAATACAATTAGAATTACATGATTGATCATGAAGAAATGAAAGATGGATGAGAATGAAACCAATTTGTCAATAGAAGCTACATGCATTTGACGCATATATAAACCTAACATGTAATTAAATTGAATCATATTCACATATAAATTTACTCAATGAAAACAGCAATTACCACAGGATGCGATGGCAAAAATTGTGCCAAGTGTTTCTTCACACCAATAGGACCCATGCGAGGACCACCTCCTCCATGAGGAATGCAAAATGTTTTATGGAGATTTGAGTTGGCAAACATCAGCTCCAACCCAACCAGGGCTTGTCAGTCCCACCTATAAGGACCAAAGGTTTTTTAGATTTAATGTGAAATTAAATTGAAAAGAAATGCCAGGAAAAATGAGATGCATAAATAGAAACTGAAATTTCCACTACAACACTGTGTAGATATGTATTTAAAGAGCAAAAAATCAAATCACCCAGAAAGTAAATAAACCATTAGCAACACAAACACATCCACCTCTCAGTTACATAAGAAAATCCAAAAGCTGTGACCATAATTTCAAAAGTTGCACATTCCCTTGAAAATTTATAAACAAATAAATAAGAGAAATATACACCAACAATTATTATTCCAAAAATTTCCATAGAGAAGATACTTTCAACCATATATATTTCAATTTGTGATAAGAAAACTAGGACAATATGGGAGAAAGGGTCCAATATGCAGATTAAAACAGATTAAAAGACTCAGACTATTTCTCGGACCGCTTAAAAAAATTACTTAGTAAAGTCTCTCTTATGCTTGTTGTAAAAAAGTTGTTAAATCTAATAATATCCTTAAGTTTTTTGTATCTTATTCTATGTTCCATTTCTTACGTAAATGTTATTTTTTATACAATCTTAGCAATATATGCCATAAACCAGTTTTAATATTCTACTCAATTATCTTCTTACACCTTCGTTATTTTGGTCTTGAGATGTCCTTGTCCTCCTTTTTGGTCTTTGTTCTTCCTTGTTCTATACTAGTTGGTATCATAGCCATGCACGTTGCTGTAACTAGTTTCTTCCTTTTTTTATCAGTATACTTAGATTATTATCCTGATTAGTATGCTCTGTGATTTACAGTTGCCATAATAAGTAGATCCTATGTATTTATCACATCAGAACACTAGATTTGATAATCAAGTAGAACACTAAAGAGTTGCACTTAATATTTTTAAAGAACCCAGTTTTCCTAAGTTATCTTATGAACGTGTAAGCCTAGGTGTGGCGTTTGTGTCCTGTCAGATCTTAGGTAAACAGTTCTTCCCTTAAAGAAATATTTATGGCCAGTTCATCTGAAGCAGTTCTTGATACCACTATACCTACTATTGACCCTCCTCTTCGTAAATCCACTGCAAATAGATTAGACTACCTGTATGAAATTTCTCATGTACCTGAAGATAGCAAGATCCCTATTACTGATTTCTCTATTGTAAATCCTTACACTGTGTTTGATAAACCTCAAAATTCCTTCAAAAAATCCATAAAAAAGTTTTTAGGTCCTTCTCATCCTTCTACTGTTAAAGAGTATGTCCAAGCCTCTAAGTTTGACCAGTATAATATTTCAACCAGTGAGAATGAAAATTTTATTACCTTATCCCTTCCCAGAGAATTTGTAATACCATGACAAAAACAAGGGTACAAACATCTCCACTTTGGTGCAGTCAGATTGGCACTCACTTTCCATGGCAAAAAAGGACTCCCTGTAGCCTCTAGAATTTCACTCCTTGATTCTAGGTTCTTGGAGTATCATAATGCAGTCATTGATACAGTCTAGACTACCTTAAATGCGGGAACAGTTTTTGTTACACTCTTCCCCAATTTCAATATGTCTCTCAAGGATCCTCACCTTTGTGACGCTCTTAAGGTGCAAGTTCAAATCACAGGAGCTTCCCGGGTGCAAGATACTTTTGCAACCACACTCCATTACCAGTTAGCCTACAGACTTCAAAATCATACTTTTGACATAGCAGTCCCGGAGATGGCCCAATCTAATGAAGCCTTACTAATCCAAGTTGATCCAGGTGTTACGCCTATGTGCACATTTGTCCTAAGACAGTTAAACAGAGACCAGATGACTTCTCTCTTTTCAGAATCATGGATTACAAAATATGAGATACTACTGACCAGCAGATATCAAGATACTACTTGAACAATTTTGCCATGAATGCCGAGAAGAAGAAGTTTTTGAAAGAAGTAATTCACAGAGATCGAAAAAGTCCTCCCAGCAGATTCTTAAAGAAAGATATGAAGCAGGAGATCCAGAAGTTGACCTCCTTGAAGAACCTTCTGGAAAGTTTGATTATTATGTCCTTTACCCCCGAACAAAAAAACAAAATCTATCATCTCCCTCTCCATGCAAACAGTATCCAAGTCAAAACCATAAACCTTCGTTGATTCCATACTACCAAAAAGTCCTCCCTCAAATACTAAAATGTCATCCAAAACCAATCAGTCAAACTCATGTCCAGAAACCCCTACCTTGCTACATGTTTAACCATGCTTCACCCTCCTACTCACAAAATTTACCTCCTCTTGAAAGCTTTGACCATCTTCAAACCAACACCAAACATGTGTGAAAAATCAAAAATCCTGTTGGAAACAACCCAGATGGAACCAAGAAACAGATTACCTCAGCTGAGGCAGCTTTAAATTGGCAAGCAGAAAATGTTGTGGCACAAAACCAGGTCCTTTCAAAGATTCTTGATACTCAACAAAAAATGGCTGAAGCAGTCACTCATACCTTCTCGTCCTCAAATTCTCTCATTGAAGACTTGAAAAACAAAATACAGACAGTTGAGCAAGAATTAGCAACCATCGCCTCCACAGTAAAAGATTTGTCTGTCTTATTTCCCCTCCTTGGACAAAAAGAAAAAGAAAGAAAACAGTTGCTGGCACAACTTCACAACTTCAGTCCATGATTCTAGAAAGAGATAAGTCATCTGGTCTCTATTTAACTGTCTTGGGACAAATGTGCACATAGGCGTAACACTTGGATCAACTTGGATTAGTAAGGCTTCATTGGATTGGGCCATCTCCGGGACTGCTATGCCAAAAGTATGATTTTGAAGTCTGTAGGCTAATTGGTAATGGGGTGTGGCTGCAAAAGTATCTTGCACCTGGGAAGCTCCTGTGATTTGAACTTGCACCTTAAGAGCATCACAAAGATGAGGATCCTTGAGAGACATATTGAAATTGGGGAAGAGTGTAACAAAAACTGTTTCCGCATTTAAGGTAGTCTAGACTGTACCAATGACTGAATTATGATACTCCAAGAACCTAGAATCAAGGAGTGAAATTCTAGAGGCTACAGGGAGTCCTTTTCTGCCATGGAAAGTGAGTGCCAATCTGACTGCACCAAAGTAGAGATGTGTGTACCCTTGTTTTTGCCATGGTATTACAAATTCTCTGGGAAGGGATAAAGTAATAATTTTCATTCTCACTAGCTGAAATATTATACTGGTCAAACTTAGAGGATTGGACATACTTTTTAACAGTAGAAGGATGAGAAGGACCTAAAAACTTTTTTATGGACTTTTTGAAGGAATTTTGAGATTTATCAAACACAGTGTAAGGATTTACAATAGAGAAATCAGTAATAGGGATCTTGCTATCTTCAAGTACATGAGAAGTTTCATACAGGTAGTCTAATCTATTTGCAGTGGATTTACGAAGAGGAGGGTCAATAGTAGGTATAGTGGTATCAAGAACTGTTTCAGATGAACTGGCCATAAATATTTCTTTAAGAGAAGAACTGTTTACCTAAGATCTGACAGGACACAAACGCCACACCTAGGCTTACACGTCCACAAGATAACTCAGGAAAACTGGGTTCTTTAAAAATATTAAGTGCAACTCTTTAGTGTTCTACTTGATTATCAAATTTAGTGTTCTAATGTGATAAATATAGAGGATCTACTTATAGTGGCAACTGTAAATCACAGAGCATACTAATCAGGACAATAATCTAAGTATATTGATCAAAAGAGGAAGAAACTGGTTACAGCAACGTGCATGGCTCTGATACCAACTAGTATAGAACAAGGAAGAACAAAGACCAAAAAGGAGGACAAGGACATCTCAAGACCAAAATAACGAAGGAGTAAGAAGATTATGGAGTAGAATATTAAAACTGGTTTATGGCATATATTGCTAAGATTGTATAAAAAATAACATTTACGTAAGATATGTAACACAAAACAAGATACAAAAAACTTAAGGATATTATTAGATTTAATAACTTTTTTACAACAGGCATAAGAGAGACTGAATATTACAATGGCTTTCTTTCTTGCTCTTTCTCTTCTTTTCACTCTCTGCCTTTCTGAAGGAACAAAGAGCCTATTTATAGGCAATATAATACAACAATATCTTACAATCTGAAGATAAGAAAGTTGTACAGTAGATGGTAGGGGCCAACTTAAGTTGTGACAAATGTACAAAAGTGTGGGGGATGCGCAAAATAAGTTGACCAATTTTTCTTCGTTCAGAGATGCTATTGACCAGTAGATATTAGTTGTCTGCGGGGAGAGAACCAACTGGTAAGTTGCATGTTCAGGGGTGACAAGTGTCACAAGAGGGATATGTGGTTTGGGACAAAAATAGCAGTTGTCTTGAAAGCTGAGAAGTGCTGGACATCCAAGTGTAGAGATTGCATGCAAAAGTCCATAATTGTAGACAAAAAGTCTACATTTGGTGGACAAAGTCTTCATTTGGTAGAAAAAAGTCTTTAGAAGGAAAAGCTTCAGAAGCATATGTATATATATCTACTATAGTACTATTCTAGATAGATATATTACTATTATTTTATTATATATATATATATATACATATTATTATTATTTTTTACAAAAAACTTCTTTACAATATACTAATCATCCCATCCATACCAAAATGTCACCCCAAACCAATCAGTCAGAAGTACCACATGCTAACCTGTGCTATACACAGAAACCCACCTATTTGTGAGGTAGATGAAAACAATTTTATAAAAAATTTAAGAAGCTACACCACTGCATAATTTGCTCTTATATGACTTCAATTTGTATTACAATTTGATGAAGAAGTCATTGCTTGAACTTACAATGGCTTATAAAAAAATTTTCAGACAGTTTCAAATACAGTAAAAAATAACTTAAAAATTCAGATATTAAAACTTCTGAAAGACCAAGATATATTGAAGAATTAGATTATTCACTACTTAGAAATTATTGAAACAAAACAAAATATATATGACTAAACAATAGAGAAATATAAGGGAAAGATGAGTTACATTCAAAAGAATAATTTCAATTATTGCAAGCTTTTTTATCTTGTAAAAAACGGCTAGAGAGAGTTTAGTGGTTCATGTATGAAAATGCATGAAAAATCATAGAATAATTTTTTTTTTTTTTAACAAAATAGAGGAGAAGAAAATAACATAAGAAGAGCTAATACCTCTACTCAGTTTTTTTTAAAATATATATATATATATATATATATATATATATTGGAGTTTGTTTTACTTTTATAGTGTTCATAATTAACCTCGCAAATTTGAAACTAAATTATCAATGTTCGAGTTTGAGTTAGAGTTTGACTTGTTAAGGAGATAAAGTTTCACTCCTTATTAAGTTTAGATTAAACAAAAATAATTTTGTTTAAAAAAAATGATAATGATGAGTTTGAGTTTTAGTTTTAGTTGAACTTGTTACAGAGATAAAATTTTACTTCTTGTTAAGTTTGAACTAAACAAAATGATTTTATTTAAATATTTTTTAAAAATGATAATGATGAGTTTGAGTTTTAGTTGAAGTTGGATTTGTTAAAAAGATAGAGTTTTAATCCTTATTAAGTTTAAACTAAACAAAAATAATTTTATTTAAATAAAATGATAATTTTATTTAAATATTAATATTAATGACAATGATGAGTTTGAGTTTAATTTGGACTTATTAGAAAGATAGAGTTTCATGCTTTATTAAATTTGGACTAAACAAAAATAATTTTATTTAAATATTTTGCTGACATGGAAAATTGTGAAAGTTTCAGATGTTTCAGTTTTATGTGTGTGAGGCTCCCTCCTAAAGACTTGAATCTCGGCCCTTACCCCTCACACCCCACACCCCACAAGCACTTATACTTGTGAAGTGACCACTGCACCAAAGGTGTGCAGTGGTAATAATGTAGGTATTTAAGTAACGTGGATATGTTTTTATTTGAGTGGTGGGGAACTTTATTAATTGATGAGTGTTTATATTTGGTGGAATTTGATTATAGGAAAATTATTAGGCACTCTCAGAGTATCGTAAATGCGTATTCTCTCCTCGCATTTTTTTTTTTTTGTTGAGAAACACACACACACACACACATATATATATAGGGGAAGGGGGATGAGATAAGTGAATACACTCACACGTCAATACCAAAACTGCATGCTTCTCTCCTCTCACATGAATGCTGGGTCCTACTAAGAAATTAATTAGTAAGATACACCATTCATATGAAAGAGAAGAGTAGGCATTAATGGTATTTCAGAAGTACACAATAATTTTTCCAAGTTATAATGGTGAAAAAAAAAATTTATAGCTAATAGAATAAAGACAAGTGTATATTGAAATATAAATATTTTATACAATTTTGAATCTAGATTATCTTTGGATTATTAGTATTATAAAATGAATCCTTAACCATATATACCAGCATTTATTGTTGAAATTAAAGCCTTTGCAGCAACTTTGAAGCCAGCTGGAGCTAGAGGTGGCAATTCGTGTTTGCGTGTCGGGTTCGTGTCGTGTCAACTCATACGTATTCGACTATATGGGTCAACACTAACCCGACATGTTTATTAAACGGGTCAAGATTCCACAACCCTAATACGACTCATTTATTAAACGGGTCAGTCGTGTCGACCTGTTTACCTGATTTTATCAAAATGAAGAAAAACATTTATGTAAAAACAAGCAAATTAATATTTTAAATATAAAATTCAGAACTAATGAGTAATTATATCACAAATAATCATTCAAAACCAGAATATATCTCAATATCATAAATAATCAATCACAATACGTCAAAGAAAATAAACTACAGCTACTAATAAGTTTATATACCTATAGCTTGAATGGCATATTGGTAAAATTTCATTTAATTAAACGGGTCAGACGGGTCAAACGGGTTTCATAGGTTGAACCCTAACTCAACCCGTTTATCAAACGGGTTCATCGTGTCAACCCGAATATGACACGAACCCATTAAGTCTCAACTCATAACCTGCTAATTTCGAGTCGTGTCGTGTCGAGTTCGCGGGTCGTGTCTAATTTTGCCACCCCTAACTGGAGCTACACACCCGACAAAACTATATCAATTAATGGAATACAGATGGACTTGGAATGCTAGCTAGCAAAACTCAATTTTACCACTTAATGGAATTCAGATGGACTAAGAAGTAAGAATGCTAGCAAAACTTAACTATCTCTTACCGATTACTTGAAAAAAAACATGTGATATATGTCATTCCAAACACGATATATGCAGCAATAATATATATATATATATATATATATACACATATATATATATACATATATATATATATATAAATCTTTTTAATATGTCAAATTTTATTTAGAAAACTAGAAAGAAACATATTTAATCAATTTTTTGTTAAGGTTAAAAATATATGAAACTAAAATCATTTTAGGGGGGAAAATATATTGTTATTATTGAAAGGGGAATATGTTATCTTCAAAAAGTATAAAAAATAAATGATAATAGGATCTCAATTTGTTGGTAATAATTTATTTTCTTTCATAAATATTTGTTTATAAACACTAAATTATGGAGAAAACTATATATGAAATGTTCACACTAAATTATGCTTTAAAGCTTGTATTGTGTATTTAAGAGTTAATGCCCTTTTAGATATACATCACTGTTAGTTTTTTTAAGACATTTTTCCTTCTCCCCTTATGTGTGTGTTAAAATACTTAGTATTCTAAAACAAAAAAATTGCGCTTTTACTAATTAGGTTAAATTGCACTTAATGTTGATGTTAAAAATGTTGCTTAATGTTGATGTTAAAAATATTGCTTACTAACATACTCTTTGCTCAAGGACATGTACGTTTTCATAATTATCCTTTCTTTTAGAATTAAATTCCATTGATTTAAAATTTTAATTAAAGAATATTTTAAAATATTGGGTATGACTTTTTTTTTTTTTTTAAGTTTTTCAGCAGAGTTTTGAAAAACATGTTGATGAGAGATTTGTTGCAAGAATTTTGGTGCTCGAAAAACTTTGGATTGCTATTTGTAAAGTGACAATAATATTTTGGAATGTTTTCAGCCTTACCAAATTTGGCTTAGGACGTTTTCATTTATATATATTTTATAGATACAAAGAATCCAAGATATCAAGGAGTTTGAATTTCAAATAACTTCTTATCCTATCTCAATCAGATCCTATCTACAATTTGTAATTCATATTTGAAATTATCACAGCTGCAGAGGATAGCTGGATTAACTTCAGCAGAGAGTTTAAAATTGCAATAACTTCATCTTATCCTATCTTCAGCTCTTATCCTTAACACTATTCTAATCAGGTTAAACCTATCTAAATGAGTTCAAATAATTTTGAGGTTCACATCTATTCTATTTCTATCGCGGGTCCCCCAACATAAATGAATTAATTTTATGGTTCCCTACTGTTCTATCACGGGTCCCCAACACAAAGGACTATAAATTTACACTGTTTCTCACTTCTCACTTCTCACACTCGACCCTCCCATAACACAAGCAAATATGGCGAAACTCTCTCTCTTTTCTTTAGCAAATCTTCTCTTTGCTCTAATAATCTTCCAATGTGTAATTACTCAAAGCAAGCTTGTTATGGGTTCACCACTATATACTGATTCACGGTGGATTGTGGACGGAGAAGGGAGACCAGGGAGACGAGTGAAGTTAGCATGTGTGAATTGGCCATCACATATCGATGCCGTTTTGGCCGAAGGCCTTAGCAAGCAACCCTTGGATGCAATCTCCAAGAGGATTGTGTCAATGGGATTCAACTGTGTTAGGTTTACTTGGCCAACTTTCTTGTTCACAAACGACTCGCTAGGTGCTCTTACTGTAAGACAGTCCTTTGAAAATCTAAATCTACCTGAAGCTATTGCTGGCATCGAGTATAACAACCCATTTATCATTGATCTTCCACTTCAAAAAGCTTTTGAGGTAAGATGCTTGCGTATGATGCCCTTTAAAAGCATCTCATGCATCATATACACGTTTCAAAATCAACGTTACTTGCACATAAATGAAAGTATTTTTATTAGTTTTATTTATTTATTGAGTTCTGTGATTTTTTAGTTTTTATCATCATACTAAAATACTAATATGTGTTAGAATTAAATCTTAGATTTCTCATTTTTAGTAGTTAGATACACGTTGAATCTCAAACCTCTTATTTTTATTAATTAGGTAAGCACTAAGTCCAACTTACACGAATTCATATTTTTGTGTAATTATCCACAAATATAATTGCTTATACATAAGTTTTCATGAAGAAGAATAAATTATTGCAATTCTTTTTTAATTTGTTTCACTTATGAAAAGTAAGAATAATATTCTTTTTTATTTCCCCTTCTCCCTAACTTCGTTATGTTCCTTCTGTTTTTTTCTTTTTTCTCTCTACTTTCGTTTTCTTTTATAGATTCTGTACCTTAAAAGAAATTAATTAAATAAGCTTTTGTACTTTCTTTTTTTCTTTTATGTTGGCATTTTTTCTGGATTGGGCAAAGCACAATCCTAAGAACTTGACAATGCTGCCTGCAACTAAAAATTTGACATGTATTCTCAGGCAGTGGTGGATAACCTTGGGGCCAACCATTTGATGGTCATACTGGACAATCACATAAGCAAGCCCGGTTGGTGTTGCAGCCTTGATGACGGCAATGGCTTTTTTGGCGATGAGTATTTCAATGTAGACGTCTGGCTTAAGGGACTAAGTCGAGTAGCTTCCATGTTTAGAGGATTTCCCAATGTGGTAGGCATGAGCTTAAGGAATGAGCTCCGAGGCTCCCAACAAAATGTAGATAATTGGTTTAGGTAGATACTCTCTCTCTAATAAAATGATCTGAATTCTCAACTATGTGTCTTAAATTGTTGTACAATTCAAAACAACAAGGGAGCTCTCTCTCTCAAATGCAATTTTTCAGGAATATATTAAGAAGGGTCCGATTAACGTATGCACTTATTTAATAAAACCCATTAAGAAATACCATTTGTCATGTTAAAACCAATTTTTCTTTCTGCAAATGAAATGTAGATACATGCAGCAAGGAGCAGAGGCAGTACACGCAGCAAATTCAAATGTTCTTGTCATTCTCTCTGGCTTGAATTACGACATAGACTTGTCTTTCCTTGGAAATAGATCAGTGGATCTCTCATTCACTAACAAACTAGTATTTGAGGCACACAGGTACAAATTTTCAGATACATCTACATGGGAAAACCATGGTGCGGACGAAGCTTGTGGAATTATCCAAGGTGACATGACGAGAAAGTCAGGATTTTTGTTGGACAAGGGGTTTCCATTATTTGTGAGTGAATTTGGGATAGACCAGAGTGCGAACGATGCCACTGACGAAAGCTTCTTGAATTGCTTCTTGAGTTATGCAGCTGAGCATGACTTTGATTGGGCCATTTGGGCACTCACTGGGAGTTACTACATTAGACAAGGAAAAACTAATACGGAGGAGACCTACGGGCTACTTAATTTTGATTGGAGTGATGTTCGAAATCCAAGACTTTTGCAGAGGATATCCGCAATTCAATCTCCCTTTAAAGGTATGATTAGATTTTGTTTTCCTTGTTTTTTTTTTTTTAAATAAAAAAACAATTTCAAAACTTCATAGCTTTTTCTTTGGGTATAATTCAATAGTAAAGAGATAGAGGATTTAAAACATGAATGTTTTTGTTGAAAATAACAAGAATTGATTCTTGGTATGTGAAATTTTTTTAATGGATCAACTTTATCCTTCCATCGATGGCATTGGTTTAAGTTTGTTTCCTTAATATGGTGTTGGCTTGATTTTGGTCACTTAATTATGTTTTATTTGGTCCCTCAAAAATAGGGTGGCTTTGTACTTAGTTTGTCGATTTGGTCCCTCAAAAATAGGGTGGCATTGTACTTAGGTTGTCAAGTAAATCAAAAATAGATGGAGACACCAAATTGTTCTTGTTTTGAAATTTGAAGGACCAAATCCTATCTTCTTGAATTTAAGAGACAAAAATCAAATCTGCACCAAATTTTAGGGATGGAATGTATAATATATACTAATTTTTAGTATTTCTCTTAATGTGTAAACCTAACCCATTATGTCAATTGTTCTTTCAAGAGGGTATGGTAAAGCAGAGTAACACATTATAAGATTGTGCTTATGTGACATGCAGGGCCAGGTTTACCAGGTTTACGAGGAATTAATACAGGGCAATTAATCAGTGGCGACTCCAGGAATTTTGTCCAGAGTGTTCCTATTTCACTTTGAAAAAATTTTAGGTTATTTTGGTCTATTTTGGGTGTTTCGGGACATTTTGATAAATATTTGCTGAAATTCAAAATTTGGCAAGCATGAAGTTTATACTTAAAAAAAAAAAAAAAATCTTAAAAACATAACAAATTTGCATTCTGTACACCGAAAAACCTTAAAAGGAAAAAAAATTAAAAAAAAAAGAAAATAAATTAATGAATAAATGTACCGGTACAATAAACTATAAGTTCATTTGAAATATTAATAAAATTATTAATTATTGTTATTTAGTTGTTTCATAAATTTGTTTGTCTTTTATAAACTATAATTTGTTGTATTATTGTTTCATTATTTATTAAATTATTAATTGTTGTTTAGCCTAACATAATTTAATTTGTTTGTCTTTTATAATGTATTAGTTAATTAAATTATTAATTCTTGGTGTTTAGTTGCTTCATTTATTTTTTTTTTACTAACTATTAGGAGTTTAGCACACATCCTACTGTGCGTTAGCACACCTCCCACTATGCGTTAGCACACCCCTGCTTCTGCATGCCTTTTAATTCAAAATTTGTTTGGCATAAAATTTTTGAGAGTGTTCCTGATATTGCTTGAAGGTGTTCCTAATTTTTTTTTAAAGGTAAACAAATAAAAAAAATTAAATTATTATATATAAAAAAAAAAATTCAAGCCAGGGTGTTCCTAGGAACACCCTGGCTTGTGAGTGGCGTCGCCACTGCAATTAACTAATACAGGGCAATTAATTTTCCATCCTTCAACTGGTTTATGTGTCATAAGAAGATCAGTGTTTGAACTCATAAGAAGATCAGTGATTGCACCATTGACATTAGGACCCTGCACCCACCCTAAAGCCTTGTGGAGCTACACACCTGAGAAAACTATATCCCTTTATGGAGCAGATTTTTGCATACAAGCTGATGGACCAGGAAAGCCAGGAAAACTTAGTAATATATGCATCAACCCTGACGCAAAGTGGGAAGCCATCTCAGATTCTAAGCTACATCTCTCATCCACTGTTGGTGATGGCAAAACTGTTTGCTTGGATGTAGATTTCCACACAGACAATGTTGTGACAAATCGGTGCAAATGTTTGAGTGATGATACATGTGACCCAAGTAGCCAATGGTTCAAGCTTATTAAAATATGAACCGTGGTTCAATTAGCTGATTGATTAATTTTACCTCTAGACGCTATAATTCAATTTACTCTAGGATTCGTTGCAGATCTTGTTGATTTTTTGGAATTATATTACTCTTAGCTCTTCATGATTCTGGTGCACATTTGTTCCCAAAAATTCTGTGCATTCAATTTTTTTTTATATCGATTGAGCCACATGTAATGAATACGAATGCACGTGTAATTAAAAAAGAAACTGTACAACTAAGCATTGAATATAGAATAAAACCTAGTCACGCTACTATCAAATGAATTTAAACCCTATCTTCATGCACAGAATCTTGTGGTCCTCATCAACATGACGGGTCCCTAACACAAAAAAGGCCTATAAATTTAACCTCTTGGTTCTCACACTCTCATAACACAAGCAAATGTGGGGAAACTCTCTTTTCTTTAGTAAATCTTCTATTATCTACTGTAATAATCTCTCAATGTGTCATTTCCCAAAGCAAGCTTGTTATGGGTGTTCCACTTCCACTACATACAGATCCACGGTGGATTGTGAACGAAAAATGGGAAACGAGTGAAGTTAGCATGCGTGAATTGGCCATCACATCTTGATACCGTTGTGGCTGAAGGCCTTAGCAAGCAACCAGTGGATGCAATCTCCAAGAGGATTGTATCAATGGGATTCAATTGTGTTCGGTTAACTTGGCCAACATTCTTGTTCTCAGATGACTCACTAGGTGCTGTTACTGTAAGACAATCCTTTCAGAATCTAGGTCTATCTCAAGCTCGTGCTGGTATATATCCAGTCTACCAACCCCTCTATCATTGATCTTCCAGTACAAAAAGCTTTTCAGGAAAGACGCTCATGGTGCCCTTTAATAGCGTCTCATGAATTGGATATATAGACTAAGAAATATTATTAGATTCAACAGCTTTTTTACATCAGGCATAAAAGAAACAAATAGTACAATAGCTTTTCTTTCTCGCTCTGCCTTTCTAAAGATACACGGGGCCTATTTATAGGCAATATGATATAACACAATCTGAAGATAAGGATTTCCACAGTAAATGGTAGGGGCCATCTGGCTTGTGACAGGTGTCAAAAAATGTGGGGGACGTGAAGAATAGATTGAGAAATTTATCTCTGTCTGGATATGGTGCTATCCACTACAGATATCCTGTTTGGGGGGAGAGAAGCAAATGTCAAATTGTTGTTGTGGGAGTGACAAGTGTCACAAGAGGGAGGTATGGCTGGGGACAAAAATATAAGTTGTTGGAAGAAGTCCTCCTTGTTGGCAAAAAAGTCTTGCCTTTGTTGAAAAAGGCTTGTATAGGAAAATGAGTCTTCTGAGGATAGACTTAGTCTTCCATGTAGAAAGTCTTTGCATGGAAAATCTTCTGAGGCGTACGTATATATAGTATTATATAGTTATACTTATATATATATATATATATATTTATTTATTTATTTGTTTTTTTTTTAACAAATTTTTTATAATAGACTAATCATCTCATCCATCTCTTCCTTGGAACCATTCTTCATCAACATCACCATTATCCGGATCATCAATATCAGCATGTCCATCATGGTTATTGTAGTAGGGATCAACGTGTCCCATCAAAGGATTTGGCATTTCCTAGTGGTTTTCATGTGGCTATTGTTGTCTACATATATCTGAGTCTGCAGGCACCATTTCAGGTAGAATTCCTTGGTTAAGAGATTCTGCCATTGTGAGGGAATAGTGGCAAGATATCCAAGACACGTCCATGTGTTTATAAAGGGTACCATCAGCATTAGTTACCCAGTGCATGTCTGCAGGGTGAAAGGTTCCTTCTGCTTGAACATCATTTTTGGAATTGAGTTTAACAACTAGACAGGCAGAAGTAAGTTTTTCGCCAAAGCATAGGTGTTCTATTTTGGGATACTTGGACCAATTACCATTATGAGCATCATGTTTCAAGACTTCAAACCAGAACTTGGTGAAATACTTGTTTTCACGAGGGAAAATGTATGAGTAAAATTCTGGTTCAAAATGGAAACACAAGTAATACTCATTGAGTAAGTACCACATGTAGAGATAATGTGCAACTGTCCAACTAGTTATTCAAAAGGCAAAAGGGGTTTTCCATGGTTCATTTATATCTGGGAAAATGGCAAGGAAATGACTCTGTTGTTCTTTGAGGTAATCATGGAGAACTCGAATGATTCTTTTGGATCTAGTTTCAAGGGTCAAGGTCTTTATTTGGTCTTTTATTTCTAGGGGAAGGGTTTCTATCATTTTGAGAATATCATCAAGGGCTGAAGAAGAGCTTGAGGATGAGGATGGATCTGTGATTGGATATACACATAAAGGTGGAGGAATCATTATGGTGGTAAGAACTGGAGGTTTTCTGGAAAAGTAATCAGTGATAAGATTGTTTTTACCTTTGACGTGTTTGACCTGAAAAGACCATTGTGAAAACCAATTTGACCATCTGAGTAGCTGAGGATGTGGAAGCATTTTTCTTTTGAACTGGAGCATTTTTAGAAATAAGGACATGTCCATCTCTACTAGAAAATTATACTCAAGGAGGTGGAACTAGAATTTTTCAATACCATGTTTAACTGCCAAAATTTCTTTGAAAGTGGAATGATAATGAAGCTTTGAAGGTTTAAATGCACTACTTTTATATCCACAAATACTTCTTTTGCCATTAACTTCTTCAAAGAGAGCTGCTACTTAATATTCATCACTTGTATCTGTTTGCAAAATTCTTTTACCTGGTCCTGGAATCTGCAAAGGAGAAAGTTTTTCTGCTAACTTTTTCAATTGCTGGACTGCTTCCGTATAAATTGGATTCCAATCTGGGGGAAATTTTTTCAACAATTGAGCTAAACAATTCCTGTATCTGGAGATTTTTGGAATGAAATCTGCCATGTAGTTCACAACTCCAAGAAACTGCTGTATCTGTTTGGTATTTGTGAGCTTATCTGGAAATTCTTCAAGAGAAATAGCTATGTGGGGCTGTAAAGTGTATTTTCCATCTGAAATGTTTACACCCAAGAAGTCTATTGAGGAGACTCCTATGATCATTTTCTTTTCTGAAAGCATTATCCCTTGAGTTTTTACTAAATTATAAAATTCAGTAAGCAATTTTTCATGGGATTCTGCATCTTTTGAGAATAGAAGGATATCATCAACATAGATCAATGCATTTGTCAAGAGTGGTTAGAACAGAGTTACTATTGCTTTTTGGAATTGAGATGGAGCATTTTTAAGACCAAAAGGCATAACAGTCCATTGATAATGGTGGTCTGGAATGCAAAAAGCTGTCTTGTACCTTTCTTCTGGATGGATTCCTAATTGCCAAAATCCTGCTTTGAGATCAAACTTTGAAAAGATCTTAGCATATGAAAGATGTTGGAAAAAGGCACTTTTGTTTGGCAAAGGGAACTTGTCATCAGCAAGGAAATGGTTGAGATCTTGGTAGTTGATTACCAATCTGAGTTTTCCACGAACTTGCCCAACATGCTTATTAACAAAGAAAGCTTCACACGTTCATGGAAAGGTTGTAGGTTTAATGAGGCTTTCTGAAAGAAGAGTGGATAACTCTTACTTGGCTAAGTTCAAGTGATTTGGATCATTCCTTTGTGACTGGCTTTTGTAGGATTGACATCTTCATTCTTTTTGAAGGGTAAGTTTATGAAGAAGGATGGATTTTTCCACAAAGGGTTTGGATTTTTAAGGAGGAATTCAGAGTGGGTGGTTGCACAACATTCTTTTATAATCTAGATTCTGAAGGAGTCAAATGGGTCTATTGTGAACAAATGAGGTACTTGAGTCCAAGTAAGAAGATGCTGTTTGTACATAAGTCCTTTTGATGACCATCTGAGGCTAGGTATTTAGTGAAGGAGATCAAATCCTATAAGAAGGTCTTTGCCTGTGAGAGGGGAGCCAAGGACTTGGTGTTTAATGGTAAGGGTTGTGAAGATTCTAATGAAGATAGGCTTGCTTTTCAAGGTGATCAAAAATGTTTCTCCATTGGCTGCTTTGAACATCTGATAATGGGGTAGCCAAAATTGTTCAGGTAGTATCTTGGGGTGAAGAATTGTAGCTGTTACACCTGTATCAAACAAGGCTATTGCGGGAATGGGTCTGGAATAAGTGTCAAGGAGGATATGTACTTGGGCTATGGGTGTAGGGCTGGTTAAGGGGGCTATAATAGGCTAGAAAGTGTAGATGGTTTGGATTTTTGGGTCTGAGTCTTCCGAATTTGAATCATCTTCTGAGGTAGAATAAGCCATTACTGCTAAGGCTTAGGGAAAGTAGTCATCATCCAACGAAAAGAGTGATTCTACATCTGAGAAGGGGGTATCATCTGCATGAATCTGGGCTTGTTCAAGAACCTTTACTGCTTTTTCTTTCTTTGGAAAATTCTTTGCAAAATGGCCTGGTTTTCTGCATACAAAACAGACTTTTGATGTTTTCCCTTTGAACTGCTTCCTTCAGAGGAACTTCCATTTCTTTTTCCTGAAGGACCTCTTCTTCTGACTTGCATAATGCTTCTTCTTCCAAGAATACTTCTTAAATGATCTCTTCTTTTTGTCGGACAATTATAGTTTTTGTCATAGCATTTTATCTGCAAATCTTTTCTTTTGCAATTGTCTTTGAGCTTGCTATGGACCTTATCAATTTCTGAAAGAAACTTTCTCTAGTTGCAGAGTTTTTCAAAAGCAATGAGCACATGCTGGTAGATTTCTCCTAAAGAGGCTTGTTACAGAGTTATTTTTGGTAGGTTCATCATGCGAAGAGTTTCATCTCCTAATGGTTCTGGAAAAGAGTTCAGAAAGATGTGCTTTGAATTAACATCACCATGCCATTGAGGGAGTAATATCGGCTTGACATTTTGTCAAAGTGTTTTTCTAAATCTTTTCTTTCAAAAAAGCAACATTTCATCAGCAAAAATTCTTCTCATGCTACTTCTGTATAATGAGCCACAGAGCCAAGAAATTCACTATGAATAATTGTGAAAAAATCTTCTAAAGTGAGACACTAGGCTGCTTGTCTTTGCCTGTATTTTCCAAGGTTGAGCCACCAGTGGCGTAATCTTCCTGTAAGTCTTGCAACAAATTTGGCAATAATTTGTGTAACAGTGTTATTTGGGACTAGGAGTTCAGCTGTGCACCATGAGTACATATTAAAAATTTCATCGTGCCATTTTGAATGAGGGGTATTGTCAATGGTGAATAAGTATTTTGAATCTGTGGTTGATGAGTAGGTTAACCTTGTTTGGAAATCAGGAATTAAGGTGGTGGAGGAAATATTGGTGATGGTGGAGGTTGGTCATGGTAAAGGACATCATCATCTTCTTCTACCTTTGGATCTGTCATAAATACTCCATCTAGTCCAAGGTCAAACAAGTCTAGATCTGTGTCATCAATGACTGCGAGCACAAAAGGTTCTTCTGGGTTTTGAAGTGTAAGAGATTTAAGGAAGGATGATATTGGGTTGGGAGTGTCAGGGTTTGTAGCCAACATGTTCATATCTGGAGGTCTAGACGAAGCATCAACAATTAGATCTGGGGGTTGGTATAATGGTTCTTTGTGTTTTTTCATGGGAGAGGGAGGATTTTGTGGTTTGGTTTAGGGTTGTAGTTGGAGTGGTGGAGAATATGTTATACTTGGAAAGATTTCGCTTGGTTTAAAAGGGTTATGGTCAAGGTGTGTCATGGTTAATGGTTGGAGGTTTTGGTAGGGAGGAATGGGGGAGAATGGTGAGGGTGGAGGTATGGACAAGTCTTTATACAATAATTGGCGAAGTTGATAAGGCATGCAAACTTGCATTGGAAGAGCTTGGATCACTTCTTTCCTTGGGTTTTCCATTAACTGAAGTTGTATTAACAACTGTTTTCTTTCTTTTTCTTTTTGTCCAAGGAGGGGAAATGAGACAAACAAATATTTTACTGTGGAGGCAATGGTTGCTAATTCTTACTCAACTGTCTGTATTTTCTTTTCCAAGTCTTCAATGAGAAAATTTAAAGACGAGAAGGTATGAGTGACTGCTTCAGCCATCTTTTGTTGGGTATCAAGAATTTTTGAAAGGACCTGATTTTGTGCCACAGCATTTTCTGCTTGCCAATTTAAAGCTGCTTCGGCTGAGGAAACCTGTTTTTTGGTTCCATCTGGATTGTTTCCAACAAGATTTTTGATTTTCCACACATGTTTGGTGTTGGCTTAAGGATGGTCAAAAGTTTCAAGAGGAGAGAAATTTTGTGAATAGGAGGGTGAAGCATGGTCAAACATGTAGCAAGGTAGGAGTTTCTGGACATGAGTTTGACTGATAGGTTTGGGTTGACATTTTGGTATTTGAGGGAGGACTTTGTGGTAGTATGAAATCAACGGAGGTTTATGGTTTTGACTAGGATTTTCTAACCTTTTTTTTTTGTTCGGGGATAAAGGACATAATAATCAAACTTTCTAGAAGGTTCTCCAAGGAGGTCAACTTTTGGGTCTCCTACTTCATATCTTTCTTTAAGAATCTGCTGGGAGAACTTTTTCTTTCTTCTTGAATTACTTTTTTCAAAAACTTCTTCTTCTCGGCATTCATCTCAATCACAAACATCCCATCATATATGATCAGAGGATGATTTTCCTTCATAGCAAGGTTTTCCATCATCTCGAAATGATTTGATTTGAAGACCATCTAGGCCTTCATATGACACCGGGTGGATCATGGCAATCTGAGTAGGTATATTATGAATTATTCTTTGCTACTTTACCCTGACAAAAAAAAAAAGACTTCTACTTTAATACGTGTACAAACCCTTAACACCAAGAAAGTAGAGGAAAAAAAAAATCTTCTCTCACAAACCAAATCATATCACTTTTTCACTAAATGTACTATTCTCATTAGTTTTATCTCACTATGTACTTCTTCACCTGTTTTATTGTTCCTTTTTTTTCTCGATCATTATTTTCAGTTTACTATTCACAACCTTTTTCTTCTAGAATAATGCTATGAATACTACAAATTTTACAAATTGACATATTATCAATCATAAAAAAATTCATTCAAATATTTATTTATTATATTGTTTAAGTGTCTTACATTCTTGCGACATCAGTTTATGAACTTTTTACAGTAGAATTTATAGTCTTTTAGCTTTGAGAAAGTCTATGTCTACAATATTTTAATAACATTTTCACAACAAAATTTAAATAACAAGCTGTTACTAATTATTATTGGTAAGTAAAAAAGTAATTTCAGTGCTAAGTTGAAATTTGAACTAGTAACAATTTATCACTTATGATTTGTTGTGAAAGTATTTTGAAAATTTTGTTTATCCCATTTTTTTTCATGGCAATCCAATTAGTGGTCCCCATAAGTAATACATGATTATTAGAAAAAAAATACTTAAAATTTCCTTTTAATACTATTTTAATCCTCCCCCCCCTTTCAACTGAAATTCTAGCTTTGCCACTTATTCAAATCTATGCTTATTTTCAACTCCTTGAAGTATTTCGTCGCTTACTACGTTATTTCTTGTCTTTGAGTGCTAGTTATCCACTCTAAGCCTTTCTTTAGTATGAAGATTTGAATTTGTTTAAAAAAATTTTTAAAAAGGAAAGTAGAATCTAACCATAACTTTAGAGGGAGATTGGATTGTGGAGATCCTCTGCAAAAATCCTGGATTTCGAACATCGCTCCAACCAAAATTTAGAAGCCCATCGTACTCCTCCATATCAGTTGTTCCCTCTCTAATGTAGTAACTCCCAGTGAGTGCCCAAATGGCCCAATCAAAGTCAAGTTCAGATGCATAACTCAAGAAGCAATTTATGAATTTGTTGTAATTTGTATTGGTCTCTCTCTGTTTCGTCCATCCCAAATTCACTCACAAATAATGGAAATCCCTTGTCCAACAAATATCCTGCCCTGATTAGGTGAATTTTTTTTTCCAACCTAAATATTCCTTTCGGAGGGATACAATTCGAAAGTTTCAAATTTCCAGAAACTAATTTTCTTCAAATAAGTAAATTTGAAATTCAGTTAAGGAATGACAAATATGAAAATAAGGGCCTCCATTTGTAAAAAAATTGATTCAATAGTTGAGAGAGAAAGAATTTAAACTATAAATGTTTTTCTTGGAAATAACATGAACTAATTCTTACATATACCTTTTAAACTATTAGTTTACTTTTAGTCCTTTAAAATTCAAAAGTTCACTTTATATGTGAAAATTTCAAAATGGAACAATTTCATCCTTTCGTTTGTAGGGTCGGTATAATTTTGGTTCCTTATTTGGTGTTGGCTTGATTTTGATCTAATTATGTCATTTGTTCGATTTAGCTCCTCAAAAATAGGGTGTCGTAAAGCATTTCTTTGTCAAGTAAATCAAAAATAGATGGAGGGATCAAATTGTTCATGTTTTGAAATTTAAAGGACCAAATCCTATCTAAATTTAAGAGAAAGAAATCAAATTTACAACAAATTTTAGGGATGGAATGTATAATTAAAATTGACATAATGGCTAGGTTCACCCATTATAAGAGGGTATATTAAATCAGAGTAACACATAAGATTGTTCTTTTGTGATATGCAGGCCCAGGTTTACCAGAAACTAATACACAACAATTAATTTTTCATCCTTCAACGGGTTTATGCGTCCTAAGAAGATCTGTGTTTGAACCATTAACATTAGGACCATGCACACCCACCCAGAAGCGTTGTGGAACTACACCCTCGAGAAAACTATATCCCTTAAAGGAACAAATTTTTGCATACAAGCAGATGGACCTGGAAAGCTAGGAAAACTTAGTCGTATATACATCAACTCTGACTCAAAGTGGGAAGCCATCTCAGATTCTATGCTGCGTCTCTCATCCACGGTTGGTGATGGCAATACTGTTTGCTTGGATGCAGATTTTAATACAAACAATGTTGTGACAAATTGGTGCAAATCTGTGAGTGATGATAAAACATGTGGCCCAGGTAGCCAATGGTTCAAGCTCGTTAAAAACACAAGATGAGTTGTGGTTCATATGATACTTCTCAAAAGTGAAAATGGATAGTGTTGGCTCTGGCTTTATCAACATTTCAAAGGCATACTCAATAGTGTAGTTCTTTGTGCATACTTGTTATTTATTCAATTATTTTTTTTACTGTTATTGATTTGACTCATTTGAGTTATGGGATGCTATTTACACAACAAATATAGTTGAAAAATTATTGAATGCATGTGTAACAAGCGAATACAAATATACAATTATAATGCAAGATACAATGAAAAAAGTGGCTAACATGTTAAAGTGAGATTCTTTAATATTCGGTTGGAATATTTTGACCTTGGTTGCTTTTAATCAACTAACTAAGTTGATTAACTAAGCCAACTATATATTAGATATGCCATGTAATGGTCACAACCATATCGCAATTATTAGATGTAACAAAAATAAATTTAACACATGCGGTTTTATAATGAAACAAGAACTCTAATGGGAAATCCTATGAGTGGTTTATAGGTCAACTTCAACACTACAATTGGAATTCTCTCTCTTGTGAATCTCTTCAACGCACGAATACCCAATCTAACTAAGCTGCCGCTTATACGAAAGCTCCGCTTCCTCGTCTTGCTACTGGCAAAGCTTCTACCTACAACAGCTCGATCGAAGTAGGTTATATGTGCATCAACTTCACGTGGAACACCTCTTGATCTTCAATACAATGTTGGATATGACGTTTGGTACAAGCCCCTGGTGCACAATAGTCGCAACAAAATCTTTTTTTCATAGATTGCTCGCCTTATATTTATGATGACTTAATATGTGTTTAAATACGTTTTAGCACTCTAGTGCATGAATCCCAAAGCTATTGTTCATCATAGGTTGCAAACTTTAAATTTATTTTATCTTAAGTTTGATCAATTGATTGGAGATGAGGATAAATTTACAAGATCTTCTTTTCATAGGTTGCTCTGCTTATATTTATGATGACTTAATATGTGTTTAAATATGTTTTAGCACCCTAGTGCATGAATCCCAAGGCTTTTGGTTATCATAGGTTGCAAACTTGTAAATTTATTTGGGTCCAGTTAATATAAGAGCACACATTAACCTATCAATTTTTTGAAACGTTTTCTCTAAAATTAAGAATGCTATCAATACTTTTTCAATTCGCGATAAAATATTTCTAAAAAATAATTAACTATTATATTCCTTTAAGACACACATTAGCAAAATTCAATTTATTTTACCTGAGGCTTAATCAATTGATCGGAGATGAGTATAAAATCGGTTTTTAACGAATCTCGATCTATTGAGCTGCAGTTGAGCTTGCAGTCAAGTCAAGGCAATAGACTTGATAGCTTCTGAGCAATTTCCTATGTTTTCAATGTAACTCTTTGACCACTCTTTTAGAAACTAAAGGTCGCATCTCGTGACATTTTTTGAACACGTTGTGGACACATATTGTTCAAAATAATATAGGCATTTGAGTAAGGGGTTTGATTATTGAGTATTTGAGCAGTGGGAAACTTTAATAAGGGATGCATGTCTATAATGGTTCGAAATTTATATATATATATATATATATATATATATATTAATAGGCAAAATTTAGAGAAAATTCAATTATAATTTAAAGTTAGAATGTAATTTTATACCATATATCTAAATTTATGTGGAGATCACATCATAATTATCCACTTAAGTTTATATCATGTGTCCATTTAAGTTTTTAATTTTTGTGTAAAATGAGTTAATAAGTGCAAAATATTAAAAATCTGACATTAATGTACAAAAAAAAAAATTACACTTTATTACCCTAAATTATACATCATATTACACTTTGTAACCTAAACTTTTTTTAATGCACTTTTTACACTCTAAACTATAACCTTTATTATACTTTATACCCTAACGTTAAGTTTACTGTTAACTTAAATGGAAAAATATAATATCACGCAAAAAGACTTAATTGCTCGTCTTCTCAATACTTAAAAAAAGAAAAAAAAAAAAAAGATAAATTATACTTACCACTCTAAACTATACTCCTTATTACACTTTGCACCCTAAACTTTACATTTTCATACAATTTAATAGCAAACTTAATGGCAACGTGCAAAGTGTAACAAGGATCATAATTTAGGGTTACAAAATGTGCATTCAAAAAGTTTAGGGTGCAAAGTGTAACATGATGTATAGTTTAAAATGGTAAAGTGTAATTTCTCCAAAGAAAAAAAAAAAAAAAAACAAATCACATTTATTCAATAAAAATCACTACATAACAAAGATCACCAAACCTTTTATCTTATTAAAATTTAGAGAAAAAAAACTGTCAAAAGAAGTATTAAATTTAGGTAAGAATTTTAAATGTGACTAATTACGTTTACTTTTTAAAAAAAATAATTTGATTAATTATTTATATTTTTATGATAAAAATTGTGTTTAATTTTAGATATATCTATACATATTCATTTGTTACATGCTATTTTTGTTTAAATAATTTGACTAATTGTTTATATTTTTATAATAAAAATTGTGTTTAATTATAAATATACTCATGTTTTTGCATGAGTTATATGCTAGTTGATTATAATGGGAAAAAAAATTAAATGCAGAACTTATAAAACAAAAACCACAAATCTACTTTATTATATATATATATTTTTAGCTGAGCTCAAATTTTATTTTATTTTAAAGTCTCCATTAACAAAATTAAAATAAAAGAATATTAATAAATACTATAATTATCTATTAATATCTACTATAATTATTAAATAGGAAAAAATGTTATTAGGTAATTATGATATTTTGTAATATTTTTTGGATACATAGATCATGCGAGAGGGCAAGTTGAGATTTGAACCATAAATATGAAGCACCACTATAAGAACATCTCCAATAGACTGTTTAAACCCAATTTTGGAGAGCAAACCCACAAAAAAATCAACTCCAATAACCTCTCCAAAATCCAAAAGTATCCAAATTTTTTTGGCGTAAATGCATTAGTCCTTATATTTTGACGTTTTTCCATTGTAGTCCCTACATTTTATTTTTACCACTTTTAGTCCATAAAGCAATTAACGTGTGTTATTTTCGTCCTTTCTGTTAGTCAACTGACGAAAATTGTTGAGGTGATTGCCGGAGGAATTAAAAAATTATAAAAAAAAATGCCACGTCACCATAACACATCATCATTTTTTTTTTATAAATAATTTTTCAATTTTAACTAAAAAAAAATAAAATAAAAACACAAACTCAAATTTAAAAACACAAAAACACAAACCCAGAAAATCATTAAACCCATTAACAAAATATCACTTCTTTCTCTCTCTTCTTTCAATCACACGGTCACTCTCACTCTTCTCTTTCATTTCTCATATTCCTTTCTCTCTCCCCTCTCTCTGATTCGGTGGCTCTCTCAAATCACCCATGAAACACCATCTTCTTCCGAACCAAAGCATTGGAAGAAGACAGAGAGGCCGAAGTTGGCAACGCTGCCGCCATCGACACACCAATCATTTCACTTTCCACATCGGCGCTGCTCTAAAAACTTTGCCCTGCAGAGGAAAGCTCTTTCGGTGATTAGATAACGAGTTTGTTGAAGACGATAAAGGTGATGGATTCGGCGGTGCGTGGTGGGTTAGATCGACAATGCGTGGTCGATCAAATCGGACTCTCTCTCCTTCACCGACCCTAGCGAGTCCACCTCCACCACTGAAGCGACGACGTTCTTCTTCAGATCGGTCAAATTGGTCATTATATTTGGGTCTTGCTGGGGTTTGTCTTATAGGTCATGCTGTTTGGGTCTTGAGACCGCGAGAGTTGATCTTGATTTTGAGTGGTCATGTTGTTTGGGTCTTGAGACTGGAAGAAATTTTTTTATCTTTGTTTTTTTTTTTTTTTTCATTTGTGTTGTTGTGATCTGGGTCTGTGTTTGATCTATATTTGTGATCTGGGTCTACGTTTGTGTAGTGCCCATGGGCCCAAAGCACGTATTGAGCCAACCCAAAGGCTCTTGTAAGGAGGAAAGTCCAACCCAACAATATGAAATAGTCCGAGGATATAATAACTCCAGCCTACGATGCCACATGACAAAGGAAGGTAACATGCATAAGCAGAACACCACGAGACATGACGTCCGAGGATGATCTTGTCCTCAGTAGTATGCTGCCGAGGACAGTATTAATGATCTGGCGATTCAAGGATTCCCGTACTAAGGACCTTGTATGCAATAACTGAGAGAACGAGGATAAGGGATAAAGGGAGTTGATGGACAAATATCAAAGAAAAAGCTACTACCACCGCATTGAAGGCATTATACCTACCTCTCTGGCCGCATTAATGAGGAAGTGACGCCTGAACATTGGAATTCAACCTTATCCTAACCGCCAGAGACCTTAGTAAGAAGAGGTGATGGGACAAGTATCCAAAAGAAAGATCCAGACTACACGTGGAAGAAAGGAAAGGGGATGCAGGCCTATAAAGGGTGAAGAAAGAAGAAACAGAGGGGGAGGGGAGGGAGACTACAGAGAGAACTTGTAAGGAAACATCAAAAATTATCCTCGGCATTAATATATGAAGCAATATTTCATCTATCTATGGGATGTACGCATATGTTCTATGACTGAACCTGACTTTTGTGTTATCTATCGTCCAAAAACCTAGATTAGAAGCCCGCTCTCTATAAATTCGTTGTTTAAGGCTCATTGGCTTGGTCTGAAAGTCCGACTTTGCACTAGCCTGATTTGTGCCTTTACAATTGGCGCCGTCTGTGGGAATCTTGTGTTTAGGCGCAGATAACGTAATGGTGGGTTCCGGTCCAGTCCGTGCAGAATCTTTAGGATCTCAACACCAAAATCCTTTTCAGCAGCTAGAACAAATGGGAGATCGAGAAGCAGTGTACACATAGGTCAAACCGCCGGTGATTATTCACGGGGTGGAAGCAAGGGCTCTAACGAAAGAGGTACTAGAGCCATGCAGAGGGAAATCGACCAGCTCAAGAGAAAGCTACGCCGAGCTAAACGAAAACGGATGCCTTTTATATCTGACCCTTCCTCGGACGACTCCCAGGGCAGTAACTATAAGCCGAGGTCGAGAACTCCTCCTAGTGAGACTTTCTCATACCAAGAGGGAAGTCCTCATGATAGGACGAGCAAGCAATCTCTTCTCAGGGGTTTAGGCAGTGACGCTATGGGGAAGGCATTACATCAGCTCTCCAAGTCACCTTTTACACATCGCATTGAGAGAGGAAAGCTTCCCCGTCATTTCACGCAACCAAACTTCACCATTTATAATGGCAGAACAGACCCGGTAGAGCACGTAAGCCATTTTAATCAACGCATGGCGGTCTATTCACAGAATGAAACCCTGATGTACAAAGTGTTCCCCTCAAGCCTGGGACCTGTTGCGATGAGATGGTTCAACGGTTTAAAGGCAGACTCCATTGATTCCTACATGGAACTTACGATGGCATTTGGGTCCCGCTTTGTTACGTGCAGCAGAGTACTTAGGCCCTTGGACTCGTTGCTATCCATGACCATAAGGGAGGGTCAAGTCCTATACGATGGCATCGTGTGATGAATTGAAGAACTTTGCAGCCAATATCCTTCTCAAGTTGGTGATCAAGTCGTATACTAGGATTCGTGCATCTTTTGGTTAGTCACATACTGGGAGCCGTGCAATACGAAGAGAGATTGTCATTACAGAACAAGTGCAATGGGGTATTAGGGTAAGGGTTCAACTGTAGGTTGGTATAAGATACTGAGATTCTTTCACTTATAACCGCTTGTTTTGAAAATAGTAGATTCTCGGGAATGGTGACCTTAAAATCACCCGGTGAGGTTTTGCCATGTAGGTTTTCCCCATTCGTAAGCAAATCACTATATTATTTAATTTCCACTGTATATTTAATTATTTGGTGATTTTTTTTATGCTGCCATGCTCATTGCATATAATTGAACCTAATTAATTCACTTGCTAATTAATTGGTTTATTTATCATAAAGAGTCAATACATTTTTGGCCTATCAAGTGGTATCAGAGTAGACACACTTCGATTAAAGTTTAATCTTTGCTATGAGATCCATTGACCCTTGTTTGTCATGAATAGAGGACAATCATTTATTGTACCTCCTTTATTTGATGGAA
Organism: Castanopsis chinensis; assembly: GCA_032878915.1. Taxonomy (NCBI): domain Eukaryota; kingdom Viridiplantae; phylum Streptophyta; class Magnoliopsida; order Fagales; family Fagaceae; genus Castanopsis; species Castanopsis chinensis. Next base: position 1,642,496 of record JAVQMG010000127.1, read on the forward strand.
CTAACAATGCATACTGGAAAGTACGCATGAGAGCTTTCTTGTAATCCTTAAATGAGAAGATGCGGCAAGCTGTGGAGATAGGCTAGACTAAGCCGAAGGAAGTGCCAGCCGACTAGGATGATACAAAGATCAAGACGGCAAACTTCAACAGCAGGGGATTAAATGCTTTATTCAATGCGGTCACAAATAAGGAGTTTAAGAAGATCTCCTCCATTGAAATTGCAAAGGAGGCGTGGACCATTCTTCAGACAACCTATGAAGGAACCAAGGTTTTCAAGGATTCGAAGTTTTAGAGGCTCACTACTAGCTTTGAAGAAATCAAGATGGAGAAGGATGAGTCATTTGATGAGTTCTATGAGCCTACTAGCTTCGAAGACATCAAGGATGGAGGAGGATGAGTCATTTGATGAGTTCTATACCAAGCTTAAGGACATATTGAACTTAGCTTTCAATCTTAGGAAAACCATTCTCGAACCCAAGATTGTAAGAAAGGTGCTCAAATTTCTACTCGAGAGATTTCATGCCAAGATCACCGCCATTAAAGAACCAAAGGATATTGACAAGATTCATTTGACAGAGCTTGTTGGAAATCTGCAGACCCATGAGTTGGGTTTGTCTAGGCTCAGAAAGTCAAGCAAGAGCAAGAGCATGGCATTGAAGGCCAAGAGCAGTGACACTGAAGTCCTACATCACCCAACAGTTCAAGAAGTTCATAAAGAATGCCAATGCAAAGGGTTTTGACAAGGACCGTAGGTAATTAAGTTCTTCTCAATTTAAGAGCCAAGACAAAGGGAAGAAGGATGCTAGGAATAGTGGTCAGTACATTGTTCCCTCAGGACCCAAGTGTTTCGGGTGTTAAGGTTTCGCTCACATGAAACTAGAGTGCCTTACCTGTCTCAAGTCTATTGGGAAAAGTAAGGCACTTGCAACAACTTTGAGCGACACCGAACATGAGGATGATTCTAAAAATGAAGATGACGGAATCCTAAATGCCTTCACTGCCAATGTGAATCCTACTAAGGGGATTGTAGAAGATGTGGATGAAGAAAAAAACTTAGTAGAATCAAAATTTAAGAAGATGGATAAGCAAGATGACATCCACACAGCCTATGCAAAGCTGTACAAGGTCTCAGAAAAATATGAGAAGCTGTATAGGTTGGCCACCAAGAAGCTCAGTGATGTGGAGCTTGAACGAGAACAACTCTCCACAAAGTTTAATGAAGCAAATTAGAGGGTTCCCTAAATATAGAGTAGAGCCGCCCCTAGTCCTTAGGTTACTTGTAGTTTCAAACTTCAAATCATTATTCTTGTCTTCCTAAGCAGTTGGTCGGAGTTTAAACTAATTACAAAGGCATTCAACTTAAGAAATTAATCTGTGTTGTATGATGGGGAGAATTTATGTTTTTGAGAATTTTTTTTCCTGGAAATTATAAACGATTTGATTACATGATCATTTTGAACTTCTCTTTTCCATATTGTAATTTTTAAGGGATGCCTACCCCTCCTTTTCTTGTTGCTGGAGATCTGATCGATGTTTTGAAGAAGAAGAACTCTACTGGGACCTATAAAGCTTGGTATGTTATAAATTGAAGAATAAAAATCTTATCTTTCATTCGTAGTGTTGCATATCACTCATTTCCTTGAGGCATACATCACAACTACTCTTTAGCGAGATTTTAACTCTTAGCTGGAATACTTATGAAATTATAGGTCTTTTATCTTGAAGCTTGTGAGTCTTGAGGGCCTTCTTCCTGGAGGTATCAATATCTATGTAACTATAGCATCAAATGCAAATGAGAGCAGTTGGGGAACTTATTGCCTTGGAGATCCTGTAAATCCTCCCCCCCCCCCCCCCCAAGAATATCAAACATGTTTGGGTGACTTGTATAGTGTGGCTTGGATGGAAGACAAGTATGCACAATATTTGTATTAATTTGATTCAATCATGTTAGTTATATGAGAGAAAAAAAAAAAAAAAAGCAGCAACTTGCAAATATCAGGTTCACCTTGGGTTGATTATCTTTATTTGATCAATTCTATTTAGGTGTTTTATTAGGCAAAACAAAAATTATGCCTACACTTTTTTTTTTTTAGCTTGAAAGAAGTGTACTGTGTAAACCTTGATAGTGTTCAATTTATACTTGTTTGTGCAAGTTCTAAGTTCTAATGGTGTGAGTTTGTAAGCAGTGACATACACAATCTGGTGACAGAAACTTTAGAATAGTAGTAAAATTGGTAAGAACCAATTTTGCAATATTGTTATTGAAATTCTCAGGTCAATGGATTCTAGTTTAAGTAACACCTCCACTTTCCTTAATAATGGAATAAAGAGTAAAATGAGAGTTTGACACCCGTGTGCATTTCTAATTTACTAAGCTAGCTAGTGTAAATTACTAATCTCATTTGAGATTGAAATTTTTAATTAATTAGATTCATTCTTCTTTCGACCTTGATAATTTAACTAACCTAACCACTTAATAGAAAAAAAAATTAAAGCTTTAATTTTTTTTTTTTTTTGTAACCTTTAATTTTTTTTATTAAGTTTAAAATGAAAAGAAATGAGTACCTTTCAAATTTTCATGACCTAATCTAACCGACAAAATATGTATGAAGAAATCAAATGGATTCTAACTTTAATCATTAGATCTCTTGTCTTGTAGAAAGAACAAGTCAAAATCACGATCAATTATTTTTTCAAATCTTCCTAATTTCCTTTATTTCAACAATGGATACAAATATAAGGATAAATCTTGCTATCATATCAAAAGTGTCTAGATGTTGTTCGTTCTCTTATTAATTGTTGATAACATTTTTTTATTTCTATATGTTGGCGTTCACAGATTAAAGTGAAGACGTTAAATAACAACTCTGCAAAAGGCTCTCATGTCATGCAATATGGTGATATAGGTCTTAGCCAGGCCAATTTCTCCCTGTATATTGGTGCAAATGGTACCAACACTTTTGTGGATCCATCCGAAGACTACTTGTGGTCAATTTCAAAAGCAATCGACCAACGAGATGCCAATCTCATCCATTTTTGGGCTAATGTTTGTTCTCCAGCTCTTTTAATTTCTTGCTGAATTTCTTTTAAGTGATGCTAGGAATACTAAATTTTTTACTACATAGGCCTAAAAAAATTATGTGTTAACCTTTAAACACAACACAAAAAAGGTAAGAATTAATGATGCTAAGAATATTACAAATTTTATTACATAAATTTTACAAATTGATGTGTCAACTTTTAATCCAATACAAAAAAAAGTAAGAGATTTAATCATTATGTTGTTGATTTGTTATCAATCATATTCATTGTCAAGTTAATTTGTAAAATTTTTATATTAAAATAATAGTAACTTTGACATTTTTTTTTAAACTATATTTTTTACATGACATTAATCAAATTTAATCATAGAGTTTCTAAACCTTAGGTAATAAAATAGATGATAGCTTAATATTTTCCAATACAATACAAGGAGTTCTTGATTCTAAGGAATACGGGCAACTAGATGTAGTCTTTTTTTCTTGAAGTGAAATACTCATGCCCTAGTTGTAAATATATGAGCTCTCTTACTCTAGGTCCCTATTATTTAGTGGCCAAGCATACATGTAACATTTTATATTTGGAAGCTGCAATCGTTTAATGTTGGCCTTTGTGCTTTGAACTTTTCTTTTCAAAATCTATCTTTTTACAGTATGAAAAGGCTCCTGACGGCTCTTCGAGGAAAGAAGAAGCTCGAAGGCAAATTGTTGAAGCAATGTCACATAGAATGCATGTAGATGGCAGTGTGAAACTTATTGGGGAGATTCTATTTGGAATCGTGAAAAGTGATGTGATGCTCAACACTGTTCGACCTACTGGGAAACCACTTGTTGATGACTGGGACTGCCTTAAGGGAATGGTATTGTTACCAAAATTTAGTACACAAACTTTTAACTGCTTTCGACCTACTGCCTTAGTCCCACAAATTCTTTCAATTGTTACATTTTTTACCTCCAAAGTTTGGTTTGAAATGAAATTTTAGAGGTTTGATGATGAGCCTAATGCTTTCATTTAAGTCCAAATCTTAAGAGGTCGAATGTGAAAACTAAAAATGGGTTAACACATAATTAATTCTTTCGTGTGAAAATGTAGGGACGAAACTAGGTTTTTCGCCTAAATTGTAATAGGGCCAAACTATATATAAGAGGGTAAACTGTAATTTTAAAATTTTCAATTATACTAATAATAGTCAATAATCTCCGGCTGATCTATAATAGTGTTTCTGATCAATCATATCTATGTAGGTGAGGACTTTTAAAACACATTGTGAATCACTATTCCAATATGGGATGAAACACATGCGCTCCTTTGCAAACATCTGTCATGCTGGGATTAAGAGGGATCAAATGGATGCAGCATCAGCTCAAGTTTGTGGTAGCGTTCATTTTGGGCATTATAGCTCTCTGTAGAATGGATTTAGTGCATAAATGAAGCACAATGCACAACTTGAAAGACCAAAACTTGAAATGTAGTAACCTATCCTATACACAAGTTTATAACCTTACTGTATTTTGATCGAAGTTCTTAAGATCACATCACGTTAACAGAAATAAAACTTTACTTGTTATACCAATAAAACATAAGAGAGTCTTGTTATGCTACTTTGGACCTGTATCTATAGAAAAAGTATTTTGTATCAAATGATACTACGTCATTCGTATTAAAATCAAATAAACGAGAAACAAATGTGTAAAAATAACTACCCACTAATACATATCTTTCAATTATTGGTGGGTTAGTTATTTTTTGCTGATATGTTTCACATTTATTGGATTTTAATATCGCTGACATAATATCATTTGATACGAAATACATTCTCGTATTTATATAAATAAAATGAGCACAATAGTCATTTTAGTTCATTTTCAAAGCAGTGTTCAGTTTTGTTCTCTTTTTCCTTTCTAATATACAATTTTTTTTTTTTTTTTTGATAAGCATTGTTGATTGTTGCTATCTGACGAGCTGAGCTAGGTTTAACCCTAGGCTAGAATTTAAAAATAAAGCCAGCAAATAGACGTAAATGCAATAGGCTTGTCAACCCGAAATGGCCCAAGAAGAAATAAGCCCACTAATTGGGCAATTGCATTGCTGAATAAGGAACCCATAAAATCCACGTGTTTCCACTGAACTTGGCTCAAGCCTGAGGAAATTCCAAGCCCAACTAAAGGAGGAATGGTCTGGATGGATAGTGGATACGGACCACGAGTGCATGCAATAATGCTCAAGGTCCATTTAGTGCTAAATTTACCCACTTATTTTAGCAAATGCATAACATCCTTTTTTTTTTTTTAAGAAAATGCAAAAACCCTAGGTTGCCTTGATTCACCAACTTCATAGAAAAGCCAACTAATTTAGTGGGATGCCCAACCTCTATTGCCTTTGAATAAAATGAAATTGCACAACTAAATCTTATTTTTAAAAAAGGTTTGGCTTGCATCCAATGTTCTAATTCATTAGACACGACACAATGTGAATACATGTTTAAAATTAGTCATGTACATTATTGTATTTTCATTCATTGCACCAAAAGCTTTGCCCTGTCCAAAACTAAGAATGCAACTAGCCCTTGAAGATTGTGCATTCCCTTTGCCCTAATGCAAAAATAAGATATTGACTTTTCGATGATAAAATCATGGAAACTTTCAACAAAATCAAGCTAATCCTTATAAAATGGGAAGAAACACGCACAACTAGGAAGAAAATCACTAGATCCACAATTTACCATTCTACTCTGAAAACCATCTCATACCTCAAACAACAATAACCCTAGTGTCTCACCACTAACCAAAAGTATCATACACTAATACACATATTGCTTATATTCTCTGCTTTCCTAACCTACCCTCCTTGTGGATCTTGTTATTCTACTTTAAGATCATCAACTCCATTCATCGTAGGTTTTTATTTTTTGGAGGCAGAAAAGGCATGCTAAATTAGAGAAGTTTCAATTTTCCTTGCTGCTGAATAGGATTTTTTTTCCTATGCATAAATTGGCGATACTAAATAACTATATTGCTATTTTTAGCATCACCAAATACCAAAATGTGCCCTATAATGGTGGAGGTAAAGCTATATTTTTTGGCTCCATAACTACATTGTACAACTATTTTTGGTTGTACATTGTAGCTAAAAGGTAAATTTTTTATTATTTGTGCATTCACACTATTTTTTATTATTTTTCTCATTTTTATTCTTTCTTTTATTCTTATTTCTCTTCTTCTTCGTTCACACTGCTATTGTTTGTGGGTTCATACTTCTTTTACTCATTTTATTTTATTTTTTTATATAGCGTTCACACTGCTATTTTTCTTTTAGTCCCACAAATTCTTTCAGTTGTTACATTTTGACCTCCAAAGTTTAGATCCACAATTTACCATTCTACTCTCAAAACCATCTCATCCCTCAAACAACAATAACCCAAGTGTCTCGCCACAAACTATTAAGTATCATACACTAATACACACATTGCTTATATTCTCTCCTTTCCTAACCTACCCTCCTTGTGGATCTTGTTATTCTACTTTAAAATCATCAACTCCGATCATCGTAGGTTTTTTTTGGGTAGAAAAGAAGTGCTAAATTAGAGAAGTTTCAATTTTCCTTGCTGCTGAATAGGATTTTTTTTCCCAACCGCATAATAAGCAAAATTCTAAACATCATCCATTTTCACTATTATGGGCTTTACTCTTGAAAATTTTGTCAAGCCCAAAATCAGGCCTTTTAAGTTTTAAAGTGAGCGGAAACGGCCGAATGACTCAAAAGTCCATTCAGCGGAGATTTCTATGCTTCTACGCCTTCTGGGCTCTGATCAAATAAGATTGATTTGATTCATTCCACTGGGTTCATAAGTCAGCCAATCCTGTAGTGACACGTAGCGAAAACAATGAACAATCTGGAAATAGCCTATAGCCAGAGGCAGAGGTAGCAACTAGCAAAGCGAAGTGAGCAAATCTTTCTTTCATCAGAAACCACGTGTTGCTGTTCTCTCCGTTTGTTCAAAGCTCCCTTTTACGTCGCCGTTTTGCCACCAGATTATCGGTACTACTCCTCTCCATTCTCGTTCAATTTCTCATCGATGCCGACCTCTTTTTCTCTGATTCTTCTGATTTTTTTTTTTTTTTGTCCCTCGATTTTGACGGATTTATGTGTATAAATTTTGTATATGATTTTGTTTTTTTGGGGATCGATAGGGTGTAATTTATTTTAATATGTTGTTCATGCATTAAAATATTAACAATTTAGTAAATTAGAACCAATATGGTTTAGCACAGAATTTGATTTTGAATATAAATTCATGTGGTCAATCTTGATTACTCTGTTGTGAATCCATAACCGAGACCCCAAAGTTTTGGATCGACAAAACTTAGTTACAGTTCCTTAATTACTGTATTTTAGGTTATTTGGATATCCAAATAAATTAAACCATGTAGTTACATTGACCAACAAACCACATTGTTGAATTTAATTATCTTTACAAAACTATATGTGTTGCACTGATTAATAGTCAATACAGCTAGTCAGCTATATAGTCGAATCAAAGCTATAACATCTAAGGATCTGTACGTAAGTTTTATTCAGTTTATTAAGAATCACATATGTTCATTTTGCTATGAATGAATAGGTTCATTTTTTGTATTGAAATATTGTACTCGAGATATTGAAAGCATTGTCCTTCTCGATATAAATGATTCAACTATGTGATTTAGAAACAATTAGGAGTGCTCCATAGAACATTTATTTGTTACTTCTGTGCTATATATTTTAAAATGTCCCAAAAGTTTGTTGAAGGTTCGTTTTCGATCACGAATAATTCGTTAATATCTTTCTCGAAGTAGGTGTGACGGGACATAAAGATTCAATTGCAGCAGAGAAAAAATCAAGCGAGGCCATGGATAACATACCAACCTTCAATGCTGAGCATCTTCAAAGTAATATGAAGACTGTCTATTACAGGTTGGTTTTTAACGCTTTATAAAGTGGAACTAGTCTAATTGACTGAATTATAGACTATACATTACACAGGGGTGTCGAATGCTTTTGAATGGTGGTTGAATAAATCTATGTTTTAGTTTTTAGTTCAAGGAATAGGCCAATACACAATATTGTTAAAGGGGGAACTAAGGCCTTATTTCGTGTTTGAATTCGTTAATTTCGTTTATAAAAATATGAGGCTTTAATAACGTTAAGGCATGACTTAATAAATGATGGAGGGGACGATTGTCTACTGTACCTATTGAGTTTTAATATAAGGCTTGTTGGGTGGATCATATGGCAGATTTGAACTTTCCTGGATGTGGTGCCTCAGGATGTTCTAAAATGCAATAATATATGAAGTAAAAAAGTCATTTCTAAAATTTTTTCTTCTAGGTAGAATCTAAGTATTTACTTTTTTGTGCAGCCGGACTTTTCTGTCAATTATTGGCGGGGTCATTGCTGGGATCATGGGGTTCACAGGCTTGACTGGTTTTATTTTTTATTTCCTAATAATGGCAATCACTTCAGTTGGGCTACTAGCAAAGGCAGGGTTTACAGTTCATTCATACTTTGATAACTGGAACCGGGTTTTACTTGATGGCTTTTTGGGTGGGCTTATGGTATGGCTCTTTATTATTAGTTCTTTTTCGTCACTTTCGTTTTTTCTCTTTATTTATTTATAATTTTTCTTACCTGTTTGCCTAAGGCTCATCCCTTCCATCTCATTTTTGCCTGCTTCTGATTATTTTACTTTAAGAAGTTCCAACTTTATACTGTGCATTGTTGATTCACTTCTATTTTTAACATATTTTCTCAATTAAGGGGAGGCTCAACAGAGATGAATCTTACTTTTCAATTTATTGCCTCTGAAACTAAAATTGATACTGTGGCTTTTCTCACGTTTCTGGTTGTTAATCGGATCCAAACCTTGTTAATGAGAACACTCTGGAAGTATTTGAAATTTGTGTTCAATTCTCCTAGCCTCCTCCAAGCAAATAATTTTGCTTGCTTTCTTCTTTTTGATTGAGTGCCCTATTGTTTATTTCTCTTTTTTGCAACATCATGTGAATGATGTTAGCCTCAGAAAGTTACTTAGGTTGGTTTAAGATGAATCTGTTGATAGGGAAAAACTTCTGCCTTCGATTATGCTTTTTTATTAAGTTCATTAGTAAGAGATTTTCTGTTTTTCATAGCTTGACCTTGTTGGCAATTGGCCAATCCATTCTCTTGCAATAAATTATCGAGAACTTATATCTGACTGAAGAAAAATGCTTATTATCTCATTGGGATAGGTTTTGTTATTTGTGCTTGGAGCTCAGAAATTTTGAGTCTTTGATTACTGATAAAAATATTTAATTAATGCTAAATTAAAAGAGAGAATGATTTTTTCAGTATGTCATCAAAAAAAAAAAAAAGGGAAGCTTACTCATTGGCCAGTTAGTTTATGTTGTTTGTTTGACTTATTCATGTATACATATCAACATTACAATGTAATTCCAACTTTCTATTATCTTCTTGACATCCTTTTTTATTTTTTTTCTTTTGCAGTCATTTGTGCTTTTCTGGACGTATCCTTTCTAAATGTTGAGATATTTACTAGTAATGGAATAAATTTTGGACTTTTGCCATTGTTTTTATACACTTCTAATAATGACAGTGGAAGTAGTGCTGAGACTATAATTAGATTATGTACTATCTAATCTTCTCTGAGTGAAAATTTTGTGCAAGACAACCTGATTTAACAGCCCAATTAATGTTGGGGTTGTTGAGAGAGAGGGCTATGAGTAAAGTTTCTCTACTGACTTCATCAATTCATCATGAATCCAATTTGGACATATATGAAAAAATCAAATATATTTGGTAGCACCTGATTCGTGCTATTAAACATTTGGCATAATTGTTCTGAATTTTTTTTTTTTTTTTTTTCAGCCACATGTCATGTTAGTTTATCGCACTGATACCTTAAACATGCTGTGGAAATTACTAAAGATTCCTAAGTATTAGCTCAAGTTTTTTATTCTTGTTATTGTATCATATTTTTGGTAGATTTTTTGTTTTATATTTTCTGCATTCCTTGACATAAGAAGATTTGCCTACGACTTGGTGCACATATTCTGATGGATTTATTGCTAAACGGGTATGGAGGAAAGCTATGATGTTGCAAATGCTCTAGCTGTGATGCTTCTACATGGGGCTTGGAAATAGATTTAATATTTTTGTATCAGTTTTTATGACATTGTGTGGTTAACCCAAGTGTACCTTAATCTTGCCTCCTCTTTTTTCTTCTAAGTTTTCATGAATAGTATTTGGCTGGAGAGAAATGTGTTAAGAGTGGTTGACTATAGCTGGCAATCTGATGCGTAGGAAATTTGGTATGAAAGCTGCTCAGCACAGTGGCTTGCACTCAGCAACACCTCTTTTTTTCTTCTTTCAATTGAGTTTGTACTTTGGATTATGCATGTCAGTCAGTATTTGTGAGGTGTCAGAGTACTCGTGAATTAAAAGAAAAATCTAACCTTATTTGTAATAAGCATGAAGGTTTACGACTTTGTAAACAAATAGAAAGACCTTACTGCATATATGTACATGTTATAGTGGAAATTTAGTGATGAGTTACCACTTGTTTTAACTTTTAATTCTATAAGCCACTTTAACTCCTTTATGTGGATGTTCAAATTCAAAGTTAGGTATTGAACTAAGAAGGTGTTAAACACCCAGCCTTGTTTGATAGTATGGACTCCATAAAGGCATATGTAAATACTTCAAGGTTTTGTTAAATGGATGAAAATTTAAAAATTCAAGTAATTGTAACTCTGAGGGTAAAAATTTTTTTCATTTTGTACGATCATCTATAATATTAAATTAAAAAAGAAAAATAAAAAAGAGAGACTCAAGAGTTCAATCTAAAGAAGGGTTGGAGTTTTAAATAATAAAATGGTCACTTTTAGCAAAAGGACCATGACCGATTGAAAATCATGTAATTTCAATGGTAAAGAAGCATCCTTCACAATTGATTTGAATGAATACAATAAAATGGAAGTTTATTATTATTATTAAGAAATGTGGATATGGGTGTAGCAAAAAAAAAAGTAAAGTGGATATGTTTTTATTTGAGTGGTGGGGATCTCTCTCTTTTTTTTTTCTTTTTTTTTTTTTTTTTTTTTTTTTTTTTTTTTTTTTTAAAGAGTGGTGGGGAACTTTATTAAGGGATGATTGTCTATATTTGGTGGAATTCGATTAAAATAGTGAAAAACAAAAAAGAATCATTTCTTTGTCAAAAAAGAAAATGGTGATGTTGAAGTCAGATTCCTCACTACTACACAAGAAAAGAAGGAAGTCACAGTCTTTCCTACTCAGATTGCTATGATCCACCCAGTGTCATATGAGGGCTTAGATGGTTTTCAAATCAAAGCATTCCGAGAAGACGAACAGCCTTGCTACGAAGGAAAATCATCCTCTGGTCATATATGGTGGGATGTTTGTAATTTCGATGAATGCCAAGAAGAAGAAGTTTTTGAAAGAAGTAATTCACGAAGAAAGAAAAAGTCCTCCCATCAGATTCTTAAAGAAAGATATGAAGCAGGAGATCCAAAAGTTGACCTCCTTGGAGAACCTTATGGAAAGTTTGATTATTATGTCCTTTACCCCCGAACAAAAAAACAAAATCTATCCTCTCCCTCTCCATGCAAACATTATCCAAGTCAAAACCATAAACCTCCGTTGATTCCATACTACCAAAAAGGCCTCCCTCAAATACCAAAATGTCACCCCAAACCAATCACTTAAACTCATGTCCAGAAACCTCTACCATGCTACATGTTTGACCATGCTTCACCCTCCTACTTACAAAATTTTCCTCCTCTTGAAAGCTTTGACCATCCTCAAACCAATACCAAACATGTGTGGAAAATCAAAAATCCTATTGGAAACAACCCAAATGGAACCAAGAAACAGATTTCCTCAGCCGAGGTAGCTTTAAATTAGCAAGCAGAAAATGTTGTGGCACAGAACTAGGTCCTTTCAAAGATTATTGATACTTAACAAAAGATGGTTGAAACAGTCACTCATACCTTCTCATCCTCAAATTCTCTCATTGAAGACTTGAAAAACAAAATACAGACAGTTGAGTAAGAATTAGCAACCATCGCCTCCACAGTAAAATATTTGTTTGGCTCATTTCCCCTCCTTGGACAAAAAGAAAAAGAAAGAAAACAATTGCTAGCACAACTTCAGTCAATGGAAAATCCAAGGAAAGAAGTGATCCAAGCTCTTCCAATGCAAGTTTACATGCCTTATCAACCTCGCTAATCATTGTATAAAGACTTGTCCATACCCCCAGTCTCACCCTTCTCTCCAGTTTCTCCCTACTAAAACCTCCAACCATTAACCATGACACATCTTGACCATAACCCTTTTAGACCAAGCAGAATCTTTCCAAGTATAACATGTCCAGCCCCACTCCAACTACAACCCCAAACCAAACCACAAAATCCTCCCTCTCCTATGAAAAAAGACAAAGAACCAGTATATCAGCCCCCAGACCCAATTGTTGGTGCTTCTTCAAGACCTCTAGATATGAACATGTTGGCTACAAACCCTGACCCTCCAAACCCAATATCATCATTCCTCAAATCACTTACACTTCAAGACCCACAAGTTCCTTTTGTGCTCCTAGTCATTGATGACACAGATCTAGACTTGTCTGATCTTGGACTAGATAAAGTATTTATGACAGATCCAAAGGTAGAAGAAGATGATGATGATGTCCTTCACCATGACCAACCTCCACCACCACCACCAATATTCCCTCTACCACCTTTAATACCTGATTACCAAGCAAGATTAACCTACTCATCCACTATAGATTCAAAACACTTGTTCACCATTGAAAATACCGCTCCTTCAAAATGGTATGATGAAATTTTTAACATGTATTCTTAGTGCACAGTTGAACTTCAAGCCCCAAATAACACTGTTACACAAATTATTGCCAAATTTGTTGCAAGACTCACATGAAGATTAAGACAATGGTGGCTTAACCTTGGAGAATACAGGCAAAGACAAGCAGCCCAGTGTCTCACTTTAGATGATTTTTTTACAATCATTCATAGTGAATTTCTTGGCTCTGTGGCTCATTATACAAAAGTGGCACGAGAAGAATTTTTGCTGATGAAATGTTGCTCTTTTGAAAGAAAAGATTTGGAGAAACACTTTGACAGAATGTCAAGCCGGTATTACTCTTTCAATGGTATGGATGATGTCAATTCAAAGCACACCTTCCTGAACTCTTTTCCAAAACCATTAGGAGATGAAACTCTTCGCATGATGAACCTGCAAAAAATAACTTTGCAACAAGCCTCTTTAGGATAAATCTACCAACATATGCTCATTGCTCTTGAAAAGCTTTGAAACCAAAGAAAATTTCTCTCAGAAATTGACAAGGTCCATAGCAAGCTCAAAGACAATTGCAAAAGAAAAGATTTACAGATAAAATGCTATGACAAAAGTTGTACTTTTCCCACAAAGAAAAGAGATCATTTCAAGAAGTATCCTTGGAAGAAAAGGTACTATGCAAGTCAGAAGAAGAGATCCTTCAGGAAAAAGAAATGGAAGTTCCTCCGAAGGAAGTAGTTTAAAGGAAAAACTTCAAAGGTCTGTTTTGTATACAGAAAACTAGGCTATTTTGCAAAGAATTGTCCAAGGAAAGAAAAGGCAGTAAAACAAGCCCAGATTCATGCAGATGATACCCCCTTCTCAAATGTAAAATCACTCCTTTCACTGGATGATGACTACTCTCCCCAAGCCCTAGTAGTCATGGCTTATTCTACCTCAGAAGATGATTCAAGTTCAGAAGACTCAGACCCAGAAATCCAAACCATCTACACATTCCAGCCTCTCATAGCCCCCTTAGCCAGCCCCACACCCATAGCTCAAGTACATATCCTCATTGACACCTATTCCAGACCCGTTCCCGTAATAGCCTTGTTTGATAAAGGTACAGCAGCTACAATCCTTCATCCCAAGATACTACCTGAACAATTTTGGTTACCCCATCACCAGATGTTCAAAGCAGCCAATGGAGAAACATTTTTGATCACCTTGTAAAGCAAGCCTATCCTCATTAGAATCTTCCCAACCCTAACCATTAAACACCAAGTCCTTGGCTCCCCTCTCACAGGCAGAGATCTTCTTATAGGATTTGATCTCCTTCAGCAAATACCTAGCCTCAGATGGTCATCAAAAGGACTTTTGCACAAACAGCATCTTCTTACCTGGACTCAAGTACCTCACATGTTCACAGTAGACCCATTTGACTCCTTCAGACTCCAAATTATAAAAGAATGTTGTGCAACCATCCACTCTGAATTCTTCCTTAAAAATCCGAACCCTTTGTGAAAAAATCCATCTTTCTTCATGAACCTACCTTTCAAAAAGAATAAAGATGTCAATCCCACAAAAGCCAGTCATAGAGGAATGAATCCAGATCACTTGAACTTAGCCAAGCAAGAGTTATCCACCCTTCTTTCAGAAGGCCTCATTGAACCTACAACCTCTCCATGGGCGTGTGAAGCTTTCTATGTTAATAAGCATGCTGAGCAAGTTCATGGAAAACTCAGATTGGTAATCAGCTACCAAGATCTTAACCATTTCCTTGCTGATGATAAGTTCCCCTTGCCAAAAAAAAGTGCTCTTTTCCAGTTTCTTTCACATGCTAGGATCTTTTCAAAGTTTGATCTCAAAGCAAGATTTTAGCAATTAGGAATCCATCCAGAAGAAAGGTACAAGACAGCTTTTTGTATTCCAGACCACCATTCTCAATGGACTGTTATGCCTTTTGGTCTTAAATTGCTCCATCCCAATTCCAAAAAACAATGGTAACTCTGTTCCAGTCACTCTTGACAAATGCATTGATCTATGTTGATGATATCCTTCTATTCTCAAAAGATGCAGAATCCCATGAAAAGTTGCTTACTGAATTTTATAATTTAGTAAAAACTCAAAGGATAATGCTTTTAGAAAAGAAAATGACCATAGGAGCCTCTTCTATAGACTTCTTGGGAGTAAACATTTCAGATGGAAAATACACTTTGTAGCCCCACATTGCAATTTCTCTTGGAGAATTTTCAGATAAGCTCACAAATACCAAACAGATAAAGCAATTTCTTGGAGTTGTGAACTACATGTTAGACTTCATTCCAAAAATCTCTAAATATAGGAATTGTTTAGCTCAATTGTTGAAAAAATCTCCCCTAGATTGGAATCCAATTCATATAGAAGCAGTCCAATAGCTGAAAAAGTTAGCAGAAAATCTTCCTCTTTTGCAGATTCTAGGACCAGACAAAAGAATTTTGCAAACAGATGCAGATGATGAATATTGGGCAGTAGCTCTCTTTGAAGAAGTTAATGGCAAAAGAAGTATTTGTGGATATAAAAGTGGTGCATTTAAGCCTTCAAAGCTTCATTATCATTCCACTTTCAAAGAAATTTTGGCAGTCAAGCATGGCATTGAAAAATTCCAATTTCATCTCCTTGGGCATAATTTTCTAATAGAAATGGACATGTCCTCATTTCCAAAAATGCTCCAGTTCAAAAGAAAAATGCTTCCACATCCCCAGCTACTCAGATGGTCAAATTAGTTTTCACAATGGTTTTTCCAGATCAATTACATCAAAAGTAAAGATAATCTTATCATTGATTACCTTTCCAGAAAACCCTCATTTCTTACCAACACAATTATTCCTTCACTTTTTTGTGTATATCCAATCACAAATCCATCCTCATCCTCAAGCTCTTCTTTAGCCCCTGATGAAATTCTTAATATGATAGAAACCATTCCCCTAGAAATAAAAGACCAAATAAAGACCCTGACCCTTCAAGCTAGATCCAAAAGAATCATTAGAGTCCTCCATGATTACTTCAAAGAATAACAGAGTCATTTCCTTGCCATTTTCCCAAACATAGATGAACCATGGTAAACCCCTGTTGCCTTTTGGATAACCAGTTGGACAGATGCACATTATCTCTACATGTGGTACTTACTCAATGAGTATTCTTGTGTCTCCATTTTGAACCAGATTTTTACTCATATATTTTTCCTCATGAAAATAAGTATTTCACCAAGTTCTAGTTTGAAATCTTGAAAAATGATACTCATAATGGTGATTGGTCGTAGTATCCTAGAATAGAGCACCCACAATTTGGCGAAAAACTTACTTCTGCCTGTCTAGTTGTTAAGCTCAATTCCAAAAATGATGTGCGAGCAGATGAAATCTTTCACCCTGCAGACATGCATTGGGTAACTAATGCTGATGGTACCTTTCATAAACACATGGACGTGTCTTGAAAATCTTATCACTATTCTCTCACAATGGCAGAATCTCTTAATCAAGGAATTCTACCTGAAATAGTGCCTACAGACCCAGACATATGCAGACAACAATGGCCACATGAAAATCATTGGGAAATGCCAAATCCTTTAATGAGACATGATGATCCTTACTACCACAACCATGATCCGGATAATGGTATTGATGAAGAATGGTTTCAAGGAAGAGATGGATGGGATGATTAGTATATTGTAAAGAAGTTTTTTGTAAAAAAAAAAATAATAATAATAATAATAATATATATATATATAAATAAAATAATAGTAATATATCTATCTAGAATAGTACTATAGTAGATATATATACGTATGCTTCTGAAGCTTTTCCTTCCAAAGACATTTTTCTACCAAATGAAGACTTTGTCCACCAAATGTAGACTTTTTGTCTACAAATATGGACTTTTGCATGCAATCTCTACACTTGGACGTCCAACACTTCTCAGCTTTCAAGACAACTGCTATTTTTGTCCCAGATCACATATCCCTCTTGTGACACTTGTCACCCCTGAACATGCAACTTACCAGTTGGTTCTCTCCCCACAGACAACTAATATCTACTGGTCAGTAGCATCTCTGAACGAAGAAAAATTGGTCAACTTATTTTGCGCGTCCCCCACACTTTTGTACATTTGTCACGACTTAAGTTGGCCCCTACCATCTACTGTATAACTTTCTTATCTTCAAATTGTAAGATATTGTTGTATTATATTGCCTATAAATAGACTCTTTGTCCCTTCAGAAAGGCAGAGAGTGAAAAGAAGAGAAAGAGCGAGAAAGAAAGCTATTGTAATATTCAATCTCTCTGATGCCTGTGGTAAAAAAGTTGTTAAATCTAATAATATCCTTAAGTTTTTTGTATCTTGTTCTGTGTTCCATTCCTTACGTAAATGTTATTTTTTATACAATCTTAGCAATATATGCCATAAACCAGTTTTAATATTCTACTCCATAATCTTCTTACACCTTCGTTATTTTGGTCTTGAGATGTCCTTGTCCTCCTTTTTGGTCTTTGTTCTTCCTTGTTCTATACTAATTGGTATCAGAGCCATGCACATTGCTGTAACCAGTTTCTTCCTCTTTTGATTAGTATACTTAGATTATTGTCCTGATTAGTATGCTCTGTGATTTACAGTTGCCACTATAAGTAGATCCTCTATATTTATCACATTAGAACACTGGATTTGATAATCAAGTAGAACACTAAAGAGTTGCACTTAATATTTTTAAAGAACCTAGTTTTCCTGAGTTATCTTGTGAACGTGTAAGCCTAGGTGTGACGTTTGTGTCCTGTCAGATCTTAGGTAAACAGTTCTTCCCTCAAAGAAATATTTATGGCCAGTTCATCTGAAGCAGTTCTTGATACCACTATACCTACTATTGACCCTCCTCTTCGTAAATCCACTGCAAATAGATTAGACTACCTATATGAAATTTCTCATGTACCTGAAGATAGCAAGATTCCTATTACTGATTTTCCTATTGTAAATCCTTATACTATGTTTGATAAACTTCAAAATTCCTTCAAAAAATTCATAAAAAAGTTTTTAGGTCCTTCTCATCCTTCTACTGTTAAAGAGTATGTTCAAGCCTCTAAGTTTGGCCAGTATAATATTTCAACTAGTGAGAATGAAAATTTTATTACCTTATCCCTTCCTAGAGAATTTATAATACCATGACAAAAACAAGGGTACACACATCTCCACTTTTGTGCAGTCATATTGGCACTCACTTTCCATGGCAGAAAAGGACTCTATGTAGCCTCTAGAATTTCACTCCTTGATTCTAGGTTGTTGGAGTATCATAATGCAGTCATTGGTACAGTCCAGACTACCTTAAATGTGGAAACAGTTTTTGTTACACTCTTCCCCAATTTCAATATGTCTCTTAAGGATCCTCACCTTTGTGACGCTCTTAAGGTGCAAGTTCAAATCACAGGAGCTTCCCGGGTGCAAGATACTTTTGCAACCACACTCCATTACCAGTTAGCCTACAGACTTCAAAATTATACTTTTGACATAGCAGTCCCAGAGATGGCCCAATCTAATGAAGCCTTACTAATCCAAGTTGATCTAGGTGTTATGCCTATGTGCACATTTGTCCCAAGACAATTAAATAGAGACCAGATGACTTCCCTCTTTTCAAAATCATGGATTACAAAATATGAGATGCTACTGACCAGCAGATATCAAGATACTACTTGAACAATTTTGCGATGAATGCCGAGAAGAAGAAGTTTTTGAAAGAAGTAATTCATGAAGATCGAAAAAGTCCTCCTAGCAGATTCTTAAAGAAAGATATGAAGCAGGAGATCCAGAAGTTGACCTCCTTGAAGAACCATCTGGAAAATTTGATTATTATGTCCTTTACCCCTGAACAAAAAAACAAAATCTATCCTCTCCCTCTCCCTCTCCATGCAAACAGTATCCAAGTCAAAACCATAAACCTCCGTTGATTCCATACTACCAAAAAGTCCTCCCTCAAATACTAAAATGTCACCCCAAACCAATCAGTCAAATTCATGTCCAGAAACCCCTATCTTGCTACATGTTTGACCATGTTTGACCATGCTTCACCCTCCTACTCACAAAATTTTCCTCCTCTTGAAAGTTTTGACCATCCTCAAACCACACCAAACATGTGTGGAAAATCAAAAATCCTATTGGAAACAACCTAGATGGAACCAAGAAATAGATTTCCTCAGCCGAGGCAGCTTTAAATTAGCATTGGCAAGCAGAAAATGTTGTGGCACAAAATCAGGTCCTTTCAAAGATTCTTGATACTCAACAAAAGGTAGCTGAAGTAGTCACTCATACCTTCTTGTCTTCAAATTCTCTCATTGAAGACTTGAAAAACAAAATACAGACAGTTGAGCAAGAATTAGCAACCATCGCCTCCACAATAAAAGATTTGTCTATCTCATTTCCCCTCCTTGGACAAAAAGAAAAAGAAAGAAAACAGTTGTTGGCACAACTTCAGTCCATGATTCTGGAAAGAGAGAAGTCATCTGGTCTCTGTTTAACTGTCTTAGGACAAATGTGCACATAGGCGTAACACCTGGATCAACTTGGATTAGTAAGGCTTCATTGGATTGGGCCATCTCCAGGACTGCTATGTCAAAAGTATGATTTTGAAGTCTGTAGGCTAACTGGTAATGGAGTGTGGCTGCAAAATTATCTTGCACCTGGGAAACTCCTGTGATTTGAACTTGCACCTTAAGAGCATCACAAAGATGAGGATCCTTGAGAGACATATTGAAATTGGGGAAAAGTGTAACAAAAACTGTTCTCGCATTTAAGGTAGTCTGGACTGTACCAATGACTGCATTATGATACTCCAAGAACCTAGAATCAAGGAGTGAAATTCTAGAAGCTACATGGAGTCCTTTTTTGCCATGGAAAGTGAGTGCCAATCTAACTGCATCAAAGTGGAGATAGGTGTACCCTTGTTTTTGCCATGGTATTACAAATTCTCTAGGAAGCGATAAGGTAATAAAATTTTCATTCTCACTGGTTGAAATATTATACTGGTCAAACTTAGAGGATTGGACATACTTTTTAACAGTAGAAGGATGAGAATGACCTAAAAAATTTTTTATGGATTTTTTGAAGGAATTTTGAGGTTTATCAAACATAGTGTAAGGATTTACAATAGAGAAATCAATAATAGGGATCTTGCTATCTTCAGGTATATGAGAAATTTCATACAGGTAGTCTAATCTATTTGTAGTGGATTTACGAAGAGGAGGGTCAATAGTAGGTATAGTGGTATCAAGAACTCCTTCAGATGAACTGGCCATAAATATTTCTTTAAGGGAAGAACTGTTTACCTAAGATCTAACAGGACACATACGCCACACCTAGGCTTACACGTCCACAAGATAACTCAAGAAAACTGGGTTCTTTAAAAATATTAAGTGCAACTCTTTAGTGTTCTACTTGATTACCAAATCCAGTGTTCTGATGTGATAAATACAGAGGATCTACTTATAGTGGCAATTGTAAATCACAGAGCATATTAATCATGACAATAATCTAAGTATACTGATCAAAAGAGGAAGAAACTGGTTACAGCAATGTGCATGGCTCTGATACCAACTAGTATAGAACAAGGAAGAACAAAGACCAAAAAGGAGGACAAGGACATCTCAAGACCAAAATAACGAAGGTGTAAGAAGATTATGGAGTAAAATATTAAAACTGGTTTACGGCATATATTGCTAAGATTGTATAAAAAATAACATTTACGTAAGGAATGGAACACAGAACAAGATACAAAAAACTTAAGGATATTATTAGATTTAACAACTTTTTTACAACAGGCATAAGAAAGACTGAATATTACAATGGCTTTCTTTCTCGCTCTTTCTCCTCTTTTCACTCTCTGCCTTTCTGAAGAGACAAAGAGCCTAGTTTTAGGCAATATAATACAACAATATCTTACAATCTGAAGATAAGAAAGTTGTACAGTAGATAGTAGGGGCCAACTTAAGTCGTGACAAATGTACAAAAGTGTGGGGGACGCGCAAAATAAGTTGACCAATTTTTCTTCGTTCAGAGATGCTACTGACCAGCAGATATTAGTTGTCTGCAGGGAGAGAACCAACTGGTAAGTTGCATGTTTAAGGGTGACAAGTGTCACAAGAGGGATATGTGGTCTGGGACAAAAATAGCAGTTGTCTTGAAAGCTGAGAAGTGCTGGACGTCCAAGTGTAGAGATTGCATGCAAAAGTCCATAATTGTAGAAAAAAAGTCTACATTTGGTGGACAAAGTCTTCATTTGGTAGAAAAAAGTATTTGGAAGGAAAAGCTTCAAAAGCATACGTATATATATCTACTATAGTACTTTTCTAGATAGATATATTACTATTATTTTATTTTATATATATATATATATATATATATTATTATTTTTTACAAAAAACTTCTTTACAATATACTAATCATCCCATCCATGCCAAAATGTCACCCCAAACCAATCAGTCAGAAGTACCACATGCTAACCTGTGCTATACACGGAAACCCACCTATTTGTGAGGTAGATTAAAATAATTTTATAAAAAATTTAAAAAGCTACACCATTGCATAATTTGCTCTTATATGACTTCAATTTGTATTACAATTTGATGAAGAAGTCATTGCTTGAACTTGCAATGGCTTACAAAAAAATTTTCAGACAGTTTCAAATACAGTAAAAAATAACTTAAAAATTCAGATATTAAAACTTCTAAAAGACCAAGATATATTGAAGAATTAGATTATTCACTACTTAGAAATTATTGAAACAAAACAAAATATATATGATTAAGCGATAGAGAAATATAAGGAAAAGATGAGTTACATTCAAAAGAATAATTTCAATTATTGCAAATTTTTTTATCTTGTAAAAAATGGCTAGAGAGAGTTTAGTGGTTCATGTATGAAAATGATGAAAAATCATAGAATAATTTTTTTTTTTTTTAAATAGAGGAGAAGAAAATAACATGAGAAGAGCTTATACCTCTACTTAGTTTTTTTTTTTTTTTTTTTAAATATATATATATATATATTGGAGTTTGTTTTACTTTTATAGTGTTCATAATTAACCTCGCAAATTTGAAACTAAATTATCAATGTCGGAGTTTAAGTTAGAGTTTGACTTGTTAAGGAGATAGAGTTTCACTCCTTATTAAGTTTAGATTAAACAAAAATAATTTTGTTTTAAAAAAATGATAATGATGAGTTTGAGTTATAGTTTTAGTTGAACTTGTTACAGAGATAAAATTTTACTTCTTGTTAAGTTTGAACTAAACAAAAATAATTTTATTTAAATATTTTTTAAAAATGATAATGATGAGTTTGAGTTTTAGTTGGAGTTGGAGTTATTAAAAAGATAGAGTTTTAATCCTTATTAAGTTTAAACTAAACAAAAATAATTTTATTTAAATAAAATGATAATTTTATTTAAATATTAATATTAATGACAATGATGGGTTTGAGTTTAATTTGGATTTGTTAGAAAGATAGAGTTTCACACCTTATTAAATTTGGACTAAACAAAAATAATTTTATTTAAATATTTTGCTGACATGGAAAATTGTGGGAGTTTCAGAGGTTTCAGTTTTATATGTGTGTGAAGTTCCCTCCTAAAGACTTGAATCTCGGCCCTTACCCCTCACATCCCACACCCCATAAGCACTTATACTTGTGAAGTGACCACTGTACCAAAGGTGTGCGGTGGTAATAATGTAGGTATTGAAGTAACGTGGATATGTTTTTATTTGAGTGGTGGGGAACTTTATTAATTGATGAGTGTTTATATTTGGTGGAATTCGATTATAGGAAAATTATTAGGCACTCTCAGAGTATTGTGAATGCGTATTCTCTCCTCGCACATTTTTTTTTTTGAGAAACACACACACACACACACACACATATATATAGGAGAAGGGGGATGAGATAAGGGAATACACTCACACGTCAACACCAAAACTGCATGCTTCTCTCCTCTCACATGAATGCTTGGTCCTACTAAGAAATTAATTAGTAGGACACACCATTCATGTGAAAGAGAAGAGTAGGCATTAATGGTATTTCAGAAGTACACAATAATTTTTTCCAGTTATAATGGTGAAAAAAAAAATTTATAGCTAATAGAATAAAAACAAGTGTATATTGAAATATAAATATTTTATACAATTTTGAATCTAGATTATCTTTGGATTATTAGTATTATAAAATGAATCCTTAACCAAATATACCAGCATTTATTGTCGAAATTAAAGCCTTTGCAGCAACTTTGAAGCCAGCTGGAGCTACACACCCGACAAAACTATATCACTTAATGGAATACATATGGACTTGGAATGCTAGCTAACAGAACTCAATTTTACCACTTAATGGAATTGAGATGGACTAAGAAGTAAGAATACTAGCAAAACTTAACTATCTCTTACCGATTACTTGAAAAAAAACATGTGATATATGTCATTCCAAACACGATATATGCAGCAATACTATATATATATATATATATATATATATATATATCTTTTTAATATGTCAAATTTTATTTAGAAAACTAGAAAGAAACATATTTAATCAATTTTTTGTTAAGGTTAAAAATATATGAAACTAAAATCATTTTAGGGGGGAAAATATATTGTTATTATTGAAAGGGGAATATGTTATCTTCAAAAAGTATAAAAAATAAATGATAATAGGATCTCAATTTATTGGTAATAATTTATTTTCTTTCATAAATATTTGTTTATAAACACTAAATTATGGAGAAAACTATATATGAAATGTTCACACTAAGAGTTAATGCCCTTTTAGATATATATCACTGTTAGTTTTTTTAAGGCATTTTTCCTTCTCCCCTTATGTGTGTGTGTTAAAATACTTAGTATTCTAAAAAAAAAAATTATGATTTTACTAATTAGGTTAAATTGCACTTAATGTTGATGTTAAAAATGTTGCTTACTGTTGATGTTAAAAATGTTGCTTACTAACATACTCTTTGCTCAAGGACATGTACGTTTTCATAATTATCTTTTCTTTCAGAATTAAAATTCATTGATTTAAAATTTTAATTAAAGAATATTTTAAAATATTGGGTATGACTTTTTTTTTTTTTAAAGTTTTTCAACAGAGTTTTGAAAAACATGTTGATGAGAGATTTGTTGCAAGAATTTTGGTGCTCGAAAAACTTTGGATTGCTATTCTAATCAGGTTAAACCTATCTAAATGAGTTCAAATAATTTTGTGGTTCACTTCTATTCTATTTCTATCGCGGGTCCCCCAACATAAATGAATTAATTTTATGGTTCCCTACTATTCTATCACGGGTCCCCAACACAAAGGACTATAAATTTACACTGTTTCTCACTTCTCACTTCTCACACTCGACCCTCCCAAAACACAAGCAAATATGGCGGAACTCTCTCTCTTTTCTTTAGCAAATCTTCTCTTTGCTCTAATAATCTTCCAATGTGTAATTTCTCAAAGCAAGCTTGTTATGGGTTCACCACTATATACTGATTCACGGTGGATTGTGGACGGAGAAGGGAGACGAGTGAAGTTAGCATGTGTGAATTGGCCATCACATATCGATGCCGTTTTGGCTGAAGGCCTTAGCAAGCAACCCTTGGATGCAATCTCCAAGAGGATTGTGTCAATGGGATTCAACTGTGTTAGGTTTACTTGGCCAACTTTCTTGTTCACAAGCGACTCGCTAGGTGCTCTTACTGTAAGACAGTCCTTTCAAAATCTAAATCTATCTCAAGCTCTTGCTGGCATCCAGTATAACAACCCATTTATCATTGATCTTCCACTTCGAAAAGCTTTTGAGGTAAGATGCTTGCTTATGATGCCCTTTAAGAGCATCTCATGCATCATATACACGTTTCAAAATCAACGTTACTTGCACATAAATGGAAGTATTTTTATTATTTATTTTTTTATTGAGTTCTGTGATTTTTTAAAATACTAATCTGTGTTAGAATTAAATCTGAAATCTCTCATTTTTAGTAGTTAGATAGACATTGAATCTCAAATATCTTATTTTTATTAATTAGAAAAGCACTAAGTCCAACTTACACGAATTCATATTTTTGTGTAATTATCCAAAAATATAATGGCTTATACATAAGTTTTCATGAAGAAGAATAAATTATTGCAATTTTTTTAAAAAAATTTGTTTAACTTATGAAAAGTAAGAATAATATTCTTTTTTATTTCCCCTTCTCCCTAACTTCGTTATGTTCCTTCTGTTTTTTTCTTTTTTCTCTCTACTTTCTTTTTCTTTTATAGATTCTGTACCTTAAAAGAAATTAATTAAATAAGCTTTTGTACTTTCTTTTTTTCTTTTATGTTGGCATATTTTCTGGATTGGGCAAAGCACAATCCTAAGAACTTGACTATGCTGCCTGCAACTAAAAATTTGACATGTATTCTCAGGCAGTGGTGTATAACCTTGGGGCCAACCATTTGATGGTCATACTGGACAATCACATAAGCAAGCCCGGTTGGTGTTGCAGCCTTGATGATGGCAATGGCTTTTTTGGCGATGAGTATTTCAATGTAGACGTCTGGCTTAAGGGACTAAGTCGAGTAGCTGCCATGTTTAGAGGATTTCCCAATGTGGTTGGCATGAGCTTAAGGAATGAGCTCCGAGGCTCCCGACAAAATGTAGATAATTGGTTTAGGTAGACACTCTCTCGCTAATAAAATGATCTGAATTCTCAATTATGTGTCTTAAATTGTTGTACAATTCAAAACAACAAGGGAGCTCTCTCTCTCAAATGCAATTTTTCAGGAATATATTAAGAATGGTCCGATTAATGTATGCACTTATTTAATAAAACCCATTAAGAAATACCATTTGTCATGTTAAAACCAATTTTTCTTTCTGCAAATGAAATGTAGATACATGCAGCAAGGAGCAGAGGCAGTACACGCAGCAAATTCAAATGTTCTTGTCATTCTCTCTGGCTTGAGTTACGACATAGACTTGTCTTTCCTTGGAAATAGATCAGTGGATCTCTCATTCACTAACAAACTAGTATTTGAGGCACACAGATACAAGTTTTCAGATACACCTACATGGGCAAACCATAGTGCGGACGAAGCTTGTGGAATTATCCAAGATGACATGATGAGCAAGTCAGGATTTTTGTTGGACAAGGGTTTTCCATTATTTGTGAGTGAATTTGGGATAGACCAAAGTGCGAACAATGCCACTGACGAAAGCTTCTTGAATTGCTTCTTGAGTTATGCAGCTGAGCATGACTTTGATTGGGCCATTTGGGCACTCACTGGGAGTTACTACATTAGACAAGGAAAAACTAATACGGAGGAGACCTACGGGCTACTTAATTTTGATTGGAGTGATGTTCAAAATCCAAGACTTTTGCAGAGGATATCCGCAATTCAATTTCCCTTTAAAGGTATGATTAGATTTTGTTTTCCTTGTTTTTTTTTTTTTAAATAAAAAAACAATTTCAAAACTTCATAGCTTTTTCTTTGGGTATAATTCAATAGTAAAGAGATAGAGGATTTAAAACATGAATGTTTTTGTTGAAAATAACAAGAATTGATTCTTGGTATCCGAAATTTTTTTAATGGATCAACTTTATCCTTCCATCGATGGCATTGGTTTTAGTTTGTTTCCTTAATATGGTGTTGGCTTGATTTTGGTCACTTAATTATGTTTGATTTGGTCCCTCAAAAATAGGGTGGCTTTGTACTTAGTTTGTCGATTTGGTCCCACAAAAATAGGGTGGCTTTGTACTTAGTTTGTCAAGTAAATCAAAAATAGATGGAGACACCAAATTGTTCATGTTTTGAAATTTGAAGGACCAAATCCTATCTTTTTGAATTTAAGAAACAAAAATCAAATCTGCACCAAATTTTAGGGATGGAATGTATAATATATACTAATTTTTAGTATTTCTCTTAATGTGTAAACCTAACCCATTATGTCAATTGTTCTTTTAAGAGGGTATGGTAAATCAGAGTAACACATTACAACATTGTGCTTATGTGACATGCAGGGCCAGGTTTACCAGGTTTACGAGGAATAAATACAGGGCAATTAACTAATACAGGGCAATTAATTTTCCATCCTTCAACTGGTTTATGTGTCATACGAAGATCAGTGTTTGAACTCATAAGAAGATCAGTGATTGCACCATTGACATTAGGACCCTGCACCCACCCTAAAGCCTTGTGGAGCTACACACCCGAGAAAACTATATCCCTTTATGGAGCAGATTTTTGCATACAAGCAGATGGACCAGGAAAGCCAGGAAAACTTAGTAATATATGCATCAACCCTGACACAAAGTGGGAAGCCATCTCAGATTCTAAGCTACATCTCTCATCCGCTGTTGGTGATGGCAAAACTGTTTGCTTGGATGTAGATTTTCACTCAAACAATGTTGTGACAAATCGGTGCAAATGTTTGACTGATGATACAACATGTGACCCAAGTAGCCAATGGTTAAAGCTCATTAAAATATGAACCGTGGTTCAATTAGCTGATTGATTAATTTTACCTCTAGACGCTATAATTCAATTTACTCTAGGATTCGTTGCAGATCTCGTTGATTTTTTGGAATTATATTACTCTTAGCTCTTCATGATTCTGGTGCACAATTGTTCCCAAAAATTCTGTGCATTCAATTTTTTTTTTTTTTTATATCGATTGAGCCACATGTAATGAATACGAATGCACGTGTAATTAAAAAAGAAACTGTACAACTAAGCATTGAATATAGAATAAAACCTAGTCACGCTACTATCAAATGAATTTAAACCGTGTCTTCATGCGTCCACATAATCTTGTGGTCCTCTTCAACATCACAGGTCCCTAACACAAACAAGGCCTATAAATTTAAACTCTTGGTTCTCACACTCTCATAACACAAGCAAATATGGGGAAAGTCTCTCTTTTCTTTAGTAAATCTTCTATCTACTGTAATAATCTTTTAGTGTGTCATCTCCCAAAGAAAGCTTGTTATGGGTTTTCCACTACATACTGGTTCACGGTGGATTGTGAACGAAAAATGGGAAACGAATGAAGTTGGCATGCGTGAATTGGCCATCACATCTTGATACCGTTGTGGCTAAAGGCCTTAGCAAGCAACCAGTGGATGCAATCTCCAAGAGGATTGTATCAATGGGATTCAATTGTGTTAGGTTAACTTGGCCAACATTCTTGTTCTCAGATGACTCACTAGGTGCTGTTACTGTAAGACAGTCCTTTCAGAATCTAGGTCTATCTCAAGCTCTTGCAGGTATCCAGTCTAACAAGCCCTCTATCATTGATCTTCCAATACAAAAAACTTTTCAGGAAAGATGCTTACGGTGCCCTTTAAAAGCGTCTCATGCATCGGATATATATATATATATATATATATATATATTTCAAAATCAATATTACGAGCATGAATTTGGGATGGACGAAGAGATCGAGAGAGACCAATGCATCAGATCCAGGGGCGGATCCAATTGGCGCCCCCCCCCCAAGCTCCTTGAAAAAAATCCTTAAAAATTATGAACTATTCTTTGATACTTTACTCTGACAAAAAAAAAAAAAAAAGACTTCCACTTTAATACATGTATAGGTCCTTAACACCAAGAAAGTATGGAAAAAAAATATCTTCTCCCACCTACTAAATCATATCACTTTTTCACAAAATTTACTATTCTCATTAATTTTATCTCACTACGTACGTCTTCACCCATTTTATTGTTCCTTTTTTTCTCAATCATTATTTTTAGTTTACTATTCACAACCCTTTTCTTATGGAATAATGCTATGAATACTATAAATTATACAAATTGACATGTTATCAATCATAAAAGAATTCATTCAAATATTTATTTATTATATTGTTTAAGTGTCTTACATTTTTGTGACATTAGTTTATGAACCTTTTACAGTAGAATTTATAGTCTTTTTAGTTTTAAGAAATTTTATGTCTACAATATTTTAGTAACACTTTCACAACAAATCTTAAATAAAAGGTTGTTACTAGTTATTATTGGTGAGCAAAAAAGTGATTTCAGTACTAGGTTGAAATTTGAACTAGTAGCAATTTATCACTTATGATTTGTTATGAAAGTATTGTGAAAATCTTGTTTATCCCTTTTTTTTTTTCATGGCAATCCAATCAGTGGTCCCTGTAAGTAACACATAATTATTATAAAAAAATACTTAAAATGTCCTTTTAATACTATTTTAATCTCTCCTCCCCCCCTTGACTGAAATTCTAGTTGCGCCACTGATTCAGATCTATGCTTATTTTCAACACTTTGAAGCATTTCATCGCTTACTACGTCATTCCTTATCTCTGGGTGCTAGTTATCCACTGTAAGCCTTTGCTTAGTACGAAGATTTGAATTTGTTTAAAAAAGAAAAAGAAAAAAGGAAAGTAGAATCTAACCATAACTTTAGAGGGAGATTGGATTGTGGAGATCCTCTGCAAAAATCCTGGATTTCGAACATCGCTCCAACCAAAATTAAGTAGCCCGCCGTACTCCTCCATATCAGTTGTTCCCTCTCTAATGTAGTAACTCCCAGTGAGTGCCCAAATGGCCCAATCAAAGTCAAGTTCAGATGCATAACTCAAGAAGCAATTCATGAATCTTTAGTCATTTGTATTGGTCTCTCTCTCTTTCGTCCATCCCAAATCCACTCACAAATAAAGGAAATCCCTTGTCCAACAAAAACCCTGCCTTAATTAGGTGATTTTTTTTTTTTTTCAACTTCAATATTCCTTTCGGAGGGATACAATTCGAAAGTTTCAAATTTCCAGAAACTAATTTTCTTCAAATAAGTAAATTTGAAATTCAGTTAAGGAATGACAAATATGAAAATAAGGGCCTCCACTCGTAAAAAAATTGATTCAATAGTTGAGAGAGGGAGGATTTAAACTATAAATGTTTTTCTTGGAAATACTATGAACTAATTCTTACATATACCTTTTAGGGTCAAATATACATTGGATCCCTAAATCTGGATTAAGTTTACTTTTAGTCCTTTAAAATTCAAAAGTTCACTTTATATGTGAAAATTTCAAAATGGAACAATTTCATCCTTTCGTTTGTAGGGTCAGTATAATTTTGGTTCCTTATTTGGTGTTGGCTTGATTTTGATCTAATTATGTCATTTGTTCAATTTGGCTCCTCAAAAATAGGGTGTCTTAAAGCATTTCTTTGTCAATTAAATCAAAAATAGATGGAGGGATCAAATTGTTCATGTTTTGAAATTTAAAGGACCAAATCCTATCTAAATTTAAGAGATAGAAATCAAATTTACAGCAAATTTTAGGGATGGAATGTATAATTAAAATTGACATAATGGCTAGGTTCACCCATTATAAGAGGGTATATTAAATCAGAGTAACACATAAGATTGTTCTTTTGTGATATGCAGGCCCAGGTTTACCAGAAACTAATACACAACAATTAATTTTTCATCCTTCAACGGGTTTAAGATTGTTCTTTTGTGATATGCAGGCCCAGGTTTACCAGAAACTAACACACAACAATTAATTTTTCATCCTTCAACGGGTTTAAGATTGTTCTTTTGTGATATGCAGGCCCAGGTTTACCAGAAACTAATACACAACAATTAATTTTTCATCCTTCAACGGGTTTATGCGACCTAAGAAGATCTGTGTTTGAACCATTAACATTAGGACCATGCACACCCACCCAGAAGCCTTGTGGAGCTACACACTCGAGAAAACTATATCCCTTAAAGGAACAAATTTTTGCATACAAGCAGATGGACAAGGAAAGCTAGGAAAACTTAGTAATATATGCATCAACTCTGACTCAAAGTGGGAAGCCATCTCAGATTCTATCTGCGTCTCTCATCCACGGTTGGTGATGGCAATACTGTTTGCTTGGATGCAGATTTTAACACAAACAATGTTGTGACAAATTGGTGCAAATCTGTGGGTGATGATAAAACATGTGGCCCAGGTAGCCAATGGTTCAAGCTCATTAAAAACACAAGATGAGTTGTGGTTCATATGATACTTCTCAAAAGTGAGAATGGATAGTGTTGGCTCTGGCTTTATCAACATTTCAAAGGCATACTCAATAGTGTAGTTCTTTGTGCATACTTGTTATTTATTCAATTTTTTTTTACTGTTATTGATTTGACTCATTTGATTTATGGGATGCTATTTACACAACAAATATAGTTGAAAAATTATTGAATGCATGTGTAACAAGCGAATACAAATATACAATTTTAATGCAAGATACAATGAAAAAAGTGGATAACATGTTAAAGTGAGATTCCTTAATATTCGGTTGGAATATTTTGACCTTGGTTGCTTTTAATCAACTAACTAAGTTGATTAACTAAGCCAACTATATATTAGATATGCCATGTAATGGTCACAACCATATCGCAATTATTAGATATATGTAACAAAAATAAATTTAACACATGCGGTTTTATAATGAAACAAGAACTCTAATGGGAAAAATCCTATGAGTGGCTTATAGGTCAACTTCAACACTACAATTGGAATTCTCTCTCTTGTGAATCCC
Source organism: Castanopsis chinensis (assembly GCA_032878915.1). NCBI lineage: Eukaryota > Viridiplantae > Streptophyta > Magnoliopsida > Fagales > Fagaceae > Castanopsis > Castanopsis chinensis. The sequence continues at coordinate 1,673,949 of JAVQMG010000127.1, forward strand.
TTCAACGCACGAATACCCAATCTAACTAAGCTGCCGCTTATACGAAAGCTCCGCTTTCTCGTCTTGCTACTGGCAAAGCTTCTACCTACAACAGCTAGATCGAAGTAGGTTATATGTGCATCAACTTCACGTGGAACACCTCTTGATCTTCAATACAATGTTGGATATGATGTTTGGTACAAGCCCTTGGCGCACAATAGTCGCACAAAATCTTTTTTTCATAGATGGCTCGCCTTATGTTTATGATGACTTAACGTGTTTAAATACGTTTTAGCACCCTAGTGCATGAATCCCAAAGCTTTTGTTCATCATAGGTTGCAAACTTTAAATTTATTTTATCTTAGGCTTGATCAATTGATTGGAGACGAGGATAAATTTACAAGATCTTCTTTTCATAGGTTGCTCTGCTTATATTTATGATGACTTAATATGTGTTTAAATATGATTTAGCACATCTTTACCAAAAAAAAAAAATGATTTAGCACCCTAGTGCATGAATCCCGAGGCTTTTGGTTATTATAAGTTGCAAACTTGTAAATTTATTTGGGTCCAGTTAATATAAAAGCACACGTTAATCTATCAATTTTTTAAAACATTTTATCTGAAATTAAAAATGTTATCAATACTTTTTCAATTCACGATAAAATATTTCTAAAAATAATTAATTATTATACGCTCTTAAATTAAAAATGTTATCAATACTTTTTCAATTTACGATAAAATATTTTTAAAAATAATTAATTATTATATGCTCTTAAAGCTCGTATTAGCAAAATCTAATTTATTTTACCTGAGGCTTAATCAATTTATCGGAGATGAGGATAAAATCGGGTTTTAACGAATCTTGGTCTACTGAGCTGCAGTTGAGCTTGCAGTCAAGTCAAGGCAATAGACTTGATAGCTTCCGAGCAATTTCCCATGCATTCAATGGAACTCTTTGACCACTCTTTTAGAAACTAAAGGTCGCATCTCGTGACATTTTTTGAACACGTTGTGGACACATTGTTCAAAATAATATAGGCATTTGAGTAAGGGGTTTGATTATTGAGTATTTGAGCAGTGGGAAACTTTAATAAGGGATGCATGTCTATAATGTTTCAAAACTTATATATATATATATATATATATATATTAATAGGAAAAATTTAGAGAAAATTCAACTATAATTTAAAGTTCGAATGTAATTTTACACCATATATTTAAATTTATGTGGGGATCACATCATAATTATCCATTTAAGTTTGTATCATGTGTCCATTTAAATTTTTTAATCTTTGTGTAAAATGAGTTAATTAGTGCAAAATACTAAAAATCTGATATTAATGTACAATAAAAAAATTATACTTTATCACCCTAAACTATACCTCATGTTACACTTTGTAACCTAAACATTTTTAATGCACTTTTTGCACCCTAAACTATAACCCTTATTATATTTTACACCTTGACGTTGGGTTTGCTTTTAACTTAAATGGAAAAATATAATATCACGTGAAAAGACTTAATTGTTCATCTTCTTAATACTTAAAAAAAGAAAAAAGAAGATAAATTACACTTACTACTCTAAACTATACTCTTTATTACACTTTGCACCCTAAACTTTACATTTTCATACAATTTAATAGCAAACTTAGCGATAATATGCAAAGTGTAACAAGGATCATAATTTAGGGTTACAAAATGTGCATTCAAAAAGTTTAAAGTGCAAAGTGTAACATGAGGTATAGTTTAAAATGATAAAGTGTAATTTCTCAAACAAAAAAAAAAAATCAATCACATTTATTCAATAAAAATCAATACACAACAAAGATCACCAAACGTTTTATCTTATTAAAATTTAGAGAAAAAATTATCAAAAGAAGTATTAAATTTATGTAAGAATTTTAAATGTGACTAATTACGTTTACTTAAAAAAAATAATTTGACTAATTTTTTATATTTCTATGATAAAAATTGTATTTAATTTTAAATATATCTATACATATTCATTTGTTACATGCTATTTTTTAAAAAATAATTTGACTAATTGTTTATATTTTTATAATAAAAATTGTGTTTAATTTTAAATACACTCATGTTTTTGCATGAGTTATATGCTAGTTGATTATAATGGTTAAAAAATTAAATGCAGAACTTATAAAACAAAAACCACAAATCTACTTTATTATTAATATATTTTTAGCTGAGCTCAAATTTTATTTTATTTTAAAGTCTCCATTAACAAAATTAAAATAAAATAATATTAATAAATACTATAATTATCCATTAATATCTACTATAATTATTAAATAGGAAAAGATGTTATTAGGTATTTATGATGTTTTGTAATATTTTTTGGATACGTAGATCATGGGAGAGGGCCAGTTGAGATTGGAACCACAAATATGAAGCACCACTATAAGAACATCTCTAATAGACTGTTTAAACCCAATTTTGGAGAGCAAACCCACAAAAAAAAATCAACTCCAACAACCTCTCCAAAATCCAAAAATACCCAAATTTTTTTAGCGTAAATGCACTTTTAGTCCTTACATTTTGACGTTTTTTCATTTTAGTCCCTACATTTTATTTTTACCACTTTTAGTCCCTAAACCAATTAACGCGTGCTATTTTCGTCATTTTTGTCAGTCAACCGATGGAAATTGCTGAGGTGACTGCCGGAGGAATTAAAAAATTATTAAAAAAAATGCCACGTCACCATGACACATCAGCATCTTTTTTTTTATAAATAATTTTTCAATTTTAACTAAAAAAAATAAAATAAAAACACAAACTCAAATTTAAAACACAAAAACAAAAACCCAGAAAATCATTAAACCCATTAAAAAAATATCACTTCTTTTTCTCTCTTCTTTCAATCACTCGGTTACTCTCACTCCTCTCTTTCATTTCTCATCTTCCTTTCTCTCTCCCCTCTCTCTGATTCGGTGGCTCTCTCAGATCACCCATGGCACACCACCTTCTTCCGAACCAAAGCATTGGAAGAAGACGGAGAGGCTGGAGTTGGCGATGCTGCCACCATCGACACGCCAATCATTTCACTTTCCACATTTGCTTTAAAAACTTTGGTCAGCAGAGGAAAGCTCTTCTGGTGATTAGGTAACGAGTTTGTTGAAGACGATAAAGGCGATGGATTCGGCGGTGCGTGGTGGGTTAGATCGAATATGCGTGGTCGATCAGATTGGCCTCTCTCTCCTCCACCGACCCCAGCGAGTCCACCTCCACCATCGAAGCAGTGGCGCTTTTCTTCAGATCGGTCAAATCGGTAGTTCTGTTTGGGTCTTGCTGGGTTTTGCTAGGGTTTGTCTTATGGGTCATGCTGTTTGGGTCTTGAGACCGTGAGAGTTGATCTTGATTTTGAGTGGTCATGTTGTTTGGGTCTTGAGACCGGAAGAAATTTTTTGATCTCTGTTTTTTTTTTTTTTTTTTTCATTTGTGTTGTTGTGATCTAGGTTTGTGTTTGATCTATATTTGTGATCTGGGTCTGTGTTTGTGTTTGATCTCTGTTTTTTTATTTTCTTTTTTAGTTTGTGTTGTTCTAATCTGGGTTTGAGTTATTCTAACAGAAGATTGGATTTGGGTTCATCTTGTTTATTTTTATTCAAATCTGATGTATTTTTATGTTTTAAATTTTTTTTTTATGTTTTTAAATTTTGTTAAATTTATATGCTAATGTGTCATGGTGACGTGACATTTTTTATAATTTTTTAAGTCCTCCGGCAGCCACCTCAGCAATTTCCGTTGGTTGACTGACGGAAAGGACAAAAATAACACACATTAATTGGTTTAGGAACTAAAAGTGGTAAAAATAAAATGTGGGGATTAAAATGAAAAAATGTCAAAATGTAGGACTAAAAGTGCATTTACGCCAATTGTTTTTTTAGAGTTGCCACAATAGCTCTCTTGACCTGGAGAGCACTGTAGCAACTCCAAAACAATATAATCTCCTAAAAAAATACTAGGTTTAATAATAAAATATTTTTTTTCTCTTTCCTCTTTGTTCACTCGCCTCCTTTCTCAACAAAACTCTCTTCCCTTCTCAACATAACTCATTTATCTCTCTCTCAGATGTATCTAAACGGTAATAAAAAAATCAAAACACAACACAATCTTGTTCTCATAAAACCAATTTAATTAGAACAACAAAGCTACAATTAGAACAAAAAAAAGATCAAGAACAAGAAAAAAAATGACAAAGAAACTGATCTGACCTAATCTTGAATGCATGCACTTTGCTGTGGGGAGGAGGACGAGTAGCGGTGTAAAGGTGATGATGGATGATGAAATCTGATCTTACTTGGCTGATCAAGCGACACTTCTCTCTCTCAAGATTTGGTTGATCCCTACTGGCCTTCGCAAAGGTCCTTAGCTTGAGTAGGTCTTCCTCAAGGGTGTGGTGGTGGTGCGGTGGAGTAAGGCTACAGTTTCTTTCTCTCTCGGCTATTTCTCTTTTCTGTGTGTGTGTGTGTGTGCGCTCGCGCGTTTGTGTATTTGACGAGCATAAAACAAAAGGAAAGGTCTGTGACAAATAGGAAGAGCCAGTTATGTATTCACAAATAAAACGTGTGGCCATTAATGATAAGTTTTGTTTAAGGAAAATTAGTTACAAATTAATGAACAATAATAACAATAACAATAATTCCTTAAATTAAGCTTCGATAGGTTTCTTCAAATGAAATAAGAAAGGTATATGATGATTTAAGGAATATAAATAATTAAAAGATAAAAATTAGGCAAATGATAATAAGTGTGGTGTGAGCCTATATGGCGGACTTTTTTTTTTTTTTTTATAAGGATAAAAAGTATGTTAAGTTTTTTTTTTAAAGGAAATTCATTATAATTTAATGAGTAATAAGAAAAAAATAATTGATCTAAATGTGTGATAAACTTTTTTTAATGATAAGTATGGTAAGTATTTTTAAAAAGAAATTTATTATAATTTAATGAATAAGAAGAAGAAGAAAAAGTATTGGTCTAAACATGTGGTGTGTGGTGGACTTTTTTTAATGATAACTATGGTAAGTTTTTTTAAAAAATAAATAAATTAAGTTAATGAATAATAAGAAAAATATATATGATTGGTCTAAACATGTTGTGTTAGAAATTTGAAAAATATAGTTAATGAATGAGAATGAACAGAGGAAGAATAAAGAAATATTAAAAAAATAATATAAAAAGATTAAAGAAATTGTAAGGTCCAAACTTTCACAATGGCCTAAAGTCCACTCTACAATTATGGATGGCTAAGGCCCACTATGACTCTTGGCCCAAAACAACAAAATTTGTAGAAAAGGAACCACACAACAGAGAACATACATGTCCCGAGGATTCCCAAATCCTAAACTACCTTCAGTCCATCCTCTTCTTTTTCTAATTTCCTATGATCCTCTCTCATTTGTTTTTTCTCTTTCTCCCTTTTTCAACCCCCCCCCTCTCTGTATCTCTCCTCCTCCTATTTATACATCTGGCTCTTGTCATCTCCACCCTTCATCTTTCGCCCCCTCCCTCCCCCTTTGGTGACACCTGTAGTCCTTTTTGCAGAAAATAATGGTGGTAAAATATCTAGAGACCACCTACATTGTTCAGGTCACTTCCTTATTAATGTTAAGGATAAAGCTGCTATTTCCTCATTTACTACGGTCAGGAAGTTCTATCTACAGCATTCAATGCTTCCAGATATTTGTTAGGGCTTGCGCTGACTGTTGACAGCTCCTCAGGTCTTCTGCCTCCAACCCGAGCAGGGTTTACTATAAGTGATTCATTGATCTTCAGGTCTTGTGATCCTCGGGTCTTCGGGTCCTCAGGTCCTCACAGAAATAATGAAGAAATAATATTTTAATGAGATAGAAAAATGATAGAGAGTCTGTTAGAAGATGTGTTTGAAAAGGAGGTAGGTAAAAAATAAATGTAACTGTTCACTTTTCAAACAGTACACAAATTTGGAGAAACTGCTAGAGATGTTCTGATATCACTTAACCTGATGTCTTAGAATGACTTTTCTAAACTCCATTAATCCTTGTCTTTCACAAGCACTTCCATATGCATTGTTATATATATATATATATATATATATATATATATATGAAAAAAATTGTATAGTAAAAAGGGAAATGAACTAATAACTTTTTTAACTGTGAAATGGTTTGTACAATTATTCTAGAAAGATAAAAATAGTAGGAAAATGCATTACAATTTTCTTCCCACTTCTTATCTATAATTTTATATACACCGAAAGTAAGGTTGTGCAAAAAATATGCTTGACCCGCTAACACACCCGACCTGTGTAGGTTAGTGAAAGGCAGGTTTTGCTTGTTAAAATGTTGGGTTAGCTTGACATGCGAGTTGAATTTTTAAAACTCGTCAAGCTTAACATGCACGGAAAATATTTTACCATATTAAAAAGCTTAAGGTGTCAATATTTTTGTGGGTACTTGTTTTTTCATAACCTAATTAAAGAAGCTCCAATGTAAGCAAGCATATCTTATTAACTCTGAACTCTCACAACTCCACCCACCCTATTGAGCAGAAACTTCTCACTTTCTACTAATCCGGAGATTGTAGAAATTGTAGAGATTGATCAACTGGTGATGGCTTAGAATTTTTTCAACTTGTCAAAGGAGATTTGGTTAAAAGTTTAAACCTCAACCTTCCTCCAACCCGACCCAAACACAACTTTACCTAACCCATTAAGAAAAAACTACTTTTATTTTCGACTAACCCGATGATTGTAGAGATTGGTCAATTGGTGATGGTTTAGAATTTTTTCAACTTGTCAAAGGAGATTTGGTTAAAAATTTGAACCTTAACATCCCTCTAACCCGACCCATACCCAAACCCATCCATATAACTTTAGATCTAAATTGTTTAGTTTTACTTTAAAAACGGATCTATAAAATAGTCTCTCAATACTTTTGTGACATAGACATGGGTTAGAACTTAGAAACTAAGAATAGTTAACCATAGTTTTTTTTTTTTGGTCCGAATAGTTAACCATAGTTAGTACACTATAGTGAAGATCTTCACTCACACACCTTATCCCAGTCATTCATCACACCCGGTTCGCAAGAAGAACTAATAAAATAAATAAAATGAATTTGTTAGTATTTGTATTTGTTGTTACATGAGAACCAGACGGCGTTAAAAGGTTCCGTTAATTTAAATACCGCCGTAACGGGATTCAAACGATTAGACGGACGGAATTGACGGATAATATGAGAGAAGCAACGAGGGCTCTCTGATTATTGATGGACGGTCAGGATTGGACAGTAGAAACGTGACGGAGAGTGAGAGAAACGGGTATAAAAATTGAGTTTTGAAAGAGAGAAAGAGAGAGAGAGAGAGAGCCTTTCGTTTTTATCAGAACAAGAACAAGAACAACAAGCTCTGTCTGTTTAGCTTTGTTTCGTTCTCTCTCTGTGATTTTCTCTCTCTTTTTTCTTTCAATTACTTTCTTAGAAACCAAACACCAAAATTTACGACAGCTACACTATAAAAGCTGAGGATCTGGATTCTGAACCTCGTAAAGAGTGAGAGAGAGAGAGAGAGAGAGAGAGAGAGAGAGAGGTTTGTAATTGAGCACAGAGTTCGATTTTATAACTTTTGCTTTCTAAATAATCATCGAAATAATAACTCATTTTTGGTGTAAATTTGTGTTTCACAGAGTTCAGAACGTGGTTTCTGTAGCTGACTGCGAAGAAGATTGTGTTAATTTTCATTGAAAACAAGAATTTTAGAGTTAAAGAGGTTTCCAATTCGAAACAGAGTTTGATTTTCTTTTTTGCTTTTGTCCGATTTTCTCATCCGAGATAATAACAACATTTGTTTGTGTTCGATTTGTGTTTCACAGGTTACATTTCGGAGAGATTTGAGCTGTTTTTTTAAGGAATCTGAAACTTTTGTTTTGTCGTATGAAAAAAAATCAAGAGCAGTTATCGGTTGGAGAGATTAGATTCTTACATGGAAATTGAAGATTTTCGCTTCGAAATGTCAACATTTTGTTGAAATCTGAGTAAATACAGGTGAGAGAAATTAGTATCTAAATTCGAAGATCAAGAAAAATTTCCAGTATTGGTGTTTTTGAATTGAGCTTAGGAATTGAATTCCTTAGCGGCTTTCACTGGCAAATCGGATTTGAAAATTGAACCTCTGTAACCAAACACTAAATTTTTTCAGCTGGTTCTTCTTTGTCTTGTGCAGGGTATCGGAAACTACTGGGTTTCTCAGATAGTGATTCGGTGAGATTTTCAGGTAATGCGTTCAATTCCATGACTTTCTCCGATAATCGGTGCGCATTTGAGTCAGTTTCTCCGATGAAAATCCCAAATTTTTTTCCTTCTTCTTGTTGTTGATTTTGGTCTGTACTCTTCCCTTGAATTTTCTTCAAAGAAAATGAATAGCTCTCCGTTTGAAAATTTCACTTCACGGCCTTTTGAATTGTGAAATGCAAATTCTGAGTTCTGACACAACGACCCTCTGTTTGGTTTCCGAGAAATCTGAGCAAAAGAAAACGAAATATTTTTTTTTCTGAAAAAAAATTTCATATCTTTGAGATCCTCATCATCTTCAAATGATGTTCCATCATACTCAAAACGCAAAATCTCCACCATGATTCTTTTTTTTCGTGAATCTGGGCCGTCCGATGATCCACAATCTCTCTCCTTTTCTTTCCATTTTTTTTTTGTGGGCAGCCCCAACAGCCATATATCCAAAATCCAAACTTTGCTTTGTTGTGCTATGCCTTTTGGGTGCTTCTTATTAATCTTCGCACTTTTATTTACTACCAAATTAGTACAAGTTAACCTTTGGGTAAGTTAACCTTAGTTACTAATTTAACTATGGATGGGACAGCTGTGTATAAAAATGGATAAAGACTCTGTGATGAGAAACAACAACAACAACAACAACAACAACGTTAGAGGAGGAGGTGAAGCGACGTCGTCGTTTTTGAGACCAAGTATTGATAGTAGTAGGCAACAGGCAACGACGTCGTCTGATTTCGGTTTCCAGTGGGGGAATCGCAAGCGGCTTAGGTGTATGAAAATCCAGGTCAAGGACAAGGACCACGACTCGGCCGGACCGGTTCACAGGACCACGGTTCGCGTGGACCGCCGGGTCGTCCGAGCGGATAAAGACTCGTCGAATGGTCACCTCAGTAATAATGGGTATTTGAATCTGCGTCACCGACCCTCTTCTTCTCCCCCACCGCCACCTCAGCGAATTCTCAGGTACACGCACTTTGATTTAAAGTCTCTCTCTCTCTCTCTCTCTCTCTCTCTCTCTCACATTTTTATGCTATAGTAGCGGCGCGTGTGGGACACGCTACGCTGAGTCGTGGAAATTTGGTTGTGGGGTTGGATTTTTTTGTGGGTTGGGGTGGTTGGTGAAGTGGTTGATTGGGCTGTCTCTGACTTCTAGATAAGTGGCGCGTGGGCCAGCTTCGCGCTTTTTATAGTTGTGGATTGCTAGATCATACGATTGCTTTATTTATTGATAGTAAATAGTACGCCACGAGTTTTTTACTATTTTTTTACCCCGTGTTTTTAAATGTTTTTCTAAACCTTTTCTTGGTTAGTCCGTGATTTTCACTTTTAATTTGCGTTTTATAATCAAATCTTTCTAGGATTTATAGTTTATTCTAAATTTGTGGCTGTTTTTTGTTTTTATTGTTGTCTTTTTGTCTAAAAACACTGCCTTCATCATTAGAAAGCTCTTGAATGGAAAAATTAAGGTATAGTTCTCTTTTTAGGTATTATATTTGAGCTTTTCTAAGTAAATTTAACGATGTAGTTTTGGAAGCTATATATAAGGAACTGCATTAGTCAATAAGTGGATAAAGTTTTGCTGTATTAGCAAATAAGTCCCTTGAATTTAATTTAATTATAATAAGGGATCTAAATTCTAAGGTACAAAGGTGAAAGCCGTACAATACTTCAGTCTTATCAACTTATAATGCGTCTTATTTTAGAAAACTTTATTGTAATGTGTGTGCATTTATGTTTGAGAAAAATAAATAATAAAAAAAACTATGAAAGGATTTAAGATGTATTCTGATGGCACGTGACACTCATTCCATTAGGTCACGTGATGTTGCTGTGAAATGAAAGTCTTGTTATCCGATCAGTGCTCTGTGACTATGCTGCAAGTTCTGAAAATGCATATAGAAAGATATTTTTTTCACACTTTAATGGGCCTGTTATGGATTGGCAAAAATGGGCGGATATGAAAGAAGTGGAATGGTGGGCTCCCACTATTTTTCTATCTGGAACTTTGTAAAATGCACATTTTAAAGGAATTGAGTGGTTGGATGTGGACCCTCAGATATGCGGTACATAAAGCCACAAAGTAGATTCCTCTAATTAAAGAAGTTTGAAATTTTCTTTTAGGCCCTCATATCCCCACAGAACGGTAAACAATAGAAGAGATATTATTGTCAAATACTTACTTTCATCTTCCATTCTTGTTTCAATTCCATTAATTTGTTTTATAACTTTTTGTACACATTGTAAAGTTGGGTTAAATTGCTATTGTTTGTTTGTCGCTGATTTTTTGGTTTAATGGGTTTTCGATAGTTTAACGGGTAAAATTTAGATGGTTGAATAAGAAATTTAGAGTTCAATTTTAACCTACACTAAAAATTAATTGATGTTTTGATCTTATGATAAATAGTTATTATTAAGAACAAATACTACGTTAAAACTCTCCCAAAAAAAAATATATTTTGTTTAACTTTGACTTTATTTTGTTCATCTACAACCTTTTTCTAAGGCTTTTTTTTTTTTTCAAGTTGAAATGTACTTTAGTCTTTAGCTCACTTTTAACACCCAAAAAAAAAAAAAAAACTAAATAAGTTGAATGAAACCAACCAGTGGGACTCACTCATGGACCTAATAATTTCTTGTGCCTAATTGGTTTGTGGTGAGGGACCTTTATAGATTTTACATGTGAAATATCAGCTTCAAATGTGTCAGTGTAGTCAAAATCTTGAGTTAGATGGACTTAAATGCTGCATTGAATTTTCACCTTCAATGTTACATTTGGGCTGAATAACCGTGCTTCTTATTTTGTCCGCTTGGATGGTCAGGAGGGTGAAGATTTATCGTTCAAACGACTTGCTCATTGTAAGTGCATGAGGGGGCCTCTTCCTGTAGGAATTGGATATGTTTAACAGTTTAAGGTAGGTTTTTCATGTGTGGTAAGTTTTGCTTGAGGTCTAGATAAACTGACAAAAGTGACAATCTGATTCATGAATAACTTAGAAGAAAAGTTAAGTTGTAATGTTGTATGTTTTTGCTGAAAATTTAGAGATATTTATATTATTACAGTATGATATTTTTTTGGGAAGATTGTTGCTGACCCTGAAATGGCAGTATGTGCTATAGAAAAAATAGTAATGTTTTATATGGTCATGATTTGAATGGTCCAAAATTAAACAAAGATTAATTTATCTTGCCTTGAGCTTATATGAGCCCCAGCTTTTTAAATCTGGATAAGGATGAGCTTTTATTGTCACCCGACAATTTCACCTATAATTGTTTTCTTTTCTCTTTTCTCTTTTGGGTATTGATGAAAACTTCGTTCACGAGTCCTAGTCATTGTTAGTCTCCTATCCTTCACAAAATTGAATTTTTTTTTCATGTGTTCAAGCTTGAGTTTATGATAATTTGAGGTGTCTATCATTTTCTTTCTTGTTTTTAAATGACAATTGAGCTTGTATTATTTGTTTTTTTTTTCTTATTATATAGTCAAATGCTGATGATGAGTTTAAGGGTCTTGTGCTTTGCTGTTTTTCTGAGCAATAGTTTGGTGTTTGTTTTTATATAGTGATTATTTTAACTTCAATTTAGCATTATTGGCACTAGTATGTTGCCTCACAATCTGTCATCATTATTAGCATATTTGTTCTGTTTTCTATGTTAGGTATATATATATTTTACTTACCAAACAATAATGTGTTATTTTATGTAACGGTTGATACAACATCTATCATATATATTCCTATGATTGGATTGTGGGTTACACCCAATGGTAGAGTAATGTTGTATATGTCCAACTGTAACACAAAATACCACCTCCTTCCTAACCCAATATGCATATGACTTTGGATCCTCATCCATATATTATCTACACGGAAAGAATATATAAATCCCATTCATATATTCCATTAATGATTCTCCTCCCAAACTTAAACTTTTAAGGATCAACTAGTCAACACATAATGGGGGAGGTTCAAGGAGTAAAGTAATGTTCAACTTGCAAGTTGCAAAAACATTATCTATGAATATGTCAAAGCGAAAAGCCATTGGAATTTCCACCTAGCCCGTGACATGTGTAACAACGCTATGTCTTCTTCACCGCACCTGATCATTTCCCACACTGCATCTCATCCATAATATGCCTTCCTGCCCAAACACTCCAACAACAGTACCTCCTCAAAAAAAAAAAAAAAAATCCATTTTCTTTTAACAACTTTTACTCATTCTTATTTAGATCTATTACTAACAATTTATTGCAGCAACTATTGCGTTTACGTAAATTTTTTCTATTACTAACAATCTGTCATATCAGAACCAGCACGGAGCAAATTACACTTTTCTACTAGGGATGCGCCAATTCATAGCCGTCCGATGACATGTCGGATTAGGAATCTGGTCCATCCCTACCCCCACATGCCACTCCACTTTTCAACACGTAGCTATATTATTATTAGTTACTAACACACACCCAAAAGCCAATTCTCTTAATCCAACGCCTCAAAACCTTCCCATTAAACCAGCTGTTCAAATCTCTCTCGCACACACACACACTCCCTCCCCTCTCAAATATCTTAACTTCTCATTAAAGAAAACGAAATTAACATCTCTCTCTCTCTCTCTCTTTCATTTTAAAAGCAAAAACGCAACAAAAAAGACCCACCCCATTTTGTACGCAAAGCACGACGAGATTCTAGCCCTCCTTTCCTTACTTCTCACACACCCACCCACCGATCTAGATCACCCACAAAGGTTAATTTCGTAATTTCCCCTTTAACAACTCCAATTTTTTTTTTTTACCCAAAAAAAAATAATTTAATTTTTTTGGGTAAATTTATTGTATGATATATTTCTACCATATGGTATTCATATATTTTTATTATTTTTTGGGTTGTATTAGGAACTCTGCTGAGATTACTTCAAGTGCTATGAGAGGAGGCCAAAGCAACGGAGGAGTTGTGAGGGGAATTGTTGCCTCACCGGACAGAGCGGGTGCGCACGATAAGAAAGTGACACACACCAATCACAATAGCAGCCACCACCATCATCATCACCATCACCAGAATGAGAATAATATCAATCATAATAATAAGTCAGCGGCTGCAGCTGCTTCGTCCGAGACTGCGCACGATAGCAAGAAAGGTGGTGGTGGTGGCTCGTCGTCTGGGGGTAGCGGTGACGCTGGTGTAGCGGGTGCAGGAAGTGTTGTGTGGCCTCCAAAGTTCGTCATTGCTTTGACCAACAAAGAGAAAGAAGAGGATTTCATGGCTATTAAAGGCTCTAAGCTCCCTCAGAGACCCAAAAAGCGTGCCAAGTTCATCCAACGAACCCTCAATGTAAGCCCCTTTTTTCTTTTTCTCTTCTAAAATTTTATTTTATTTTTTTTCAAACAAAAACAAAATTTGAAAGTTCAACTTGTTAGGGGCAGTAGTTTTTTAAAACAGTCCAATTAGCCACTTAGGGAAAAAATAAAATTTAGCTGAGAAAAAAAAAAGTGTTTAACAAATAATTTGATTATTATAAACTTAAAATATAAGGGGTTTTTTTTTAATAAAAATTATGCTTTGACTAGCTTAAAAAAACTCTACCAAACATGAGGCTGCAAACTTGCAAGCCACCTTTTTTATTATGTTGGTTTTGGGGAATAGGACACGGTTTCTGAGGAGTTAGTTTTGATGTTTTATTCATCGAAGGATAGACCAATTTTACCGAGTTTAATAATAATTTTTAGCTCATCTGGCATTTTCCATGTCCTGGTATTTTCAATTTAGAAAAACAGTAAAACAAATCTTTTGGTAAAAAAAAAATATTAGAAAACGAAACGGTCCAAGTCTACGCAAGTTTTAAGTAACGGTGGAGTAAAAATAGGATATCCGTGACAGTTTTAGTTTCTATGGGTAGGACTATATATATATATTTTATTTTCGAGAGGTACTACTTTTGCAACAAATCTGAATAATTTTGTAACAAATCTTCAGAATAATTTTATAACAAATCATAAAAAGTAAAAGTCGTTTCACAATAAATCATAAATAATAAATTATTATTAGTTTTAATTTAAGCTCGGAAGTTTCCTTTTTTTGCTAGGAACAACCTGTTATTCTAGAAATCTCGTGAATATAACTTTTTTTTGGGGTGAATAGTGTATTTGTAATTTTAAATCCGTGTCCGTGAAAATTTCTAGGAGTGGCTAGACCGTACAGATAGAATTGTTTTATTTGTTAGTACTAAATTGCTAGTATTGTAGGTTTTTTTTTTTTTTTAATCTTTTTTCTTATTTAAAGTTTGGATCTGCTGCGCTTTTGTTGTTCTTTGATTGGGAAAGCTGGGAAAAAAGTTAAACACGTGTCAGTCATGGCGTGGATGTGTACCTAACAGTGACCAAATGTTTGTTACCGCCTTGAGTGAATGAGTAGGACCGAACCGGGTGCTTCGGAACCATGCTAATTCGAGCTTTATTATATGAGGAATAATTTAATATTTTTCACATCTACTATTTTTTGTTCCTTTTTAAAAACAAAATTTAAGAAAGATAAGAATTGAATCAATTGATGAAGATTTGTTTCAGCACACGCGTGAGATTAAAACGGATAATTTAATTGAGGTGATTAATTTCACGAGAAAAGAAATTGCTTTATACTATATTTACTAATTTAAAGTTGTTTATGTTACATGGCATTACTTGTATTTTTTTAATTAGGAAGAAAAATATTTCTTTAATCTTGACCATGAAACGAATCTATTTTTTGGATAGGATGATACGAATCTTACTTATTAAAGGAAATGGTAAAAATATTAATTCCTCGTCAAGAAATGGATGAGTTAAAAAAGAAGTTCTAAAACATGGGTTAAGCTCTTCTGAAAAAAAAAAAAAAAAAGAAGAGATATGGGTTAAGTTTATTTTTATGGTGATACTTATTGGTACTCTTGTCTTGTCATGGACATTTTAGTTCATTCCACTTCAATCTATGGCCCCATCTGAGCAAACATAGCCGTTTGATCTGAATAAAGGTGTTATTTTTGTCTGTAAATTATGTGGAGAAGCATATTAAGCAAATCATGGATTCTGAATGAATTGTGATTGCTTTAGACAAACGGCTTTTTGCTATGCTTTTGTCGGGTCTAAGTGTCTAAACACGAGGCCTAGTGGGCCCATTGCCAGAATTCCCCACTAGGGTCTAGGGCCACTACAAAGCTTATACTTGGCCAACTAAACTCCAAATATGTTACTATTTTGGAGCGATGTCATGGCGTGACATAGTCAATCATATCATTTTCCTAGACATAAATAGTTGTAAAATATGTAATGGATGTTGTCTAAAATTATAAATCTTGTAATGATAATGGTGCATTACTAGGTTAAATATTGTAGCTTAATTGACATTTCATTATATTTATTTAGGTTTTGAATTCTTAATTAATGAATTATTCATAAAAAAGTGTTAAGGAATACAAAGGGCACTCTATAATTGGGAGAGGCACCTACACGTGTCAGTTATTGTAATTTAACAACCGGTTTGAAATCCGGATGGGAGAAGATGGTGGAACCTATTGAAATTGACGGTTCATGCTATACCAGGTTCGGGTCAGCACTTTTCAGTGGGGGGGTAGAAACTGTGGTTATTGGGTCAAGGACTGGCCCACTTGTGGCCCAAAATAAAGTGCCGACATAAAGGGCATTGAGTGAACAGTTATTTGAGTCACTTTTTAATTGTAAAATCTCCTATTATTAAGGGTCTTTTCGGCACTCTAACAGCTTTTTGATTATTGTGGAAGTTGCATATTGTTTTCCAGCTTTGGACCATACTGGCCAGTGGACAAAGCGCAAAAGGCTCATGATGGCCACTATGTACATGCGCTTAAGCATGGCAAGGAGGTAGGGTGAGATTGGATCATGTGTGATTTGTTTACGTGGGTGGGTCGAGCTAGGATGGGGTGGAGGTATTTTGTCATCTGACATGACGTGGTTTCCATAGTAATAAGATAGAGTTGTGAGAAAAGAGGATGAGTTGCATTATGAGTGTTGAGATAGAGAGAAAAATGTTTTGGGATGGTAATAGGATATATATATATATATATATATATTAAAAGTTAAATTATAAACAGGATGCGTATAAAAAAGATTAAATTATGTGTGTGTGTGTGTGTATACTCGGGGTGGGGTGAGGTGAGACAGGCAAAACATCTCCAAGCGGGCGTGACATTTTCGCCATCCCCAACTCTTGGTTCAATTTAGTTTTTAGGAAGCATTTTACTTTTGCTAGTTAAATTTTATATAAAAACAACATACGTGGTGAATAGAGAAATTATATTCAAGCATTTATATTTGCGATGTTTCTTAGAACGCTATTGATACAATTTCTGATTAAAAAAGAAGAAATAATTACAAAATATATATATATATATATATATATTAATTATGAGGGTGCCTTGTGTAAAAAATTTCCATTCAAACTGGTTGTCCAAAGTGTGGGGAAGAAGTCATTTGCCTCCTTTGTTTTTTTAACGATTGGGGTATAAGAAATTGATCTGCTTCTGACTATGTTATCTTTGCTGTAATTTATTCCACAGCTGGTGAGCCCAGGAGCATGGTTGTGTGATCTGACCCTGGAACGATACGAGGTCAGGGAGAAGAAGATATCCAAGAAGGTATAAATTGTTCTTTCTAACTTAAATTTTTTTTACTTCCCTTTATCTTTATAGTGCAGACTGCCTGCCTTATGCAGCCAAAATTAATATAAACTTCTACTGGTAGAGTATATTTCTTATCTTTATTGCAACAAATATTAACTTTTGAAGCAAAAACCACAAATGTGGGTTGGGGTAACTCTGTTTAAATGTATCGCGGTCTATATCTCTGGTCTTTATACAGGTTTATTAAGTGAAAATGTTGAATCTAGTGCACGAAGTTCCCTTTTCTCTTTTTCCTTTTTTTTTTTTTTTTTTTTGTGAAGCGAGTGCTAAGTTATTTGTATCTATTGCAGAGACCAAGAGGGTTAAAGGCGATGGGCAACATGGAATCTGACTCTGAGTAGAAGACAACCCTTTGGAAAGTGAAAATTGTAGGATTGCAAGAAAATATAGTGCTCAATGATGATGAGGAAAATGTGAGAAATGTGAGAAATGTTAGAACTGTGTTGATCAGCATCACATTTCACTTATTGAAAGAATGAAAAGATAAATTTTCAGTTATTTTTTTCTTTTATCTGTAGCCTTTTAGTGTTTAAAAAAAAAAAATAATAAATCGATTTCTTAATTTGTTGAGTCGGTCCAAGATAAAGTTGAAACACTGCTCAGCTTAGGCTTATATGCCCTAGATCTTGAAGGCAACATTTCATCATTCAAAAAACCTAAACCCAATTAGTAAGTTTAATGTCTGACCGTTAAAACCAGACCTAACTCTTCATCATCCAGAGTCTGCTCATCTTGGTCATAATGTTTGCATTTAAGAGAAGTTTATAGCCATTTCTGTCTAAGATATCCTAGTCCTCATTCTTTCTGCTATACTCAACTACCAACTTTTTCAATGGAAGATTAATACATTGCGCACCTGCTTCGGAGGATGAATTAAAGACCTCTATGCTGTATCTAATAGTGGAAAGGCTTTAGGCACTGAAGTGATGGCTCTCTTCGTTCTAAACATGCCTAGGATTAATGTTGGGAGTAAGAGCAACGTAACTTTCATATGAACTGTTTCTCAAAAAAATAAAAATAAACTTTCATATGAACCTGTAACTAAAATCACTCTTATTTGCAACAATTAAAATATGTCACCATGGTGGTCATGAAAAAAATGGTGGAAATTAAACTGTGTTAAAGCATCAGTTTCAAAAGTATCTACAACTAACGCCATTTATCAGCAACAAAACAATAATAGCATGTCATCTTAATTATTTATTTTTTTTTTTTTAATGACTCTGCTTAACCACCACTTCATTAATGGCCATGGAGAGAATTATATATATGTGTGTGTATATATATATATATATATATATATATATAAACTTCAAGAAACAGAATCAAAATGACCTTAATTTTGAGGGTGTAAATTCTAATTTAATATTTGTATTATGAAACCGTCTATTGTTGTGAAAAGTTTTGTTTCTAGATTTATTTGTAAATCTAGAATGGCGTGCTTATATAACCAAGTCCTCCTTAGATTAAGAAAAGTTACTCCAAAGAAGTTAATGCCGCGTTCAATAATCTTGTACCTAATGTTTATAATTCTACCACTGTGCACCCTTGGCGTGATAATTACTTCACAAATATAAATGTTTGTGGAGTGTGGAAGGGGTAAGGGCCGGAGTTTAAGTCTCCAAGAAGGAGCTTTACACATATATACACTTAGATTATGTTAAAATAGAATTTCTATCTTATATAAAAATATAAAAACCTCCATGTATTGCAGAGTCTAGAATCCAAATCAATTTCTTGTTGGAACACTATTTAAAGTTCATGTTTCTAATCATAAACTAACAGGGTTAAGCATTAAAATTTCGTTTTTTGATTGATTTCATTACCTCAACTTAATTAACTTTCATTTTTTGAAGAAATTAGATGAAAATGTGTTGTCTGCATAAGGCTTTGAGGTTAAAAATTTGTTCAGGCTTTGTATCACTTTGCTCATCGTAGCGCTTACTAATTGTAGTTTAGATTGTTAGAGGCCTTTTTGACGATAGGAAAAGCCTGAGGAAGAGTGATCTATTATTACGTTCATGTTCATTATTGTTAGAAAGGTGTTTTCACACATGCTTTATAGATGCCGTAAGGATATATATATATATATATATATATATATACACACACATATATATATATATATATATATATTTGGATTCTCATTGAACATAAGTTGATAGCTAGTTACAATGGAGACATTTTATGTGTTTTTTTTTAAGTGTTTTTTTTTTTTTTTTTGGGTGAAAAACACAAAAAATAGAGATTCACGATTGTTTTTCCTTTAAAAAAAAAATTATATTTTCAGTAGAAGATTGTGGAATGCCACTCCCAACAATTATATGATTAGAAGAAAAATTGCCAGTTTGCATGTCGAGCTTAATTGGGAAAGTGATCAAAGACAGAGGGTTGAAGTTTTCAATTCTAAAGCAAGGCCACCGTATAACATATTTGGTGCTATATATAGAACTGTTCTTAACCACGTGACATGTAGAATGATGACTTGTAGGAGGACTTGGAATTTCGTCTAGAATATAGAATGATGGCTTGTATAAGGATTAAGAATTTTGTCTAGAATGGACAAGATAAGCATGCCAGAAGTTTCGTGAATATTTGCAAATAGTAAAGAGATAGTTTTATCAATATTTGCAAATAGTAAAGAGATAACTTTATACTTGTGTTAGCCTTATCATACGCGCTTTGTGCATGCGATGAGACTTTTTTTTTTTTTTTTTTTAGTCTAGTGTCATAACTTTCCTTTGTTTTTTAAATTTTGGATAAATTTATCTTGAAGACATGTATTAATAGAAAAGTGTTCTATTTTGTAGGCGTTTTAAATGAAGTTGAAAATATATTTTTACTAAATTGTTCTCAAGTTTTTTCCCTATTAAACGTATAGTTTAAGAGTATTTTTAAATCATATAAAAGTGAAATTCAAAAATAAAAATTCTCTTATAAATAGTATAGATAACTATTTATCTACACCACCTAATTAGCTTGTAACTATTCATTTAAGACACTTAATGCATTACATGGCTCTTTAGTTTTTATAGTATTGCATCTCACTTTAGCTATATAAAGAGGTGTCATTCTTTTACACCACAAATAACAAATATAACTTTCTTACTTCATTTATAGCTTATCTTTCAAATGATCTTTTGTGTTAGAGCATATGTTGAGTTCTTCTCATGTTTTTTATAAAAGATGAATTTTTTTTTTTTTTTTAATGGGAATAGATAAAGTTTTATTTTGCCTTTTATTATGCAAATATTTTCTACTAGTGTACTGTTTGTGTTAAGTACACATTTTGGGTTTTTAGGCATGTACTTCCCATTTGGTTGAATAAAATACAAATTTATGGGAAAAAGAAAAATCAATAGTTCCACTCAAACCAAAGGATCGGGTTCCTTAATTCTGGCATGATCTCTTGAAGACCACCTTGTAAAAACTCATCTTATAAAGTTGATTTTTAAATCTTAAAAAGGAATTCCAACTGAACCAACCATTTGACCCTAACAGACATCCTCTAAATCTCACATGATTTGAAATGAGAGGGTAGCCATATATCCCCCCTAAAAAAAAATTTAAAAAAAATACTAAAATTGTCAACCTCTTGTGCCAAGTTATTTCAAATATGAAGTAATTAAAAAATGTGTTCCCATTTCAAAGTTAGGGGGTTGATTACTTTATTGATGTGAGTGAAATAGCGTTTGGTTAATGATAATTGTATTAAGTTATTAACCAATCCACGAACTGGAGCCCACAATACCCAAGAATTAGGTGGGCAATAAACGCAATCAATTATCAAACTCAACCAAATTTAGCCAGCTTTTATGATCAGTCATCGGTACTCTGTCTAGGTAAGGAAACATAAAAAAAAAAGTGTTCCCATTTCAACTGCACAAACAAGAGCAAAGGCAAAAAGGACGGTGAGAAAAACAGTTCTAGTAAGCGAAATTAGAGGGGGGACATAGGATTAGCCAACACATTTTTGAAAAATGATTAGGTACTTATGGAGTATTATAAATGCGTACTTCTCCCTCTCACATAAATGATAAATTTTATTATAAATTTAAACAGTGAAACTCACAATTTATGTGAAAGAAAAAAATACACATTAATAATATTCCAAAAATCCTCAATAATTTCTCCACCCCTCTCACCCATTCCAGAACTTTGTCATAGGAATTTTCTATACGAACCATCAGATATTTTAGCCTTAGGTGTCAGTGTGGAATTATTTTTATAGTTCTTAAAGGTGCTTTCCACACCACTCCCACTCATGTTATGAATCCATTGTGAATTCCAACACATAAATAGTATATACTGTGAATTAACAATTGTTTGGACACGGACAAACCTTCTTAATTTAAAATACTGTGACACAAATTCGGTACATCCCGGTACATCATAAAATACACAATTTGGTACGTCATAAAATTCTTTCAAAACATATAAAAAGTTGAACTACTCCAATATCGCACAATTTATTCCCTTATATATTATGAAAATTATTATAAATAAAATTCTCTAGCATTATTTTGAAAAGAATAATGCAACAACTATGATATTATATTATATACCACTCCCCAAAAAGAAATCACACTCCAACCGTATGAAGTGCGCAACCAATGCATTATTATTCTCCTGCACCCACCAACCACATGGTTGATGCATTTTTACGGTGCGACTATTTCGGTACAGACAGTACTTTCCTTCAAAGATTTTTTTGGTAAACTTTTTCCTTTCCTTCAAAGTTATTTACTTATATATTATGATTTTTTTTTTTTTTTGGGGCATACTTCTCATCAACATTTGTTTGATTATTACCAATCTCACAGCATCACTTAGAGCTTGATTTGAAAGGACTTGGTTTTGTGCCACAGTATTTTAATCCGTGATTCTGGAAAGAGAGAAATAAATGATGCTCATAATGGTAAATGATATCCAAGTTTATAAACAATATCTACAGGTGTCATATAAGAGCCTAAAAGATACCCTAACACGTGAAAAATGCTGAAAAAGAGAAAAATTTCCAATTATTAAAAATACTGTAATAAAATAATTTTTAAATGTATAAATAGTATCATAAAATCTAATTTTAAAGTTTATTAAAAAAAAAAATACTTACAAGTTTAGTAAACAATAGACTAATCCCACCATAGACTAATCCCACCCAAAAACATGCTGGTCGCGCAAAAAGTGCTTTGCTTGCCACTATTCAAATATACACTTAAGTGCCTAATTGCCTCTCACATAGCATACATAAACACTATTAATAAAAATAATTTTAAAAAAAAAAATCTTTATTCAGATTTATCGCTTACTACATAGGGTGATAATGACACACCAAAAGAAAGAAATTATGTGTGCCATTATGTGTTTCAGTTTTTGTTGCAGTTTTAATTATCCCTTGTCCTACTCTATAAAGACAAAACCGTTTCGAATTCACCACAAAGGCAGGAGAACACGTGATTTTCTTGAATACTTGGCGATAGGTGAAGGGGCAAATTTGTACATAAGCGTAAAGACAATTAACTTAAGAACTAAGAAATTTGGTCAAGTTTTTAACAAATAGGACCCAAGAGTGACAAGTGTTGAATTTGGTTTGAAATTATTCTCAAGCATAAAACCCATCACTATCTGATCCAGAACGAAAGTGATGGGGAACCCAATACCATACTCCCAAACACAATATTCAAAAATTCCAGGCTTTCATTATTCAAATCAGGAAGGCAAAATTAACCACCCCACTCAATTTTTTTTTTTTTTTTTAAAATATTACTCACTATAAAAGTCGTTTGGTAACGGTTGGATCAAAGTGTGCCTAAAAATATTTATAATATTATTTAAAAACTGAAAATATGAATTTACAACCTAAAAATTGCTGCAAAAAGTTTTGGTAGTTTCAAATCAATTCAAATCCCAACTTTTCAAGAATTGGCAAATCCATTAATTTTTTTTTTTTTTTTTTAGAGGATCAATCCATTAAAATTTTGAAGGTTTAAAATTTAAATTGGTATAATTTAAAATTTTCAGAGTTAAATAAACTAAGGATACCATATAATTTAAATTGAAACCATCACTATACGATGATGGTTTAAATTTACCAATTACTTTATTTATTAAAAAAAAAAACTTACATTTGTTATTTACTTCGTTATAGGTTTCGAAGGTAAATTTCAAACAAAATCTCACAATCAATTTTAATATTCAAATAGAACAATTGTAATTACATTGATATTAAATTAAAACCACAAAAATCCAGACACAATTTCTTTTTCTTTTTCTTTTTTTTGACTCAAGACACAATTTCTTATATCCAAAACGTTTATTAGTTTTCATAACTACTTTTCTTAATTCAACCTTAAAACAATAATTAAGCTAAAAAATAGAATAAACCGTTAAACACTTTTAACCGCGCGAGTGAAAAAATAGGAACCGCAAAATTAACAGTACGAGAAAAACACAAACACACAGAAAAATCTTAGATCTAAAATAAGAAAGAAGAAGAAGAAGAAGAAGAATAAATTATTTACTACAAATGATAACACGTTAATAATCGTCTCAAACCATAGCCAAAATAAAATCCATCACGACGCATTATATATTTTCTACCGTCTGTGCAGGTACCACTACCAAACTCTCTTTCACCTACATAATATCCATATCACTCCCTAATAAAACCAGACACAAAAAAAATTAAAACCCGAAAAACATACCAAACTAAACATATAAGCAGAAAAAGCCAAACGACGACTCATCAACATCGCGACCAATGACGCGTCACGATCAAGATCACGAACGAAAACCTCAGATCCTGAGAGAAGATCCGAAGACGAGAGCAGCGACGGCGGCGAAGAGAGCAGAGGCGACGGACGGAGCGATGGCGGCGGCAGGGGAGGTTGGGCTGGGCGCCGGAGCCTCGACTTGCGCGTGAGCAGCTCCGATGAGAGAGAGAGCTGTAAAGAGGAGAGCCATGAGAGCCATCAACGAAGCCTTGGAGAGAGCCATTGATGATGAATTGAGTGAATGAATGAGCGAAAATCTCTGTTTAGGGTTTTGAGTTTTTGATTGAGAGAGAGAAAAGTGTTTGGGTTTGTTTCTGTGTGTGTAGGTGAGAAAAGGAATTGTTGTAGCGAGCGTTTATATAGGGAGAGAGCGGTTTACAGGCTGGCGATTCTTCTGAGTTGTGACAGCTGGTTCTTTCACTACTCTGATTTCTAACGTCTCTCTACCACTACTTTTCTTGTGCGCGTGTTCGTGAACATAATAAATGTCGTCGTTTCGTGTACAATACAAATACGTGGCTTCAATTTTAACTTCATTCATTTTGTACCCCTAGTCTAGTATCACTTTTTTTTTAGGATTTGGCTCCAGTGTAATACCTAGGGTGTTATATTAGGTGCAATTATTATTAATAGTTGAGATTGATAGTTATAAAAAGTAACTTTCAATCTCAACTATTAATTAAAAAAATTTAAGAAAAAAATTAATAAAAATAAAAAGTAAAAGTTTAAAAAGTAAAATGTAAAAAAAAAAATTGTGAGAGAGGGAAGGGTAAATTGCACCCGGTGCAATACCCACCGAATCCAAATCCCTTTTTTTAAATAATAATTCAATAAATTTTTTGAGAGAATTTTTATCTATGATGTCTATAATTGATGTAAGTAAGAATTGAATTTCGAATTTATTATTTAACTATTAAAAATTTTACTAGTTGAATTAATTTGAACTTACAATAATTCAATAATTATAATAGTGTAGATGAGATTTGAATTATGTTAGTTTCCATTTGAAAAATGTACAAATTAAACTATAATAAGACTTTTTATTATTATTATTATCTTCTTAAACTTTTGGCGCATTCAGTGTTGGAAAAATAGCATGGAGTGAATAAGAAATTGATATTTCTATGTTCACTTGAAGATGCTATTAAAAATAGTAAAAATTCTGAGTCCCACGTAGGAAAAGAAATAGATAATATATGAGTTTATATGCTTATGAGTTGAACATTGGATTGGGCTTTTGGCATATGTGGACTGAGCCTACTTATCTAAATAATAATATTTTATTTTTTTAATTTTTGAGTCAGTTAGTCTGTGCACAGCAGTTATTACTGAAACAGAGTACCTGTTCAGTAACGTATAATTTTACAATCCCCTTATTCATTAAAAACTACTTTTTAGAAAAACTCTCAAGTGTGAGAATATTTTGTGCATTCATTTTGTGTTAAAGAGAGAGCAAGAGGTATTGAGTAGTTCGCATAGCACAACTTTGTGTACTTCGTTTTCGTGCTGTAGATCATTTTATCTTGGGAGACAAACGTCCGTGAGTCTCAAAGCACCACAATGATTATGTGAGAGGCAAAATATACTCTAAGAAAATTGTGTCAAACATAAGACTTGATCTGAATTGTTCATCCTTCATGCATTTGATATGTAAGTTTTTAATTATTTGCAGATTTCTCTTTATATATATTCAGTATTTGTTTGTTACTGTTACCTTGTACATCTATTTGTGTTATTACATTTTCTTAGATCTATATTTTGTTCCTTTTGCTTTATCACAAAAATAATTTGAAATAAATTGTTAAAATATACTCAACAGTCTTAAAGCAGATTTTCAAAATTTAGATCAGACATAGCATATGCTATCAGCAAGTTGAGTAGATATACTAGTAATCCAGGGGAAGACCACTGGAAAGCATTAGTTAGGGTTTAAGGTATTTGAAATACACCCTAAATTATGGGTTGCTCTACACTTGGTATCCAACTGTACTAGAAGAGTATAGTGATGCTAATTGGATATCCGACACAAAAGATACCAAATCCACGAGTGAATATGTCTTTACACTTGGTGGGGCAGCGGTATCTTGGAAGTCTTCTAAACAAACATGCATTGCTAGATTCACAATGAAATAAAAATTTATCGCATTAGACAAAGCAGGAGAAGAAGCAGAGTGGCTTCGTCATTTCCTGAAGGATATGCTAATGTGGATGAAACATGTGTCTTCTATTTGTAGATAGCAAATCAGCTATTAGTAAGGCACACAGTCATATGTACAAAAATAAGTCTCGACACATATGTCGAAGACATAATATCGTGAGACAGTTGTTCTCTAATGGAATTATTTCCATTGACTTCATAAAGTTGAAAGAGAATATAACGGATCCGTTAACTAAAAGTTTGAGTAGAGAGCAAGTAAATTGCTCATCGAGGGGAATGGGGTTAAAGCTTATTACTTAAAAGTCTCCGGGATGATAACCCAACCTAGTTAACTGGAGATCCCAAGATTTAGGTTCAAAGGGACAATCAAATCATGGAGACTATTTTTATCACTATAGAGATTACATCTCCCTCCCATTCCTATGATGAAATAGTGATATTTGTAAGCGATGTTCAAGGTAAGTTTTGCTTTTAACGATTCTTATATCTTGGAATTTCGAGTGGGGTATAGCAGGATACTCTTAATAAGAATCACCTATATGAGTGTGAAATGAGTCGCTTCCATGAGAGTTTTAAGACTGAATTCTCTAAAGCACTTCATGAATTTACCATGATATGTTCAGGGCCAAAATGAACACAACTATAAGAATGAAATATGTTCGAAAAGGACCTATGTGAATTCTATTGTCTTGGTATATATAAACGGCTGAACAGTTCAAGACATCATATTTACTGGTTAGCTAGTATATTTGATAGTTTTTCACAAAGGAAAGTTCAAAGCCACAAGCTACTTCTCCCTATACAGTAACTTTTCTTCTATTCTCTATGTGTTTGCATCATCATTTGCATTGTGTTTATCAATTTCTATTCATGTGGGGGATTGTTAGAAAAATAGCATAGAGTGAATAAGAAATTGATATTTCTATGTTCACTTGAAGATGCTATTAAAAGTGGTAAAAATCCCGAGTCTTACATAGGAAAGGAATTAGATAATATATGAGTTTATATGCTCATAAGTTGGACATTGGGTTTGGCTTTTGGCATATGTGGACTGAGCCTACTTGTACAAATAATCATATTTTATTATTTTAATGTTTGAGTCAGTTAGTCTGTGTACAGCAATTATTACTGAAACAGAGTACCTGTTCAGTAACATATAATTTTACACAATCCCTTATTCATTAAAAACTACTTTTCAAAAAAAACTCTCAAGTGTGAGAATATTTTGTGTATTCATTTTGTGTCAAAAAGAGAGTAAGAGACATTGGGTAGTTCATAGAGTACGACCTTGTGTGCTTCGTTTTCATGTTGTAGATCATTTTATCCTGAGAGGTAAACGTTCGTGAGTCTCAAAGCACCAAAGTGATTGTGTGATGGGTGAAATCTGCTTTAAAGAGATTGTGTCAAACACAAGACTTGATCAGAATTATTCATCCTTCATGCATTTGGTCTGTGAGTTTTTAATTATTTGCAGATATCTCTTTATATATATATATATTCAGTATTTTTTTGTTACTGTTGCCTTGTACATCTATTTGTGTTATTGCTTATTCTTAAATTTGTGTTTTATTCCTCTTGCTTTATCACAAAAATAAATTAAAATAAATTGTTAAAATATACCCAACATTCGGTAGCACTTGTAATAAATGACTATAAATTAATCAAGATGTTTAGAAGAACCTTTTAAAGAAAAGATTTTACTAAGAAAAAGAAAACATTTGTTTTATATGGGGTAAGATTTGGGTCTAGTACCTAGTTGCATTGGACTCGTTGAGATAATAATAAGTGTCTACTTTTAAACACACATCGTCATCATAACGGGTCTAATGTACTGGATGCACTGGACCTAAACTTCACTGGGTTTATATTTGTATATTTAACAAATAATTTAAGTTTAAGTTTAGTTTAAACCCAGCTATTGAATGAATTAAGATCAAACATAGTAATGTGTTCATAGCTCATAAGTTTAAATGTTTATATCTTTCTAAAATATATATATATATATATATATATATATCTTCATGTATGTGTATGAATATATTTACATATAGACTTTATATTGAATTGTATAAATTTGTAAATAAACTCTTTAATATATAATTTTAACAATAGTTATTTTTTTTTTAGAATGAAATTTTAACTATAGTTAAGACATTAATTATTGTATAGATTTTTTTTAGAAGAATAATTATATAGATTTACAAAGAGGTCAAAATTTTAGTACTTGTAATTTTACTAATTTGTGAATAAGCTCCAAAGTCCAAAATTGTTCAATATGATAAAAAACCAAATTTGAAAAAATTTATCATTTTGATGACGAGTTCAAACTTTCCCTGTATTCTCTTTAGATCAACATTCCTAATCAAATAATATATCTATAAATATATATATATATATATATATATATATATATTAATAAGCAAAACTCAGAGAAAGTCTGATTAGAGTCAAATTTTGTGTCATGTGTCTATATTGAGTTTAGAAATTGAAGAGTTCAAATCCAATTAGATTCTAAATTTGATTTCAATTAAAATCTAATTTTATATCATGTGTTCAAATAATTTTACAATTTTTACGGTAAGTGAATTATTTTGTGCAAAAACCGAAGAGTCTAAATCCAATTAAATTTTAAATTATACACGTGTGCGCGCACATACACTCACATATATTTATATATATAATGAGAAACTATTACATATTTTAGAAATGTTTAGTTTTAAAAAAGTGTAAATTAATACCGTGTATAATTTGAACATCTTTTAAAATATATAATTTAACTGTTTAATTGCAATTGTTTTTAACTGTATTCGTGCATATGTAGGTTACACGCTAGTTATTAAAAAAAATGTAAGTTAATACCATATATAATTTGAAAATCTTCTAAAATACAATATATAATTTAAACCGTTGTAATTATTTTTAATTGTATTTATATATATATGTATGGATTATAACGTATTTGATTTTTTTTTATTGGATAAACACCCAATTATATAACGTATTTGATTTGATTGATTGTTTTGCGTAATTGATTCACAATTCACGCGTTAGATAGACGCGTATATAAAAATGGTATGGCACTTTTCCGGGAAAAAAGTATTGATTTAACAAAAAAAACGGCACAGAGCGCAATCATAGCGAGTCCGTAAACACATAAATATTAGAGTCTCTCACATTCAGAAGGACCGACCTACAATGTTTGGGTAAGGCCAACAGTAAATGGACACGTTGATTGTGCACAACAACAGCTTGTTCAAATTGAGGCAAAAAGATCTATCACATTCATAGCTCACAGGTGTAAGGTTCGGATTTTGTTGTGGGTATTGATTCCTGAGATTCTTTTATATTGTGGTTTCCAGAACTTTCTCTTGGTTTCTATGCCCTGCTTGTGACTTTGTATAATGTGTCACAAGTACGCAACAATGGTCCATGTTAGTATTATAAAGTAATCTTAAATAAACCCATAATGGCCTTGTTTTGTGTGTGTGTGTGTGTGTGTGTGTGTGTGTGTAAGGGAGAATATTTCTATTTTCTAGTGCACTTATTTGTGTGTGTGTGTGTGTGTGTGTGTGTGTAAGGGAGAATATTTCTATTTTCTAGTGCTCTTATTTTTGTTCCAATGTTAACTTCTAAACAACAAATTTTTTTTGCCCAACTCTTCCAATGATCTGTATGAGGTAATTGGAAGACATTCTAGTTAATAATCACACGTGATAACACATTTTTTTACTGTAGTTTATTTATTTTTAATCTTTTTAAGTTTAGCACTTTTATTTTTGGCTATTGGACTTTATCCCTAAATTATACATTTGTTTATGCATATTTACTTCTTAAACTATTTGAATGTACACTTATTCTCTCATATACATACGTAATAGTTGGGGGGGGGGTTAAATGTGTTTTCTTATAGTTTAAAAAATTAAGTATAAAAGGGAGTATAGTTTAGGATAGTAAAGTGCATTCTTATATATTTGTAGTTCTCCTGTTTATACTTTATACCAGTGATCTTTTGAGGATTATCTAAGAAATTTATTTTGATTCATTGTCAAGTTTTAATTTCGTTTTTTCTAATTAATAAAAGCATAGGAGGTGATTAGTCCGTAAAAACGCTACCGAAACTTTCACAGGTCTGTTTTGATGGGTTTGATCTAATTTTTTTTACTGTCAAATTAAATGAGGTATGTGAGGGGTATTATTGACAAACCAGTGTACCATAACCATGGTCTACGCTGGTGTTGATTTGGGGTTTTGAAATTTATAAACTTTTTGTAGGTGAAAGAAAAGGAAATGACAACTTTAAGTCTGCAACAATATTAGATACATATCTAGCAGTACCTTACTTTTTTCTGCTGAGATAAATTTTATTGTACTCAATTTATTGTCTTCATGAGTCATGACCGCCTATCATGTGCCTTTAAGCGGATAGTTAAATATTTAAAAAGGGTTCATTCACTTCATTGTCGCAAACATTGCTTTAAAGCTCACTCAATCAGTGCGTTGGTGAGTCATTCACTTCATTGTGTACTCATTTTTTTTATACAGAAATCACTGAGATTAAAGAAAAACAAATCTAATTGAATTTTAGTTAATATGAACCCTTTCAAAAAGGTTATAGTGCCCGCAACAAAAGATGAATTCAAATTACGGTGGTGTTCAAAATTGACTTTAAAGTAAAGCTCATTTCTTTAAGCGTGGTTGGCCTGTCTGCTTACAGACCAGCACATTTATTGCCTGAATGAACGGTGAGGTGGGGGATTACCCATGATGATGGTAACGACTCTAACAAGGTATGACCGTGATAGTTGTTCTATCTGCCAAGAAACCAATGCTTAACCTGGCATAAAATGGTAAGGAGACTACAAAGTTTCATATTCAAAATGTAGTTGAAATGAGTTTTTCTATCATGTTTCTTTAAAATTTGGGAAGTTTTGGTAAAGAACTCTGCAGAGATATACTTTGTTTTAGAGTCACTCATTGTTTAGCAGAAATCTTTCCTTGGCAATCAAGTTATGATTAGTGATTGGTTTAAAATGTTTTAAAATCTCTTCAAAAACTGGATCAAAACTAGTTCTTCGGGTGGTAAAGAAGCAATTAAACATGAGATTATGAACACGAAACCAACTTTAGATTTCTCTGTCCATTCGATTAAACAAATATTGGGTATTTGAAAAGAGAGACATTTGAATTCAGAAAGATTGCAAAACATGGGATGAAGAGTTATTCAATAGAAATTTAGGTAAATGTTTGAGGAAAGTACATGGTATTGAAGAAAGAAAGGACTACCCTCTTCACCATTTCCAGAAAACATTGGAACCACACTTGTATTTGTCCTTTCCTTCACATTCCAACTCCAAATCGTCAGAGAGAAATGGTACTTTCTGCATCAACCCAAAACCAATAAATTAGAATCAGTTAAAGGAAAACCATAGCAGAATCAAACAAGAAATAAGATTCTGCATGACGCAGAAATCACTAGTTCAAATTTCTCTTTTCTCCACTTCCCTTATGATCAACACTCACTTATCAAAGAGAATATTTATTAGAAATAAATCATTCCATGTCATTTATGAGTCAAACCTTTTGCTTGGCAAGATCTTGGCAGCCAGTGAAGTTCTCAGGGAATTTACATGTGCCAAATTGAACTGTATAAGCTCGTGCAAAGTTAGCACCACTTGTGGCAAGCCTCTTCTTGTCATTTAGTTCCTATTACAACATTCAAGCATACTGTAAGTCTCATATTACAACATTCAAGCTGAGTTTAAGTCTAATATTAGAAATCAATGATGACAAACAAGTAAGAATGCATAAAAGTAAGACAAATCACATATCAACAATTAAAATGCACTTCCTTAGTTACAAATAAGCAATTCTATATATAAGTAGCAAAAGCATGATGCTTTTTACGTATATGAGTATATCCAATATAACTATAGCTAGAAACATGACAAACCTTGTTAGCTTTGCTCTTCTCAAGGTAATCTTCAATGACCCCAGCATTGGAAGATGAATTGGAGGCAGCAGCTGCGAAAATGGTGGCTGTTAAGCAAAGCAGTGCAGCCCTTCTTCCTTCACTCCCTCTTGATTCTTTTGATTCAGAAACTTTAGCCTGTTGGGCCCTGATCACAGGCAACTTGTGACCATGCACAACTGGGTATGCAACAGAAGGTGTGGAAGCAAGTTTTGCATTGAGCTCAGATGATCCAGCACCCGAGATGGCAGAGTTGCATGCCAAAACACTAGAGTTCATGGCTGCCATTACAGTAGGAAACCAATATTCACTTTCTAATGAGGTAGTGAACAAAGGTGAAGAGATGGTGGTTAATGGGCTTTTTTTGGGGGGGAGGGGGGTTATGGATAATTTGATATGGAGTGATAACGAATGTAATAACAGGTTGTGGTGGGAGTGTGGATAAGGTGAGATTGCCTCACTCCTATTGGCAAACTCTGCTCTTCGTGCTGTTTTGGGATCTTGAATTTCTGTGGTGAGCTATAATTTTGGCCCCACTTAGGAATAGAGTTAGAGTGACAGACCCAATTTACATCAAGGAATGGATAGAATAAATAGATACACATTTTTTTGTATTTCTTTATCTATTTTTTTTTCTTTTAAAGCTAGGAGAAGTAAAGCTTACCACCAAAGTGGCAGCTTGATGGTAAGAGTCCCTTGAACCATCACCTTTGTGAGTTTGAGGATTGTGGCTCGAGTAATGACACTTCAATTTAAAATGTTGTGCCCAAATGGATAACTCCAAGCAGCTTTAGTGGTTCCACGCCATAGAATTCGGGTTTAAGTAGGCCAGGGCAATGATACAGTGTCGTATGAGCCCCTTTTTTTTTTAATAAAAAAAAGAGAAGTAAAGCTCAATACATTTATGTGTTTTAAGATGAAAATAATACATCTAGTATGTTAAGTATTTCGAGTTTTTTTAGTGCCACATAAAGTGGCAAAACAAATGCTACAACTCATTCATGTGGCAAGTTGTGGTTGGTGAAGAGGTGGTGACGTCCACCAACCACAACTCGCCACATGGGCGAGTTGTGGTATTTGTTGTGCCACTTTATGTGGCACAAGACTTATTCTAAGTATCTCAAACCTAATCTACTAATTTTGTATAAAAATAATAATTAATCTACTGGATTTTTAATGGGTTTTTTACATGATCTTATTGTCTAATCTCTTGACAGTCTATGGTTAATGGCACAAGTTTTAGGAGCGGCTTTAATCACAACAAGGCTTCCAAGACGTGATGGCAATAGAAAGATGCGTGTTGGAAAAATAAAGAATGCCTTGCACTAAGTTTAGCAGCTATTGCTAAGGAGATACAAGGCTCTTCCACTTGGTTGGGAGAATGCCCTGCTATTCTTCTCCCAATTGTAAACGAGGCTTTATGATTAAGCTATGATTTGTATTCAAAAGAAAATCTCTTGAGCTAAATATATTAAATGATCTGAGTATGGGAATTTTTTTTTTATAGATAATATGGATAGAAGACATAGGGATGGGGAAAGAGAGAGTGAAAAAGTCAAAACTTACAATACTAATATTTACAAAAGGGTCTAACCTTTTTAAGGTATAATTACGAATTAGAGACTTAGTTTCTTTTTATTTATTTTTAGATACAATAAAATTTCAACATATGCACTAATCCGCCCTATGATGATTACTTTTTATCATCAAACTTGAATATCAATGATTTTTGGTGTAAGCAAGGTTCAAATCCTTCTCTTAGTCGACGACAAAATTAGAGCCTAGGTTTCTGTAACATTTTCATGCAAATTTTCCTTTTTCTAAAGTTAATTAGAACCCTTTTTTATTAGATAATCACAAAGACAAAAATAAATGTGGGTGTTACAGACACCGTTAATTTAAATTAGTCAACAAGAATATGCTTCAAAGTCAAGCTTAAGTAGAATTTCTTCAAGTTTCATCTTCTAACTGAAGGCCAACATGTTTACCTCTGCAAACTAAACCCTAAGTACAAATTGCATGCTAAACAATCTATGTAATCAAACAATCGTATTAATGAATTAATCAATATAAATACTACTGTTCTGTCAGTTCTGTGATGTAAATCTACATAAAATAAGATCATAAAGTCGTCTATGTTAATATGGATTTTCAACATACTTCCTCCCAACATATATGCACATAAAGGCACCAAGGAATACAACAAAAATTGTAAATACAAAGACTAAAGCTTAAGGAAAGTAACTGAAGAGAAGAGATGGTCAAAAGATCAAAAACTCCTCCCTAGTCTACAGAAATTTTTGTACAGATGCCTTCTTTAGAACTGGGTCCTTAAATTTGCTCAACCATGAATGTGCAACTGATGTAAAATTAAATTAAACCTCTGATTTCCTCCAATGTCATCTCTCATGATACCAACCAGTCCATTTTCTTTGAAGATGGCCAGGTGTATATGACCCTTGGTGGATGCATTCAAGAGTTTAACACCACCGGCAATGGAGTAGGAATAATCAATTACGTGAAACAATTTAAAATGAAGAAATTTGTGAAGTTAAATCTAGTTTGCTTTGATCTGAACTAATCCCAGAAGGAAATCTGTATCTATAGAAATTTGTGAAGTTAAATCTAGTTTGCTTCAGTCTGAACTATCCCAGAATAAAATCTGCATCTATCGACTCATGCTATTACCTTAGTCGTGATAATCTTTTCCGCTTCCGGTTCTTCTTACGTACAGCAGCAGTCAGCATACCCTTGGAACTAGATGGAAGAGCCAGAGTGGGTGACCGCTTGCCAACATTTGTTCTGCCTTTCTTTGAAACCCATTTCAATGGAAGATTGTTTACCACAGTGCCAATGTCACTAGAACCAGTAAGTTCAACTAGTTTCTGTAGTTGATCAAGCATCTGGTGAGTCCAAGCTACTGACAGATCTAGTGAAATTGAATCATCCATTGGTTTTCTCCATAAATTCATCAATATCTCTTTAAATGACTGAAAAGACATAGAAGGCTGATAACTTTGATGATTTGCGCATATTGTATTGACCTTAATTACATGCTTGCAAAGGTTTCCTTGAATTGACCATGCACAATCACAGAATGCAAATTCTGATCCAGGATTCCACACAAGACGTGTTAGACTGCTGTCTTTCTGGCTTAAAACCTTGGCAAAGAGTTGCTCCTGATCATCCAAGGTGACGGCAGAATCAGGAATCTGCAATGCCCGGTGCCACGATGTAGAAGCAATATATTCCTCCTTCACATTTTGAAAAGAATCACTTTCATCTGCATAGCGGTCAAGCCAATAGCTTGAATGCAGTTCAGTAGTTAGCTTGTGCACCAGCCAGTCAACCCTTTGAAGTGCACCGAGGTGTGAATCATCAAACAGTTTGGCTTTTAGCTTCACATGATAGGCTTCTATGGCACCAGAAGCCTCTTGGCTAGCTAGAGGAAGAGTTTTGATAGTTGAAAGCCACATTTCTGTCAAACAAAAAACAAGCAAAACTTAGATGCAAACATTCCAAGGAAATTTCACACATTTGTCTCTTGTCCAAGCTGTGTGCGTATGCAGGTATGTGTCCCACAGAGAGAGAGAGAGAGAGAGAGAGAGAGAGATATCATACCAATCTTAGGCACCCAAGAGGCCTTGAAGTATTCCATGAAAGCAGTTTGATCAACAAAATCCTGGGCTAATTCTTCTAAGGCAGCAAGAGTATCAACTCCACTCCAAATGCTGTACACTATCTTCCCCAGCCGTTTAAAAATTTCCCGCTGAACTTCAATGTTATTGCATTTCCTAACAATATTCCTTAGCCATGATCTACGAACACGCCAGAGGGAAAAAAGAACAGGGCAGCAAAATATATCCCTGAAAACCAGTCAATAATATTCATAAACTACTCTATTTTAAGGTTGCATATTATTCCTTTTTTTTTTTTTCAAAACATGAAGTTAGAGCAAGTGATTCCTGCCTTATGGGATCAATTTCAGTTGCTGCGTCATCGATCAAAAACCCACTGACCTTCCATCCAGGCTCCACACTACGGGCTCGACCAAATAAAGCTTTCATCCATTTCGACACATCAACCTTTGCAAAGCTGCGTGTGATAACCCATGCAACAGGCAGCGCATGTTGCCTTGAATCAAACACAAGAAGTGTGCTCAAGGGGTACTGTAATCCCACAAATAATAACATAAATATCCTCCCTAATAATTTTTCTATAGCTAGAAAGAATGTGCATAATGAAGTACTTGCCTTAAGTCGCTTTATGCCGAATGTTGAATCAGCTGCGATTAGACTGCGATGGCCAAAACGGATCAT
Source organism: Castanopsis chinensis (assembly GCA_032878915.1). Lineage (NCBI taxonomy): Eukaryota > Viridiplantae > Streptophyta > Magnoliopsida > Fagales > Fagaceae > Castanopsis > Castanopsis chinensis. The sequence goes on from JAVQMG010000127.1 coordinate 1,710,110, forward strand.
TTGTTGCAATTGCCACTCTGTTTGAATCCCCAAAATGAAAGAATCTGCTTCTGAAGTATCCTGGTAAAAGAATATTGACTTTCTATTGCGTTCAACCCACATCTGAATGCTAGCATGGTCATCCAGATCCAACTCATGGGTAGATCGTCTTATAATCATCCCGAGTTTGTGGACATACTGGGAAGCAAGGCTATTAACTTTTGCATTTGAACCACAGTATCGTTCAATCCCTTCTATGTGTTTCTCTAACACATTCTCCTCTGGAATGCCCAGATAGATCATAGACATTGTCTGCTGTTGAATCTCATTACAGATATATGGAATTTTCTTGGCACCAGGGCCTATGGCATCTCTATCAAGTGGCCCATGGCAGACAAAACCAGAATCATTTACATGGCGCCTGTCATTGTCATTATATACAAGTAGTGCAAGTGATGGACGAGCATACAGGCGTTTCACCACAAAATGACATTTGCAGCCTCGCATGGATTGAGGTCTAGCAGCACGATTGCGGGTGTTTAGTCGATATCTTCGACTAGGTAATATACCCCCACCTTCCCCATAATTTTCAGGACCAAATGAACACCAATACCTTCAAGATCAAAATAAGAAAATAACATTAGAAACTTGAAAACCTTCAATTGAATAAGGATATCTATCATCTTTTATCCATCTAGACCCTTGCTGCCAACATGTCTTATTATACAAGCCCAACCAGATGGTTAAACAGGTGTGTTACTTTGTATGTAGTGCTTATAAAAAGGTCTCAAACTTCATTATACGTTGATTTCAAATCTCAATGATAATCAGGGGGAAAATAACTCATTTTCTAAAAAACATTTATGTCAAAACAAACAGAGTGCAAATAGTAAATCTTTATTACGAAGCACACTAGAAACTTACAGCCTATATTCCAAATAATCATCATTCTTGTACTCCTTCAAGCTGCCAAATGATCGTTTCCGTACCCTCTCAATATGAAACCGTGTTGGGCATTCTATGTTAGAGCATTCACCAATTATAAATGCATCCACACGCTCGTAAGGAATGAGGGCAACATCATCTTCACGTTCAGAAGTGCGAAATTTGGTCCAAGTCAAATCAGCCCAACAGAACTCCTCCTCTGCTGGATCTTGCACTGGGATATCAAGTATGGATTCTACTACAGCCATATGCTCTAAATTTCAAGCCACTGATATACTATTGTACCAGCTAAAATTAGTACAGCATCATCTGTGAAATAAAGTGCGCAGAATAACATAAGTTCAACAATGGCAATGAGTAAAAGTAAACCAGTCAAAGCAGGAAAGTTTGCATAGAAAAGACTTTGATGAGACCATTACTACTTGTTATTCTATGCACGCTTTATAACAAAAATATTTATTTTTACAACGATTAAAGAAAATTATTTTGAAAAGTTGAAGAAGGGTTATCAATTGATTGAGTGAGTGGAAGTCAACCTAGAAAAATTCATTTTCATATGGACTTCAAAAAGGAATGATCAAGTACTTTTCTTTTAACATGGCAATGTTACAACAGTGCAGCTCAAAAACTCCAACTTGAGTGTAGCAAGATTCTGTCTCAACAATATGAAATTTGTTGAAAACAATTAACTGGAGTTGCAAATGAGCAGAAAAACTAGTTCATGTGACTTTCCTAATTATGACAATGAGGCTTTCATCCCAAACCAATTCATGGTCAAAATACCCCCAAAATGCCCAAGATGATCCAAATACCTCCCAAACCTCTAAAATGACCAAATACCTCTAGGCTCCAGACCTCTAAATTGATCAAAATACCCTTAAAATGTCTAGAATGACCAGATTACCCTAAGAACCTTCAAAATGACCAAAACACCCTGAAATGCGTAGAATGAATTCCCAAAATGACCCTAGAACCCCCAACATGTCCATTATTTTTTATGTGTGTGCACGCACGCATATTGAAGATACCTACACGTGTGTATGTGTGCATTGAAGACATCACAAGGCAAGGTACAACTACAAAAAAGAAAAGAGAGGATGATCTCTAAGAATAGCATTTTTCCAACTACATCTGACTTCAAACATCTATTCTAGTCATGTATACTATTGGATGTTTATTAATAATTATCATTGAATTTCCTTTCACTTATAATAAACTACTATTTTTTAAAATGATTTGCTGCAAATTTATATGGATTTCAATTGTAAAAATTTAACCGAGCTAGCCAGATGCTTGTTTCAGGCAATTAAAAACAAAACAGGTCCCAAAACAAATTAACCTTAACTAGATGCAGGACAGAAATAACAAAATTATTATACAGCTTAAATTGTTAGTACCGTTTACCATAAACAGCAACTCTATAATAAAAATGCAAAGAGACTCTATTCTACATGCATAAATTTTCTTTTAAAGGTTTCAAAATTACTTTTCTCCCTGAACTCTTCGCTTCAGACCCTCCATAGCCAACGTCCCAACAAGCAGAAAAAAAAAAGGTTCAAGCGGTTCCAACCATTGAAAGAGAAAAAGAAAGACAGAGAGAATCCATGGTTATGCAAAATTGGAAGATATTCAAGCTCTTTGTGCTCAAGGAATGTAGATTAGCAATTAAAATGATTAGGCCTGACAAAACCAAGCCTGACAAAACCAACCAAAAACGTAAAAAATAAAAGTGAAGAACATAAAGTCCCTGCTATTGGACCATATGACGCTAATTTTGTAAGTTAAAGTGATATAGGCCTGCCCCTGGAATAAGTCATACAATACACTATGCTGGCATGGGAGTGCAGAAAAGGCCATCCATTTCGAAATGAAAAGTTAGGATCAAGTTTCTGCATAATGCTATCAGAATAGTCGCAGCCAATACACAATGATCTATTAACATGCAAAATTAATCAGATTAGTAAGGAAAAACATGAAGCAATTATTCACGAGACCATAACCTAAACAGAAAAAAAAAATAGTATGGAAGGCCTGCCAGAAATCAATTATCCAATAAAACATAGAAAAGTAAAATGAATTAGTGTCCATTTGGCTAGAACTTATGTGCTCAGTTTTTAGCTTTTATGTATAGATCTTTAAAACCTCATTTTTTTAGAGTGCAAGTATATTAGCATACTTTCAGCAAAGGGCTAGATAAGTTGTTCCCAAATAGACACGAATCAAACTTATCACAAAAAAAAAGAATGACAAATAGCATGAAGTAAAAAACTAATAGATAAATGGCAATACATCTCTCTCTGCATATTACCATTTGAAAAAATTAGAAGCATGTGAGCAACATTCTTCTTCACCTACTCTTTTTCTTCGAGGTTAGTCCATTTGTTTTTCACAACATTAATCTCAATCATATCTTATGCTTTTGAAAGTTACTTCTCCATTTTCTTTTGACACAATCTCACGACCATAGATGTAGAAATAGCCAGAATATCAAAGGAATTTATCTATATATTCAAATTCATAATCTACACCCAATTCAACGACTTCATAATCTCAATGAATAGTTTTTTTTTTTAAATTATCAAAAGCTTGTTACAAAAACCCATAATGAATGAAATCAGTACACTAACAAAGTAGAAAATACTCCAAACAGCAAAACCCACTACTTGAAAGACTTACCTGTGAAAGCTACATAATAGAATGAGAGAATCAAAAGCTTATCTGTTTGGTAGCTAGGGAAATTAACCGAGAGAGAGAAAGTCAGAGAGGGTTTTAAGAATAGGGTTCAGATTTTTTGTTTTTACTTTTCTCTTTTAATTGGAAATTTCGATCTCCATTGTCCATTTCAAGGACAAGATTTAGTTTAAATAAAATCTATGGTGTAGAATTTGCCACCTCATTAAAAAATACACGGACATAATTAACACAGGCACAGTAGTAAAAGTAAACAAAACCATGGTTCTAACAAGTGGTAAAATTTGGGTCATCTGGTCTAATAATATTGTTTAAGTATTGTGAAAATACATATGAGTGAAAAAATATTCGTAAAAATATGGGATGTTTAAACGAAAGCTGTTGTTTAAACAACACAACCTAACAGGCCCGAAAGAACCAGAAAAGAGACTGGTTACCATTTTTCTGGTCGGAACTGTGATATCGGAAATATCATAAATAATTTAATTAATAATTTTTTAAATAATATAACTAAATAATAATTTTTTAAAATACTAGAACTAATAAACTAATAGTAATAAATAAGATTTGCTTAAAAAAACCTACAAGCATATAACATCTTTTTAAAAAATTTAACATAATAACATTACAAAATAATCATCCTCAACAATATAAATTTTCAACAGAACAAATATAAATTTCCCAATCAACAGTTCATCAACAAATAAATTCATCAACACACCTATCAAAAAAAAAAAAAAACCATCAACACAACATACACAAAAACACAAATAAATAATTCACAAACAACACAAGTGTATGCAAATAAATCCACCAACTATGAACACACACGTGACACAGGCACACATGTAAACTAAAATGCTCTGTAAAGTGTAAACTATAATGCTCTATAATTCATTAATAACTAATAATCGAAAGAATAATTGAAAGACTGAGAGATTCAAATAAAATAGAGTAGAAAGAAAGAGAGTTCAATTTTTAGTGTTTACCTGAAGAAACCAATACAAAACAAAGGGAAGCGAGAGGCAGAGCCTCGGACACCGACCACCGAAGTCCAAAAGCAAAGGGCCAGAGGCAGTGCGGCACAGAGAAGACGAGAAGCAGCAGAGGCAGTGAGGCACCCCAAGTCCGAAGAAGGAGAAATGAATTTTTTTTTTTTTTGTGAAGAATGAGATGAGAGACGCGTGTGAGGGTGAGAGTGAGGTTTGGGGTTTGGGTTTAGCCACAACGACGTAGTTTTAGGTTTGGGCAAAAAGGTCAAAACGGTGCAGTTGTATTTTTCAGCGTAACCAGCCAATAACCGGTTCAACCATACGGTTTCCGGTTTTCACTGTTAAACTGGCCAGTTTCTACTTAATCCCTAGTTTTTAGTCATAAGCAGACCGAATTAGTGGCCGATTCTTGGTTGAACTGATCAGACTAGCAGGTCCGGTCCAATTTTTAAAACTATACTTTAATATCAATTTGGTTAGAATACAAAATATGTAGAGAATTTCAGCTATAATTTCAAATACGTTAAGTTTGAAAGCTCTTTCACATAATGTAAAACCCAACTAAGTTCCTAGAGATTTGAATAGAGTTGCTCATGTTCTTGCAAATGGTCTCTTTATAATTACTTAGCTAGTATTTTTGTTTTGGGCTATACTCCTGATTTTGTTGATGTAATTCTTCTTGAGTAGAACCTTAATCTTAATACTTAGCTTTTGTATTTTTGCTTTCTATATAAAAAGAATATTGAATATTGGCAAAAATGGGCAAATGCCCATTTCGCGCAAAAAAAAAGGGCAAATGCCTCATTTCTCAAACTAATTAAGAAAATGTCTATTTTTTGAAACTCGATTTTCTCAAAATTGAGTTAAAAAAAAAATTTATGGAGCCCTAGCTATAACGACGTTTTAAAGAGCCTATAGTGACGTTTTAAAGAGCCTATAGTGACGTTTTAAGGACCTATAGCGGCGTTTTGTAACTCGACCTCTATGAAATCGAGTCACATGCAAGTTTAACTCGGCTTCATGTAAGTTTAACTGCTTGAGTTACAAAACGTCATTATAGGTCCTTAAAAACGTCATTATAAGCTCTTTAAAACGTCGCTATAGGGCTTAACTCGATTTTGAAAAAATCTAGTTTCAAAAGAAAGATATTTCCCTAATTAGTTTGAGAAAGGGGGCAACATGCTGATTTTTTTTTCGTGAAAAGGGCAATAGCCCATTTTGGCCCTGAATACTTGACTAAAATCCCCCATATACAATATATTTGTAGTCTCCTATCTATACAGGGCATTTGGTTCACCATAATGTTATATTACACCGTAATATTACATTAATGTAATCTCAATACAAGCATAAAACATTGTATTGTTTAGGAAGGTGGTGAGATTAAAATGATGCAATATATTTTGTAATTTTAGACTATAGTAATATTAGAAAAAATAAAATAAACTAAAAATTTTAATGTCACATCATTGTGACGTGCTTCTCATGTGGTTTAAGGTGTTAGCTAAGAAATTTATTTTGCTTTATTGTCAAGTTTTAAAATTTTTTTTCTAATTAATAAAAGGGTAGGAGGTGATTAGTCCGTAAAAACTAATAAAAACACCACCGAAACTTTCACCGGTCTTCTTTGATGGCTTTGATCTAATTTTCTGACTTTCAAATCAAATGAGGTATGGGAATGGTATTATTGACAAAATAGTGTACCATAACCATGGTCTAGGCTGGTTTTTTTTATTTATTTTTGAGAAGAAGGTTTAGGCTGGTGTTGATTTGGGGTTTTGAAGCTTAAACCTTTTTGTAGGTAAAACTGTAAAAGAAAAGGAAATGCCAACTTTAAAGTCTGCAGTAATATTAGATATATATCTGGTAGTACCTTTTTTATGCTGAGATAAATTTTATTGTACTCAATTTATCGTCTTTATGACCAGTTGACCACCATCATGTGCCTTCAGAGGATTGTTAAAAACTTAAAACTTCATTGTCGTAAACACTGCTTTAAAGCTCTCACTCAGTGCGGTGGCGAGTCATTCACTTAATTGTATACAGAAATCACTGATATTAAAGAAAATACAAAACTAAATGAATTTTAGTAAATATGAAGCCTTTCAAAAGGTCATAGTGCCTGCAACAAAAGATGAATTCAATATACAGTGGTGTTCAAAACTGACTTTCAAGTAAAGCTCATTTCTTTAAGCATGGTTGGCTAGTCGGCTTACAGACCAGCACATTTATTGCCCGAACAAACGGTGAGGTGAGGGATTAGCCATGATGATGACTCTAACAAGGTATGACCATGATAGTTGTTCTATCTGCTAAGAAACCAATGCTTAACCTGGCATAAATGATAAGGAGACTACAAATGCATCGTTAAATGAGTTGAGTCATAACCTAACTGCAATTCCAATTGAAGTTCACCTATAGCAAGACCCTAATCACTAACTATTAAATAAAAAAAGAGTGGTGTTTTATAGATGAACGCCTTACTTTTTTTCCCCCTCAAAAAAGATGTTCATTACTAAAAACTAAAATAAGTATGCTTGAAAAAGAACTCAAGAGCATTGTGCAGAGGCAAGAGGAATTTGATTAGATACCTCACTTTAAGAGTCCACTATACCAGCACATGTAATTATTCTGTTGAAAGGACTTGGAATTGCTGAGCACAAATATATTGCTAATGCACAGTTATACACAATAGAAGCAGGCTTTGCTAGATCAAAACTCATAAAAATCATATCGCAATACAAAAATGTGAGTATGACGCGAAATGCTAGTTCTCTGTACATCTAAACTTGTTATCGATAGTAGCATTGTCTAAGAATTCAAAAGGAAAAAAAAAAAAACCCAATATCACAATTGAGGTTAAATTTATACCATTAAAAACATGTATAATGCACAGAGTTTAGTCTTGCACTCTCCCTTTGAACCTTTTCTGCTGTGGCAATTTTCACTTCAAGATAATTGATTGCAGATTTTATAATCAGAAGCCCAAAACCTTTGGTGATAATTGTAATAGAGGTTCCAAGGCACTTGGAGCAAATTTTCTTGCAAAGAGAAAACAAACTGAAGAGGCACGATTATTGTAAGTGCAGTTTTGACCTTCAACAATTCTTTTAAAGAACTCTACCGTGACATCTGATCTTCCAAAAGTGGCCGGGTGGGGTCCACCCCTCGACCAATCCACCCAAGTGATGCTTCTATTTGCTAATAGGTTCCCTGCTTCAATGGTTAGCATGGTGGGGAAATAATGCTCATCCACATAACATGCTGGTCTACAGAATTTTTCAAATTTTGGGTAAAATGTAGTATCTCCGACAATGTTGATGGCAAGCTTCCTGTTAACTTCAAACCATTGGGATCCTTTACGCCACTGGTCAATATGTACCTCAGGTGCCATGTTATCATTATAGCGTCCTCTCCCATATGGCCCAGGATCATCAAATGCACCCATGAAGCTATATCCGGATTTCAGTATATAGTGGTATATGACACTGAAATTATAGAGAGGAATGCAAGATTCAGAAAGGAGAATGAACCATTCATTGGAGATATCAAGCAATGCGTTAGCAAGGAGTCTTCTCTCAGCATCACACATACTCATCCTCCCCCACTCAGAGACCTGCAGAGCCAAAAAAGAAAATGTCTGTCAACCCTTAATTGAAATGCTGGATATAATGCATAAAATTACAATTCAAATGGAAAAGATGTTCTATAATTAACAAAAAACAAGATGAGAGTTCATAAGTTTGGCCTGAATATTCAATGGCAATATCACCACTATAAAGTAAATTAACATGGGGTAAAATTGAATCCTAATACAACCATATCAATAGGACAACATAATGGAATTCTTACTGTTTAGATGAGCTTAAAAAAAAAGAAAAGAATCCTAACATCTATCTATCTATATTCAAGTGGTAGTTCAAATCTCCATACCAAAACCCGTCACAAATAAACTGCCATTCACGTGCTACACAGCCCTTGCAATCAGTTACCTCTAGCTAAGCACTATCTAGCTGCTTTTTCATGACGGGAACACGGATCAAGTTTTCCCTCGAAGCAGCTTACAAGGGTGAAAGAAGAACCTGGCCTAGAACTGAACTCATCAGGTGTGCAGCTCAACTCAACTCAATCATCCAATTATGGTATGGCTCCTCTTATAACCCTCTCTGCCTACTCCAGTTTGGGTAAAACAGAGCATTGTTTGTATAACCTACATAGAAAGCTCATCAAGACGTGTGCTATGTACCAGACAGAACTTGTTTATCATCAAAACCCAATATGTTGATCACTTGTACTTGTTTTTGCTTTCTGACAAGGAACCATTTGCAAAACTGAACTTAGGTACATGACCAGCTACTTGAGCAAAAATATGTACCCATAAAGCCCTAAATAGGTGTGCTATTGACTTGAACTTGCAAAGCAAATATGACTCATGTAATTCAAATATCATTATGTCAAACAAACTTTGACCACCTATAGTGTAACTATGTGTAAAGCTATACTCTCAACCTTTTTCATAATAGTGTCACATCTCATTAATGAAGCAAACCAGGGTTTCAGCTAAAAATCATAATCATGATTATTTAGACAGGATAGGTAGATACATCAAGCCCTCCTGTTTCTGAATTGTGAAAAGACACTAATAACTCAGAAAAACCTTAACTCAGTAAAAGCTCCAGCAATAACAATAGAGGGATGTTTTACTCAATGAGTAATAAAATTTGAGAGACAATCACTGTCCTATCTATATCTCCACTCCACTACCAACATGTAAAATAAGCACCCCTGATGGTATATAATCAGACTACTGGAACTCTATAAAACCTAAATGACAATGAGATCCCACAGTAAGAATCGTTGTTGGCATCCTCTAAGACCACAGAGAGGCATAGGAGCTTAATGCTTGTCGTACAACATGTTAAATAAGATTGATCCACTTGGGGGACAATGCAGAACTATGTTTAACATATAATTTTATATGTAACTTAAGTTCTTCAACACAATTGATTACTATAAATTCCATTTGTTAATACTGATAGAGTCGAGCTTTAACAGAGAAAACAAAAATCAGCACAATTATGCTTGAGTTGCAATAATTGCCCCAGATTCTTCTTCTAGTGACTGGGCAGAATTATTTTAGGAGAGATTTTATGTTTAGCTAGACAAGCACCTGGTCTGGTCTTTTTAAAGCATTTAAAGGCGTAGCTTATTTTTAAATCCTAATCAAATTAAAGAAAAAACACTTCATAGTGTCCAATTTAAAGAAGTTTATTGAAAAAAGAAATAGAAAAGTTCACAGAATTTTCCAGTGGCAATTGTAGCTCATCGTAATAAATGAGGCAAACCTAAAACTTCCTATCATTGCTTGTCTTATTCTGTACATAATCAGGTATTGATCTTTTAATCAAATGACTAAACCATCAAAACCTTTAGCTTTTGAATGAACCCTAACATACATCTCCAATATTCATCTATTGCCCCAATTTTGACTTTACCCCACCTTCAAGCCAATTCTTAAGAAACAATAGAAACACCTGCAAATTCAAAAAATAAACTGATTGTGGTTTAATGTCATAACCCAAGCTTACATCTGTCCTAGAGAGATCTCAGCCTTATCCCTTGGCCAATACCCAATTCATCATGTAACCCAACTCTCATCACTTTAATAAAATGATGTCCATAACACTTGCAAAGGTAAAGTAGTTTCCTCAGGCCTTGATCTCGTTTTCAAATACTAGGGATCTACTATTAGTGGGCATGGAGAACAATAACATGGTGCTAGCCTCCTAAATTAGAAGAAATACTTAAAATTTCATATTGGAGGTATTTTGGAAGTTGTTTAGTGTGGAATTTTAGCAGTCCTTCAATTACACTTTTTTTTAATCTTAATTTTATCAAGTTTTGTCAAATTCATTCTCATTTGAACTCAAGTTGGGTCCTGTTAGTATGCAATTTCTTGTGTGTGTCTCTCATGGTGTACCTATAAGACTTCTATTTTCGCAAAATCCTTATGCCGATGGCAATAAGATTTCAATGAATGATATTCAACCAGCATCAGTCAGAAAAAAAAAAAAAAAAAAAAAAAAAAAAGAAAAAAAAAGGATATATGGAGGCACAACTTTCTAGCCTCTACCTCCATCCTTGAGTGTAAACCATATAAAAACAAATCTAATCTGCTTAAGCAACCTAAATTCATATAAAACAATATCAGGTGGTAAAGTAAACATGATAATGATATTGAATAAGAAAATGCATGATTTTTATATCCAGTGGAGAATTTCCAGTAGAATATGCAAACTTTCAAAAAGGAATTTAGCACAAACATCACCATACCTGGCTAGGAATCTGTCTCTGATAAAAAACTGATGAAGGTGGAAAATTGGCATGGAATGTAGGCAATGAATGAATATATATCGAAAAAACCCCTTCGTGTCCCTTCAAAAACCTCTCCCACAGTGGTGCCAGTGGCAATGGTCCCTTAGTCAAAAACATGAATGCAACCTTGGGAACTCTCCGAAAAGGATACTTCTTTATCCGAGGCACAATAGATGCCCTCCACAACAGTTCCTTGTCACTCATATTATGCATTAAATTTGAAGGAGGCCTAATCCATTGCTGAAAACTATTAGGTTCCTCATAGCATGGCTGGAATGAAGACTTAACCGTTGTAACTACACTTTGAATACCAAAACGCCGAATTGTATATACACTAATGATCGAGAAGGCAATGCACAGAGCCAAAAACAGCATGAGTATCTGAAACAGCCTTAGCGGCAAGGCTTTAGATTGGTTTGTTGTCCGGTTTGTAACCACAGGGACCTTGTCTTCCTCTAATGGCACGACTCTGGATTGCATATTGAAACTAAAAGTACACTAATATTCAAGTTCCGGGTATTCGTTTTCTTCACAAAACCCAATCGAAAACCGCCTTCTCCTTCACGTTTCCTCTAATGGCACAATTCTGGATTGCACACTGATACTAAAAGTACACTACAATTCAAGTTCAGGGTATTCTGTTTTTTTCTCAAACCCCAATCAACAAAAAGCCTTTTGGGGATTGAAAACCCTTCCAAGTCTCAAAATTTTGGACAATTATTAACCTTTCCTTCACAACTATAATGCACAACACAAAACGGTCTATATTTTACCACGTGGGTAATTGCCTATTTGACTGATTGAGTGACTGACTGACTTTCTTCAATCTTCAACAGAAAAAACCGTCTGGCAGATCTAGAACAAAAACTACAGTACTCAAAATCAACTTTGAACAAATATTTTGACAAAAAAAAAAAAAAAAAGCGAAGAGCACATGGGTATTTGAGAACTAACAAACACACTCCTCTTAAAAATATATAAGATCTGAATCCAACAAAAGAATAGAGTAAACGTACCAAGAAAAAAGAAGTTATTGTTGTCCAATGAAGTGCAGATCACGAAAAACAGGAATATGAAGGTTTTGACTTCGATTTTTCAAACAGAGTGCTTTGAATTGTTTCGCAGAAAATTGCGCTGTGTTAACGAGAGTGTTGGGTCACAGAAACCTTTGGTCAACACTGAGCAGCATGTGAGGATGGTTATGCACAACAAAATAGGAAAAGTCTGGTAGAAGGGGATATATTAGGCTTTTGGATAGTATATAAAAAGACAGAGAGACAGTAGTGTGTAATACGTTGAAGTTTTTTTATTTTAGGAGATGAACTCTTATCAGAACATGAATGTCTCGTTGAATCTGATGTGTTTAGAAAGTATATAAGGTAATGCTTTTTTTTTATTTTTATTTTTTTATTTTTTTTTATTTTGTCTTTGAAGGAGAGAGAGGGAAGGAATTGCTGGATTTTGTGTCGGGCGTGATTACCTTTCCATGTTCGTTGCTTGTAATGTGAAGTCAGTATCATTGAAGTTGGGTTAAGGGCAAAGATCATGATCATGACCTTTTGCCTCTAATTGTGACAATTTTTTTTTAATTAAAATAATTATTAAAGTTTAAGATTGTTACACACCAAATATTATAGATTCAATATTTTTAAATTTAAATTTAAATTATTTAATCAAATGTAGAACTAATCCCCAAATCAAACCTGAAAAATATAGTGTTTAAATTAATATGATTTAAAAGTGTAGGGTTTAATTTAAAACTAAAAATAATAATAAAGTTCAATTTGAAAGTTGAAACTGTGCTAAGCTTCGGAAAAAGCATCTCTAAAAATATAGGGTTTATATATAATTTATCGTTTTAAAAAACTAAATGCCTTTGTTTTTGTTTTAATTTTGTTTAGGTGAGAGTTTTTTCTTTTTTTTTTTTTTAGTTACACCATTTAGAAGTAATATTGAAACTTTAATGATTATGACTAACAAATTGCAATTCTATTTCTAACTCTTTCAAGCAGGCTTTGCCTTTGCTAGACGTAACCAATATACTTACCAATCCCGCAAAACACTGGTCCTATTTCTGTATACATTCATGCATCATGCATTGCAAAGTTGGAATTAATTGGTAATAGCTAGGTGGTAGATTTTAATTTCTAGATTAAGTGTGTGTTTGGCAAAAATTATTTTTGCCAACTTATTTTATTATTCAGCTTATTTTTGCTACTATTTATGGACCCTACTGCACTTTTTAGTAGTAATAATGAGTCTTACTGTATTATTTTAATTAATTTTTACTTTTACCTACAGTATTTTCAGCAAAAAGTTTTTAGTTTCAGCAAAATAAACGGATTCAAACAGACCTAAGAGGGGAGAATTTTTTTTCTACTAAATAATTGAGAGAGGGAAGAAGAAAGAAAATAAGGGCAAGGAAGTGCATAAATGATAAATCATTAATTGAATTAATAGCACCTACACATTAATGCCTACTTCTTTGGCTTCTTTTTGCATGGAAATCAAATGATTAACAGAATAACAGTCTACAAACCCAAGGCTTTTGGAATTTTCTAACAAAAATTATGTTGCTTATTCAACATTTTTGTCGGTTAATCGAATTTGAAAGTCTTGGGAGGGAATTTACTTCGTGTCCCATCATTTGTCTTATTTTTATATCATGCTTTTAAGATATAACACCCATTTTGGTCAAACTTAATTGTTTAATATAAGGGTGTTAATGTTTGATCCAACCCGCGAACACGACACGAACCCGACACAAGTTTTTTCGAGTTAAGGTTGGGCCTTCATGGGTTTAGGTCATAAACGGGTTGACCCGAAAGCGATACGATAAGAAATGTGTTATAAGCAGGTCAACTCGTGTAACCTGCAATAGACACGTTTGACACGCTAATTTATTTGTGTCAACCCGAAATTACTTCACTTAACACAACTCGTTTAACTCGTATAACAAATAAATATTCATTTTATTTTAAATTTGTCAAATACCTTTTATATCCAATATGTATTTTAAATTTATAAAGAAAAGTGAGTAATTATAAAAATTTACAAGGAATATAATTGAATATTGAAATTTTACAAACCCTAGATCTCTAAACCCTACAAACCTTAAATCTCTAAACCTTTTTATAAATATATATATATATATTTTAAATTTCAGCCATACTACTTTTCTCATGCCCAATTCTCATACTCAAAGTGTCAACTCTCAAACTGGTTATTGATCTCTCTCTCTCTCTCTCTGAAGCGTATGCACTTCTTTTGGAGTGTAAAGAACTTATAGACAAATGTTATATTTTTGTTGAATTATATTATTTTAAATGTGAGTTGAGGACTTGAAGTGTATGCACTACTTTTAAGATGTAAAAAAATTATTTTTAGATGGATGTTATATTTAATGTCATGCAGGTTGAAATGAGTTGTATTACATCCGTGTCAACCCAATATAACTCGTTTAATTTTAATACATTAGAGTAACAAACATGGCACGTTATGAAGGATATTAATGCCCTTATTCGGACCTCAAAATCATAGCATATCAATCTAATACCTAATCCTTAAAGCTCCTTTTAAGGCTCTCTTTTTTTCTTTTTTTTTTCTTTTTTTTTTCAACTAAAAATAGTTTCTTGACAAAGATAGCGTTTTTAGTTGAGAATGTGGCCAGGGCCATGCTCAACCATTTGGCATTTACCCCTGGTCCCCTACCATCACCAATCTAAATCACGTGGATGCCACCTGCTGAACGTAACCATGTACGTAAGTTAAACAATACATTAGTGGAACACATTCACTGCCTCCAAACCATGACCATATAGGGACAATCAGTTAATAGCCCTAACCAGTAAATTTATGAACAAATCCAAGTTCAACTCACATCAAGCCAGTTGCGGATATAGATTCATTGCTACTTCATGTTTAGCATCCAAATGCTTCCATATCATCCAGAAAAGAACAATTATATGTACCATGACAAAATGTGAAAATTATAGTACTACTCTCTACTTCACTACATCAAAAGTTGAACGAAGATTGGAAATCATAACTGGGCACTCTCCCTTCTCATCATATTCTGAAAACTCCCCTGCTGACAAGTCGATGTCATCAAATTTTGTTCCTTCAATCTACAAAATGAATAGGGGCAGTAAGTTGACATAAACAAAGAAAAAAATGGATTGGGTATTTTTTAAATTTTAAATGTCTATAAGAATAAATTGAATAATCAAGATTTCTTTGTGGCGTGCAAAATTGCCAAGACACTTGAGGCTTAGTGGCACTGTTCTATCAACTCTGTGGGAGAACCTGAGTTCAAATCCCCCCTCCCCCACTTATGTAAGCAAAAAGAAGAAGAGGCAAGATACTGATAAAGCCATCCAATGAGGTAAGTGCAGTTTGATCACAGCAGAAATCATTTAGTGATTGAAATAAGATATACTCATACAGCCATCCAACGTCAGTGCAGAATCAAAGATGCAAAGACATAACAAAGGATGGAATATACAATAACAGTATATTGAAAACTGGGCGAAACTAGATTGCCAAGCAGTACTATTTCTGGTAAATGACGAAGTCTAGGAGCAGCTTGGTTGCATGTCTAGTTCTAGTTTAATTGATTGAAAACTTGAACTAGACATTTCCAACTGGCCTTTGAAGATCACCCACTTTAACATTGTGCAATGTTGGAAAGCCTTTTCCTTTTGGGATTTCATAGTTTCATTAAAGCGTTGCTCAATAGACTGTTCTAATGAGTAATATTCCCCTGATTTCAAAGTTACTCGATCTCTTATTTTTTGCTTTAGTTCTATTTTTCCTTCTTTCTTTTCCCACTGTGTCTCGAGTTGGGGGGAGGGGGAGTTGGATTGGGGCACAACAGGCCACCTGTGATTTTGCATAATGGCCAAAAGAACCAGCATCAGACTGGCAAATTCTCAAGGTGTAAAATTCATTAGCAAGATCATCAAATATTCAAATGCATAATTGACATTATCTAAGAACAAGCCCAAAAATGGTGTAAGGGAATTCATCAAAATAAATTTTATTGCATACAACAAAGTGTATTTATAAATGCATGGACTGACTTTTTAGTGCAATTTTCTGGTTCTTATCCATTTGTGACTTTTTCAGTAAACAATTCCACAAATCTGGAATGTGTAATATGAGAACATCATGAAAGTTCTAAGACATTAAAACTCAAAACCTTAATCAAAACAAGCTACATTTAAGAAGTCAACTTATACATATGCAAACTAATTAAAAAGTGGAAGATATTGGGGGAGCAGTGTAAGAAAATTTAGAGAAAAACAGGTTTCCATCCTGAAACAATATAGCCATTAATAAATTTAACAGAATTATGCATAAAATTTTGGACCAGAAATCCAACTAAGTGAATAATGCGAAGTGCAAATTTCTTGGAACCAGCTACAATCACTGTAGCGCACCCGCAACCCCCCCCCCCCCCGGGCGCAGCGGCCAAAAAAAAAAAAAAAAAAAATCAAAGAAAAGACAACTCAAGTTATGCTTCCATCATGCCACCACCTAATTACATAGAAAATCAAATAATAAAATGCTAAACATAACAACCAAAGGGAAACAAGGCAAGTAAGTCTAAAGAGAATTTTGTTAGAAAGCCAGAATACAATGCAAGGGAATATTCACCCCCTACAAGGTCTACTTTAATGTTCCAATAACAAAGCATTTACCAGCCTTATCTAAACCAAAATATTCTTAATTCTTTTTTTCTTTTTGATAAGTAAGAATAATTTTATTATATAGAGACTACTTCATGTATGAGGGGCACAAAGTAGCCTAAAGAATTACTTGCAAAATGACAAGGACTCTATAAATGATGCAATAGAATGGCTAAGTAAGAGAACTGAAACTTACGGATTCAGCCTTCCATCCACTGCTAAATACATATTCCAGAGGCTCATAACCCCTGCAGTCAAACTGCATCAAGGGGGCATACTTCCCAGATTGACTTACTTCGTCAGTCAGTGGTTTACCTTGACCAGGGATCATTGTTATAGTTCCATCCCTCCCACAAAACTTGCACTATAGGGAGAGAAAAAGTCACTAAAATATTCCAGCACCAGAAGACAACTGCTTGATAATCAAAGAGAAATGGAAGAAAAAGCTAATAACAATTTGAAGCAATGCAATAACAGCAAACAATATAGCCACTAAGCTATGCAATAAAAATCTTATCTTATGACATGACACAAGCGCAAGTTAATTGTACCAAGTTGATTCAATATATACCAGCTCTTAGACCAAGTTGATCATATCAAGTAAGGCTAGTAAAAATAAAGAAGAAAGGAGGAAAAAGGTAAAATATAGAGGCTGCTAAGAAGGGGAAAAAACTACAGCCTCTAAAAGCTCAATGAGCCATATGCAGGTTATCTTTCTATCTAATCGGCTAAGGGTCTGAGCCCCATGAAGCACCTGTTGTCATCCTTCAATGTATAGAAAGTTATTAATATTTATAATGCCATCCAGGAATTACACATTATAGGCAAATGGGTTATCATTCCATGACCTGATATGCGAGGTCTGTGAAAAAATTATCTTTCAGACTTAGAGATAGAGTACATCGTACAAGAGTGATTTCAAAATTTAAGCAGGAAAGGGAGAAATATGTGAGGAGAGAGATTAAGTGATACAAGAGGAGAACAAATCAAAGAGCTACGGGCACCAAGGCATGTGAACAGACTCAACAGAGGCTGGTGATGGAAACAAGACTATGATTCTCCCCCACATTTTTGCATGGAAATCAAATTGATTTGATTCCTCCTCCAATGTATGGTCATTATATCAACAAATACAAAATAACACCCCAACGCTCACAAACCCACATAATTAAACAAAAAGATTGATGTTTTATAAGATTGAAAGATGAAATAGTGACTGATCATCAGAGCTTTCACAGAATTAATCCTATAGGCCTCGACTAAATGAGCCCAAAATCTGAACTCTAAAGGGGTATGAGAACCAAAGAAAAAAGAAAATCAAGGCTTAGAAAATTAATATTATCATCATATAAGACACAAAGAATATGAAAAAATCCAGTGAATAGAGTACATTATTTCTGGCGCGAAAGGAATTCTAGAAGCTTTGAGGGATGTGAACGCTCTGTGTTAGAGCTTAAGTCGTTTTTTCTTCACACTCTCCTCGATTGGAGTGTGGTCTTTTGTCATTTTTCTTGTTCTTCCCTTCCTGTTCTTCTTGATCGTTGTAATCTTCGTTCTGGTTTTATGCCCCCTTAGTACATTCCCAATGTACTCGGGTTGGCTGTTTTCTTTGTTTAATAAAATTTCATTACTTATCAAAAAAAAAAAATTGTTAAAAGAGAAAAACATTATAGAGCTAGATTTTTTTTCATTTTTCTTCCCTTTCTTATAATTGGCAAGCAATTGGCGAGCATCTGGGCTAAGTATTGCTATTAAACCTTTTACAATATAATCCAAAAATTATTTAGAAGAGCATATCGTGGATTGAGGACGAGAGATAACCTTCTGCATGAGATTAGTTGTTGCCTTGCCAGCTGGGAGAGCAACAGTTTCACTCAAGGTCACACAAGTTTCTTTCTGGCTCACCTCTCCGCACCTCCCACATTTCACCTAAAAAATTTAAAAATATAAACAAAAAAAAGCTTCATAATAATCTTTAAGAAGATAGTGATAATTAAGGAGTGAGAGAATTACTCATGAAACAGAAAATAACAACAGGTCTAGATCCAACTAATTTAAGCCAAACAGCATCACAAACATTACATAAAACAGAACAATACACACGTATAAACCCACATTCATATTTTTCTCCCCGTGCATACATGCATAAGTTTGAAACAAGAAATCAAAGAAACCCCCAAAGAAAAAAATGGGATAATGTCGTTTAGTGATTAACCACCTATGGTATATAGTCCATTTGGACCTCGCATACCTGTGGTTTAAAAAGTTGCACTTTACCCACCCGGGGTTAACTCTATTAGCTTCTGTAAGCCACCGCAGTGCTTGCCGTAAAAAAAGAGAGAGGGATAAATGTAGATCATATATTGACATAACAAACACTAGCTGACTATTGATAATAAGATAACACGAAGACACGCATTACAAGCTGATTCACCATTAGGAATGTGTTGCATAAGTTTGCAACTGATGAACACAATGTATGGATGTGAGTAGCAGTTAACTACAACAACAACAACAACAACAACCAATATCTAGTCCCAAAACTATGGAGTCGGCTATGGAGCCTCGACAAACTAATCAAGGTTGGCCATATGTATGAGTAGCATTTAACAATTATCTCATATTAACATAATAGTTTTATATTTATGGAATGATAAAAATATAAAAACCCATATTAACGAAATAATGTAAATTACAATGAAATTCATAAAAATGACAACAATAGCTTTACAAGGTTATAAATATTAAGGAAAAAGAAAACATGAGCAAAATGTGATTGGCTGAATTTACACTTTGAACCCAACCACAAGGTAATTGTGAGTTACAAGCTAAACTAAAATCTATGATTGTGAATTGTGAAAAGCTAAAGTCCCAAAAGAGTACATATTTGTAACTATAATGAAGTAACACAATGAAGAAATTGGACGACTAAAAGTAAAACTACAAGAAATAGTTAAGACTAAAATCCCTAAGAAATGGGACAAAGAAAATTGAAGAAGACCTTAAAGAGGTAAGAGAAGTTTGGGTCGTCACAGCCACCTTGGGGCTGAAGGTTTGTGAGATTCTCAAGCTCCGCAGTGATCTTCAGAAGGTAGTTCACCATTTTTGGATTTGGGCGTCAAATTTCAAGCCCTCTCTCTCTCTCTCTCTCTCTCTCTCTCTCTGCTTTTTATTTTGTTACTGAATGGTTCTGTTTGTGAAAGTGAATGGGGATTTGGGCTTTTATTTTGATGGGCAACACATGAATAGAGCACTTTGGATTGGGCTTTTACTTTCATTCTAGAGCCTAGCCCATGAATACAACTTGGGGTTTGTAAAGAGCCTTTATTTGTTGTTCGACAAAGAGAAACTCGTAGAGACGCGCCTAAATACACTCAAATCTATAATATGCCCTTAAGTATCATTTTATGATTGAATGCATCTAAATTTACTTTCTGCAAGTGTTGTAATTTAATCGCAAATTTACACCCAAATATGTAGTGAAATTTTCGTTGTGTCCGTAGGCAAATTGATAGATAAAGGGTTCAAATCCCAAATACCAAATATTATAGAGGGTGTTAATAAACTCAATAACATTGTGTTGCTATTTGAATCTTGATTTAGGAGAATCTGAATTTGGATCCCTTCTCATTGAAAATAATAATAACAAGAATAAAAATAATAGGCCATAAGATTTTCCTTATACTACCCAAAAAAAGAAAAAGAAAAAAAGTGTTGGTCATCAAAATGTATTAAATGTTCAATTTTACTATCTAAAAAAATGGATTTTCATATGTAAATAGGTACAATTTAGCTTTTAAAATTTCTAATTGTATCAATTTGATGCTTCTATCTATATGCAAGTTGAAGAAATTGTGGACATAACATATGAAGTGTTGACTATTTGAAAACAAAAAGAAAATTTAATTTTTTTTTATTCTAAGTCATGTTGAATCGTTGTTTTTAATATGATATTTGCCTTTGATCAAAGGAGAGTTTATTATGTGGATTTCAATTAGCTCAACTAGTAAAATTTATTATCATTAAATAAGAGATATGGTTATCCGTTGTTACATTATTTACTACATATTAAAGGTGCTTCAGTTTCTTTTGTATTGCCTAGACAGGAGTCGGGCCCTGCTTGTGTCATGTGTAAGCCTTTAAAAATAATGATTTGATACAATTACCTACAATCATTTCTAAGGCCATTGAGGATTCATTCATATCTTCTTCTAAAGTTAATGTTGTATTTTGAAATTGGAAGATGTAAATGAAAATTTGATGGTTGGAAGGTGAATCATGCAAACTTTGTGCATGGATATTGGATATATATCATCTTTTTCCCGTTAGCATGATACCACAGTGTGCTTCTATAGTTCAAATCATATTTTACGTCAGAATATTGCAGAGATAGATACAAATGAGAACAAGTTTTTCTCATGGTTTGGGATTCAAAGGCATGGTCTTTTTTATAGGAGTGGCTCTCATTTGTTCTCAGGTGGTGGAGGGTAAAACATTTTCTAAGCAGAAGGTTTTGGAAGTTGAAAGGAAAATAAACCACCTGAGAAGGCATGCATTAAAAAGTATAAAGGTATACACTTTTTCTTGTTAAATCTTCCTTTCTTTGGTGAAATCTCTCTTAAGTTCATAGCCAGACTAGTTGAGAAGTGCTTCCAGAAGCAAACCATGAATATGTTTGCTTTATTTATTGTTTCAAAATATGCATCATGCAAGTAAGAAGAGGAAACATGAAAACAAAAAGAACGAAACTCACAACTATTAAAGTGGAAGGAAAGTAAAGCTATTATTTTTAATTTGTAATATTCCTAGCATTAATCTTATGTGGAGTCATTGAAGATATATTTAATTTCAATTTGATCCATTTCATAGTTTAGACTAAATTTGACAATATAAAGGTATACAAACTGTCATGTCATTTAATTTTAAATAACATGACAGTCTTCTGGACACTATTAAATTACTAAAAATAAAATCTTGACCATGAAATAAAGGTAATAGAGAGAAGAAGTTGAAATTGAGATAATATTGTTCTTAATTATACTGGTGCATGTAGAGTGCAGATGGAGATATTATTGATTGCATTGACATTTATAAGCAGCCAGCTTTTGATCATCCCGCTTTAAGGAATCACACCATCCAGGTCTGCCAATTTTTTCTTTCTATAATTACATAAATCTCTTATTCTTTTCTAGTTTTAATTTAGATGACACTGTCACATTAAGATTATACACTACTGTTTACACCCAAAAATATTTGATTCTTAACTTCTTATATCAGATGACACCCAACTATGATCCAACTGAGGCTAAAACAAGAACAAAATGGGATGAAAAGCACTCTTCCATGACTGTGACTTCACAACTATGGCAGAAAAGTGGAAGTTGTCCTAAAGGCACAATCCCGGTTCGAAGGATTCGAAAAGATGAATTACTTAAAGCTTATTCAGTTGAACACTATGGAAGGAAGAAACCGAGCTTTTCGCATCAAGTTGCTCAGTCAAGCGACAGTCAGAATTCAAACTTTCAACAAATGAATCACTCAGTGAGCCTCACTTGCACGATTTTTTTGAGTTAAAAGTTTTTTGTCCTCTATATATTTTTTTATGAGAAATACTAGTTTCACGTGTACACCTAGTTGCATGCATCTTTACACGCACTTGAAAATTGCAGTGAAATCGTGATCTAAAGTCACGATTTTGAGCTTGGAAATTACTTCTTGTTATGAGTGAAAATTGTGTTTATTTTTATAGGAAATACTAGTTTCACACCTACACCTTGTTGCACACATCTTTACACACACTTGAAAATTGCATTGAAATCGAGGCCTGAAGTCATGATTTTGAGCTTGGAAATCGTGGCTTTAGTGCAATTTTCACGTATATAAAAGTGTGTGCAACAAGGTGTGTATAATAAATATTATCCTATTTTTATGAGTAATGTTAGGGATACCACTTTTGACATAATTTTATGCCACAACTCGTCATGTGACAAGTTGTGGTATACAGGCGAGTCATGGCACAAAGTTATGCCAAAAGTGATGTCCCTAGCATTATTCTAGTTTTATTCTACTAGATATTTTTTTTGACGTGATATTCTGCTACTTTTTATTATTGCTCCATTGCTTTTCTCACTCAGCATATTATGTGAATCAGAAGGCAATATTGATTACAGAAGGTTATAGCTACTCAGGAGCTAAAGGAGATATCAAAGTTTGGAATCCTAACGTTGAGGCTGACGATGAGTACAGTACTTCTCAAATCTGTCTCTCCAATGGCCCTTACTATAATTTTGAAAGCGTTGAATCTGGATGGGCGGTAATTAGCATAAACGCTTTAAATTTCTAGAGCATCTTTCATTGCTACATATATAGTTGTATTATACAAATTACCATGTGACACGTGAATCTTTATATATCTGGAAAATGTTAAAGCAATTATCATTTAATTTGAGAACTGACCATGACCTAACAACAAATAAATGTGATTGGTGTCCTATCAACAATATAACATACAAATATTTGAATTTTATGCAATAAATTTATGGTATCCACAATTTTAATCTGTAAGTATTTTACTTTTTTAGGTAAATCCGAGTGTATATGGGGACAGACAGACTCGTTTATTTGTATATTGGACGGTAAACGTACAGCAACCATTAAGTTAAAATAACATGGAGCTCTGTAAATTTGAAATGATATATTTCTGAAGGAATTATCATTCAATTTATACATACTTTTTTTCCTGTGTGCAATAGGCTGATGCTTCAAAGACAACAGGTTGCTTCGATCTCACTTGTCCTGGTTTTGTTCAAACCAGTGATATAATTGCTCTTGGCGCAGCAATATATCCAATTTCACTGCCTGGTGGACTCCCATATCAAATAACCATTTACATTTTTAAGGTTAGCAAATGAATGTAATTCATTTTCATAATTTGGTAAATTACAACTTGATCCCAAAAGTTTGATAGGAAATAGTGAATTTAATCTTAGCCAATCTTCTAACACTTGCATGCATCTCTTTCTTAATATAAGTAGGGGCCTAACCTAACACCTAAGATTTTTAACGATGTGTTGTTATCATGATAAATTACCATTGGATTTCAAAAGTTTAAACTAATAGGATAACATGAATTCAAACACTTGATCGATATTCTATTAGAATCAGGATACCAATTGAAATGCGTTCCATCAATTGAGTGGAGACATAATTCAAATTTATAACTACATGCTCTTATACAATGATAATTAAATTATTAATTGTGCCAAAAATTTAAACTATTAGGAATTGTTAAATTTAATCATTTTACAAATATTCTAACGATTGCTTTTGACTTCAGGATCCCAGCACAGGCAACTGGTGGGTGCAATATGGAGAGAAAATCAACATTGGTTATTGGCCACCTGATTTATTCAAATCTTTAAGCTTTCACGCAGAAACTGTGGATTGGGGAGGTGAAGTATACAGCTCCAAACTGCGACATACACCCCACACTGCAACAGCTATGGGAAATGGAAACTTTCCCCTTCCTTATCTGTGCAATTCAGGCTGCATAACACGAATGCGAATTCATGACAATTCTCCAACCTTGAAGTTCCCTGATTGGGTAGAAACTTATACGGATGAGTACAACTGCTACGATGTTAGCTATGTTGGAGATTACGTTGAAGATCCTGAATTTTTTTATGGAGGGCCTGGTAAAAATTATATTTGTCCTTAAGGACTTGTAATGGCTAGTAGAAGGGAATGGTTAATATAACAATTTTCTAGTGCTGTTTAATCATATGTAATATGCTGAAGTTGAAGTACAATCAAAATCTAAATCAAATCTAAATTAGCTTCTTGTTAAAGTTTAATTTTACACCTAGTGTCGATAATGTATGCATTCAGTTAATTAGTAAATGTTTCCATATGAATGCATTACAACCTAGCGATTATGATTGTGTTATATCAATATCCAAGACTACCATTTGTAATTTCATAAACATGTATCTAATTGGAAAAAGTGCAACTATTTCCTTCTCCTACGACATTGTAATTTCTTGGTTGGTAATTGTTCTCTCACACTTCACGCTTGTTGATGTAGACTCCAAACACATTATGTGATTTACGTCCATAATTTCACACATTTTTTTCACATTTTTTTAATTTATTGATATTCATATTTAAAACATGAAATGGGTGATAAGTACAAATAACATACAATAAGAAGTGTGTGAAAATCAATGCCCCTTTTTTAATTCCTAGACTAGTGTTTTTAGAATGCAGCCTAAATTTGTGCCATGAGCCTTGTAGTTTAATTAGTACCTCCTAGTATTTCTGAATAAGAAATTCAAGATTCAAATCTCATCTCCTCCATTGTTGTAAGTTGTAACTATCATATATATATATATATATATATTTTAAATTGCAACCTCAGTTTCCAAAACCCCAAGCAAAAAAATAACACTCCTAATTTGGAATTTCCTTAAAAGCATAGTGACAGGAAAAATGCTAAAAGCCTAAAAGAACTACAATCAATTTTAATATTACAAATGAGTTACAAACTATCGTGATAATAAATGTGATTGACATCATTTCGATGATATAATAAATGAATGTTCAATTTATATATTTATGATTGGTGGCACATTAATTTATGTAGCAGAACATATAGGATCCTAGATTTCTAATATCATAAAACTATCATCAATTGATTACCAAATTAGATGGAGGAGTATTTACCATTTGTATTTTGTTATAAAAATCCTAGATTCATAATATCATAAAACTATCATTAATTGATTGCCAAATTAAATTGAGTATTTATTATTTGGCTTTTGTAAATGAAAACCCTAAAAGTAGTGATAAATGTGCACTTAATGCATTATTAAGGCCAAAATACACTCTTAATCCCTCCATCCCATTTTGTTTGGTATGTTTAGAAAAGGATAAAGTTAATAGATGCCCTAAGGGTATTGGTTAAAAACTATTTTAAGAAACATTTTATGGGAAAATGATAAAGCAATTAATTTTTTTTACTGACTTTTTATATTTCATATAAAAGTTGTGTCAAAACTTTCCTAAAATTGTTTATTAATAATTTCCCTAAGGCACCCATTAATAATATCCTTTAAAAAAAATTCAATATTTTAAGAGAATGTCATTTAATGCATTGTCAATCTTTAATAAGTAACTTAATTTAGTAAGCGTCAGAATTCAAGTCTCTAGGAGGGAGCTTCCCATACATATACACTAATATTAGACTAGAGTTAAATTCTATCTTGTATCAAAATTTGCCAAAAGAACCCATATGGAAAAATGGAAACTTTAGAAGGATAGAATACCATTGAAAACTAGGCAACATTTTATTAAGAATTAATGTTTTCCTTCTCTAGGCCAAACTAACTTATAAATCTCTTTTGGTTTCTTGCTACTCTCCATATGTGTAGTTTTTTTGTTTGTTTGAGAGAGAGAGAAAGAGAGTATGGAGAAAAGAATTACTTTAAGGCTTTTGTTTGTGATAGCTTTGCTTGTTTTAAGTAGTATAGATGTAGAAGCTAAAGCTAGAAAAATTACATCAGAAGTCGATAGAAAATTGAAGCTTCTCAACAAGCCAGCAGTCAAGAGTATTAAGGTATTTTTTTTTCTACTAAACTTTCCACTATCCTCCTATACAAAGAAGCAAAGACACCAAAAGTCAATTGATGTCTTGGCTTGATGATTAAGAGAAATCTTCACAGAATATATGTCATGGGTTGAAATTGTGTTGTAATTATCAACCAAAAAAGAAAAAAAAAAAAGGAGCATAGACACTTTGAAATTTTCTCTGTCTTTGTTCAACACGTCAAGGGAAACTCCTACATGCGTGTTCATGTTGTGTGTAGGAGGAAAATTATATCTAAATTTTGATTTTATTTCTAAATAATTGGATAATTATTATTTATTTTAAACTTAAAATAACCATAAAATATGCCTATTAATGACTAAAATCTATCTTTTTATAGAAACAATTACACACAGACACACAATGAAAATGGAATGAGGTTCTAACATAAAGACAAAACAACAAGAATCACTCAAAAGTTATGGTAATAGAACTATCTAACGATGTATATTAATTAATTGTGATATCCCCACTGTCTCATTCTATTATTTTTCAAGAATTTTGTATCTTGTGTCGTGTTTTGGCGCGTCAATGCTTATGTTTCTACTCTACATACCTGTTATAAACATTTAGGACATGTTGGTTATGCGGTAATTAGATCTCATGATAGAATAGCAATTCTTGTATAATGGCTATTTAGTTATATAGTTGCATCTTCATGACAAGGAATAGTTATGACTTAGGATTAGCTATTACATAAATTGAGGAATAGCTATCACTCTCTAAAGAGAGTTATTCCTTAGTAGTGACAATTTTATAATAAAATATTTTAAAATATACAACATTTCCATATGTACAACTAATTTTACAACCAAACATATGAACTATGAATAGGAATTCTACTATAACATATTTTATTCCTGATAATTAATAAAGATTAATATTCTTTATAATAATAATAATAATAATAATAATAATAATAATAATAATAATAATAATAATCCTATCGTAGTCTCCCTTTAGTGTTCCAAACATACCCTAAATTATATCTCTAACCTCACTCTCAAACGTAGGTTTTGGCCAAAAGAAAATAACTTGGGATAGTTCCATGAATTTCCTTAATTTCTAATCTATGCCGAGATTTGGTCGAACCCAATTCTATGCCTCCATTTCACAAATTTTCTTCAAAACCATGCCATTCGAACACTATGACATATAAAATTGAAATCCTCCGTATGAAAAATCTCATTTAGAGATATACCCATGTGGCTTTGTCACATTGAAATATCTTATCCATACAATTTTTTTTTTTCCATAGATTAGAGATTGTAAATCGGAGCAATTCATACCTCATGGTAAAATGTGGCACAGGGCCAGCCTTTCCACTAGGCCAATTAGGCCATTGTGTAAGGCGGGAAGTGGAAGGGGGACCCCAAAATTTTGAAAAAGAAGGGGTAGTAAAAAATAAATAAATAAAAAATTTAGTTTCTGATGAAACTACAAAAAATCTAATACATCCTTGTGACCAAAGAATAAAAAATCTGAAATATCCTTGTAAACATTGGTACCCTAAAAAAATACTTTGGTCTAAACAAAATCAATTATCCCATAAATATCATCCTTAACTTCTAGACAAATAAAAAATTAAATGGGTAAAATGCAAATTTGGTCTAAAAAATTATTCACAAAACAATCTCAAATAAAAAATCTCGAATCCCTAAAATTTACTCATACCTTTTCTCTCTCTCACTCTTGCTCTCCGCCTCTCTTTCACTCAGCTAGATGATGATAGTTTGCAAAAATATTGTCTTAAACCTGAATATTTCCTTAAATATGATGTTTATTATAATAATGATGGTTTAGATTTATTTTTAGAGTTAAAAGTTTTAAAATTAATTTTACAAATAAAAGAATATACTCCAATTGACATACTAAATTATACAAAATGTTAGGTTCATTTCCAAAAATATGCATTGCTTATAGAATTTTACTAACAATACTTATTACAGTTGCTTCTGCATAAAATTTTTTTTCAAAATTAAAATCAATAAAATCATATCTAAGATCAATAATGTCTTAAGAAAGATTTAATGGATTAGCTATACTATCCATTGAAAATTAGATATTAGAAGAACTTGAATATAAAAATTTAATTAGTTGATTTGCATCTCAAAAGACAAGAAAAATAAGTTTTCAATGAAATATATATTTTAAATGAAGAGGATTCTAATGCTATTAACAAAGTACGCTGAGCATTGCTTTAGAAAATTTTCCTTTACTTTTTTGTTTCCTTATTGGTAAATGATGTACTTCAATTATAAATGAATAAAGCTTTCTATCTTTTAATTAAAAAAAGGGGGTTGCTAAGTATTTGTGTTTCTTACTTCTTATAGAGTGAAGATGGAGATATTATTGATTGCGTTGACATCTACAAGCAACCTGCTTTTGATCATCCTGCATTAAAGAACCATAAAATTGAGGTACTTTTTCTTTCATAACCTTATTCTCTCTTCATGTTAGATTATTTATTCAAAATATACTTATATGTGTGTGTGACGCAACAAAATGACCTTATTAGTGAAATTATAAGAGAAACTCTAGGGCATCTAAAATCATTAATTCCTTCTATGTACTTCTAGAATTGGATTCAATTATACATATTATTCACTTTACTTTCTTTGATTTTCTTCAATACTTAGCTCACATGCATACTCACCATTCTAATGATTCACCACTCAAAATCAACAATTTCAGCAAGTTTTAATAAAATGTGTGGTTGTAAAAGAACTCCTAATACAATGTTTCATGTAATTTGCAGATGAGACCGAGTATTAGTTTTCCATCTGACACTACTACAACTGCTAAAAACGAGTCATCCCAACGAGTTCTGTCGCAAATTTGGCACAAGAGTGGAAGTTGTCCAAAGGGAACCATTCCCATTCGCAGAATTACGAGGCAAGAATTATTGAGAGCTGCCTCCATCGAGCACTTTGGAAGGGAAGGCCCACGGTCTTCTTTTGTTGCAAACACAACAAATAACCAAAGTAGTCATATTGTATACCGTAACAATGGCACAGAAGTCAACGTCTTTCCTTTACCCGACCACTCGGTAATTATAATTTATAAGAGCCTATATATATATATATATATATATATATATATCTTCTTTTGCCATAGACATCATATATAGTTCTTTTCACTAGCTTTGTGCTAATGCCTAATGGACATGAGCTCAACACAGTTGGATTGCACTTTTTTTTTTTTTAATTTATTAAAAAAAAGTGCAATCCAACTGTAAAAAAAAGTGTAAAATATTTTACATTTTGATTAGATATTATTTATTATCATAGATATTTAGTTTATAATTTTAAGGTTAAAAAAATTTTAACATTTCATAGATGAAATAGTTATACACAAAAAAAAGTTATTGAGTGTTGTAATGTTAACAAAGATTTATAGACTAGGTGTAACTTGAATTTGACTATTAATATGTGTGTGAGTAGATTTGAAGATGCATGCAAACACATCAATGGATGATTTTGAATTTTTATAAAGTTTTTCTATGGAAGATATTATCTCGGGAAAATATGTATTATTTTGTTAAGGTGTCTTCCCGATTGCCTGAAAAGATTTTGTCACAGTATCTATTCTAATGCTGCCCTGAAAAAAATGGAAAAAGAAAGTATTCGACATGCAAGTTTGTTCCAAAATATTTATTTATTTTTTTTAAATTTGAAATCATGCAATTAGTTAATAAAAATTTTCAGTGAAGAAAGCATCCAACATGCAAGTTTGTTCCAAAAGATTTCGTGCTTTAAAAAAAAAAAAAAAAAAAAAAAAAAAAAAGACAATTTTTATTTTATTTTAAATAATTGAAATCCTGCAATTAGTTAATATATCTGTTCATGTTGAAATTTGTCATTTTTTAAAATTATGCTGATTTTTTTTGTGATGCTTGTGAACCAGACTTCATATCTTATTACATTGGGATATAGTTATGTTGGTGCTAGAGGAAATATAAATATCTGGAATCCAAGAGTTCAATCGCCCAATGAATACACTACTGCTCAAATTTGGCTTAAAAGTGGCCCTGGAGATAGTTTTGAAAGTATTGAAGCAGGCTGGATGGTTGGTTCATTAAACAAAACATTAACCCCATTTTCTAGTACATATCTAATGCACATGGTATTAGTCACATTTTTTTAACCTCAAAATTTGGTAATATTGTTTTCTCTTTTTCTAGGTCAACCCAAAGTTATTCAGTGATACACAATCTCGAATATTTATACGATGGACTGTAAGTACATTTTGGCTAAGCCAAAGAGGGGAAAGTGCAATCTCAATTATATTTTTGACACTTTATGTGTGAGTTTTCACAAAGATTCATGTAGCTCAATTGGTACATTATGGTATTTTTAATGAAGACATTCCAAAATCGAATCCCCCCTCCCCTCTTATAACTATCAAATTTATCCAAAAAACAATTGTGAGTTTACACTAACAATCTTAGTTTTCCTCTGGAAACATATATCAATTTGTTAACAACATATTTTAAGTTATTCATTTATTCATTTTTACTTTTTTGCTTAGCTGGATTCGTATCAGAAGACAGGCTGCATTAACCTCATTTGCTCTGGATTTGTACAAACTAGCCAAGGGATCGGATTAGGCTCAGCTATTCAACCTACATCACAAAGTCGGGGAGACCAATATGAGGTCAACATCCAAATTGACATGGTAAAATATATGAATGAATCTCTATCTCTCTCTAAACTTTATAGTTCTATATCTATTAAATGACACTTCCTTGTATGGTTCAATACATAAGATCAGATATAGCCAAGAGTTTTATATTTTATATGACACTTCCTGGTATTTTGGTATTTCCAACACAAAACCTATCCCACCTATTGAATTATCAAAAAGAAAAAAAAAAAAAAAAAAAAGAAGAAGAAAAAGAAAGAGATTTGATCACATAAATGAAGGGAATTATTAAAAGATTTGTGGTCGACTTGTGTGTACAATTCTCATACATAAATATACCATTTTTTCCCTTCTCTCTCTGAGTAAATAATGATATGTATTATGTAATGGTTTGTTTAAAATCCAATGTTTTTGTTTTAGGATCCAAATCAGGGAAGATGGTGGCTAAGATTTCAAGACGTTGTGATAGGGTATTGGCCCTTCGAAATCCTAACATATATGCAACAGAAAGCCGTATTAGTTCAATGGGGAGGGGATGTTTATAGCAAAAACGTGAAGGGAGTGAAACCCCACACTACAACAGCCATGGGGAGTGGAGATCATGCATCTGCTTTGTTGGGAGCAGCTTGTTACATTAATAAGCTTAGAATTGTGGATTATTCTCTCCAGTTGAAGTACCCTGAATGGGTAAATACTGATTCCGAGGAACCCTATTGCTACAGCTCTCTTAATTACCAAAAGAGTCTTGCATTTGAGCCTACGTTATTCTTTGGAGGTCCTGGTCGAGGTCGTTATTGTCCATGACAGTAACAAAATATAGATATAACTTAGCTGATGCTTTCCACACAAAAGGTGTGGATAATTATATCCCCAATTGTGTAATTGTGTGGCATTAAGCCATTTTTGGCTTTTCATCGAAGAATTTGAGAAATGAAGGGGTAAATTTCAAATTAGTTTCCAATCTCGCTGTATGTTAATTTGGTTCCAAATGTTTTAAATGTATTATTTTAGTCCCTACTTTTTTTGATATTGTGTTAAATTAATTCTTCCAGTTAAGTGATAGATAGAAAATACTTACATGGTTAACAGTTAAAATAAAAAATAAATTTTTTACAATGTCCTTGTTCAAAAGAGAGTTTGTGTATGTTACAATTAGCTAAACTAATAAAATTTCTTTTTATCGAATAAGAAATTAGTCCCTACTTTTTTTGTATGTTACATTCATTTGCTTCTACTTAGAATGCATTTGGTACACTAAGTGTAGATTACATTAAGAATAGTAATTTTTATTACTAGAAATAAAAGACGTTGTAATGGAATATCTATTACTATCCATAAGTTTGGTTGTTACATATAGATATGGAAAGCTTGTAAAATATAATGTATAAGAAAACTTTATATTTTTAGAAATACATTAAGTATATGTTTGGATAATTGAAAACTTATTGCGTCTGCATTTTACCTTTTTTATTTTTTTGGAAGCTCATTCCAACACTTTAGAGAGATTCCAGTGGGTCCCGTGCACTGTTCACGAGACCCACAAACACCTTTTTCCAACAACACTTTCATTAAAAATGGGTCTCTCACGGCATTATTTACACATTTAAAAATTATTTTGCTACAGTGTTTTCAGTTTTAAGCAAAATGAGCGGTATCCAAACGGACCCTAATTTTAAAACTTATTATATGCACCAAGGAATAACACTTACATCAATTTTAAAAAGGAATAGTCATTCTTCAATTTAAAGAATAGCTATTTCAATATAATAACTAATCCATATAATAAAGATGCAACTATATGACCGAATTGATATTACATATGAATAACTATTCCATTACAGATTTACAGGAGCTATTACAGCATACCAAACGTACCCTTATTGTTTTCTACTCTTAACACACTAATGTCTATGGTAGGATTAGTTTCTGTTAGTTAGCCAACTAAGAGTAAGTCTAGTGCCACAAAAATTTTCACTACTTTTACTACAACTTGTTTATGTGGTGTGTTGTAAGTGGTGCAAATAAAATAGTGGTACATATGAGTCTATGATTCCACCACTCACGAGTTGCCACATGCTAAAGTTATAGAATTAGTTCGGCTACTAGACTTACTCGCCCACTAGTGTTAACGTTACTTGGAGGAGATCAAACGTTCCAGTCAAAACTTAAAAGCAAAAATTAAAAAAGTAATAAAAAAGATGTCACAGTCACATGGCTCTTTTTTTTTTTTTTTTTCTTCAATCCTTGGGTGTGAATGTCTGATCTGATCACGTGCAAAGCCTTTTCACACCTCTTACGCTTTTCTTTCAGCTCCGGCTAGTTGTTTCCGTTGTGAATTTGGATATTTTGATTCTTGGTTAGCCATATAGTAAGGAGATAAATAGACATGTATCATTTGTTGAGTGAAGGAGTAGGGACTAGGACAAAGACCTTGAGACAAAGGATGCGCATTCCCTCCATCCTATTATATTTGGCATCTTTTAGAATTTTTTTTTTCTTCAGAGAACACCATTTGATACATTAAGTATTAAGGCTTGGTTTGGATAGAGAGGACTGTGTTCACGTTTTGGTTTTGTGTGTTTTAGATTTTTTTTTCCTACGCATTGGTTTCAACCAGGGGACAAAATTACTGTTCATCCACTGTGCGATACTGTTCACGTATTGTGTGGCACTGTTTACGTACTGTTCACACACTTTTCAGCCAATTTTTCATTAAAAATGGATCCCACGGTACTATTCACACATTTAAAATTATTTTGCTACAGTATTTTCAGTTTTCAGCTGTATCCAAACGGACCCTAAGTAACTTAGTTTTGGCAAATGAACCTATATGAAAAGTTAGTAACTTTTGAAGGATAGAATTAATACCATTGAAAATTGTGCAAGATTCTACTAACAATTAGGTTACGTTTGGTACACTTTATAACCCCAGTCTACAACTACAAAGATTAGACCCTTTTGTAGTTGTACTTTGGTTATGTAATGTATTATAAACTCGGTTTAAAACACTATTATTACTTTCGTTTGTGTTCTAATAAGTATTACTGTTTACTAAAAAAAAGAGTTACGTTTGGTACAGTGAATATGGATTACAACAGGAATGGTAATCTTTATTACCAGGACTAAAATGTATTTTAATGGAATAACTATACATATTCACTAGTTTAGTTGTGAGTTGTAACATTAGAATAAAACTTATGATCTATTTTAGGAAATATCACATTCATACAATTATATTACTTAGAAAATAATATATTTTAAATTTTAGAGAGATAAGCTATTTTTTTTATGATTTTTCATTTCCATAATTGTTAGGTGGATATGGAAAGTTTATTTATTTGGAAATATATTAATGTTAGAAATTATTACATTTACTAAGGAATAGCTATTACAACCTTCTTAGAGAGGAATAGTTATTCCTCATTTTAAATAATAGTTATTCATAAGAAATGACTATTCTCTGTAATAAAAACATAACCAAATTATTGAATAACTAAACCATAGGAATAGCTGTTATATTACAATCTACCAAACGTGCCCTTAATATTTTTCTTCCCTAAGCCAAACTGACTGATAAATCTCTTTTGGTTTCTTGCTACTCTCCTTACGTATAGTTTGTTTGCTTGAGAGAGACAGAGGAAGAGAGAGTATAGTTTGTCCCTAAGGCTTTTGTTTGTGATAACTTTGCTTGTATTGAGCACTGTAGGTGTAAAAGCTAAAGCTAGAAAATTTTCATCAGAAATCAATAGAAAATTGAAGCTTCTCAACAAGCTAGCAATCAAGAGTATCAAGGCATTCCACTATCCTCCTATACAAAGATGCAGAGACACTATGGGTTCTAGTGAACTCAATCAATGAAATCTCTTTTATCATCTAATAAGAATTTTGGGATTTGAATCTCGCCTACACCAAGAATCAATTGGTGTCTTGGCCTGATGATAAAGAGTAATATCACATAATCGATGCCATAGGTTAAAATTATGTAGTATCTATCAGCCAAAAAAAAAAAAAAAAAAGGAGCATGGACACTTTGAAATTTTCCATGTGTCTATGTTCAACACTTCAAGGGAAACTCCTACATGTGTGTTCTTATTCTGTTAGGAGGAAAATAATATTTAAATTTAGAATTTAGACATATTTATAAAAATTTGGATAACTATTATTTATTTTAGTAACTTAAAATACACTCACACACAAGGGAGGGGGGAATGAGGTTCTACCACAAAGGAACACCACAAATTTCACTCAAAAACCATGATTATAGAACAACCTAACGATCTATCACTTTTCTATGCCCCCCCCCCCAAAAAAAGGAACTACCTAACAATATATATTAATTAATTGTGATATCCCCATTACCTCATATTATAATTTTTCAAGAATTTATGTGTATTGTGTCATTCCATGTTAGTCCCCATGTTTCTACACTACATATCTATTATAAATATTAAGAGCATGTTTGCTATGCGGTAATTAGATCTCATAATGGAATGGTAATTCATTTATAGTAGCTATTCAATTATTTGGTTGTATCTTCATTATAGGGAATAGTTATTACCTAAATAGAGAAATAGCTATTACTTTCTAAAGATAGGTATTCCTTAGTAGGTGTAACAACTTTTTAAATTAATATATTTTCAAAAATACAAAATTTTTAAATGTATCATCTTTTACAAGAATTCCATATGTAACAACTAATTTTACAACCAAATGTATGAACTATGAATAGGAGTTCTATTATAACATATATATATATATATATATATTTTTTATCCCCGATAATAAATATTAATATTATTTATAATAAAAAAAGATAAGCGATTAATATTCTTATCATAATCTCCTTTTAGCGTACCAAGCATACTCTAAGTTATTTGTCTAACCTCACTCTCTCATGTAGTTTTCGACCAGAAGAAAATTATTTTGGACATTTCCTTAATTTCTAATCTATGACAAGATTTGGTTGAACCCAATTCTTTAGCTCCATTTCACTTTTTTTTTCCCTCTAAATCATACCATTTGAACACTATGACATCTAAAATTGAAATCCTCCAAAAAGTGGGACTGATGAATAGTACCAAAAAGTGCAG
This sequence comes from Castanopsis chinensis, assembly GCA_032878915.1. NCBI lineage: Eukaryota > Viridiplantae > Streptophyta > Magnoliopsida > Fagales > Fagaceae > Castanopsis > Castanopsis chinensis. The sequence continues at coordinate 1,746,159 of JAVQMG010000127.1, forward strand.
TGGGACCCATGAATAGTAGCAAAAATAAGCTGAACAGTAAAATAAGCTGGCTTTTTAAGCTGGAATCAAACGCACACTGAGTGTAGATTACATTAAGAATAGTAATCTTTATTACTAGCAATAGAAGACATTGTAATGGAATAACTATTACTATTTATTGGTGCAAACACCATAATAATGTAAATAACACAAAAGAAAAATTGAATAATACTTCTGAATATTATTAATTTAAAGAGAAAAATTACATAACATTATCTGGACTGAGGCGTGGCACTTGCTCTCTTTAAGGAAATTCAATCTCTTGGTTGGCTAAACTTTGTAATCGGTGCAAATCTTCTCTGACTTGTCCCCCCCGGGATACAACAGCCCAACAAGTGTCATACGGCTAGAACAACCTTTGCACAAAGTGTCCAAGCCCAAAGCTCCACTAGAAAGAATACCCTTCCTTGCCAAGAACCTCTCTATTTTTTTAGTGTATATTGCAGTCACTTGGATTGGGTCTAAATAAGTCTATTTATAGGCTCAATGAGCCTCATGAAATAACTACCCAAATTAATTTGATTAATTAGGTCTATTATTATGATGTAGTGGGTGTCACAAGATTAATTGTTCGATATTAATTTGATGGGCTAGAGTTACACAATTAAAGGTGAGATAAGGAGTTTGAAGAATGACTAAGGCCAAACGGATTGTTTATTAAGTAGGTTAATGACTCTTCATATTCTATAATAAGAACGGAGTATTAATTCGGGTCAATATCAGAGTCAATTCACATTAGCCCATTAATCACCACAATTAGAAGGAATAAAAAAGTCTCTCTCCTTTTCAATGTGGGATTAAACATTTTTACTAACTCCTCATCTTCCATATTCACTCCCACATCTTTACATTTATGTTGTAATATTTATTTATTTTAATTAATTAATATTAAAATGCTCCAACAATCCCCCACTCATTTTAATATTAAAATTTTTAGTTAAAGAGAGATTACCAGGGTAAAGACGAGTCATTATGCATAATGAAGGTGTGCTCTGCTTACATAAGCAAGACAACCCCATACTCTCAAATATCCCAAATTTGGCTTATGTCCTTTTTACATCTCAAAAGGTGTGGTATGTGACTTTTTATGTGGCACTCTATTCAAAATATGACATGTAGCTAAAATAGCTCCACCCCCAAAATGTAAAAGTGCACCCGATTCAATTAACATGGCATTTGTTAACTCAATTAGAATTCTATTTTTTCCTTGAGCCACACCAGTAGAAGCAGGTGAATATGGTGCAGTAGTTTCATGGATAATTTTCAAAGACTAAACACATGAGTTAAACGCACTTGATTCATACTCATGGCCCCTATCACTTCTTATTCTTTTTATTTTTTTACTTAATTGATTTTCTACATCTTTTAAAAAATCTTGAAATTTTTCAAAAGTATAACTTTTATTTTTCAACAAATAAATAGTTTTATATTTTGAGAAATCATCAATAAAAGTGATAATATATCTATTTCCCCCACGAGTTAAAATTCCCTCAAATTCACATAAATTGAAGTGAATTAACTCAAACAATTTGGTATTTCTATCAACACTTTTATGAGGTCTTTTTGTAATCTTAGCTTGACTACAAGTTTCACATTTTTCAAAATCTTTGACAGTCTTGGAATTAATCCTAAACTACTCATGATTCTCACATATCTACTATTTATATGACACAAATGAGCATGCCAAAAATTAATAGAAGAAAGCATATAAACTGAAATGGTGGATGTTTTTTTATTCTCAACATTCAATGTAAAAATTCCATCATAAGCATAACCCTTGCCCACAAATAATCCCTTTTTAATGATTACATAATTATCAAATTTCATAGTTTGCTTGAAGCCAGTTTTGTTAAGCAAAAAACTTGACATCAAATTCTTTCTCATAGACGGTGTGTAAAGTATATCTTTCAATGTTAGCACACGTCCAAAAATGAATTTCAAATCAACCTCACCACTCTCAAGAACATTGTTTTTGCTAGAGTCACCAAGCATAACAATTTTTTCTTCTTCAAAAGGAGTGTACAACTTGAACCAATTTTTTTTCATAGAAGACGTGCCTATTAGCACTAGAATCTACCCAACACTCTTCAACATATTGCACCATATTGATGTCTATAATCATAGCCACTAAAGGCTATTCAATTACATTAGTCTGCAGGACAGATTCATGTTTCTGAAATTTGCAAAATCGAGAAATATGCTCACTCTTGCCACAGACAAAACATTATTTATTAGATTGATCTTGTGAAGGAGGTCCTTAGTTCTTATTGTAATTTTTATTCAGGTTTCCCTTCCTTGAGGTCTATTATTATTTTTGAAAACTTTTTTTTTAGGCTTTAATGAACCCTTTCTAGGAAAATGATTTTTGGACATACTATTATTAGCTGAAATAAATTTTACCTTTGTGGTAGAATTACCATTGCTATCTTGTGTCATGAGTGCATCTTGTCCTTTAGCCTCCTCCTCCACACGGATGCATGTGATCAAAGTCTCCAAGAATGTCTCCTTTTGTTTGTGCCACAAAGTTTTTTGGAACTCCCTCCAAGATTGTGGTAGTTTATCAATTCTGCCAGCTACAACCAAATTGTCTCCAATCTTATGTCTTCAGATCTCAATTCTGCCACAATCATTTGGAAGTATTGTGCTTGATCCACCACCAATTTTCCATCCATCATTTAGTAACAAAAAAATCTACTAGTAGCATACTTCTTTTCACCAGCCTTCTCGATATCATACTTGCTTTGCAAAGCTTCCCAAATTTTCTTGACAGAATTATAAGTTGTATCATTATAATCATAGAAATGATCATCAAGACAATTCAAAAGATAAGAGCAACAATTATATTCATCTTTTGTATACTTATCTATTTTTTCTTGATGAAGACTAAATTCTTCCTCACTCATCTCATCGGTAGAAACTTTTGATGGATTCTTTTCAGTGAAGATGTAAGCGACTTTGAGAAGACTCAAGTAGAAGAGGACATTTCCTTTCCACCTCTTTAAGTGGGCTCCTTTAAAGCGAAAGGGCTTGTTGAGATCTCCAACATGCTCATTTGGTTTCTCTTGTGTAGGCTCCATGTATTAAATCTCCTTAAAATTGTTAGTGCAAACACAATAATAATAAAAATAACACACGAGAGAAACTGAATAATATTTTTGAATATTATTAATTTAAAGAGAAAAATTACATAACACTATTTGGACTACGGCATGGAACTCGTTCTTTTTAAGGAGATTCAAGCCCTTGGTTGGTTAAACTTTGTAACTGATGCAGACTTTCTCTGACTTGTCTTCCCCAAAATACAATAGCTCAACAAGTGCCACATGGATAGAACAATCTTTGCACAAAGTGTTCAAACCCAAAGCTCCACTAGAAATAACACCCTTTCTTGCCTAGAACCCCTCTATTTTTTTAGTGTATATTGCAATCACTAGGATTAGGTCTGAATGAGTCTATTTATAGGCTCAATGGGCCTCATGAAATTACTATCCAAATTAATCTGATTAATTAGAACCATTATTCTGATGTAGTGGGTGTTACAAGATTAATTGTTGGATCTTAATCTGATGGGTTGGAGTTACACAATTAAAGGTGAGATAAGGAGTTTCTGAAGAATGAAAAAGCCCAAACGGATAGTTCATTAAGTGCGTTAATGACTCTTCATATTCCATAATAAAAACGAAGTATTAATTCGAGTCATTTACTCACCAATGTATATGATAATTAATCTGAATGGGTTGTCAAGTAGGAGGATCCAAGAGGCTGATTCATTTCTATATTTGACACCTCCCCCTTGCACGCGTATCTAACCCAATATCTGAGTCAATTCATATTAGCCCATTAATCACCACAATTAAAAAGAATAAAAAAGTCTCTCTCATTTACAATGTAAAATTAAACATTTTTACTAACTCCTCATCTTCCATATTCACTTCTACATCTTTATATGTTGTAATATTTATTCATTTTAATTAATTAATATTAAAATTCTCCAACACTATCCATAATTTTGGTTGTTACATATGGATATGGAAAGCTTGTAAAATATGATGTATAAGAAAACTTTATATTTTCGGAAATACATAAATTTTAAAACTTATTATTTGCATCAAGGAATAACAATTACATCAATTTTAAAATGGAATAGTTATTCTTCAATTTAAAGAATGGTTATTTCAATATAATAATTAATCCATGTAATAAATATGCAACCAAATAACTGAATTGCTATTACACATGAATAATTATTCCATTACAAGAGTTATTACAGCATACCAAACGTACCCTTATTGTTTTCTACTTTTAACACTCTAACATCTCTAAGTAGGATTAGTTTCCGTTAGTTAGCCAACTAGGAGTAAGTTTAGTGCCACAAAAATTTTCACTACTTTGGCCACAACTTGCTTATGTGGCATGTTGTAAGTGGTGCAAATAAAATAGTGGTACATATGAGTCTATGATTCCACCACTCACAAGTTGCCATATTGTAAAAAATATAAAAAGAGAGATTATTAGATCTTTTTTTTTTTTTTTTGTTATTTCGGTCCGGTATGAAGTTTTCGGCCGAAATCTGATTTGCTTTCTGGTATGACCGAAACGACCCAGTATAGCCGATATTTAAACTAGTATGAAACAAACACATTTCTGCACCGTCTCAAGTGCCGGTACGAAATATTCCAGCCATACCGGCCGGTACGGTACGAGATTGACTCCATTGTTAATTAGAGCCATATAGTAAAGAGATAAATAAACACATGTCATTTGTTGAGTGGAGGAGCAAGGATTGGGACAAAGACCTTGAGACAGAGGATGCGCATTCCCTCCATCCTATTATGTTTGGCATGTTTCAGAAAATTTGTTTTTTTTAAGAAAACACCATTTAATACATTGAGTATTAAGTAACTTAATTTTGGCAAATGAGCCTATATGAAAAGTTAGTAACTTTGGAAGGATAGAGTTAATACAATTGAAAATTGTGCAGCATTTTATTAAGAATTAGGGTACGTTTGGTACACTGAATGTGAATTACAACAAGAATGGTAATCTTTATTACAAGGAATAACATGTACTGTAATGGAAAAACTAAACATATTCATTAGTTTGGTTGTAACTTGTAACATAAGAATAAAACTTATGATCTATTTTAGGGAATATCACATTCATACAATTATATTACCTAGAAAATAATATATTTTAAATTTTAGAGAGATAAGTTATTTTTTGATGATTTTTTATTTCCATAATTGTTAGGTGGATATGGAAAGTTTATTTATTTGGAAATATATTAATGTTAGAAATTATTATATCTACTACGAAATAGCTATTACAATCTTTTTAGAGAGGAATAGTTATTCCTCATTTTAAAGAATAGCGATTCATAAGAAATGGCTATTCCCTGTAACAAAAACATAACCAAAATATTGAATAGCTAAACCATAAGAGTAGCTGTTACATTACAATGCTGATTACAGTCTACCAAACGTGTCCTTAATGTTTTCCTTCCCTAAGCCAAACTGACTTATAAATCTCTTTTGGTTTCTTGCTACTCTCCTTACGTATAGTTTGTTTGCTTGAGAGAGAGAGTATGGGGAAAAAAATTACTCTGAGGCTTTTGTTTGTGATAGCTTTGCTTGTATTGAGCAGTGTAGGTGTAAAAGCTAAAGCTAGAAAATTTTCATCAGAAATCAACAGAAAATTGAAGCTTCTCAACAAGCCAGCAATCAAGAGTATTAAGGTATTTTTTTTTTTTCTATTAAACTTTCCACTATCCTCCTATACAAAGATGCATAGACACTATGGGTTCCAGTGAACTCAATCGATGAAATCTCTTTTATCATCTAATAAGAATTTTGGGATTCAAATCTTGCCTACACCAAGAATCAATTAGTATCTTGGTCTAATGATAAAGAGCAATATCACGTAACAGATACCATAGGTTAAAATTGTGTAGTATCTATCAACAAAAAAAAGAAAAAAAAAGAGCATAGACACTTTGAAATTTTCCATGTGTCTGTGTTCAACACGTCAAGGGAAACTCCTACATGTGTGTTCTTATTGTGTTAGGAGGAAAATAATAGTTAAATTTAGAATTTAGATATATTTATAAATATTTGGATAACTATTATTTATTTTAGTAACTTAAAATAAGCATAAAATATACCTATTAATGACTAAAATCTACCTTTTTTTTTTAAGAACCAAACATACACACACTTGCAAGGGAGGGGGAATGAGGTTCTAACACAAAGGAACACCACAAATTTCACTCAAAAACCATGATAATAAAACACCCTAACGATCTATCACTTTTCTATCCCAAAAAAAAGAACTACCTAACAATGTATATTAATTAATTATGATATCCCCACTGCCTCATATTATAATTTTTCAAGAATTTATGTGTATTGTGTCATTCTGTGTTAGTGTCCATGTTTTTGCTCTACATATCTATTATAAATATTAAGAGCATGTTTGCTATGAGGTAATTAGATCTCATAATGGAATGGTAATTCATTTAGAGTAGCTATTCAATTTGGTGGTATCTTCATTATAGGGAATATTTATTACCTAAATTGAGGAATAGTTATCACTCTCTAAAGATAGGTATTCCTTAGTAGGTGTAAAAACCTTTTAAATTAATATATTTTCAAAAATACAAAATTGTTATATGTATCATCTTTTACAAGATTTCCATATGTAACAACTAATTTTACAGCCAAATGTATGGACTATGAATAGGAGTTCTATTATAACATACATATTTTATTCCCGATAATAAATATTAATATCCTTTATAATTAAAAAAAAAAAAAGGATAAGAGATTAATATTTCTATTGTAATCTCCCTTTAGTGTACCAAGCATACCCTAAGTTATTTGTCTAGCCTCACTCTCTCACGTAGTTTTCAATTAAAAGAAAATTATTTTGGACATTTCCTTAATTTCTAATCTATGACAAGATTTGGTTGAACCCAATTCTTTGCCTCCATTTCACTTTTTTTTTTCCTTCTAAATCATACCATTTGAGCACTATGACATCTAAAATTTAAATCCTCCATAGGAAAAATCTCATTCAAAGTACCGATGTGGCTCTGCCACAGTAAAATATCTTATTCATACAATTTTTTTTTCATAGATTAGAGGTTGTAACCCAGAGCAAATCATATCTCATGGTAGAATGTGGCATAGATTATAATTGTCAATAGGCGAGCACATCTAGGGTGGGAAATGTCAATAGACCAAAATTTCTATTGTTTTGAGAATGTAGATTGTATAATTCCCATACATAATTAACCATGATGTGATATAAAGTTTAAAATGCATATTGAAAGTTGTCTTGTTTATTAAAGTCTTATATGTATAGGAGTGCATCACTATTAGTGCTAGTTATCGAGATATTTTTGTGATTATTAAAATATATTTCCTGGATCTAATAGTGTACATATATTCACATCATTTAAAATTTTAAATGAGTACACAACACAAAATACATCTTTAAATTTGTAATATTTAATCCAAATATACTTGGATTCATTTTAAATGAAGAGGATTCTAACGTTATTAACTAAGTATGCAAAGTATTGCCTTGGAAGATTGCCTTTACTTTTTTTGTTGCCTTATTGCTAAATGATGTACTTAAATTATAAAATGAATAACGCTTCTATAAATTATAAAATTAATAAAGCTTCTATCTTTTAACTTTCATCAAAAGGGGGTTGCTAAGCATTTGTGGTTCGTATAGAGTGAAGATGGAGATATTATCGATTGTGTTGACATCTACAAGCAACCTGCTTTTGATCATCCTGCATTAAAGAACCATAAAATTGAGGTACATTTTCTTTCATAACCTTATTTTCTCTTCATATATATTAGATTATCTTTTAAAAATATACTTATATGTATGTGTGATGGAACAAAATGAACTTATTAGTAAAGTTATAAGAAAAACTCTAGGGCATCTAAAATTATTGTCTCCTTCAATGCACTTCTAGAATTGGACTCAATTTATATATAATATTCACTTTACTTTCATTGATTTTCCTCATCAATACTTAACTAAGCTGACATATATACTCACCATATAATGTAAGAGAAATTATAAGCACACAACTTTTATACCACAACTCTAATGTGATAAATTATGAGTAATCGGAAAAAAAATGGTGGACTTAAATTAAAATGATGCTTCACCTCACAATCAATCATTTCAACAAGTTGTAGCATAATATAAGAGAAATTATAAGCACACAACTTTTATGCTACAATTCCGATGTGATAGATTGTGAGTATTGAGAAAAAAATGGTGAACGTATATGAAAGTGATGCCTCACCGCTCACAATCAATCATTTCAACAAGTTGTGGCATAACGTGTGGCCGTAGAAGAACTCATAATATAATACTTCCTATTATTTGCAGATGAGACCGAGCATTAGTTTTCCATCTGATACTACTACAACTGCTAAAAACGAGTCATCTCTACCAGTTCTGTCTCAAATTTGGCACAAAAATGGAAGCTGTCCAAAGGGAACCATTCCTATTCGCAGAATTAGGAGGGAAGAATTACTGAAGGCTGCTTCCCTCGAGCACTTTGGAAGGGAAGGCCCGCGGACTTCTTCAATTGCAAACACAACGAATAACAAAAGAAGTCACTTTGTATACCAAAATAATGGCACTAAATTCCAAGTCTTTCCTCCACGTGACCACTCGGTATAATATAAGAGCCTATTGATAAATATATATATATATATATATATATATATTTTCCATAGACATCATATAGTTCTGCACTTATGCTAATGGACACGAGCTCAGAATAATTTGATTACAATTTTTTTTTACATGTTGATTAGATATTATTTTTTATCATAAAATTATAATTTTAAAGTAAAAAAATATATATAAATATTTTATAGATGAAACAGATACACACATAAAAAGTTATTGAGTATTGTAATATTAACAAAGATTTAGACTAGGTGTAACCTGATTTTGACTATTAATGTTTGTTTGCTATATTTAAAGATGGATGCAAACATATTACTGATCAATCAAAGATTTTGTTTTTTTATAACAGTTTTCTTTGGGAGATATTATCTCAAGCAAAGTAGGTATTATTTAAGTAATGCTAGTGATACAAATATTTTTATAAAAAATTTTACAAACTGCTAATACTGCCACCAAAAAAAGGAAGAAGAAAGCATCCAACATGCAAGTTTGTTCCAAAAGATTTCGTGATTTTTAAACAACAAAATTTTTCAATTTTAAATAATTGAAATCTTGCAACTAGTTAATAAAAATGTTCATGTTGAAATTTTTCCTATTTTCAAGTTATATTGATTTTTTTGGTGATGCTTGTGAATCAGACTGCATATCTTCTTACAACTGGAGATAGTTATATTGGTGCTAGAGGATTAATAAATGTCTGGAGTCCAAGAGTTCAATCTCCTGATGAATACACTACTGCTCAAATTTGGCTTAAAAATGGCCCTGTCGTTACTTTTGAAAGTATTGAAGCAGGCTGGATGGTTGGTTCATTAAACAAAACATTAACCCCATTTTCCAGTACATATTTAATACACATGGTATTAGTTACATTTCCCCCTCCCCCCCTCAAAATTTGGTAATACTGTTTTCTGTTTTTCTAGGTCAACCCAAAGTTATTCAGTGATACTCAACCTCGAATATTTATACGATGGACTGTAAGTACATTCTTGCTAAACCAAAGAGGGGGAAATTGCAATCTTAATTGTATTTTGATACTTTGTGTGAGTTTTCCTAAAGAGTCATGTAGTTCAATTAGTACCTTGTGGTGTTTCCAATGAAGACATTCCACATTCGAATCCCCCTCCCCCGTTTTGACTATCAACTTTTTCCAAAAATAAAAATTTGAATTTTAGATATACAAAAATTACAATTATGCAACACTAACAATCTTAGTTTTACTCTGGCAACAAATATTAATTACCTAAGAAAATATTTTAATTTATTTGTTTATTCTTTTTGTACTTTTTTTGCTTAGTTGGATGGGTATCAAAAGACAGGATGCATTAACCACATTTGCTCTGGGTTTGTACAAACTAGCCAATATTATGGATTAGGTATTCCTATTCAACCTACATCACAAAAAGGAGGAAAACAATTTGGGGTTGACATCCGAATTAACCAGGTAAAAAATATGAATGAATCTCACCCCCCCCCCCCTTCTCGCTCTCTCTCTCTCAACTTACCAACATCATGTGGCATATTGTGTCCTAGAAGTTATGGTTGCTCCTAGTATCTTTCATCTCCTTGCAATAAATGGTTACTCTCTCTTGCTAAAAGGTAGTTACCCTTTAATAAAGATTTTTAAATGCCCCCCTCGCATGTACGTTCTTGCAAAAAGAAGGGAGGAAAAAATGGAAAAGGAAAAAAAAAAGAAAAAAAAACAACCATTGTACGCACATACTAATTAGTAATTAATGCAATGCATGGAAATTTTGTTGACATAATATGATTTTTTTTCTATCTTTTATCTTATGTTTAAATATGAAATTTGATAACTATAAGAGTTGTTAAAATGAATTTATTATAATTGTATCCGCATATGAAACTATATACTTTTGAACTATTTGAAGAAAATATGGTGTCAAGATTCTAATAGATGGGTTTGATATGAATAAAATTTAAATTCAATTATATATGTGTGTGTACGTGTGTGTGTGTATATATATATATATATATATTAAAAAAAGGAGATAAAAAAAGTTAGAATATAAAACTCTTTATTAAATAAAGCTAAGAGCTTTATAGTTCAAGTAGCATTTCCTGGTATTTCCAATTGAGATGTTTAAATCCTCCCACCCCTCTTTGTTGAATTATAAAATAAATAATAAAAAAAGATTTGATCACATAAATGCAAGGGATGGAGTTTTTTGTTTTTGAGAAACTAGGGGATAGAGTTTGTGCTTGACTTGTGTGCACAATTCTTAAACATAAATATACCATTTTTCCCTTTTCTCTTTGAGTAGATGATGATATGTAATGGTTTGTATAAAATCCAATGTTTTGTTTTAGGATCCAAATCAGAGAAGATGGTGGCTATCACTTGAAGATGATGTGATAGGGTATTGGCCCTTTGAAATCTTCAATTATTTGCAACAGAAAGCCCAATTTGTTCAATGGGGAGGGTATGTTTATAGCAAAAACATTAAGGGAGTCGCACCCCACACTACAACAGCCATGGGGAGTGGAGATTTTGCATCTGGTCTGTGGGGATCAGCATGTTACATTCGAAACGTTAGAATCGTGGATGACTCTCTCCAATTGAAGTACCCTAAATTGGTAAATACTTATTCCGACGAACCCAATTGCTACAGCGCTCTCAATAACCAAACGAATCCTGCACTTGAGCCTATTTTCTACTTTGGAGGTCCTGGTCGAGGTCCTAATTGTCTATGAGAGCAAGAAGATATGTTTATGTCCACATTTTCTATCAATAACACCTCTAAAACTTAGTTGATGCCTTCTACATAAAAGGTGTGGATAATTGTGTCTGTTTGGCATTAAGCAAACTGGTTTTTGCTTTTCATCTCAGCATTCTAAAAAAAAATATATAACTTGTTTGAAGATAAGCTAACTTACTGAGAGCCTTATAGACTATAGCTCAATTAACATCTTCTGAGATAACTGTTATCTATTTGTTTCACCTTTAGTAAATAAGTTACCAAAAACTGTGGGATACCAAACATACACACCGTATGAGTATGAATGAGTATATGAGATCCTATAGTCGTCATTTAGAAAATCATATGCTTTTTTTTTTAAAAAAAAGCATATGATTTTGTGTAAAGTTTTAGACCCGTTAACTTAATATGTTTAACCTAATATTAAGCCAAGTTGATTAACAAGTTTGTTAATTAAAACTAGGTTAAACAAATATGTGTAAAACAAATAGAATACGGAAAGTAAAGAACACAAAGATCTGATGACCCACGAAAATCAACTGGTAAAAAACCTGGGGAGGATTTAATCTAGCTATCCTAAAGGTAACACAGATCCACTATGAAAGAATTGAAATTTGTACAATACAACTTAGACCACTGACATCCTATTGCTACCTTGAGTAGAAAACTTACTACCACGACCACGTGACAACTCCGAGTCCATGGATTACTTCTTTCTTTGATCCACTGCAACCACAAGTTCTCCTACTTGTGACTTGAAGAAGATCTTCTTTAAGTTCTTTATGCAACAACTGAAATGATCGCCTAATTTTCGACATGAATCTTGATATTGATAATCCTAAGTGTGTACAAAGGTAAACACCTCTAGATCTCACAAGAGGTCCAACACATAGCACATCAAAAAATCTCTAAACCATAGCTAGGGTTTTTCTTTTTATATGTAAACTAAAACATAAAATCCTACACGTCAAACGGGTTTGGGCTGAATTAGAAATTCTGCAGAAAATTAGTTCTACACAATTCTCGATCGATCGAATCTAATTTTCAATTGATCAAGCCTTGCATAATTTTTCAATTAATTTCTGCAATCACTCAATTCCAATTTTACAATTAAACATACTTTGAGCAAGCCTAAACCTAGACTCTTTGTTTTAATCATGGTTTGCTAACACATTACATATTGAAATTCTAATACATTAGTCCCTAAAGTCTTAGAATCTAACAATCTCCCCCCTTTGGCAATCCGTGACAAAACATATCACAAAAATGAAATGCTCAAAGTTACAAATAGCCCATTAAATTTAAAATGCCTTAAACACAATTCAACTTGACTACTATCTATCAGTTGCCAATGTAGACAACAGCCACAACTGAATTAACCTATATATTCCTAAAACACTCAACAAACACATAAATGCATGTGTAAAAAATACAAGTAAACCCAAAATAAATTCTTGATTTCACAAAACATAAAATAAAAGACATATACCATGAATAACCTAATATAAATCAATAACCAATGTACCATGTGTGAAACAAGAAATAATAAAAGAAACAAAGCATAAAGCATAGTGTCTCCCCCCTAACATAAACAACTCATAAAAAGAAAATACATCATCACCAAAAAGAATACATCATGAGCCAAAAATAAAATGAAATACATCAAGAAGCTCCTAAATACAATCTATGTACTCCAAAACAAAAACTCCCCCGATCTCCATGCACAATATGTACTCCCCATTTTTATGACAAATTGCCAAAAGGTAATCAGGACTCATCATCAAAAGGAGGTGGTGGAGTAAATCGTCGAGCACCCACCAAATCAACTCATAAAGCTTGAAACTCCGTGAGCACATCCAACAAAATCTGTCCATGCGCCGCCTAAATGGTCATGACAATATCCAGCATACTCCGAATAGAAGAATCGCTAGATGAAGAAGGTGGAGGATCAACAATGACAGTAGGATTGACATAGTCCTCAGCAGTAGGATCACCAGAAAGAGGAGGCCTAGATGCATCACCTGTGGAAGACTCGACTCTAGAGCGTTTAGAGCTAGCTTTCATCTAAGTCACTCTTTGCCTAAGGAAGATGACACCTATGGGAGCTATAATATGAACAGGCTCGGATGTAGGAAAATCCTCTAAACCTAAGTCTAACAAAATCCTATGAATGAAAACTAGAAAGAAAAGACCATGAGATTTAGCACTAATCCTATGAACCTCAACTAAAGAGCTAATAAAAAGAGAAGGAAAACTTATAAGAGCATTAGTGACGAGAGCATACAAAAACGCACATCTCTCAAGAGGAATAGTGTAAAGGTGGGAGATAGGCTATATGGAATGACAAGAAATCCAAAAAAAAAAACAGATAATTAAGCTCAATAAACTCATGGGAAGTGATCTGAGGATTAGAACCCCATCAAATGGAAGTACCGGTGAGTAATGACATAATGTCATCAAAGGGAAGGGTCTCAGTGTAAGGGTACATGGGCTATTGTACCAAAGGTACACTAAGAGAAAAGGCCACTACCTGAGGTGTAATAACATACTCTTCACCCCTTATCCAACTCTTCACAAACTAAATGTTAGAATCATCGGAGTGGACAGAGAAGTTCGAATAGAACTCTCTAATCAAAGCAGCAGCAGCAGGAGGATGCTCTACATCTAAAAGAGGTAACCAACTCCTACTCTCAAAGTTCCTCCTAATCTCCCCATTTAGCTCATCTAGAATGACCTTACACTCAGCCCATATCGACCTAAAGATGTTAAGTTTCTCATAGGTTTCTTGGTTTTTCTTGATTCTAAACCTATCACTCTCAAACACAGGGGTAGAGAGGGTAGTGGTTTTCTTGTTGGCTCTAGTTTTTCTAACCATGAAGCTAAGAGAATAGAATAAAAAGAAAACATAAAACGAAGCAAAAAACCAAGGGCAAATTGCATTAGAAATGGTTAGAGCACAAAAATCTCAATAAAATATCAATCTATATGATGCATGTAATGAATACACATATGATGCATGCTCTAATGCATTGAAATTTGTTCATTTTTACTTTAGAAACCACCAATTGACTTGAACATAGAGTTTTGTTCCAAAAACCCCAAATTTTGAAAAACCCAATTTCAAAAATTAAACCAAATTGATTAATTAACCATTATACTAGTTAAGAAAAATCATATAATGAATTAATTTATCAAAATCCCAAGTCAATTTCATCAAAATAACCTCAATTGAACAAAAACCCCAATTTCACAAAGTTCCAAGCCCTAGAATTTTCAATTGTTCTTAAACCAACAAATTAATCAAACTAATGCATGGGAATCAAGTGTATAACATCTAAGAACAAAAATCCCTAAATTCCTATGTTCGAAATTTTCAAGAAAAATGCATGAAAAATGTTATTAAGTTGAAAAAGAAAGGGTAAAAGAGACTTGCAAGTACTTGAAGACAAAAACCCTTGAGAAATTTGTGGAAGAAAATGACAAAAATAGCTTAGATTGGATCGGTCGAAAAAAAGGAGTGAGAAAATGTTTGAAAAGCTTTTGAAAAAATGAAGAACACATGAAAGCAAAAGCCTTTTAAAAAGTCCCTTTTTGAAATTCGATTGGTCGAAATTGAGGTTTGATCAATCAAAAAATAGATTCGATTGATCGAGCACCAATCGAGCCAAGCAGACCTAAACTTTAAACGTATTTTCGATCGGTCAAAAAACATATTCGATCGATCGAAAATTTGGATTTTTGAAAAACAATGCAAGATTTAAGTAGGAATCACTCAAACCATTTTATTTCATGAATATGAATAGGGAAAACCTACACGGCAAAAAACCCACCTGGTGATTTTAAGGTCACCACTCCCAAAATTCCACTATTATCATAACAAACGGTTACAAGTAAAGGAATCTCAAGTACCTTATCAACCTATAGTTGAACCCTTATCCCAGTACCCAATTGGACTTGTTCTGTAGTGACAATTTCTCATTTTGATGCACGGCTCCCAAGTACGTGACTAACCAATTGCACAGATCCCAGTACACGACTTTAATTACCAACTAGAGAAAGTTGTTGGCTGCAAAGTTCTTCAATTCATCCACACGATGAAGATCAAGAAGATGCTTAGTTACAAAACCCTATGGTACACATTACACAACAACTTCTTCACAAGAGAGATGAACTAGGGCAAGAACTTTGTCTCATATCACAAATTGCTTAAACAAGTGTTTCTCAATACTTGTGCAACTTGTGTACACTTTGACGGCCCTTAAAATAATCTTTTTATATGTCTAGGGTTAGAAGAAAAGAAGTCCCAAAGACACATCTACGGATTAGAATAAAAAACAGAACTCAGAATCTGTTTTTCTTAAATCTCAACAACTAGAGGTGTCGAGGTGCTGTCGAGCTGTTGTCAAGCTCGGGGCTGAATAGCTTCTTAAAGCTCGATAGATGCAACTGTCGAGCCAGCTGTCGAGTTTTAAAAACTGGCACTTCTCAACTTGAATCTTGGACAACTTGTATGGCTTTAACACTTGATCTTAAAACCTTATTTCTTGAAGTATTAAAATCATCCTAGAGCTACCCAAATACAAGCTGAGTGCATTTTGTCAAATGATAAGCCAATTACATAAAAGAATGACATATGTTCAAAACAAAATGAAACACATACGTCCTAACAAAGATAATAGTCTATAATTATTGGTTACTAATAACCCTTAAAAGCCCAACAGCTATATTATCAATTATTGTCTAACGACTATTCTTCTCATAATTGCCCAACGGCTATTTTCATTTTAATTGCCCAACGGCTATTTTACTCATAAATTTACAACGGCTAGAAAACAAATAAGAATAAAAGTGTTTGGAACACACCTACATCAACAGAAATGTTGCTCGACCACATTGAAATATCATTCAAAAAAAAAATTTATAGATTAAATGTTGTACCCTGAAGCAAATATATCTTACGGTAGAATGTGGCAGAGATTATGAGTGTCAATAGGTAATACATCTGGGGGGGGGAAATGTCAATAGGCCAAATTTTCTATAAAAATAATATTGTATTGAGCATATAGTTTGTATAATGATCATAAACCATGATGTGGTATAAAGGTTAAATATGGCATTGAAGTGAGAAAATGCAAACAGAAAGTCATCTTGTTGATTAAAGTCTTATGCATGGCATTGCATCAATGTTAGTGTTACTTATCGATAGATTTTTGGTATTATTAAGATTATATTTAATTTCCTAGAACTGATAGTGTACAAATTCTTATGTCATTTGAAATTTTAAATGACATAGCACAAAATACACCTTTAAATTTTTAATATTTAATATAAATCATAAATAGATCCATTTTAAATGGAGAAGATTCTAATACTATTAACCAAGTATTGCAAAGCACTACCTTAGAAGATTTGCTTTTGCATTTTTGTTGCCTTGTTGGTAAGTGATGTACTTCAATTACAAAGTAATAACGCTTTCTATCTTTAAAATAAAAACAAGAAGAAGAAAGGATTGCTAAGTATTTGTGGTTATTATAGAGTGAAGAATTAGAAGTAGCCCTGGAAATGATTTTGAAAGTATAGAAGCAGGCTGGATGGTTGGTTCATTAAACGAAACATTGACCCTATTTTTAGTACATATTAAAGCACATGATATTAGTCCCTTTTTTTTTAACAAGATTCAGTAATATTGTTTTTTTCTTTTTCTAGGTCAACCCAAGTTATTGAGTGATACACTACCTCGATTCTTTCTACGATGGACTATAAGTACATCTGTATCGATCCTAAAGAGTGAAAATCTCATTCTCAATTATGTTTTTTATGCTTTATGTGTCAGTTTTCAACATAGAAACAAGTCAAATAACAAATACACAAGTATACAAAGACAATCTAAGTTTTTCTCTACTTTTTTGGTTAGTTGGATGGGTATCAAAAGACAGGTTGCATTAACCTCATTTGCTCAGGGTTTGTACAAACTAGCCAAATGATCGCAATAGGTGCAAGTGTGCAACCTGTATCAAAGAAACAAGGAAAGCAATATGAGATCAAAATCCGCGTTAACAAGGTAAGGAAAGCAATAAACAAACGATCGCATTAACAAGGTAAGGAAAATCTCTCTCTCTCTCTCTCTCTCTCTCTAACATCATGTACTATACTATACTATACTATCTTGCTTCCTATAAATTATAGTTGCTCCAAGTATCTTTCTTGTATTTGCAATATAAGTGTTTACTTTCTTACTATGAGGCGGTTTCCTCTTTCCTAAAGACTTTCTAAGGGACACCTTACACGTTTTTGCAAAAGAAAGGGAAAGAAAACAAATAAAAGAAACCATAATTTATATACACACATATGTACTACATTAATCAGGAAATGCACAAAAAATTATGCAATGCATAAAAATTTATTTTAGGACCACAATTTTTACCACATCATTTCTCAAAATTATTCTATGTGGTAAATTGTAACTAATTGTCTACCACCTTTATATAAACCTACCAAATTTTCTCCACTACTCACACTCTGCCACGTCAAAGTTGAAGCAATGTTATGATCTTAGATATTCTCAAAATTTTAACATTCTATTATACTTTTCTTTTTCATTTTTTGTTTAAATATGAAATTTGATAATTTCGGTAATCATTAATTGAAATTTATTATGACTAGGTTTATTAATGACCCATATGAGAGAAGTAGAAAGAAATATATATGTGAGTACCATCTCTTAGTGTCAGGTTTCAGGTGGTTAATTATTCCTTCATAAAAGATTTTATATTTGATTAATTTCTCAAGTTCTCCTTAAAAAAAAGGGCAAAAAAGGTAAAGAAAATACAAAGAAATTAACCATAATAAAAACTGAAAGATGAGATCAAGAGACTGGGATATGAAACTTCTCTTTAATATTAAAAATAAGTTTTTTTTTTTTTTTTTTTATGTGGCTACGAGAGTATGCAACATGGCCTCTATACTTGACAAAGCCAAAATGGGCAAATGCCCTTTTCGCGCAAAAAAAAAAAAACATTATGCCCCATTTCCCAAACTAATTAGGGAAATACCCATCTTTTGAAACTCGATTTTTTTCAAAATCGAGTTATGCCTTATAGCGATGTTTTAAGGAGCTTATAGCGACGTTTTAAGGAGCTTATAGCGGCGTTTTGGTGCTTGAGCTTTTACAAAACGCCGCTATAAGTCCTTAAAATGTCGCTATAGGGCTCCAGAATTTTTTTTTTTTTTAAATTCAATTTTGAGAAAATCGAGTTTCAAAAGAAAGACATTTTCCTAATTAGTTTGAGAAATGAGGCATTTGCCTCTTTTTTTTTATGCGAAATGGGCATTTGCCCATTTTCGCCTACTTAACAGCCCATAATATATAAGAAAATTAGAAATAATATTTTTGGGGAATACACAAAATAGTTGCTTTAGTACTTTCAAAAAAAAAATTGCTTTAGTAATACTAAAATGAAGAAAAGGAAAGATGAAATTCAAAAGATATATAAGAAATGTTTGCGGAAATTGAGGAATTCGAGAAACATACTAAACTTGGGTAATGAAATAATTATAATGTGATTATAATTTTGATCTTTAATCTATAATTTGCATATTATAAAGCAAAGGATTACTTTGAGAATCACTTAAACAAATTATTCCTCAAGAAAAAGTTCCTTTGAATCAAGCTGATGGAGCAAAAAAAACAAAAATAGAAGCAAATAAAAATTAACATCAATAAAAATAATTAAAAAAAAAAAGACAGACATATCAATATTTAAGAAAGTAATAATTAAAAAAGACTATGATTTCAGATAAAATAGAATAAATAAAAAACACATATAAATAGCCAACTCTACCTAATCGGTTGAGGATCCGTAATCGGCCCAAAAATTTTGGAATTAAATTAAGAGTGTGTTGTTGTTGTCAATTAAAATTATTAGTTGAATTTTCTTAATTCACAATTTCACATTCCATTAGGATGTGGATCAACACAAGTTTCACATGGTATATCTTTTTTCAATAATACACTCCTCAATATATTGCCATTCAATATTTATATATATATATATATATATATATATATATATATATATATACACATACTTTGATAGCTATATAAAGAAAGAAAGAGAGAAATGATATATCCACAACATTTTTACAACAAATCCTAAGTGGCAAGTTGCTACCGATTATTAATTAGTAACTGTTATCTTCTTAAATTATTTCATTCATTTATACCATTTGCACTACCTTAATTAGATGCCTAGATCAATTGACTCACATGTCGTTTTAACTATTAGACCTACTCAATTTCATCTATGGTGAATGAACTGATGTAAGTTCTACTGTTTTTTATCAAGGCTTCAATGGGAGGACACCATCTTGTCACTACAAAAAACGCGTTTTGTAGCTGCGTTTTTTAAAAACGCAGCTACAGGGGGTAATTTGAACTGTGTTTGTAGAAAACGCAACTCCACCCCTGGTTTATAGCCGCATTTACTAAACGCGGTTATAGATCAGGGGTGGAGCTGTGTTTCCAGATGTTGAGGCTGCGTTTAGCTGGGAAGGATTGGAGCTGCGTTTTCTTAAACGAACCTTAAACATATCTAGAGTTGCGTTTAATAAACATAACTTCAACATTTATAGAGCTGCGTTTATTAAACGCAGCTTATATGTGTCTTGAGTTGCATTTAATAAACGCAATTTCAATATTTATAGAGCTGCGTTTAATAAACGCAGCTTATACTAAATGAAGCTGCATTTTATTAAATCATAACTTTTCATTTGCCCTCATCTTGTGATAATTAAATCATAACTATTTGTTTATTTTTTCAAAGATCCAGCTGAGTAATTAAATATATATATATATATAAATACTATGGTTGCTTAATTTTTTTTTTTTTTTTTTTACCATGATTTGGAACCAAATTCTTCATGGATCTAGGTCTACAAGATATTAATTAGCGTGGTGGATATAATGATTATGAACCAAATTCTGCCACTCTTAAGGAATTAATCAAAAAAAAATTCTGTCAAGAAATTAATCAGTTACTGTGGCTCATGAAATCAGAGCATGAGGAGGGCTACCGTTATATTCTGCAGCCAGGTAATGAAGTAAGGACTAACTATTCTTAACTGATAGACATTGTACTCATGTGTCACCGTATTGGTTGTAAGTTAGAACTTAGAAGTATCATGAAAAAATGTATGTACGTGGAACTACAAAAGCAAAAAAGTTTAAAGGCACTTTTTTTTTTGGGAGATGGAAGTTTAAAGGCAGTTGACAATATAAAAAAGCAATACAAGCATGTAATTTAAATTCCTGCGGATACACATTGGTTGTATTTGTATAAGCCGTTGTAAAACTGTGTTTTAAGTTTAAAAGAACCATTTATATAAATAAAAAATAAAAAAAAACACTATGAGGAGTTATTGCCAAAGAGAATTTTAGTTAGTTTCTCAAAAAAAAAAAAAAGAGTTTTAATTAGGTTTTAGAAATGTTTATTTAAACTCTCAAAACACCTAAGAGGACCCATTATCGTGGGTTCCAGCTAGCTTAACTGGTAAAATCTCTAATGGTTGTATAAGAGATCTAGAGTTCAATCTCCGTCTACACCAAAAACTGATTGGTGTCTTAGTCTGATAATAAATAACTGTTATCAGGAGTGGACGTCATAGGTTGAAACTCTCTAAAAAAAAAAACCCATTACCTTTGATATTGATAAATAGAACAGCTTTTCTAATAAATAAAAACATCGCTCAAAAAAAATAAATAAATAAATAAAAACAATGTGAAAATTGGGGCTAGGCGTCATTGCCATTAGATCGTAGTTTAATCAGAATCGTATCAACCATTTCTGCAACTGTGATATGGATCTATATTATTAGCTTCCTTTTTTATGAATACATTATTAGTATAATTACCTGTATTATTATATAGTACAATTAATTACCAGTATTATTTTTTATGAATAAAACAAGATAAATTACCTGTATTATTGTATAGTATAATATGGTATCACCTTTTTTTTTTTTTTTTTGATAAGATGGTATTGAAAAGCAATAGGAAGCTAATAATATATAATTATATATTATGAGCTTCCTTTTTTATGAATATATTGTTAGTATAATTACCTGTATTATTGTATGGTATAATATGGTATGACCTTTTTTTTTTTTTTTTTTGAAGACGGAATCAATCATCATGTATTCATTAAAACTAAATCCTGGTACATAGCTTCCAATGCAACTGGAGGTGCATCTTCCATCCAGTAAATATCCTCATTTAAGTTACTAGCTAAAACATGAGTTATCTTATTACAATCCCTTTTAACCCAGTTAATTGATACCCTCCTTAGCCCACTTATGAGCCATTGAATATCAGAAACCACATTCCCTACAACTGACAGGTCCGGACTTGAAGAGGAGATTGCTTTCATAACATTAATACTTATTAGCTTCCTATGGCTTTTCAAATAGGTCATACCATATTATACTATACAATAACACAGGTAATTTATCTTGTTTTATTAAATCTAAATGCTTTGAAAGTATATGAGAATTACTTGTTTTAATATAGTATAGAAAATAAATTCAATTTATTCTGCATAAAAACTTACCAATTTGGAAGAATGAAGCTGATTACTTCATCTACTTTTTTTGGTCCTTATCCAGTCTTGATAACTTCCTTTTTTTTTATACAAGATAGAATTTTTATTTTAACCTCATCTAAGTGTATATGTGTGTGAAGCTTCCTCTTAAAAACTTGAACTTCGGTCCTTACCTCTCACACCCTACAAGCACTTAAACTTGTGAAGTGACCAACGTACCAAAGATATGTGGTAATAATTTACAAAATAGAACTATTTTCCCATCATCAATGTAATTTTTCTGAAGATGATGCAAATTTATTGTTATTCATTATTAATGTAATAATGACGTTTCCTTTTTCCTTTTTAAACTTAATATCTTAGGATGTTCTAAGTATAAAATATTTTTAGGGCGTATATCAGTGCTACCATCAAATAAGGGGATCACATATTCACATCATCCAACTACATAATATTTTGGCCAAAATATAAAATTCAACTTCTAACTTTTAACATTTTTTATTTCAGTTCTATAAATTTGAATTTTGTCATTTCAGTACTTTAAGTTTCATTCTTTCTCAATTAAATCATCCGTCAATGTATTGTTAGTTTCTGCCGTTAACTCACCGCGTTGTTTTAGACTTAGTTAATATTTATTTATTTATTTATTTATTAATTTTAGAAAAACATAATAAAATAAAAAAGAAATCCAATTGGACCCACACGAGCCACACCTGAATAACAAATTAAAGCTGATTGCAATATTGTAGCAATGAACCTTAACAAAGCTTTCCTTCAATTTCTACAAATGGGCACTCAAATCAAAAGTAGGCCAGTCCTTACCAAACCTTCATCGTTGCAAGGTGGTCTATTTAAATAAAAAATAAAAATATAACTGTAACTTACAGTTATATTTTTATTTTGGGTATAGTGGGTTACAGTCTGTAACCCACCATACCAAAAACTCACATCATAGCACCTAGCTTCGTATCTCTACGTGGAAGGCTAAGAGGCATGGAACCAGCACTAGTCAAGCCTCGCATCATGGTGGGTCGGGTTTTTAGGGAAAAGAGATGCGGAGGAAGATGTTTGATAGTGCACTTAAAAATATATATTTTGTTATTTAAAAATATGTGTAAAAATACGTAAGTAAAAAATGTGTGAAAATATATATAATTTTATTTAAAAGTATATTTAAAAAAAAAAAAATGATGAACCAAAGAGGGCCGTGGTTTCTTAGAGTTATATAGCTGATGGGTGTTGCAAAGGGAAAAGGAGAGGTGATGCTAGAATTTTTTTTTTTTTTTTTTTTGAGAGTTTAGAAATTTGTTTGATATCATGCCAGCGAGGAATTTAATTACTTGAACGGCAATGATTGATGGGTATAGGAGGTTGGAGGGTTTCAAAGATGGGTTTGAATTTTTATTCCGGTGCTTGTGGGATGACGTATTCCTCCAATTGAATTTCTGTTTTTTTTTTTTAACTTCTTTTTAAATTAATAAATAAATAAATTATAAATATTAATTAAGGCTGTTTTGGTAAGTTAAAGGCAGAAATTAAACAACACACTGATGAATGACTTAATTAGAAATGAAAAAAACTTAAAAAACTGTAATGATAAAATCTAAACTTATAGTATTAAAATGGAAAATGGTAAAACTTAGAAAGTGAATTTTGCATTATGGCCTAATATTTTTCTTTTTGGTTTATTGAATAGTGAGCTCCAATTAATTCAATCATAAAACTTATTGAACAAAGTCTCCCTCTAAACTTCAAACTCTTCATATATTTTTATATTAAATGTAAATTTTGAAAATTTAATTGTTGAATTGCATTTTCTTACAATATCATTCATGTTTACAAAATTTCAAAAATATCGAGATTAATTGTTATGCCATCACAGAAATGTTAAAGTTACAAATTTTTGTAATTTAAAATTGTATATAAAAAATAAGTTAACGAGCAAATAGTAAATAACATTAAATTAAAATGAAATTTGATATGCTTATTAAAAATATATTAAAAAAACATAAAATTTAACAATTAAATTTTTAAAATTCACACTTAAAATATATATATATATATATATATATAAAAAGTTTGACCAATTTAAAGAAAAATTTTATTCAAGGTCAAATCAGAGATCCAGAAGCCTGGGATTTTTTGAGAAATTTCTAATTAAATGCTTGCCAACTCATGTGTTGATGGGACTCGTGATAATCTAATACCTGTGGATAATAATAATGATTTGTTTTGACTTTATATATATATATGCTATTTCAAGCGTTATATGTGTACTGAGAGTATTTTCACCAATAATTTTATAATTTTAAACTCTCAGTTTATAATATACCAAATATTAAATATTTTATTATTTTTATAATTTTTTTAATATTTTTTTTATATTCTTATTTATTTTTTTATTATTTCTCACTCTCTCTTTAAAGAAAGCAACCCCACCTGAATAAAAAAATAATATAAATTTTACAAATTGTGAATAGTACGGTTTCAAATTTGACATTACACTGCTCATCAATGTCAAATATTATGGCATTTAAAACAATTGATGAAAATGGTTTTTTAGAACTTGATGTGTCAAATGCCAAATATTTGACATTTGATACACTTGATGAGAATGCTGTAATTGTTAGTTCATGTATATGTATGAGCATCAAGAGTTTTAATTAGGTTGTAGAAATGTTTATTTAAAATCTCAAAACACCTAAGAGGACCCATTATCGTGGATTCTGGTTAACTTAATTGGTAAAATCTCTAATGGTTGTATAAGAGATCTGAGGTTCAATCTCCGTCTACACCAAAAACTGACTGGTGTCTTAGTCTGATAATAAATAATTATTATCAGGAGCGGACGTCATAAGTTGAAACTCTCTAAAAAAAAACCTCATTATCTTTGATATTGATAAATAGAACAGCTTTTCTAATAAATAAAAACATCGCTAAAAAAAAATAAAAATAAAAACAATGTGAAAATTGGGGCTAGGTGTCATTGCCATTAGATCGTAGTTTAATCAACATTGTATCAACCATTTCTGCAACTGTGATATGGCTCTATATTATTAGCTTCCTTTTTTATGAATATATTATTAGTATAATTACCTGTATTATTGTATAGTACAATTAATTACCTGTATTATTTTTTATGAATAAAACAAGATAAATTACCTGTATTATTGTATAGTATAATATGGTATCACCTTTTTTTTTTTTTTTGATAAGATGGTATCACCTATTTGAAAAGCAATAGGAAGCTAATAATATATAATTATATATTATGAGCTTCCTTTTTTATGAATATATTATTAGTATAATTATCTGTATTATTGTATGGTATAGTATGGTATGACCTTTTTTTTTTTTTTTTTGAAGACTGAATCAATCATCATGTATTCATTAAAACTGAATCTTGATACATAGCTTCCAATGCAACTGGAGGTGCATCTTCCGTCCAGTAAATATCCTCATTTAAGTTACTAGCTAAAACATGAGCTATCCTATTACAATCCCTTTTAACCCAGTTAATTGATACCCTCCTTAGCCCACTTATGAGCCATTGAATATCAGAAACCACATTCCCTACAATTGACAGGTCCGGACTTGAAGAGGAGATTGCTTTCATAACATTAATACTTATTAGCTTCAATTTATTCTGCATAAAAACTTACCAATTTGGAAGAATGAAGCTGATTATTTCATCTACTTTGTTTGGTCCTTATCCAGTCTTGATAACTTCCTTTTTTTTTTATACAAGATAGAATTTTTATTCTAACCTAATCTAAGTGTATATGTGTGTGAAGTTTCCTCTTAAAAACTTAAACTTCGGTTATTACCTCTCACACCCTACAAGCATTTAAACTTGTGAAGTGACCAACGCATCAAAGGTATGCGGTAATAATTTACAAAATAGAACTATTTTCCTATCATCAATGTAATTTTTCTGAAGATGATGCAAATTTATTTTTATTCATTATTAATGTAATAATGACGTTTCCTTTTTCCTTTTTAAACTTAATATCGTATAAAATATTTTTAGGGCGTATATCAGTGCTACCATCAAATAAGGAGATCACATATTCACATCATCCAACTACATAATATTTTGGCCAAAATACAAAATTCAACTTCTAACTTTTAACATTTTTTATTTTAGTTCTGTAAATTTGAATTTTGCCATTTCAGTACTCTAAGTTTCATTCTTTCTCAATTAAATTATCCGTCAATGTATTGTTAGTTTCTGCCGTTAACTCACCGTGTCGTTTTAGACCTTAGTTAATATTTATTTATTTATTTATTAATTTTAGAAAAACATAATAAAATAAAAAAGAAATCCAATTGGACCCACACGAGCCACACCTGAATAACAAATTAAAGCTGATTGCAATATTGTAGCAATGAACCTTAACAAAGCTTTCGTTCAATTTCTACAAATGGGTACTCAAATCAAAAGTAGGCCAGTCCTTACCAAACCTTCATCGTTGCAAGGTGGTCTATTTAAATAAAAAATAAAAATATAACTGTAACTTACAGTTATATTTTTATTTTGAGTATGGTGGGTTACAGTCTGTAACCCACCATACCCAAAACTCACATCAAAGCACCTAGCTTCGGATCTCTACGTGGAAGGCCAAGAGGCATGGAACCAGCACTAGTCAAGCCTCGCATCATGGTGGGTCGGGTTTTTAGGGTACGAGGAAAAGAGATGTGGAAGGTGTTTAATACATGCACTTAAAAATATATATTTTATTGTTTAAAAATATGTGTAAAAATACGTATAAGTAATAAATGTGTGAAAATATATGTAATTTTGTTTAAAAACATATTAAAAAAAATTGATGTACCAAAGAGGACCTAGGTTTCATAGGGCCTAGGTTTCATAGAGTTATATAGCTGATGGGTATTGCAAAGGGAAAAGGGGAGGTGATGCTAGAAATTTTTTTTTTTTTTTTTTTTTTGAGAGTTTAGAAATTTGTTTGATATCATGCCAGAGAGGAATGTAGTTGGACGGCAATGATTGATGGGTATAGGAGGTTGGAGGGTTTCAAAGATGGGTTTGAATTGTTATTCCGGTGCTTGTGGGATGACGTATTCCTCCAATTGAATTTCTGTTTTTTTTTTAACTTCTTTTTAAATTAATAAATAAATAAATATTAATTAAGGCTGTTTTGGTAAGTTAAAGGCAGAAACTAACAACACATTGACCGATGACTTAGTTGGAAATGAATAAAACTTAAAAAATTGTAATGACAAAACCTAAACTTACAGTATTGAAATAAAAAATGGTAAAACTTAGAGTGTCAATTTTGCATTATGGCCTAATATTTTTCTTTTTGGTTTATTGAATAGTGAACTCCAATTAATTCAATCATAAAACTTATTGAACAAAGTCTCTCTCCAAATTTCAAACTCTTCATATATTTTTATATTGAGTGTGAATTTTAAAAATCTAACTGTTAGATTGTATTTTCTTATAATATCATTCCTACTTACAAAATTTCAAAAATATCAAGATTAATTGTTATGCCATTAAAGAAATGTTAAAGTTTTAAGTTTTTATAATTTAAAATTGTATATAAAAAATAAGTTAATGAGCAAATAGTAAATAATATTCAATTTAAATAAAATTTGATATGCTTATTAAAAATATAAAAAAAAACATAAAATTTAATAATTAAATTTTTAAAATTCACACTTAAAAATATATATATATATATATATATATATAAAAAGTTTGACTAATTTAAAGAACAACTTTATTCCAATCTATTACGGTCAAATCAGAGATCCAGAAGCCTGGGACTTTTTGAGAAATTTCTAATTAAATGCTTGCCAACTCATGTGCTGATGGGACTCGTGATAATCTAATACCTGTGGATAATGATAATGATTTGTTTTGACTTTTAATATACATATATATATATATATATATATATATATATATGCTATTTCAAGCGTTATATGTGTCCTGAGAGTATTTTCTCCAATAATTTTATAAATTTAAAACCTCAATTTACAATATACCAAATATTAAATATTTTATTATTTTTATAATTATATTTATTTTTTTTTTAATATTCTTATTCATTTTTTTTTGTTTCTCACTCTCTCTTTAAAGAAAACAGCCCTACCTGAATAAAAAAATAATATAAGTTTTACAAATTATGAATAGTACGGTTTTAAATTTGAAATTACACTGCTTATCAATGCCAAATATTATGACATTTAAAACACTTGATGAAAATGGTTATTTATAACTTGATGTGTCAAATGCCAAATATTTGACATTTGACACACTTAATGAGAATGCTCTAATTGTTAGTTCATGTATATGTATGGATAAGCTTAAAACATATATATTAAGATGAATAGTATAATTCTTACATATATTATTTAGATATTATTAATAGTTAATTTTATATTTTTTAGCTCTTTAAAAAAATCTTGTAAGAATATTATTAGGTAGAAAATGTAAATTGTCCATTTAAAAAAAATTATGTTCATTAATTCTAAACTTTTTGGTTTTCGTTTGTAATAATTCACTTAGATGGATATTTACGATGTAATCCCACATTTAACTCCAAAATTAAAAATTTCTCTAAAAAATAAAAATAAATAATTTATGATACATGGTGTAAAATTAAACTTTAATTGTAAAATCTAATTAGATTTTTTCAAAAATTGAACTTTAATTGAAAAATCTACGTAGATTCTCTCAAAACTTTACAGTTAATATATATATATATATATATATATATATATATAGATATATAGATAAGAGCAAGCAACCTGTCATAAGTGAATCTCTAACTTAGAAAAGCCAAGCTTTAGGATCCTATCCTGCATGCCAACTCATGTGCCGAAGAAACTCATGGTAAGCAATTTAACATAATCATTAATTTATGTAAGCAATTTAGAAACATCAAGTTAATATTCAAATGTAATGTATATTTCTCTATTCTCAAATTGTTAGTCTACTATTTTCATTTTGGGATGCCTTAAAATATTGTCTTAATTTCTAAAATTAAAAGTTACTAATTTACTAACTTTTTTTAATTATGCACCTACTTTATTTATAGGAGGCAGGAGCACTTGAAAATTAAAAAAAAAAAAAAAAAAACCACAATAAATGCATGGAATACTAGGCAACTTGGAGTTTTTTTATTAGATTTGATTTAAAAGATAAGTTTGAATTTGAAGGCAAACCAATATAGTTTGTATTGTATTAGGAGTATGTTTTTTAGCTTGATTTTATTTTATTTATCGAAAAGAATATTCCGACACAAACAGTAAAATATTCAGTTGTTGTAGGAGTCCTTCTAAATTCTAATTACGTCACTCATTTTGTAAAATAAATAAGAACCAACAAAAAAAAAATTAAGAGCTTATTTTAAATTTTTGATAATTTTTTTGGGTAAATTGCAAATTACACCACTAAAGTTTAGAGATGCTTGGATTTTACATCTTGAAGTTTCAAAATTTAGATTCTACCTCCTAAAGTTTGGGTGTGTTTGAATTTTATACCCTAACGTTTCAAAATTTGAATTTTACCCCTTGAATTTTAAAGGTGTTTGCAAATTACACCACTAAAGTTAGGAATGTTTGGATTTTACATCTTAAAATTTTAGAATTTGGGGGTACAAAATTCAAACACCTCAAAATTTTAGGAGGTAAAATCCAAATTCTGAAACGTCAAGGTGTAAAATTCAAATACACTCAAATCTCAGAGAGTAAAATCTAAAATCTAAAACTTCAGGGTGTAAATCCAAACACCCCAAATCTTTAGGGATATACTTTGCAACTTACCATTTTTTTAAATTTAAACAATATAAATTTTGTATAACCTGTTTTAGGGTAATTTTGCAAACTTCTATCTCCTTTAAATTATATTTTCTTAAAAAGTTGAGTTTTCTAGACAAGAACACCAATTTCAGACAAAAAGAGTACTAGCAATATTTATGACTATTTTTTTTTTTTTTAGTATAAGCAAGTCAGGCATTTATTATGATTTTTTTTATTTATAAGGAACTATATATTGTACCAAAAATTTTAGGACCACAATTTATGCCATAACTTTTCTATGCGATTGCCTATGAGTAGTGGAAAAAAAATGATGGCTCCATGTAAAAGCGACAAATAGTCAATTATAGTTGTGAGGGCGAAAGTATCAAAGTACGTCTTTGAGCCTTGGGCCTGATCCAAGAGCGTTAACTTGTCCGAGGACGGTAGGGCGACAGTAAGGGCAACGAACTTAAAGGCCTATAAGCCCACTATCGAGGCAGAGGCTATTTAGAACGGTCCGAGGAGGGACGCATCCACGGCCAACTGAGGCAAGGGTCATGAGGTACGCCACGATGCTTAGGAGAAACCTAAAAAGCTCAATGAGTAAAGACACAATCTAGAGGGATGCAAAAAGGGAGTACGAGTGGGAGACATATCGCAGAAGATTGCTACCACCGCATTAAAGATTTCGCACTTACCCCTCTGGTCGCATTAATGAAGAAGTGATATCTGAGATGATGGTAATCAGCCTTACAGCTATTGGGGGAGGATTTCGAGAGAGTGGTGGATGGGAAAGGAATCTGCATTGATGATTCGATCAATTGGAGACCGAAGGGGAAGAAGAATATAAATAGAGAGAGGAGGGACCAGAAGTGGGGGGATTTTTTGGTCACACAAAGAGAACAACTATAAATTGTCTTTAAGAAAAAAGGAAAAATCAATACAAATAGTCCTCGGCTTACGTCCAAGGAGAGCTTATGCTACATTGAAGGCCCTTTGTTTGTGATTCGTGGATTTAGCCCAATGTCTTTGCTTTTCAACGTCCAAAGTAACCTAGGTTCCAAACCCACACTCCATAAATTTCATTGTTTTAGGCCATTTGGGCCTGCCCCCTTCACGCGTTTGGGTCCCGGTCTAAATTGTGTCCTTACAATAGTCTACCACATTATAATGGTTGTGGCAAAGTGTGTACACTAAATTGCAACACTATAATTACTTTTTTTTAATTGCATGTCAAAATTCTGATGGAACGGTTAAATATACATAAAATCTCTATAAAAATAAATAATTAATTATAGGATCGCTGGCGGCTCTACAAGCAAGCCAGGCCGGTCACAAGACCACCTTGACTTGCAAAAATTGCATATATGCACTTGCCAAAAAAAATTATGTTAAACTAATCTATTATGACCACCCTAATAAATTATGGAACACCCTAACTTGAATAACAAAAAATTGGGTTCAACAAAAATAAGAATAATGCTACATTCACAACATTTTCATAATATTTTTACAACAAATTCAATGTGATAAGCTGTTACTAATTCTAATTTGGGCTCAATGCAAATATTAATTTTTTAACTACCAATAACGGCTTTTTGCATAAGATTTTTTATAAAAATATAATGAACATAACATTACTTCAAAACTAATTTTGCCCCCCAAACATAATCCTTAATCCCTTTTATAAAATTAAAAAAATAAATAAATAACTACGAACAAAAACAAGATGAGACCAAACAACAACAAATGATCTAATTATTCAACAAAAATCCTACTATAAAACAAAAAGATAAAAATCACTAAACATTCAAATTTGTAGCTCATTCAACCTTTTCACTAAAAATAATATCTAATTTCATTTTTTCCTAAAAAATGGTAACAAGAAAAATATTGTGGTTGTCAGTTCTTCTTGATGGTAACAATGACAGTTATATTCTTTTTGGTTTTGTAGTCACAACAATTTTACTCTCCTTAGTAACTCGATTTACAATTGTAGCAAATATTTAAGTTATCGCTTTATTAGATTTTGAATAATTTAAATTTCTTAGTGACCACTTAAAAAAAATTCCTAAAGCCACGATATAGGATAGAATCTAAATATTCTAAACTCATTTTTTTTAAACATAAGTCACGATATAAACTCAATTAAAAAAAACATAAATATAAATACTGATATGTGAAATAAAAAACTTAGGGCCTAATTGGTGGGAGGATTTTTGTTTTTGTTTTCAAAAAATTGAACTTGAAACTAGTTTTTAGATAATAATTTTTATATTATATGTGCTTGGTCTCCTCTAACTATTGTGTATGATCTCCTCTAACTATCGTTAGTGGAGATCAAGCACATATAACAATAGTTTGAGATTTTAAAAAATATATTTACATAAAACAACGTGTAGAATCTGTAGATTTTTTTTTTTTTTTTGGATAATGATAAGGAATAAAGCTCAACATGTATTTTTTTAATGATAGTTTTTCAAATTTGAAGTGTTAAAATTCTTTTTATGATAAAAATAAGCTCCTTAATTTAAGAGATAAAAGAGTTTTGACAAATATGTGAGGTCCACTATTTTCAATTTATTTACAACTATATCATTAAAAACATTTTCTGTATCTTGAAAACACTTCTTTATCTATTTTTAAAATTCTATTATTAACTAGGAAAACATGATACAATTTTTTGAAGACTGTATTTATAAAATATTAGTCAAACAATAAATTCAAGCGTAAAACCCACCATTTTATGGATTGTAAAATAAAAAATTATATTTAAATACTTTTACTAAACATAACCTTATCTGTCACAATATTATGGGACTAACAAGAAGCCGAGTAGATTTCTTCCCATGTATACATGCAAAGGGACGCATAATAATTTGGGACTAACAAGAAGCCGAGTAGATTCTTTCCCATGTATACATGCAAAGGGACGCATTTTAACAAATGTACTTTTATGGAAAGTCATTGATGGCATGGAAAACTTTCCTTCTCTAGGCCAAAGGTTCTTCTTTAAATACCTTTAATTGAAACGTACGGATGCCAATCATTGTGTTATGTTTGTTAGTTTGAGAGTAACAGAGTGCTAAAATGTGGAAAAGAATAATAATGTCAATCTTTGCGATGGCTTTGCTTGTTTTTGACGGTGGAGTAGATGTAAAAGCTGAAGCAAGAAAAACTTTATCAGAAATTGATAAGAAATTGAAGCTTCTCAATAAGCCAGCAATCAAGAGCATTAAGGTATATTTTTTGATTATTTCATTTTTTTCATTGTACTTGGGATAGCTCCATGAATTTCCTTAACCATTCAAATCTATGCCAGGATTGCCTTTATTTTCAATTTTTTTTTTTTTTTTTAATAATTATGAAATGTGATTATGTGAAGGCTTTGATTGTCTTCCCAAAAAAAAATTAAATCAAATTTGTATTCTTGAGTGGTGAGTTTGGTAATACGGTATTACCTCAATCAAAAGGATTACAGCAGCTCACAACTGACCATGTCATGATTTTCCTTGTTTGTTACACTATGTTTGGTTCAGCAAGAAGAGGAGGGAAAGGAAGGGAAGGGTTGGGTTAAACAATAATTTCCTTTATTTGGTTTATGCGAGGGGAAAAAAAAAGATGAGAAATTCAATCAAATGAGCCCACATTTTACTGTCCTCACATTTTGGGCGGAAATGAAGAGAAAGACTTCAACCAAAAAATATGGGGCTTTAACACATTTGACTTTTCATGTTCTATAATTACATTTTTGCCCATTATATTTATGTCTTTCTCAATTTTATGAGGGCATATACGTAAAAAAAAAATATACACTTTTCTTTCCATTTCCTCTCTCTTTGCCAACCAAAAATAAGTATTTTCTTTTATTTTCTCTCTCCCTCCCTGTCTCCAAACAAACCAAAAGGAAATATTTTATTTTCTCTTCATTTCTATTTCTGTTCTCTTCCTCTTTTCCTTTCTCTTCCCTTTCCCTAGCTATAACCAAATATAGTGTTAGTCTTATCTATATGACATGCATCAATGTCGATTGTAGTTATAATTATATAGTGAGATATTTTGATATTATTGGTAAAGTATTTCCATTTGTGTGTTCTTATAGAGTGAAGATGGAGATATCATTGATTGCGTTGATATTTACAAACAACCAGCTTTTGACCATCCTGCTTTAAGAAATCATACAATTCAGGTACATTTGCTTTCTTAACCTTATCCTCTCTATTTCACTCCCAAAAAAAAAAAACCCTATTCTCTCTCCATAGGAGGTTATTTATTATAATAAAAAAAAAGTTAATTTTGCTACAATATTAAAATATCTTGAGTCTTGACACGATATTGTTGGGATAGAGCAGTAGAGAAGTCGAGTAAGATTTTTTTTTTTTTTAAGGAAGAGTTTGTTGATACATAGACCATTTCAACCTGAGAATTTCTAAAAGTTTTAGAGTAACTCTCACTAAATCCACCAAATTTTTTTAGAACCCTAACCAATCATTGTTTTTTTTTGAGGGGGGACCAATCATTGTTAAATAAACTATTTTGACTTTATCTTGTTATCAATAACTTTAATATTATAAAAAAATAATACTAATTAATTTTGTTTATAAATGCTTATGACCATGGGAGTTTAATTTGAAATTTATTTAATGTATATATACTTACTATATATATAATTTAATAATCCATATAACATGCAGATGAGACCAAACACTATTTTTGCCTCCGAGACTTCAACTACTAAGCATGAGTCATCTCCAGCAATGTTAACTCAAACTTGGCAAAAGAGTGGAAGCTGTCCAAAAGGAACAGTTGCCATTCGCAGAGTTAAGAGGGAAGAGTTATTGAAAGCTGATTCCCTCGAGCACTTTGGAAGGGACGGTCCACGGACTTCCTTTGCTGTAAACACATCCAATGACGAAAGTAAAATTTTTGAAGGCTTTCCCGCACCCGAACACTCGGTAAGTTAATGAACATATACATTTAGTGGCTATATTTGTGAGCAAATATTCAGTACTCTAGGAGTTACAGCGATGAGGTAAAAAAATATGATGGATTCTACTAATTGAATGTGTTGTAG
The DNA here is from genome assembly GCA_032878915.1 of Castanopsis chinensis. Taxonomy (NCBI): domain Eukaryota; kingdom Viridiplantae; phylum Streptophyta; class Magnoliopsida; order Fagales; family Fagaceae; genus Castanopsis; species Castanopsis chinensis. Next base: position 1,781,081 of record JAVQMG010000127.1, read on the forward strand.
AATTCGCCGCTACATTGCCATATTTTAGGAATATCTAATAATTTTTTTTTTGTCATAAACTTGAATAGTTTATATAGTTTTGCATGCAGTTTTGTTTCTAGAATTATGAGGAATGCGTATAATAGATTTAACCGTTGAGAAGTAACATATTCATAAAATGAGAATATTAAAATGAACAACTGAAATACACAAAAAGATGTGATTGAAATGAGGAAATTTGCTCAAAAATAGAAATGACAGTTCTTGATAAAAATACGAGAGAGTCATTTGAGATTGTTTGGTCATGCTTAGAGGAAATACGATCAATGCATTGATGAGAAAATAGTGAGCTTATTCAAGTTGAAGAACAAAAAAAAAAAAAAAGTAGGGAAATAACAAAAATAACATTAGTAAAAGTAGTAAAAAGTAACATATCAATTAAGAAAATAACAAAGAGTATGATTACAAAAAAGAAAAAGAAATGGTGAAAAAGAAGAATACATGTGGGAGATCTTGACTAATCTATTGTTGTTCTTATAAATATAGATCTAAACATTTATTCATGGACATAGATACATGGTGATTAGAGATTAATGGATGGTTTTGGATCTTTATAGTATTTACATAGGAGATTTTATGTTGGGGAAAATATGTATAATTTTTTTACAAAGGTGTATTTTAAGACATTCTTCAAAATTTACTGAGAAGATTTTGTTAGTGTATATACTTAATAGAAGAGTGGTATTGTTTTTTTTTTTTTTTTTATGTGAGAAAAGGAAAAAAATCTAGAAGAATGATAATAGGATACTACACATTTTACTAGATAATTTTTACAAACTAATGTATAGTTAATCACAAAAAGAAAATAATAAAACTGCTATCAATTTTACAATAGAAAGCTCACAGTGATATAGCAATTAATGTAATTGGTTTCATTATAAACATTTAAATTATTATTATTTTGTTATTGGTGAGTGGTGACATGTTAGCATGTAAAACTCATATCGTAAAACTTTTTAGTCTTTGTAATATCACTCGCAGGAAAAAAAAATGGCATTCAAGAAAAAAAAAAAATTTAAGAAAGAGAGGAAAAATAGAGTTTGTTCCAAAGATCTAGCGCCATCTAAAAAAAATGTTTGTACGTTTCTCTTAACAATATATAGTTGAATATAATCCAAAGGGATTTTTTCTTGAATATATTGCTGGATAGAAAATTTTTCCATGTTAAATTTTGTCCTTCTAATATTACTGTTTTGTTTGATAATGCTTTGTGAACCAGTATGCAAATCTCTATACTGAGGGAAATAATTACATCGGCGCTAGAGGAGACATAAATCTTTGGGATCCTTTAGTTGAATCCTACAACGAAATCAGTAGTGCTCAAATTTCGCTTAAAAGCGGCTTTGTTGAGAATTTTGAAGGTATCGAAGCAGGCTGGATGGTTAGTTCATAATCCGAAACATAAATCCCAATTTGTGGGTACAAGATTACACTTTATTTTCATTCTCTAGATGTGGTAACGTTATTTTCTCTTTTTTTTTTAGGTCTACCCAAATTTATTTGATACTGATGGAGAACCTCGATTATTTATACGTTGGACAGTAAGTACACTTTTACAAAATCAAAGATGGGAAATGCCATTCTTAATTATGTTTTGGTTCCTTTAATATGTGTGAGTTCTTATAATGGAAATATCCCGTGTTTAAGCCAATAATCTTATAGCTAGTTTAACTGGTAGTTTTTGGTGTCTTTAATGGAGATATCCTGTATTTAAACTTCCTTGTCTTCATTGTAGTTGTTGAATCATCCAAAAAAAAAAAAAAAAACACCTGACAATATTAGTCTTCGTGTCTCAAAATATAGCATATATGTATTAGTTTCTTTAGCCGCAATCAACTTTTTGATTTACTCTGCATTTATACGGTAGTTTATTTTGTTCTTTTTTTTTCAGGTGGATGGATACCGACGGACAGGTTGCATTAACCTCATTTGTGCTGGGTTTGTTCAAACTAGCTCAGTTATCGCATTAGGTTCTACATTTACTAATGTATCAAAGCTCCACGGACCCCAATTTCAAATCAATCTCGGCATTGACCATGTACTGCAACTCTCTCTCTCTCTCTCTCTCTCTCAAGAGATACAGGGACACGACTCTTCAAACAAATTTTTTTACAATAGCTATGGTTGCAAATTGTTAGATAATAAAGTGATAGCTGTGAATGTAATAGCTAACTAATATGACAATGAATAACAATTTGTCAACTCTACAATTTTTTTTTTTTTTTTTTTGAATTTCAACTCTTATGCCCATATCATTTTCATATTCTTTTATGTTTTCGATTTTAGGATCCAAGTACCAACCATTGGTGGCTACAGTTTTCTAATGAGGTATTAGGTTATTGGCCAGCAGAAATTCTGTACTATTTGAAGGAGAAAGCCTCATTAGTAGCATGGGGAGGAGATGTTTATAGCAAACATGTGAAGCCAGGCCATCCCTATCACACTACAGCCTACATGGGGAGTGGGGAAGCTGCTTCTGAACTGTATGGTAGTGCAAATTTTATTACAAATATTAGGATCATTGATGATTCCCTCCAGCTGAAGTACCCTGTTCCGGCATTCTTTGTTGTTGATGAACCCAATTGTTACTCCGCTTTGATTTACAAAGAGCATCGTGATAGTGAGCCCTATTTTTACTTTGGAGGGCATCCTGATGACAAATGTGTTTATCATCAAGAACATCTAATAAAGCGAAAGATGATCTCATGACACTGTCTTATGAAATAGCACCATGTTCATGAGAGCAAGAAAGTTGAAAAAGTTGTATTTCTTTTTTTTCTTTTGGTTAGAATACATCCGAGGGGGAATTTGAATTTATCTTCATTTTAGGAGAATTGGGTAATATCATGTGCATTGTTGATAAAAAGCATTGTAATTTCAATAATTTGAAAATTTTTACACAAGTTCAATTATCTTTTTTTATTTACTTTGCCGGCCTTCACATAATGTGACTTTGTGTGTATATATAGGACAAAACTTATGTACAGTACCTTAAGTGTCGTTCCTTAGATTCCTCTCTTGAGATTCTACCATGTGACTACTTAACTTAAAAAATACACTTTCATCTATGAGAAAAAAACTACATGGCGAATTGTTAAGAGAAGAACTTAAGAAACAGTACCTAAGTATTGTACCTAAGTCTTGCTCATATGTGTGTATATACATATATATATATATATATATATTTCCAGAGAAAACTAGTAAACGCGACATTTGTGTCACAATTTTTACTACAATCCTAATATATGCAACTGTGAGTGGTGGCGTGGTGGAGTGGTTTTAGAAGTATTAAATTAAATCTTGAATTTTTGAAAAGCAACAAATTAAATTCTAGAGTAAAATCATAAGGGAATAGAAAGAATGATATGGAATTGAATGCACTTAATAATGGAATGAAATGAAATCAAGTAATCTTATTTGGATATTTTAAAATAAATGAATGGAAAAGTAATAATAAGTAACTTGTTCAGAGTAACATAGATAGAAATTAATAGAATTATCTTTATAACAACATTACTATTATACCCCTATTTTGGAAGTCACACGTTTGAGGTAACGAGAGAAGAGAAATGAGTGAATGTTAATATCCTACCCCTAGGTCTAGGTTTGCAAGCAAAAAAACTAGTAAACTATAACAGTTATTGGAGCCCCATAAAGACACCATTAGAGCATTTACATCCGGAAATTGCATTTTATCCTATTTTACCATCTTAAAAAACTACTTTATCAATTATACTATACCATTTTACAATATTCTCAGTATCCCAACTTTTATTTTACAATACAATACATTAAAATAATACTTCTACACAATAAAATAATATATCCCCAAATCACCATTGTTTACAATACAACACATTATTTATTCTCTCTCTCATTCTTTCTGTTCAAGAACAACCACAGATTTTCTAAAACCACCATCATCATAAGCCCTCCACTGCTATACTACACACACTTGACACCACCACCACTAGCAACCCATAATCTACCATCAACATCAAAAAAAAGAAAAGAAAAAAAAAAAAAGTGGAGAGACTATAGCACCAATCCACCATTAACACAATCAACACCAAATGCAACAACCCACAGCCCCTACCACCATGTGCAAAACCCAAACCCATAGCAAGCAAAACCCAGACCCACGATGGCAAACCCACGACCACAATCAATAAACACCACCGACCACAAACCCAAAACAAGAAACCCGTCCACCACTCCATCACTCACCACAAATCCATACCACCGAACCAACCAACCAGCCACCACCACTAAAAATCTGAAGAACACCACCCTCTTCAACCATCAACACACAAAAAAAAAAAAAAAAAAAAAGCAACCTATAGTCCCCACAACCCGCGGCTGCAAACCCAAACCCAGACCCACGACAAACCCAACGTTGAAACCCAGAAACCCACCACCGCTAATCTCACCAATATTGAAACCCACCATATTAATCTCCACCTCGCCCTTCCACCACGCCAATCAACAAACCTATTACCCATGGTAGGAAACCTAATATAAAATCCACCAGCCCATAACCAAAACTGACCCATGACTGAAATCCACTCACGATAGCAACTACAGAGAGATAGCAATAGAGAAAATAGGCAGACCACCCCAACACCACTGACCCAGACCCATGCTACCACCACCGCCACATCAACGGAACTTTTATGCCATGCCTACCTCTGCCGCTACCACAACCACATGGGGTTTTAGGTTTGAGAAAATGAAGTTATGGTTTAAGGAGTAGAGAGGGCAAAACAAGAACAAGGGAGAGAGAAAAGATGGAAGACGAAGAGAAATGACAGAAAGAGAGAGAAAAGAATAAATTTATATGATACTGTAGAGAGAATAAAATATTTTAAAAATTATACAATAATGCTACAGTGCCATCTTACATTTACGATGGCACTGTAGTAGCCCAATGCCAAAATTTTTTACAATTTTACATGCTGGGATAGGGATGCTCTTAGGAATTGAGTTGAGGCGTGAATATTTTTCAAGTATTTACTGGTTCTCATTACGAGATTCGAATATAAGACTTCTATCTCCAAACCATTTGGAAATAAGCTTAATGACTATTAGACCACTGCTGACAACAAATAATTTTGCTTAATCAAACGAAACAAATAAGTTTAAAGTAATTCTATAAATACAAATTATTTTATAACATTTTTATAAAATGTTGATCTGACTAATATGTTATTAGTTTTCATCTAAATTCACTAGTAATATCACTTTTTCATTTATCAATAACTATATTAACAATTTGTAAATTCTGTTGTAAAATAGTTTATATCTCCAATATTATTCATAAGTTTGATTAAGATTTGGCACGGAGTTATTTTTAATTTTTTTTGTTTTTTTTAATGGGGGCGAGAAAGTGAATGCAAAAGTTGTAATGGACACTTTTATCCGTATCTACGGTGATGGAGGTGGAAATCTAAAAATGGTTGGCAAATGAAAAAAAAAAAATGTTATAATATTTACCTACAAAACAAAATATAAAAAAGTAACCAAGTACCATCCACAACAATGCCAGCTCATTGTATAGTAGGAGGTACAAGTTCTACTTCTGCCCTGTGGGGCCCACAACTCCGCACCTTTGCTCTTTTCCTTTTGTTAAAGAAGATGAGATCTTTTGAGGGAATGAAGAATCCCTAAAGACAAGCTCACCCACTTCGTCTCCCTCTCTCTCTCTCTCTCTCTCTCTCGGCGCTCTTTTACATCCCTATCTTAATTCCACAGCTCACGCTTTTCCTGTTCTTTCATCACTTTCATCTTGGAAGCTCCTTTTTTCTCTGAGCCCTGAGTTCTCTGAAATCGCTCACTTTCCGAGAGTGTTGTCTTTTGTTTACTCAGAAATCGCTTTGTCTTGTAAGAGGGAAGTTCCACTCTACTCTTCTGGAACCGTGGGTTGACTTTGATTTTTCAAGTTTCTGCAACTGGGTTTTCTTTTTTGGAGTTCAGTTCGGGTACTTTTTTCTCTGAGAAAGTCAAGGTTTTCGGTTTCTGGGTTTGATTGATATTTGGTTTCCGCAAGTGGTTTATATTTTTGGAGGTCTGTTTGAGTTCTGGGCTACTGAGAAATCAGCCAAATTCCGAGAAAGTTAAGGTTTTTGGTATCTGGGTTTGATTTGTATTGGATTTCTGCAGGTGGGTTTTTTTTGGAATTAGAGTTCTAGTTCATGAAATCCATCCATGGATTTCATGTGAGACTGAGTTTTTGTTATTGGGGTTTGTTTTGAATTGTAGCGAAAAAAAGAAAAAGAAAAAAGAGAGAGAATGAAAGCTGGGAAAGATGAGGAGAAGATCATGGGGCCCATGTTCCCAAGGCTTCATGTTAATGATACAGAGAAAGGAGGGCCAAGAGCACCTCCAAGGAACAAGATGGCTCTCTATGAACAGCTAAGTATTCCCTCTCAGAGGTTCAATCCTGGGGTTTTGCCTCCTACACACCCAAATAACACTAGCAGTATGGTTCTCACAGCATCCTCAAGCCAGGTAATTGTTACCTGTTAGAACTAAGAGCTTGTTTGTTTGCTTTGTTTATCATGTTTTCTTGTGGAGTATTACTTTTTTTGATCTTTTTATTCTCGAATTATAAGTTACTAGGCTGGAGGCTGTTTGTGAAATCATGTTTAACGGTGAATAGTGATGTACTGATGTACCATAACTTTGGTTTTTAAATTGATGATGTAGTTGTTATTCTTAATGACGAATGATAGAGTGGATGTAAAATCATGTTCTGCTGTTTTTATTGGGCTGAGTCATAGTTGATAGAATTGCTTGTGATTTTGGTTTTTAATGTGCTTGAAACGTTGTTCAAGGGTGGAACGAGGGGATTGTTTAGCCAATGCGCTACAGATCAACTCGCACCTCCTCCCCTTATAGTGATGAACCATAACTTTGGTCCCAATCTGATGATTTAGTTGTAATTCTTAATGAAGAATGATAAGAGGGATATACAATCTGGTTCTGCTGTTTTAATTGGGTTGATTCATAGGTGATAGAACAACTTGTAATAGGTGATAGCTCAACTGGAACCTCCTCTGATTATAAGCTCTAGGTGGAGGGTGAGGTCATGGCCTCATGGGTTCAAGACCCATTGGTTTTGTGTGGATAACTTACCAATCATAAAGGAGAGAGAGAGAGAGAGAGAGAGAGAGAGAGCGAGAGAGAGAGAGAGAGAGAGAGAGAGAGAGAGAGATTTGGGGATTGTTTAATGGGAAAAGTTAACAAGTGTTTTAAAGGCATTGGTTTAGGAAATAATTTTAGAAACTCTTTATGGGAAAAGATAAAAACAACTTTTTTTTTTTTACAGTTTTTTTATATTTCCCATGAAAGTGGTATCAAAAGTTTCATAAAATAGCACATTTACAAATGCCTTAAGGGCTCCTGTTTACTGATTCCATATTTAATTTAGTTATAGATGTTATATGTTTCCTTCTCCACTCAAATGGTAGAATTCCAAGAAATGGATGAAAATTTATGCTCTATGTAGGAGCTTGCTGGAATTATTTCTTGTGAAATTAACCCCAGCTGCATGGTTTTAGTATTAGGCAGTATGCATATCTATTTTTGTGGTTTTCTTACATATCCAGAAAAAATATATATTCTTTCATGTTTGAACACCCTTGAATATAGAGTAGCATATTCACATAAACCAATACTAGGGTACTACATGAACAACTTAGTTCTAATGTTTCTGATTATGGGGAGTGATCTATGTTTGCAGGGGAGTGGCCTTGAAAGAAATTTTCACTTTCCGCGTCACGATCCTTCACCATCACCCACTCACCGGGCAGAGACATTTCTTGCTCAACAAGCTGAAGGGTCAAGCTTGAACAAATCATTGGCACAACTTGAGCAAAGAAACAGAGTAGGAGATGAAGATGACTTTATTGTTCCTGTATTTGTTCAATCAGGGGCAGGTAGTAGAACTCAAAACAGTGTAGATAGGGAAAAACTCACTTCCTTTAGTCCTCGGTATTCTGGTCATTCCATAAAACACCAAAATGTTTGTGATAAGGATCCAAAATTAATGACCTCCTCGGGTCCTGATTTGAGACAAGAAGTGAGATGTGAGATTGAAGAGGTCCCAAAAGCGAGTGGTCCAAGTCATTCAGCAAAGTCTAAAACAAATCTATCAACCAAAGAAAAGATTGAAGGGCTTGTGAAGGAGTCCAATGCAACTCCAGATCAAGAGGATCAAGATTGCCCTGTGACTAATATATGCAATTTAGATGATTCTGATTTACAACAAGAGTTCAGAACCAGGTCACAGCCAATTGACAATGGACTTGTTGGATCTATAAGGGAGGGAGATGTTGCCCATCGAAGAAGAGTCTCTCATTCTAGGGAGGATGACAGCAGTCCCAATGAGGCTGATAATGACTTTCAATATTGCGGAGACAGGTCAAATGTGTCACTACAAATGGCAAACGTAGACAAGGGTGATGATGTCTCTGAGACCTCCATGGTGGATTCTATATCAGGCTTGGATATCTCTCCAGATGATGTCGTCGGAATGATAGGTCAGAAACATTTCTGGAAAGCAAGAAGAGAGATTGCCCAGTAAGTTTCCATTCTTATTGATATGCACTCAAATATGGTGCCTCATGGTGATTTCAAATTTCAAGGATGCAATGTAAAACTTTTCTTAAACTATACAAAATGTTGATATATGCTCATATTGGTAATGACCTTAGCACTCTCGTGCTGTCTCACTTTAATGTGATACTTATACTTCAGTATCAGAAAATGGCAATGATAAGGTTTTAAAAATGCTCCATATTTATGTGGAGATACAACCACAACAAAGATGGAGTTAGAGGACGCCAGAACTTTATTTTTTTTGGTCATTAAATGGTCAAGAACATTAAACTTTGAAAAATATAGAATTTATGATAGCATAATTGACTAGAGACCACGGCTCATGAAATGGAGGTCACTAGTTTGAATCTCCCCTTCCCCTCCTCTTGGAGTAAAAAATTTATGGAATTTATTTTTCCACATTATAAATAGTAAACATAATCTCTCCAGATTTAATAATTCTTCCAGTAATTCTCTTAACTTGTGCTGTTACTAAGATAACTTCAGTTTTGTTTTAGGGCTTCAAGTGATAGTCAAGTGATAATGACATCCTTTGTGATGCCCCATGTCTATGATTTGAACCCTACAACCCCCCCACCATTTACTTATCAAATGAATTCCTGCTTTGTTTCCAAAACTTTTGTATGTTGGCTTCTTATATCCATTTATTCTAGTCGTGTTCTGATTCAAGAATTTGTACATGTCACCTCTGTCATTAGGCTTGGCAATCTGTGATTGAAGTTGATGACTCTAAAGAGATATAGAACCTTGAGAGTCTTCTTAAGTTTATGGAATGTGATTTAAATTCTATATTTTTTTTTCTTGGAGAACCATAGTGATCACTGTACTGGAAAATTAAAAGTCCTACTCAGTGAGTTGCTATATTGTATCTTTTGGGAAATCTTTACTTCCTGTTCTCTCAATCAGTCAAATTAAAGCTGCATTAGATTGTTGTGTGCAGTGCGAAATACTAACATTAGGAGTATAGATATCTATTTTGATCTGAAGAGTTGCAATTATGTCTTTGAGGTTTGGGAGAACTCTTAGTGTATAGTCACAAGATCCCTTCTAAAGTGCCTTTTTTGCATGTACAAAGGCCCTTGTTGATATTTTAACAGTGAATGCTGGATCATCTTACAACAGGGAAATGAGCAATCCTAATAGAGGTACTTTGCACAAGGCCACCCCCGAGACAGTAAAACATCTCAGTATTCATTGTCCTTTCCCGACTGCTTTTTCAGATGTATTCCTGTCTCGGTTTATTATTGCTTATTTTCCTGGTGAACGTGGGGGTACTTTTCCTATTATGGCAAACCGAGGGCGTGGAGCAAGAAGAGCAAGTGGTGTGATATGATCCTTGGAGCTGTTATTGGGTGGATCTTGGAGAGTATTGACAATGTGGAATTGTTAGTGGGCATGGCTACAAGGTGGATAATTCTCATATAAAGTATCTTGGTGGTTCTGTTTGGGAGGTTTTTGTGGGGTTGGGAGTCCTGTTCTTTTTCCTCTCTCTGAGTGTACATTGTTGCCCCCTTTGTACAAATTTTACATCTTCCACTTTAATAAGATTTGAAGCACTGTCCATGCAAATCAGAAAAAATATATAATTCGTACATATGTACATGTGAATTATAAATTTATGAAGTTACATCTTGCATTTCCTGTTTGGTTTCATTGTCCTGAGGATTGTATCTGATGTACTCACAAGTGAAATGTTGTACATTGTAATTGTAATTATGATTTTGATGCTTTAGTTACAGTAAAGAAAGAAGAGTGTAAATCATGTACTTCATTTTTGAATTACAATTTTTTTTTCCCGCTAGAAGCTGTATCATGTATTTTGCTTCCCCTTTGCATCTTTTGCACTAAGATTTTATCTGAAATTTTTTGCTAAGTGGTTTGCAAGGAAATTTGTTGAAGCACTGTTTATGCTAGCATCTCAAGTTTTTAAAATTTTCACGTCTACAATTGTATTTCTGTGCCCAAGATATTACCTTCTGCTGTATGGTGAAATTGTATGTTCTTCAAGGATTGTTATCAGCAGAGTTAATTCCAGAGTTAGAAAGAGGTTTCTGCCTTTGGTGAATGAAGTCAGTGGGGAAGCAGATACTTGTGTGCAGAGAAATATATATTTTTTATATAATTAATAAATGTTGCAAGTTTTGAGGTTTTGTTTCTGTTGTAAATAGTGCAAGATTTAATAATAAAAAATCGTTAAATATATGCCTAGTAGGCTTTGTATATGGTGAGAGTTTTGAGGGACTCTGTAAATTGCAGCTTAACCTGTCAAATACTGCCTTAGTCTCAAATTGTACGTCAACTTTTGTGGGTTGTTTTGGTCTATATGATGATCTAAATGATGCTATCTGGTGCTTGATTCAACTAGAGGCAGTTGATTTTCTTGTATTACCTTAAGTTGGTTATATGTTTATGGAAGTTGCAATTGATAAATATTGTCTCATTTTGTTCTTGATCCAACTCCTCTTACTCTCTACAGTCAGCAAAGAGTATTTGCCGTGCAAGTATTTGAGTTGCACAGATTAATAAAGGTAAGGTGGTCTTCTCCACTGGTTAGTAGCTTCTGGTGGTCTGAAAATGTTTTACGTATTTATTTCATTTACGTTTAACTTGATTGACCTAAAAAGCATGTAGCCTAATCCTTTTTATTCAACAGGTCCAACGACTGATTGCTGGATCTCCACATCTTTTGCTTGAAAATGGTGCTTTTCTGGGCAAATCTTCATTGAAGGTTTCTCCAGCAAAGAAACTTCCATCTGATTATGTTGTAAAACCACCAGCACACATCACTAAGCGCAAAGATAATTCTGAGATGCCAAACCATAAAATGGAATGTTCTGCAGAAAATGCAGTTGGGAAGACATCTCTTTCCACTCTGAAAAATGGTAGTCAGCCTTCAAATTTTGGGCCTTATCTAGAAAACTCACAGCCATCACCAGCGGCTACTGATGGTAAAATGGGTCCTTGGTGTTTTCATCAGTCACCTGGGCATCAATGGTTGATTCCTGTAATGACTCCAACTGAAGGACTTGTATACAAGCCTTATCCTGGACCTGGGTTTATGGGAACAGTTTGTGGAGGATGTGGACCCTTCAGTCCAGCTCCCTTGACAAGTAACTTCATAAATCCAAATTATGGGGTTCCATCTCCTCATCATCATCCAGGAATTGGCATGCTTCCCGGTACTGCTCCAATTGGTCATGCATACTTCCCTCCATATGGCATGCCAGCCATGAATCCAGCCATGTCAGGTTCAGTAAACCGGTTTGCTGGACCTGGTTCACACGGTCAAACTGGTCAGTTATCAGGAGGAGGAGCCAACCCTACTATGCAGCATCAGAGTTCATGTAATGTGCCAAATAAAAAAAGTAGAGCTGCTTCACAAGCTGTGAAATTTCAGGCATCTAAAGACTCCGAGTTTCGAGGAAGCACAGCAAGTAGTCCCAGTGAGCAAGCACAAAGTGTTGAGATTCGTCACACTGCAGATGGGAGAGATGCACTCTCTCCTTTTCCTACGGTTCCAGTAGTCCCAGAAGCAGCTCCTCAGCCTCATGAAACTGACCAGCCAACACGAGTGATCAAAGTTGTGCCACATAATCCTAGATCGGCAACTGAATCAGCAGCTCGAATTTTCCAATCTATACAAGACGAGAGAAAGCAGCATGACTCAGTTTAGTTCATTTATATGTTAATCACCTGTTGGCAAATGATCATGTGCTCATATAAGCTGGGGTGGTGCTTGGTCATTTACTCTGTACTTTTTTTTGTATGATGCTTGTAATGTGTTGTCTCTATATGTTTTATAATTGTGACCTACTTGCATAGTGTATGCATATTTAGATATGTTTCTGGAGGATCACTACCATTGATAAGTATATGTTGTCACTTTAAGTTTGTGTTGGACTTTTGGCAGTGGTGGCAATGCTGTTGTAGCGGAGGATTGGTTTTCACCTATAAATTCGATAGTTATTAAAACAATATAAAAGAGATAATTAGGTCTATTTTGGGGGGTGGGGCGGCGCTAATAAAAGAGATATTTATGTCAAATAACCACATTTTTGTTTTTGTTGATTGATTTCAGTGATGAGAAGTTATTTGGATATCCTAATTATTTTTTTAATAAAAATATGATAGGATTTGAATCCATTTGAATGTATGATGATTGTTTATTTTATTATTATTTAGGTATCTTTTCTGTAAAAATAAAAATAAAAAATAGAAGAAAGTTGCAACTTTTATTACAAAATGCTAGTCAAGTCAGCTACAATTATAGCATGGCAAGATTTTACTTAGGGGTGTACATGGATAGGGTTCAGGGGATTCTTTTGACCCAATCTATTATGGCGAGTTAAAAAAAATTCAATCTTACCTAACTCATCACATAAGTCCAACCTAACCCATCTCACATGGGTCGGGTTGGGTTGGATTAAACCCATGAGTTGGACAATATATTTTTATTACTATTATTATTAAAGTGAATAGAAAAAAATTATGTCACATCTGCCACTTGAGTTGATAAACAAAATATACATTAATATGTGAACTAATATTCTAACTCAATTATACATTTATATTGGCTTTTATATAAGATAGGAGGAAGAGTTGGTTATTTTAAAAATTTTATTAATTATATAATATATTTTAAATATATATTAAATATATAGGTGGGTCAGATCAGGCTGGATTTGGCAGGTTTGAAATTTTATGACCTAAACCCAACTCGACCAGCTATCAAAAAAAATTCTGTAACCCAACTTAACCCACCAAGCCCTAAAAACTGACCGAACTTGCCCAGTTGGGTTGATTTTGGCAAGTCGACGAGTTAGCTGCACACCCCTAATTTTTCTAATGAAGCTAATTGAAATTCATGTCAATGTCTAAAATATTATTCAAAAACATATCATACTAGGGGTTTACTTATCGAGTATCGGTTGGACCTATCAAGCATCAGTTGGACCTATCGAGTATTGCTTGGTTTTGAGGACTGTGGCAATTGATCACGAATTAGATGGGCCAAAATTTGAATTTATCGAATCGAGTGTCGGGTTTTTTACAATTAGAAACACACATAGATATATAATTTTTCTATCTAACAAGTAATAATATGTACACATCTATAGTGTTACATATAAACATAATATATTTGAATTGCCTATTTTTATATTTTCTAAATTAAGATGCGTGAATCTGAATGTATCTATATAATTAACACAAAATTATAATTATAATGACACTGGGCATAGAATTTTAATATGTTATATATGATGTGAAGAGTCAGAAGACTGAGGATGATAAGGAGTGGTATTTCCACCAATTCATTTGTAAAGCACCTCTGACCTGAGAAGATGATAGGAAAGATGCACAATGTCACAAGAGCGTTCGAGTAGGAGAAGTAGCCTTCCAAGAAAGGGCTAAGGTAGTGGAAAGATATTTCTTGAAAAATGTTACTTATCACCTCAGCATTAAATGCATGACAACAACTTTATTAGCTGCATTAATGAGGAAATGATATCCACACAGTAGATTCACAGCTAAGCAGCCCTTTCTATCACCTTCAGCAGAATTTGGATGAAACAGGTGTCTTAAAGAAAGCCTAGAAGTACACAAGTGGAGGGTTAGGATGCAAAGAAAAAAGAGTATATAAGGGAGGGAAACCTCCCAGCTAAGGGATTTGGAATTTTTAGGAAAAAGCTCAGTTAAGAGGATAAGAACAAGAACAGTGGTAAAGGGCCTAGGATAGAACTTGTATAAATTTTTGTATAAGAACTCCTCCTCGGATTGGTCCGAGGGCCGCATTATTCTTAATCACTCTTTGGAATCATTCTACTCTTGTCATAATTGGATCTTCAACCTCAATCCTAAACTGACTTACACGAAAGTCATCTTCCCACTATTTATACAAATTCTATTGTTTTGGGCTTAATTTGAATGAAGGGGGCTCACTATTCTCAGTGGGCTTGAGCCATTAAAATTCTAGTACCTACATATGTTTTTAGGGATTTAAAAGAATGTAAAGCTTTGTTTTGATAGATCATATGTAATTGAGATGAAATAAATTAGACAGTTGTTTTGTATCTTTTTTTTTTTTTTTTTTTGTTAATATAGAATAGATATTAGTTTTGTTTGAAAATGTTTCCGGTTGAAAACAAAAGTAAACAAACATATATTTCTTATTTTTTCATGTTTTGATCAGTCAAAGATAAAATCTTGTTTGTCCACTTGCATATATTTATCACAATCTATCAAAAAACAAATCTAGCTTAATTGGAATGCAATTTATGTCTTGAATGAGGGATAATTCTATGATACTTTTGAAGTATGATAACCCCAATGATCTTGACCATTCATTCCAATTGTTGTAATCTCAACCATTCCAATTTTTATATACCTTCAAAAATAATTCTACTATTTAATATAAATAAATAAATTCAAATCTGCTCATCAAATTATATCATCACCAAAACCCAACATGCACACGGCTATATAAAAAAGGTCACATTTTCAAATAAATGAATAAAAATGTAAAAAAAAGAAGAGAAAATGTAAAAAAAAAAAAAAAAAAAACTCAAACACCATAAAATTACTATACATTTTTTATACTTAAAACTATAATTATTTGTGGATAATAATAACTTACAAGTATCATACTTAATTTTCCATATATTTATCAAAATAAATTAGTAGTTTTTTTTTTTTTTGACATAGAAAAAATAAAATGTTTTACTAGCAAGTGAAACTCAAGTGTGAATAAGACATGAGAACTACTATACCAGTACAATCTTATTCTCCTTTACATCGTACACTAAAGAGTTATGTTATGGACACATAATTTGCTACAATTTTATACTATAACTCGCCACGTGATGAGTTTTGATTGGAAAAAATGGGATGATAACATATTTTTGTCAGTCACAATTCACTACGTGATGGGTTGTGACACAAAATTAGGACAAATGGTGTCACTAGCACTACTCTACACTAAAATATCCGAGATGCGAAAAGGCAAAATACAATATAGCCTTCCGCACAGGATCATAACCCAAAAAAAAGCAAAAACCAAAAGACATTTAGGAGTATAAAACCCCCCAAAGTGTGCAGAGTAAAACTTGGCTGGTCCGATCATATGGCTTCTTCTCCTCCTTCTCCACATCAGACTCACATTCCTCTGCCCCCAGACTCTGACTCAGGTCTCTCTCTCTCTCAATTCAAATTTCTATTTCTATTTCCATTTCTCTCTCTAATTTTTTTTTTCAGTGAATAATTCTTCTAGGCCTATATATATACCGTATAATGTTATTGTTCAGTGTTCATTTTATTTTTTTTGTTTTTGCAATTTGATCCGCTTCTGCTATTATTGTTATTGTTCTTGTTTTGGAATTGTGAGCGTGTGCGTGTGTTTTTTTTTTTTTTTTTCTCTCTCTCTTATGCTCTGTTTGGCTGGCGAGAAAATGCGGAAATGGAAAGCATGAGAAAACTACAGTTTCCGATCGCGGAGAATTCTTCTCTCGGAAACTCGGTCGAGTCATTTGGACGGTTTGTCTAGTCGCTGGTTACGGAATTGAACGTTTAGTTCAAATTTGTGTTTGGTTTTTCTCTATTTTTCGTCATTTTCTAGGTAACCAAACACGGTGCCTTTATGCGTCAGAAATGAATTTCTAACTTAAATTTTACTTTACTTTAGCTGAAAATTTTTGTGCGCGTAGCTTATATTTTCGCAATAGGTTGAGTAATTCTTTTGATTTTGCTCATTGTCGATTTGATTTTCCACTGCAATTCCTCAATTCTTTCTGTAACTCTCACATAATCCTATTCTGTGTTGTAGGTTTTCATTTTATATTTCATGTTGCTGTTTTAAGACACTCATGAGATAGTGCTATCAGTGCTTTGAGCTTAGAAATCAAATTATAACATTAGCAAGCTGAGTAATAGAGAATATTTTTATTATTTTGTTTTTGTGTTTTTGTTTTCGTGTGTGTGTATGTGTTTTGTGTGCGTAGATAGATCTCAATAAGTGAATAATTTAAATACCAATGCTGAATTTTTTTTTTTAAAATTATTATGATTGGATTACTTTTTTTGTGTATTTTAGGTGACAAGCCCTTGGATAATGAAGCCAACTTAAAATTGGTTCCTATCCATATTGTCACCGATGCATCTCAACTTCCTGCTGAATTTTTGGAGCCATCGCCGGAAAATCAGTTAGTCATTGGTTTTGATTGTGAAGGTGTCGACCTTTGCCGCCATGGAACTCTCTGTATCATGCAGGTAAAATGAATTTGTTTACTGTTTAATTCACATGGCATTATCATTCTCTGTATAATGAATTATATGTGCATATATATATATATATATATATATCGTTCACATTAACTACTAGTAGTCTCTTCACACGCACTATGCGTGTGTTCGGATGCTGCTTTTTCTCTCTATATATATGTGTGTGTGGATTCTAATTTTATGGAATTGAATTTTAAATTTCTCAATTTACCTTTATATCCTCAATTTTCCTTATTGTTAATTAATCATTAGAAGTTATATTGACAGCTTGCATTTTCGGATGCTATATATCTGGTCGATGCCAGTCAGGGTGGAGAGATGCTTATGAGAGCCTGTAAGCCTGCACTTGAGTCTAGTTTCATCACAAAAGTTGTTCACGATTGCAAACGAGATAGTGAGGTCTCTAATTGATTTGCTTACTTCTGCATCTGATCATGTGTCAATCAACCCATCATTAAAGATATTATTTCCATTCCTTAATTTATTCTTATTTTGTAGGCTTTGTATTTTCAATTTGGCATCAAGTTGAACAATGTGGTGGACACCCAGGTGAATAGTTATTTCTTGCCAAAATATCATTGACTTCTTTTATTGGTCATCTAGATTCATTGTTATAAGTTGATGAGCTATTAAATGTCCAGCTTAGGACATATATATAACTTGATTTAGATAACCTCCACAAAATTTCGTACTTTATTTATGTAGTGGGGAGGGGTTGAGCTCTATGTGTGAGGTGTTGGGTTAGCCATTGTTTTAATTACAGGACTTACAAAATTGACCAGGCCTGTCTTTCTTTTTATCTGCTTTGCCTTTGTCTATTGCCATTTGTCGATACCTGTTATTGTAGCAAATATTTTAACTTTTACGTGATTTTGTCCTTAATTTGCTTATTTACTTTAGAAATACTACTCTATCTGCATCCAGATGGTTCAGTTTGACTGTCAGCTTTTGTGGTAATAATTCCACAGTTTAATGGCTACTGCTGGAGTTGGCTCCATTGGGAATAGCCTGAAAGCCATTGTTAAGGAGTGATCTTGAGCTTGAGAACATATTGATTGGTTTAACATGACAAACTAAAATATTTTTTGTATCTTCTTTTAGCTTTTTTTCTGTCGATTTGATCTGCCCATGTCTAGTGGCTTGCTTAGTTAGGCTTGATCCTGCAGAGTAACCACCTTTTAACAAGGGTTGATGTACTAATGCAGTTATTTTTTAAACACTAGAACTTCTAAGAAATCACTAAGTGTGCGTTTAGATACCGCTTATTTTGTTGAAAACTGAAAACAATAAAGAAAATATTTTTTTTCTGTTTATTACTGTTCAGCACTGTTCATTGGCCTAAATACACTGTTCAAGGCCAATGAACAGTGCATAACACGCTGGTTTTAAAAACAAAAAAAAAAGCCAAAAACGTGACTTTACTCTAGACGCAGACGCAAACATCCCTATCCAAACGGAGCTTAACTGATTTAAGCTGGTGTTCTTGTCTTAAATCTAAACTTAAAGTGACTGTATTTTATACTTAACAACTCCTCCCCCTCCCCACTCTGGATTTTCCATTGGAAAACATTTTTATAGTGAAGTACAAATTTTATTGATTTAGAGGTGCTCCTGCTCTGTAAAGTAATTTGATATTGCCCTTTTCCTTTGTTTGGTATCTAGATTGCTTATTCATTGATAGAGGAGCAAGAAGGGCGGAGAAGATCACCAGATGACTACATATCATTTGTTGGCCTCCTTGCAGATCCACGTTATTGTGGTACTATATGTGTCGTGGTATCCATTTGGATTTTTGTTTTTCTGGTCATTAAGCTTTACATCTTTGGCTAAATTCTTTTAGAAGAAATGATTTGATGCTTGCTGGAAGTTTCTCATGGGTCTATTCTGTAAGATTCTCATGTTAAATTATGATTTCAAGCATATTTGGTAATAATGTGGTTGGGTGGTGCATTGCTATGGTAGAGAGGTGGCTAATATTGTAGAGTGGGTAAATAGCAAACCTAGAATCCACTCCACCCCACCAAAAAAAAAAAAAAAGAAGAAAGAAACTTGAAGAAAATGGCTTCATAGGTTTCAGGATTGCAGATGAAATTGGAATACCTTATATCTTACTCACTATTTCTGGTAAAAGATTATTCACTGGCTTTTAAGTTCGTGACTCAACCCAGGAATATGGGGCTTCAATTGTTTTACAAGGTAGTAGTATTTTGCTTTCATCCACCCAACAACAATAGATGCCCTTACAAAGGATGTATCTCTGTAGAATATCAGAGTTCAGCCACAACTCTCTTCCTGTCTCATATGTGAAAATGGGCATGTAACTGACCTCCCAACACCTCTCAACCCACAGTTTCTTCTTTAAGATTTTCTTTAGGTTGGAAGTTTTCCTTTTGTTTCTCTGGTCTCTTTTTTCTTGTTTTAGGTGGATTTTCTGTCCTAATTGCATCATTTATCAGAATTCTGATTTTTAGTAAAGAAAACAGAAAAATCAGGCGGATGCATTCCATTTTGTTTTTTAAGTTAGAGGTTCTCCATGTAACATCGCCCTTTTACAATGATATAATTTCTTCGTTTATACTTAAAATGAATGCTTTCACGCTTTGAGAAAGGCAGGGTGAAAATGCCTATTTTGGATATACATTTTATTTTTATTGGTTAGTTAGATGCACCTGGTGGGTATTGAATCCTTGGCTTTGGATATACCTCATTTTGTTGATATGTGTAAACTTATATCTATAATTAGTACCTTGATGTGGTGTGCAGTGATTTGATGCCCCATAATTACAAGATCTGAGCATTGGGATAAATCACATATTAAGCTGATCTATCACAAAGTAAAGTTGAATATGTAGTAGAGCTGTTAAAAGTATTTCACTAAAAATTTATGACTAGACAGATCTGAGTGCCTTTTTTTCTTATTTTATGTGTTCTCTAGATTTAATAAGTTTTTTTTTTTTTTTTTGAACATGAGGACTTGTGCTATTGAATTTGGACTATTGCATTGAGTTGAGTCCTCTGTATTGCCTTGGTTTTCACTTTTAATTTTTGAACGTAGGAATATCTTATCTTGAGAAGGAAGAAGTCCGAGTCCTCCTTAGGCAGGTTAGTTTAACATCTTATTATTGCTGTGGATTTTTTTTAGTCACCTCTATGTTTGTGTTTGGTTTGGATTCGTTTTCATTTTTTATGATTTTTTAAAAAGATTATTGAATGATTGATTAAACATAAACAAATTGGTGAATAATTATGTTTGTTAAAAATTATATACGACACTTTCAACTCCATGTTTCGAAAGTAGCTTTGAATAATTAACCGATGATTATATCAATTTTTGGTTAAGGTGGCTTTAGAATAATTAATTTCATTTTGTTTAACCAAATGTTTACAATGAAATAAAAACTGATTAGTGTTGATTTTTACCTAAAAAAAAAATGAGTATGTGTTTTTGTGATTGAAGATACAGGAGTTGGGACAGTTGTTGACATATTAGGCATCGGGACAAAGTTTGGAGCTATCTCCTCCAACCCACTACTTGGTGATTTATAAGACTATTAGTGTGTATTATTTAATCAAGTCACATAACTCATTAAAAAAGTCATGTGACTAGAATTACACATGGATGCTCTCTTCAATCGCCACATAGTGAGTAGAAGGAAGATAGTTCTAATCTGGTTTGGAGACAGTTTGTTTTTGAGTTAAGGACAAAGTGACACACAGGAAGTTTTGTAAAGTAAATAAAAATCATAGATAATAATAAAAATAACATAAAAAAAAATTGTAATAAGTGGGGGAGAGGGATTCAAACTTAGGTTCTCCTCAATGGCATAAGCGGGTAGTAACAGTGAACCGCATGGATCTTAGCTAAAAAATAAAATAAAAAATAAAAAAATTAATGATAGATAGTGGAGATTGTTTCTTGTTAATTATCATCATCATCAAGGTCTTCATGAAAAATTAAAGAACAAATAATAATAAATAAATAAAAAAGAAAAATTATCATCATTAATTTTTAACATTGAGTGCCTTAAAAATGATGAGAACCACATCAGTGTAGTCATGTCCTTTTCTGGAGATGGCCAAAGAGAATTCTGTGCATAATCCTGTAATTTGCTGTGCTACAATATTCTTAAAAAAGTGTCTTCCAAGTAGCAGTGACTGTTGAATAATATTTATCTTCCATTTTGTTTACAGGACCCTAAGTTCTGGACTTACAGACCATTATCAGAACTGATGGTCCGTGCGGCTGCCGATGATGTCCGCTTTCTCCTCTACATCTATCACAAGATGATGGAGAAATTAAATCAACGATCCTTATGGTATCTTGCAGTTCGTGGTGCTCTGTATTGCCGATGTTTTTGTATTAATGATAATGATCATGCTGATTGGCCATCTCTTCCAACCATTCCAGGTGCTTATAATATGAATTTCATGGTGTATTTTATATTGCTGTGTTTATAATCTTCTTTGGCTTTGATAATTTATTTTTCCAGATTTTATTTTTTGATTTCAAATAATGTCGTGTCGTGGATATTCTTCTTAAACGTCAAACAAGATAGAATTACTCAATAAGAATGGTGCACATATGTGAACCTATGTTTCAAGAAAATGGTGAGTTATTTATATGCTTAAACGCCCCTGCTTGAAGGATAAATATACACCATTCCAGTTTAGATTTTTTAGAAAAATTTGGTATGAACAGTAAACCCCTTAATGGCTTACCAGAACTTCTTCCTTTTTCCTGTTGGGAATCTGCCACTAAGCAATTGGCTGCATGGTTATTGGTATCAGATGATGCGATTTATATAATCAGATACAGATTGAATGGGTGAGAGAAAAAATTATCGAATCGTATGTTTCTAGAGGGGAGGCTCATGTATTGGCCCTATTGAGCAATTCATGCTGCATATTGTAGGAATTGTAATGAATGTATCAGTCCATATTGTTCGATACCTGAACTTTTGCAAATATGTTGAATCCTTGAGAGAAGGTTGAAGAAAATTGGATTGCAATTCCCGGCTGCTGGTAGACAGAATGGGGATAGGAAGAAGGAAAGGTGCCATATAGGTTACCCTACCTGGAAGAGGATGACATTGGGGGAAGCTTTGGAGTTTACAGGTTTGGGATGTAGTCGGAGAGATGGGGTAGTAGTTTTGGAGTTGGAGGGGTTTTGTTTGTAGGATGCAATGATGAAACTTCTGTTTGAATGTAAGTAAGTACTATACACTTCAATTTAATACTAATCCAGTACCAATCTTTATAGAGAATATCATAATGGACCATGCTCCGGAGGAAGAAATCCTCTCAGTACTTGATGTTCCCCCAGGAAAGATGGGACGTGTTATTGGGAGAAAAGGAGTTACCATTTTGTCAATCAAGGAATCTTGCAAGTATTTCTCTCTCTCTTCCCCCTTTTTATTTTCTTTTGTTTTCTTTTTTCTTTTGGTTCTTTACATCTAATGCATTTTTTGCAGTGCGGAAATTCTCATGGGAGGTGCTAAGGGCCCACCTGACAAGGTTAGTCTTTCTTCATGACAAGCTGATGATGATGCTTGGCGTATTGAATTTGACTTGTTAAGTTTTTAATTTTGTCTTCAATGGTCCAGAAAGAATGACATTATTGCTTCTTTCATTTTCTCTCCCTCAAAATTCAAAATTGCATAATGTTACTGCAACCAAATCATGTACAATCTCTAGAAACCTTTGCTGATTTGTTTTCTCCATGTACTTCCAAGTACCAATTCTTTCATAATCTTATTTTTGTTCATTCCTTAGTGTAAAATTGTTCCAGCCCCGATTCATGAATCCAAAAATTGTTGTTTAGCACACATCAATCGTGCTCATGGTTGTTTAATTGAGCAGTTGCATGCATGGAGTTTGCCAGATCTGGATATAAACATTAAGCCAAAGAAATTAGAGTCTGCTTGGTATGGAATATATTAGAATCTAAAAAAAGAGAGAGGGAGAGATAACCTGGGTGTGGCAACGTGTAAACAAACGAGTTGCAATTTGGTGTAATTGAGAATAGCTAGCAAATCTTAGTACTTACGAAACTAGGAACAGCTTTATTACTGGCTCAGTTTGGAATTTTTTTTTTTTTTTTTTGGACTTGATTTGAAAATTGTGAACTTCCCTCCATACAAATTCCTGATTTTTTTGGTTATCACTTGTAGGTTTTCATCATTGGACCAGTGAAGCAGGTGAGGAAAGCGGAAGCCATGTTAAGGGGCAGAATGCTGGAAATTTACTAAGAAACATATGTTGTGCTTTTCTTGAACAGATGAACTTCATCTTTACAATAATAGCCTTTTTCTTCTCTCTTCTTTTCTGGGGAGGAGTAACATGGAGACTTTGCTGCTTAATGTTTGTGAAAATCTTATTTACTCGGTTTAGAAGCTGCTGCACTTTATTCCGGTCATTTTGTTGTTACGGGAGGCAAACGAAATAAATTCCATAACATGCTTAGTGGTTGAATCAGTGATGAGGGCTTTGATGCAGAATTCTTAAAAAACAAATCTAAATCGTTCTTTTATAACTAACTCAGCTCTAAGAAAATCAAATTAAATTAGAAAAATGATATATTCGCAACATTTTCACAACATTTTTACAACAAATTCTAAATAGCAGGTTGTTATTGGTTGTTATTGTTAGGGCAAAAAAGTAATCTTAGTGTTAAGTTCAAATTTGAATCAATAACAACTAACCTCTTATAATTTGTTACGAAAATATTATAAAAATATTGACATAGCACATTTCTAAATTAACTCAGATTCTTAGGTTAATAGGCCAACAGCTTTGGGTTTTCAGTTTAATCCTTCATTCTGCGTCTGTTTAATAACAAAATTTTGATAAGTATTAATTAGAGTGTTCGATCGGGGTATGAACCAGTGGCTGCAAATAAGCTGCTGTCGCTGCTTGATCAAACGGCACTGGCTGCAGGCTGGCAAGTTCTTTAATGGAAGTAGGCCATTGCAGTTTGTGGCTTGAATCAAATAACAAAATGAGACCGCGACTGCAAGTATCAGTATGCCTTCATTTGGGAATTTCATGATATTATTGTCAGGGTCTAAGTAGGTCTCTTATCACTGTCAAAATAAAAGCCACCAAACAAACTTGGTAGACTTTAAAAGGAATGAACGAAGCCATGTTGCAATCGGTCATACATTCTCTCAGATCTTAATACTGTTCAATGTATATATAACAATATATAAACAAACCCAAAATGTTCAATGATTTCCAATATACCTGCCAATTATGCATAAGAATATTGAAAGAAAACATGAGAAAGAGCATAAATGAGGAAGGAAAAACATCACTTCTGGAAGCCACCATATTGGTATTGTTGGCCGCCAAGGCTTGAGAAGATGTCGTTATCACCCACTGCCTGTGAAGATGTGAAACCAGATTTACCAAGACCCGATCCCGACCCCATTGCTCTCCCCATGTAAAATGAAGTTGGGAGCCCCTTTTCCCTTTCATCTGATCCATCAGTCAATCCACCCACAATGCCAACATCTACCAGGGATACCTTCTTGGCTGCAAGTAAATTTAAATGAATACGCATGAATGGCACTAGTTCATATATCAATGTTCATATAAGAACACATGCAAGTGGAATACACAATGGGAAGGTAATTTTTTTTAGTTGAGAAATACACTTACGAGCGGCTATATTAAGATCAATCAGTCCACGGCTTAGTGAATCTGCCCAAATTCCGGACTTCACCTGGAAAGCATCCTTCTTGGGTTGAGTCTCTACTGAAGATTTTCCACCCAAATTATTAAGGCTTCCATCAATGACATCATTCTTTGCGGGTTCTGAAGATACTGAATCAGATTGAGAAGTGAATGCACCAAATAAATCAGATCCATCAAAATTGTTAAGTGGAACAGCAGCAAAGGGATCAACAATGTCAATATTTGTTGGTGCAGGTTTTGGAGCTTTAACTTCTGCCTGCACAACTGGATCAGGGACCGCAAAAAGATCAACTGTGGGAGATACTGACGAAGTCATTGCCGGTTGGGAAGCAAATAGATCAACCTCAGTCTGCAGAAAAGGTAATAACATTTGTTAATGCAGAAGAAAGGGGTCATTCATTGGCTTCTAGAGGAGAAAGTATACACCCTCTGTCTTTCCTACAGCTAATTAATTGCTTTTAAGGATTAAGAAATGACAATTCAAATATTTTCTACATGTTTGCTCATGCTTTCTTTTAATAAGGATAAATTACACTTTATCCCCCAATAGTTAGGGGCTCATTTCATTTACTACACCCTCCCCCTCATTAAAGCATTGAGTGCCCTACTAAAGTTTCCAAAATATGGCAATATAAGTTTATAGCCCTCTATCTAGGGGTGATCAAACACCCAGTCAAACCAATCCATCCAACTGACCCAAACCGAAGGGTTGCAGACAATTTCAGTCAGTTGGATAGGTCAAAAATTGTATGTAGATGTTTAAATATGTTTCAGTTGGATTGGTGGCAAGTTTAATAAAATTTCAACTGGCCAGCCCAATTCGATATATAAATCTCTCACTCTCTCTCTCAAAACTATATTTACTTGGCATCACTGGATAAAATGGGAGGGTTAAAATATCACCAAATAGAAAATAAGAGAAAACTGCAGTGAAAAAATCACTAAAACCATTACAGGTGTAGGACTGTCACCAGTTACTTTTTTCTAACTGCAGATTGATGGTGCAGGTCCACTATTTTGAAACTTCAGAATGGAAAGTAAATTCAGTGAGAAAAGTGAAAACAGAAACAACCTATTGTGAGTTAAGAATAATTATCCTTTAAATTATTTTAATACATATAATTCCAAGAAAAATTATCCAAGAGACACACAGAATGAAAATACCCATATTAGTAAAGTACTCGTTCCAGATAAATCTATTGCCAAAAAACAAGTGTAGCACCACTAGAGCTTCACTCACAAGGAATCCCAAAATAAAGTTATAATCAGTATTTTTTTTTTTTTTTGATGAGTAAAAGTAAATTAACAGTTATTATTAGTAATTTAAGGCTACAGTTAATTGTTTGCAGCAAAAAAAAACCTTCAATTTTCCCTCAGGTGCAAGTTAACCATCTCAAGTACACCAAATGAAAATGACAGTAGGTTCACCAATTACTGGAAATTTACAGTGTCAAAGGAACTAAAGACCATTTCAAATACTTGGCTTTTAAGCTGACTAATAGACTAAACTAATCTCAAGTATAAGGAAAAGAAACTGACATGAAGATCCATACCACATAATTCTTCTGCCCAAATTCCAAAACAAAGTAGTACAATAGGAAACAATAAAGTCAATTATCAAGGTGTACAAGGCTACTTTACATACAAAAACTGTAAAATAAAAATTTTTGAGCATTTTCTACATAAAAAATATATTTTTATAAATTGAGATAACAGAGTGCCTGACCTGAGTTTGAGAACTTGGTGCCTTATCTACATGGGGTGATGCTGATACAAAATCTGCATCTGCAAATAGATCAACCTCTGATGAACTGCTATTCACAGCAGGATTTTCTGTGGGAACAGATGTTGAAGCATCCAAGAGGTCACCAACCAAACTTTCTCCAAACAGATCCACCTGGTTAGAGCTTCCAGCAGGAGCCTCTGTCAAAAAGCATAAAACAATACATATGTAAAATTAACAAACATGCTGTTAAGTATTAACAAATAAAGGGCACTAGTTCAAAATTAATATCATTGCTTTTGAAAAGTTTGTGCATATGATGAAGTAGAATCAAGATACATGATAGCAGAAACAATTAATAATGTAACTGTTCAAGTTATGGGAAAAGAATTCAAAAACTCGAACATGCAATGTAATACACTAATAAGGCACAAGGCAACACACACACCAGGATTCTATGGCACATGCAAGTTTCTGACACATCCATGCATAAAGATAATCATTCAAGCCTTGTCTCATATCCTAAGGAGCACAAACACAGACATGACACAGGACACAACAATTATATATATATAATGTTTATTTAAGCAAAAACAAAAAAAAAAAGAAGCAAATTTTCGCATTTTATAGACCAGTATGTGACAAAGGCATGACTCAAGAGAGATTCTTGAGAAGTGCAGTAGCGATGAGCATGGATGAGAACTGATGAGCTTTGAGTAGTGCAAATCTGATTGGGCAATAGTCAATTTGAGTGGCCGAAGTGATGAGAGAGAGAGAGAGAGAGGATTGAGAAGCACCAGTTTTTGCTTTCTTTCTTTTTCCAAATTTTGGTCACTGTGTCAAGACCATGTCCTCTTCAATCTTATGGCACATTCTCCATAGGGAAATGCCTATCAATTAACTACTTAATAATTGAGGAATAAATTCCCAGATGACTTAGTGGAATTTTCTTTCATTCCTTCTGTGATACCAAAAAAAAATCATGCTACCAATTTATTTCTTCCTTCTTCTTCCATGATTTTTTTTTTAACAAGTACCTCCACAATCAAATTAGTACAAGAGCAAGTTAAGAACTATCTGAAATAGGCCTCAAAGGCAATCTGTTTTTTTTATATTCAGTCGACATAATCATATCAGCAGGCTGTGGAAGAGTGAGTGCTTTATTTGATATGGTATGAAATATTTCACCATAAAAAGGCGCCTGATATGCTTATTGTAGACACAAGCTAAAAAATAAAAATGCCAAAGTACACTAGAAAGCATGTGACTTATTTTATGACTTTTTCATAACATACATTAACAGCTGTACCATGGGAAACAAGTCATTACAGATACATACTAGTATTGGAAGTTCCACGTGGATCAAAATCATCAAATTCATCCTCGTCGTTATTTGGAGGGGTCCTTGAACTTTGAGAGGGAATTGAACCATACTTATCAAAGGCATTTGATTTAGTTGATGACTTTGATGCCTTAGAGGATATTTTGTCTTGAGCATTACTACAAGACAAATGATCTAAAATCAGCAAAATAGCAAAAGAATTTAACAAGTACAGATGCAAATGTGTTAATGTTTGTTTGTACAAGCATGACACCACAGATGGTTTTGGGGGGGGGTAGGTAATTAAAACCATGTTTTATTCAACATAATTTTCAGAGACTTGAAAACTAACTCCTACAAAATTTATTAAAAATTGGCAGCATATCAGGAACAGATGTGAACTTCGTACCTGCCATTGCGTGTAGAACCTTTCTTATAAGCATTTCCCTGATTCTCACTGATGGCCCCACGACTTGATTTCTTCTCATACTTCTCTTCTCCATATTGATCCCTATCTCTATAACTGTCCCTGAAACTATCACCATCTCTTGTACCACTTCCACGCCAATCACTACTTCCATAGCTGCTACTACCATATGAAGCTGAGCTTGATTTGAATGATATTCCACTAGAAGAAAGTCCAACGTACCTAAGAGTAGCAGTATCCAAACGGTTCATTCTTTGAGGGTGAAAAAAATAATAATAAAAAAAGAAGAAGAAAAACAGAATTCCTAGAAGCTGATGTAACTATGTAATTTCAATTCTTGAAGCATTACATACTTGTCACGGTTTGCAGCAGCTTTATTTCTAACTTCTTGTATTTTGTCCTTATTATTCAGTAGCGACACAATGACTTCCACCTTCTTCCTCACATTTATTCCCATATCCTTCCCATTTGGCTCAACATATTCAAAACTTGAGAGTGACTTTACCAACAAAACCAAACAGAATGTGAGACAACATTCAACCTCGTTGTACAATTGTGGAGAATTGCATGGGAAACTATACAAAATCTAAAGTCCTTACAGAGATTTGGAAAGTATGTTCTATAATGTCATCAACTGCACGTTCAGATCCATGTGCCACCAAATACTCTATGACAGCCAATGCCTGATATATAAGCAATTATAGGTAATTCAGGCCCATAAGCCACCGGGGTTCATAATATAGATAAGTCACTTGCATTACATATAATTTCCAAGATTGAATAGCATGGAAATGATAGAAAAGCTAACCTTATAGACATAGCGCCAGTCCTTGCCAGTCTCTGTCAATCTTGTCCACAGAACACTCATAACCATCTGGCATTCAGTACTGAAGAATATCAAAAGTATAAGGTAAGGTTAGAGTAAAGTGAGGCATCTTTCTTTAAGAAATCAGTACAAGCTTAAAAATTAGAAGTAGAATATATGAACGAGAGATAAACAAGTTTAAACTTACAATTTTTTTGTGGCCTGTGCTATCTCTGCCAAGGCAGTACCATGAGGACCCCAAGGTTCATTATCCGTTGCATCCAGAACCTGAATTAATAAATATACAAAGACATTTAGGCAATGAATTCAGAGATCAATTACATAAAATAAGTCCATTAAACACACATATTATCAATTTCAAATTCATCAGAGAAACAACAAGGATAAAACACCACCCCTTTAATATTAAATGGCCTTGCCCATTTTCACCTATACTGGTGAAATTTGCTTATAGATCCAAAACGTTCAAATAAATCCGTAAACCATAAGGTTGATACTTCCAAATTTTGCTCAAATTTGTTAAGATCGATGATTTATATATTTGCTTATAATACAGAAAACTAGAATTGGTTAAGCCTAATATTTCGAACCTGATAAAATCAAAGGCACCTAGAGAAAATATGGATTAGAACCCTCTAGGGTTCTCAGGGTAACTCCACAATAGAGTCCATAAAATTTGAATTTTACCACATCATTAATAATTTAAATAGATATCAAAATGGTGATAGTCATTCATAAATCATAATAGAGTGAATAAATTTTGCACATCCTAGCCGTCAACCTACTACAACCCTCCTTTTCCCAAGCTTATGACCAGCTATGAACAAATATATGACACTAAGAACAGACACAGGTAGAGTTCAAAATGGTGATCGTCAAACGCACTAAGATATAATCCACTGATCCACTCCATGGTAGTCAAAGGCAAGGTGAGGTGATGTGCCTCTAAGGCAAGACGCCTTATGTGAGGAACTTGCCTTTAGAGCCTAGGCAAGCAAGGCAACCACCTTAAGCAATGAAAAAGGCGCTAAGGTGAGAGCCTCACTGTTTTATATATATAAGCTTGTTGTAAAACCTATTGTTAGAATAATCAATAGAGCCTAAACCATGTTAATCCTATCTTGAAATCAATTAATAGACCTAATTTCTTTGGGTAACACATTTCAAAAACACTTAGATCATAATATAAGGCCTCGGCACCTTGAGACCGCCTTTTGCATTTTACTACCTTGATCCACACATTTCAAAATGAATGGATAGGATTTGAAGAACTCTATGATGGAGTTACCTTCAAACCCTAGACGATCTTAATCCAGAATATACAGCTACAGTAATACTTAGTGAAACTCACAGTAAAACTCATAATCCAACAAATTCGCATCGTAATTTTCATGAAGAATAAGAATCAGATTGCACTAACGCAATGCTCGTTGTAATAATCATTGAGACTAATATGAAACTTCTAAATTCACAAAAAAAAATAAAAAAAAATCTAAAATTGTAACGGAAATTGAATAATTCGTAACAAAATTATACAATTCAGCAAATAAAAATGAGTGTATTTATTTTATTTACCTTCTGTTCCATCTCTGGAACCTTCAAGACCTTCAAATTCACCTCCCTCTTTCTGCGCCAAAAAAAAAAAATCATAAAACAATGAATCATCCAATGAGAATATCAAGTAGATTTGTTAAAGCTTTATCAGATTGAAATTTGCGATTTAATTTTAAAAAAAAAAAAACGGATCGAACTTGAGAAAATCGTAATGGAGAAGAGTTAGGAGCTCACATTTCTCGAACGGTTTGATCGATGACCTTCATGAAATCCATCGTGATTGATGGATCTGCCCGCGAGATTTGGAGAAACCTTTGAAAAGAGAGAAACGGAGATTTGGTTTGGAATTGGATAGAGGAAGATAGATCTGAATGAATCGGAAGCAAGTGCTTGAAATGTGAAAATAAAATGAAATTGAATGGAATTGAAATGTTCAAATTTGTAGTATTTAGTATATATAAAATATATGAATGACAAAGGAGCCGAGCGAGAAAGCACCTTTGAGTAAAGATGTTACAAAGTGGGGTGAAAAATGGGCTTTGGATTGGGATAGATCTCGTTGTTTTTACCGTGAGAGTTTGGGAGAGGTAAAACTGTAAAAAGGTAAAAACGACACTTGTTTTCTCTTTTTTAATAACCTCTCGCTTATTAAAAAAAAAAAGTCTGTCTATCTTAATTTTTTTCTTTCTTGTATGAGTATTCTCAATTATTGTGTGTTGGGCCTTATAAATTTAGTAAATTCTTATACCATTTAAAAGTTCACTTTTAACATTGGTGAGTTACGGTTTGTTTGGATATCGCTTATTTTGTTGAAATTGAAACTTATTATTGAAAGTATTGTAGATAAAGATAAAAGTTAGTTAAAATAATATAGCGGGGCTCATGAATAGTAGGAGAAATAAGTTGAATAGTAAAATAATTTTAATTTTTTATTGGTATCCAAATAGACACAAAGTATTAAAATTGAGGAATCAAAAACCAAATAGATTCCAATATTTAAGATGGCCAAAAAATTCAACACCTAACAAATATAAATATATATATATATATATATATATATATATATATATATAGTCACTGGCCACCATCTTCACGTGTGCCATATATACCATAGAGTTGAGACCGATGGCCAACCATGGCAAACCAATCAACTCTAACCCTAAGCCCACCACTACCTTGGGCATAATGGCAACTATGATCACCTTTTGCTTTTATACTTTTAGTAATAAGTCAACAAGAGCTCAATTTCAACCTATGGAGCATAATTTATAGGTTGGGATGATATCTTCTTTTTTTTTTTTTTTTTTGAGAGAGAGAGAGAGAGTTTCAACCTATAGAGCCCACTTTTGATGATAACTCTTTATCATCAGACCAAGACATCAATCAGTTTTTACTGTAGGCGGGGATTAAACCCTAGATTTATTATTCAACTATCTGAAACTTTACCAATTGAGCTAGCTGGAACCTACAGGTTGGAATAATGTCTTATATATAAAATAATTGAAAAATAATAAGTCTATTAACATATTATGATAATTGCTTGATAAAAATAATGTTAATAATTGATGAATGTGAAAGTATTATTACAATAATTGTAATGTTTTTGTGCTAAATAATAAGGAAATATCATTAAAAAAACAAAAAAAATAGAAACAAACAATCAAGCAAACAAAACATTGTAGATAGGTAAAGTAAATCATTCCTTCCCATATCATTTCTACAAGAAGCCTAACGAGAGAGAATAAGGGAGAACTAACAAATCATAGTATATAATAAGTTTTCTCAAAATGAAAGACTAGGGATACAAAAAAATCTCACAATTTTTTATTTTTTTTTTAATTTTGATAGATTATTATAATTTTATTATAATATTTTATTTTATACTGGCCTATGGTGGGTTGACACCTCACCTTATTGTGAAAATGTAATGAAGTTTTGTTGTCTCCTTTTAGAATTCTTTCCCAAAATGAAAAGAAGGTAACACCAAAAAAAGATGTTGTCTTACAAGGCCCTTCTCATTTTGTGATCCAAATCAGGTGCAATAACCATGCAAATGTGAGAATAAAAAGTTGAGAAAATAAAATAATAAAAAAATTAAAAGTTAAGGGCCTAATTGGTAGGAGGATCATTGTTTTTGTTTTCAGAACAGTATAAAGACAATTTTCAAAAAATTGAAATCGAAACTAGTTTTCAAATAATAACCGTTATCAAAAAAATTGAAATTGAAACTAGTTCTTTGTTTTTGTTTTTGTGTTTGGCTCTCACTTTTAAAAACAATTCTTCAAAATACTAAAAAAAAAAAATTATTTGGGGGACCATTTCTATTTTTGAGACTTAAAAAAAAAAAATACTTACAACAATTAAGATAAGGGAATAGAGCTCATCTTACATTTTTTTTTTTGGCAATGATAAGTTTCTGTAAGGGCACAAATTAAGCTTTGTGTTGAGTCAGACCTCTGGACCAAACCTATGAGCCCTAAACAGTGAATTTATAGAGAGCAGGTTTCGAGAGCAGGTTTCTCATCTAGGGTTTTGGGCGGTAGATAACATAAAAGTTCGGTTCAATCACAGAATACATGCGTACTTATCAAACATGGATGAAATATCACTTCATATCTTATTGCCGAGGACAAATGTTTGTGTTTTCTTACAAGTTCTCCCCCTTCCCTCTCTCTCCCATAAAAATCCCCCCCTCTGTCTCATCCTCCTTTCCCCTTTATAGGCCTGCCTCCCTTTCTTCTTTCTTCCACGTGTAGTCTGGATGTTCCTCTTGGATACTTGTCCCATCATATCTTTTTACTAAGATCTCTGGTGGTGAGGGTAAGGTTGAAATCCAATGTTCAAGCGTCACTTCTTCATTAATGGCATCATTTCTTCATTAATGCGGCCAGAGAGGTAGGTAAAATGTCTTCAATGCGGTGGTAGCAGCTTTTTCATGGATATTTGTCTATCAAATCCCCTTATCTACTGTCTTCGTTCTTTCGGTTATTGCATTCAAGGTCCTTAGTACGGGAGCCTTTGAACCACCAGGCCACTAATACTGTCCTCGACAGCATGCTACCGAGGACGATATCATCCTCGGACATTATGTCTCGTGGAGTTACGCTCATGCATGGCAACTTCCTTTGTCGTGTAGCCTCGTAGGCTGGAGTTATTATGTCATCGGACCATTTCGTATTGTTGGGTTAGGCTTTCTTCCTTATAGGAGCCTTTGGACTGGCCCAATACGTAATTTGGGCCCATGGGCACTACAATAGCCCCTCGAAATCCTTATTTCTACTCTGTGGAGAGGAATGAGGGTTTCGATATACGCACACGTAAGGCAATCCGCTTCTGACGCTTCGATCTGCAGGACGCGCTTCAATTAAATGTTGGCGGCTCTATGTTCCTTGTTTCTGACCGAACGATGCTCATCTGACGGGTAGGCGTATTTTGAAGAGACAGGCGGGAGGCTTCCTGCTTTACGCCTTTCCACGAAATAAAAACTGCCATTTCAAAGGTCCCTTGTTCATTTCAGAGTCTGTACACCGAATTTAGCCCTTTCTGCAATCTACACGCGTCTCTAGTCTTTTCAACTCTAAGCCGAGGTGACCTAGTTACTTAAAAGTAAGTACTCCAACTTTCTGCTTTCGTTATTACTGCTCGTTCCTTCTAGTTATTCTTATATTTTCTGTCCTCGGCAGTCTAAACTCCCCACCTCAACATAGTATTCTTTCCGTAGTTTTAGGAAATGGGTAGATTTGCATCCTTAGTGGATACTCCTGAGAAAATAGAGGAGTTTAAGATTAAATACAGAATCCCTCAGGGAGTATCCGTCAAGTACTGTGAGCAAGAAGGATGGCTCACCGATAGGGACACTGGTGAGGTGGTGATCCCTATGATAGCATTCCTAGAGGGGGGAATGAGGGTCCCTATGATGCCCATCACTAGAACATCTAGGTTATCTCCCACCCAGTGTGCCCCAAACATGTTTAGGATCTTAGGAGCTATTGACGTCCTAAATGAAAGGCTAGGATTAGGGCTCACTCACCACGAGGTGAACTGGGTGTATAATCTTCACCACCTAAAAGGGCACACATACTACCTAAAGTCTAGGCATCCTGAGGTTAGGTTGATCCAATGCCTTCCCCACTTTAACAAGGGTCTAGACAAAGATTTCCTTATACTGTCCGGGGACTGGCACGACGGTCTCCCCTGTCCGACGAGGGAGGGGGAACCTGGTAAGTATTTGAGTAGCGCTAGTCTTTATCAAAGACGAATTTTTTCATTTTCGTTGTTGGTTATGCTTTTCTCTGACTTGCCCTTATTAAATTGTTTTTGAAATGTGTGCAGATCGTCGTGCGCTTACTCGTCGTGCTAACCTTGTCAATTTTGATCTACTGAACAAGATCTTAAAGGCCGAGGTATTTGTGCATTCAGACGGTCAACTTCGCACCGCACACCTCATCCTCGGATACACGCCCATCTCCTCCGCTTTCCAAGTTCCCAAGTGCGTCATTAAAGAGAAGGACCCTCGGCTGCCGAGGATCAGTGTAGCAGTAGAGGGCTTCCTGTTACCTGCTAGCACTCCCGTGCCTCGAGGTGTTTTGATTACCGAGCCCGTGAGGGTCGTCCCGGGAGCCACTCATTTAGCCACGCCCTCGGCTCGACCTAGATTGGGTGAAGGTTCCACTTCTCAGCCAGTTGCAAAGGAAGAAGAAGAAGAAGAAGAAGAAAAAAGAAGAAGTTGTTGAGCTCTCGGATTCTGAAGAGGAATTCGAAGTTCCAGAACCTAGGACCTCATCTCCCGTCACCAGGTCGCCATCCTTCACGTCGTCGGACGACGACAATCAGCCTCTGGTGAGGATGGGTATCCAACGTAGGCCTAAGCCTAGCTTAAAAGATGTATTGGAGGGCCAAGTTGGAGCACATGAGCCTCCCAAGGCGCCCCCGGCGAGGCCTAAGGATAAAGGCACGGAAAAAGCTCCTTCAATAAGGGTCACCCTTCCTCCTTCCTCCCAGACTCAACATCTAGACCCCGCTGGCCATAAAAGGAAAAGAGATCAGCACAAGGGGAAGGATGTAATTGAAGGGACCAAAGACCTTCCCACCAAAGAGAATGAGCCGGAGAGGGGAGGAAAGCATGCTCGTCATGCCCCTACACGGTCAGATAGACGAGTTGACCCCCCGGTAACCCTCCATGCGCCCATTTGGGCTCCCCAAATGAATGTGGACGATCAGGCAGTCACTGCCGATGCGTCCATCAGGGGATCCGATGAGGGCACCGCTGCTTGCATCGCTGATGCACTGGAGCAAACGCTTCTACTGCTCGAGGACATGGGCGAGCTACGAAGAATGAGGGATCAAAACGTCTTCATGATCCTCAAGAAAGAGTTGGCCATGGTAAGAATTTTGATTGATTGTTTCTTAGTATCCATGCTTTTCATTATTGCATTTGTTGTTGTTATTTTTTGTCTGATACTAACTGTGCCATTCACTAACACTGTTTGTACGTAGGCTGTCCAATCTGCACATAGGGCAGAAGAGATCGCTGCTAACTCGTATAAGGCACTA
The DNA here is from genome assembly GCA_032878915.1 of Castanopsis chinensis. Taxonomy (NCBI): domain Eukaryota; kingdom Viridiplantae; phylum Streptophyta; class Magnoliopsida; order Fagales; family Fagaceae; genus Castanopsis; species Castanopsis chinensis. Next base: position 1,817,112 of record JAVQMG010000127.1, read on the forward strand.
AGGGATGAGGAAATAAGGTTGGATCATGCCAAAAAGATATTAGAGCTGAAGGAGAAGAAGCTGCAGGAGGTCACCACCAACCTGGGCAAGGCGGAGAGCGAGAGGTCGGGTCTAGAGGCCCAGCTGAAGACTACGACAAGACAGACCGAGGATCAGAGGCTGCAGCTCAAGCGTGCCAACGAAGACCTCGCCTTGGCCAAGAAACTGGTGGAGGATCTCAAAAAAGACCTCACAAAGTCCGAGGAGGCCAGGCTGGAGGCTCTTAAGGCCAAGGAAGAGGCACTCGTCAAGACTCAGGAAGCTGAGGCTATGGCTGACGAGGCAGAGCAGAGTGGCTATGAAGTGGGGGTGGCAGAAACCACTGACACCTTCAAAGCTCAAGTGCCAGAGGTCTGTAGGGATTACTGCCTCCAAGTGTGGAAGGAGGCTCTTTCCCAAGCTGGGGTGGATGCTTCCTCTCCTCTGTGGAAGGTAGAGAATGCCTATGTCCCTCTAGCAATTCGAGTAGCCGCTCCTGGTCAAGCCAAGGATGATGCTGCTTCTTCCACAGCTGAGGTGCAGTTGGAAGAAGGTACTGCAAAGGATATTGTATCCGAGGTTCAACCTGATAATCCTCAACTTCCAATCGCCCTAAAGGAGCTGCCCCCCAACCCGAAGGTTAGCGGTACGATGGAGTTAGTTCTGGCGACCCTGCCCATAAAGCCCAAGGAAATGGTTGGGGGTCCTCGGCCTCGGTGGTGCCTTCTGCTGATCCGAAAGACCAGATCCAGTCCAAGCCATAATCACCTGTGTCTTAGCTGTTTCCTTTTCTTTTTTGTTGCTTTTGGCTTTGTATTTTTATTTCTTAGTTTCAGTCTCTACTTTCCTTCCTTTGTAACTTAACAATTTGGTTATAAATGTACTGACAAATCTTTCATTTAATGAAAAGAATTTCCAACTTAAACTGCTGTTTTGTGTTATGTTTGGTGTTGGTATCTTATTCCATTGTTACACGTATAATATGGCAAGATAACAATTTGGATTCATGGCATATAGTTATAACTTCCTACCACTGGTTAAGTAAGGACAAGGGAAATTTGTGCAACTCATATACTTGCAAATGCTTTAAGTGATGACTACAGATCCTTCTTCAATTTTGACAACGAGCAAGACACTAAAAAGTAATGTATTAATGTAGAACCCATTTATTTAGGACTAGCTTAAGAACTATCTTCACGTTAGCATATTAAAATGATAGGCATCAACATTCCTGATATGTTCCATACTTGAAATATTAGTGACTTTAGCATTATACATAACACTTTGTAACTAATAAAAATCATACGGAACCCATATTTGAGATACACATTACAGGTACCTACCTGTTTCTAAATAGCGCGTAGGTGTTCTGTAAAGAATCCATGCAACCCAATCTCTGTCTCTGTAACTGCCTTTGGGGTTTCGAAGCAACTTCAATTTTGTTTTACTTTTAACCTAAGGTGGAGGATCTGAGGATCCGGCGTGACCCCGTTTTTACTTTTAAATTAAGGTAGAAGACTTGAAGATCCGGCTTAACCTTATTTTCATTTAGGAATAAGGTAGAGGATCTGAGGATCCGGCTTAACCTCATTTTCAATTTGGTACAAGGTAGAGGATCCAAGGACCCGGCGTAACCTTGTTTTCACTTTCAAAGTAAGGTAGAGGATCCGAGGATCCGGCTTAACCTTATTTTTGCTTTCAAAGTAAGGTAGAGGATCCGAGGATCCGGCTTAACCTTATTTTTGTTTTTAAACTGAGGTAGAGGATCCGAGGATCCGGCTTAACCTTATTTTTGTTTTTAAACTGAGGTAGAGGATCCGGCGTAATCTTGTTTTTTGTTTTTAAACTGAGGTAGAGGATCCGAGGATCCGGCTTAACCTTATTTTCAATTTGGTACAAGGTAGAGGATCCAAGGGCCCGGCGTAACCTTGTTTTCACTTTCAAAGCAAGGTAGAGGATCCGAGGATCCGGCTTAACCTTATTTTTTCTTTCAAAGTAAGGTAGAGGATCCGAGGACTCGGCTTAACCTTATTTTTGTTTTTAAACTGAGGTAGAGGATCCGGGGATCCGACGTAACCTTGTTTTCACTTTGGAGCAAGGCAGAGGATCTGAGGACCTTGCTTAACCTTAATTTCATAGTAGTAGTGCGTACAGCACAACAGTGACAAGATTAAAATGACAAAAGTGCATTTTATTAATAATAATATCGTCGCAAATTACTGACATTCCAGGCGTGGGGCACAACTTTTTCATCTAAGTCTGCAAGGTAATAAGCTCCTATTCCAGCTATTGTCGTAATGCGGTACGGTCCTTCCCAGTTAGGTCCAAGCTTTCCCCACACTGGATTTTTGGTATTACCCACTACTTTTCCTCAGCACTAAGTCTCCAAGAGCAAGCGATCTCGAGTTTACATTCGAATCATATCCCTGCTTCAGCTTTTGTTGATAGTGAGCCAAATGGATCATGGCAGCTTCTCTCCTTTCCTGAACCAAATCTAGGCCCCTTTCTAGTAGCCTATCATTGCTTTCCGGGGTAAAGGAACTTGTTCTCATTGTTGGAAAACTAGTTTCCAAAGGGATAATAGCCTCGGCGCCATAAGTCATCGAGAATGGCGTCTCTCCCGTTGATCGGCGAGGTGTGGTCCGATACGTCCATAGGACATGAGGCAATTCCTCCACCCATCTCCCTTTGGCGTCCTCCAGTCTCTTCTTCAGCCCGTTCACTATAACTTTGTTGACAGCCTCGGCCTGCCCATTCCCTTGCGGATAAGCTGGAGTGGAGTACCTGTTGGTTATACCGAGGTCACAACAATATCGCCTAAACGCCTTGCTATCAAACTGCAAACCATTATCTGAGATGAGCGTACGTGGGACACCAAATTGAGTGACGATATTCTTCCACACGAATTTCTTCACATCGACGTCCCTGATATTTGCCAGGGGCTCGGCCTCTACCCACTTAGTAAAATAGTCTGTGCCTACAACCAAATACCTTCGGTTTCCAGGCGCCTTTGGGAAAGGACCCACGATGTCCAGACCCCACTGTGCAAAAGGCCAGGGGCTTGTTAGAGGGTTGAGAACGCCCCTAGGTTGATGAATGTTTGGGGCAAACCTCTGGCACTGATCGCATTTCTTCACATAACTTTGAGCTTCTTGTTGCATGTTAGGCCACCAATACCCTTGTGTTAGGGCTCTGTGAGCCAAAGACCTTCCCCCCGTATGACTCCCACAGATTCCTTCGTGTAATTCTTCCAAAAGCAGCTCTGTCGCCTCAGGGTGTACGCACAACAAGTATGGGCCAGAGAAAGATCGTTTGTAGAGTTTCTGATCCTCGGCCAACCAGAATCGAGACGCTTTTCTACGTATTTTGTCCGCCTCGACCCTTTCCTCGGGCAGAACATCATCCTTGAGGAAGGATACAATAGGGTCCATCCAACTAGGCCCCACCCTGATCTGGTGAACATGGATAACGTTCCCAATCGTTCTCAAGGGTTTGGGTAAGTCCTCAACTAGGATAATCCGAGGCAGTCCTTGCGCCAAAGACGTGGCAAGATTCGCTAGGGAGTCAGCATGTGTATTGCTACTTCTAGGGACATGAGATAAAGTAAAGGATTCAAATTTGCTTTGTACCACCTTGGCTTGACTCAAGTAGTCCTGCATCCTCGGATCTCTAGCCTCCACCTTTCCATCCACTTGACCCACAACAAGTTGTGAGTCCGAGAATACTTGCACGGTCTTTCCTCCCAATTTATGGACCATATCCATCCCTTTTAGCAAAGCCTCTTACTCGGCCTCATTGTTAGTAGCCGAGAATTCCAGTCTTAAGGACTTTTCCAATGTGAGGCCTTCTGGGGTCACAATTACTAAACCCACCCCTGACCCTCTTTGATTGGCAGCCCTATCGACGTAGACGGTCCATCCCACATGATCTTTACATGCAATCATACCAACTGATTTTTCATCAATGTCAATCTTCATGGCACTATCTTCTATGGTAGGCTCAGCAAATTCCGCAACCAGATCAGTTAATATTTGACCCTTTATCGATGTGCGTGGCATGTACTTGATATCAAAGGAGCCCAAGATGGTTCCCCACTTTGCGATCCTGCTTGTATAATCCGCACTCCGGAGTATGGCTTTGAGGCGAAGATGAGTCAAAATAACCACCGTATGAGACTGGAAATAGTGGGGGAGCTTGCGTGTACCATGTACTACGGCCAGGATTGCCTTCTCTAATGTGGATAACGCACCTCGGCTTCATGCAAGGACTTACTCACATAATAAGCCGGTTTCTGTACCTCCTCATCAACCCTTATCAACACCAAACTAACGGCATGGGCTGCGACTGCGATATATGCAAACAAGATTTCATCAACTTCGGGCCGAGACATGATAGGAGGATGTGAAAGATACTCCTTAAGTTGCTGAAAGGCAACTGCACACTCCTCTGTCCATTCAAAGCCTTTCCACTTGTTCAATAATTGGAAAAATGGCCTGCACCGATCAGCTGATCTCGAGATGAATCGGTTGAGGGCAGCGGTCATCCCAGTCAACCTCTGCACTTCCTTCAGATCCGAGATGGCTGTAAGTTATTGATGGCCTTGACCTGAGCGGGGTTGACCTCAATTCCTCTATACGTCACCATGTAGCCCAAAAATTTACCAGATCCTACTCCAAAAGAACATTTGGATGCGTTGAGGCGTAACTTATGCTTTCTCAGCGTTTGGAAGGTGTCATCGAGGTCTAGTGTGTGAGCCGAGATAATCTTACTTTTAACCACCATGTCATCTACATACACCTCAATCGTCTTTCCCAATTGTGGTTCAAACATCCGTATCATCATTCTCTGATAGGTAGCCTCGGCATTCTTCAAGCCGAAGGGCATCACCTTATAGTGGTAGTTCCCTGTGGGTGTGACAAAAGCTGTCTTCTCCTGGTCTTCTGGAGCTAAGGGTATTTGATGGTATCCTTGGAAAGCATCTAAAAAACTCATCCGAGGATGACCCACAGTAGCATCCACCAATTGGTCTATGCGGGGCATCGGAAAGGAGTCCTTAGGACAAGTCTTATTCAAGTCTATAAAGTCTACACACACTCTCCACTTTCCATTCTTCTTTTTCACTACCACAGTGTGGGCCAACCACTCTGGGTAAAACACCTCTTTAATTGCCCCTGCTTTCTTAAGTTTCAGCGCTTCCTCCTTAACGGCGTCGGTGTGCTTTTTAGATGAGCGCCGAGATGGTTGCCTTCGTGGTACTGCAGTTGGATTAACGTTGAGGTGATGACAAATAAACCCCAGATCAACCCCTGGAGCCTCGTAAGCGTCTCATGCAAACACATCGATGTTTTGTTTTAAAAACGTAACTAGGTCTTCCTTCTCTTGTAGGGGTGACTGACTTCCTACCTGGAAGAATTTCTCCGTATCATCTGCAATAACCACCCTCTCTAAGTCCTCACATCCAGGCTCTTCAACCTCAGCCCCATCTGGTTTGGCCGAGGACGTTAGTTGCTATAAACTTCTCTCGGTCAAAGTCTGGGTTTCTTGCTTCGTCTGACGCATAATTGCTGCTGTTATGCATCGCCTCGCCATGGACTGACTACCAACTATCTCCTCAACTCCATCCTCATACGGGAACTTCACCTTAACATGCAGAGTGGATGATACTGCCCCCAAGGCGTGCAACCACGGCCTTGCCACTATGGCTGTATAAGGGGAGTAGGCGTCCACCACGATAAAATCCACATCTACCACTACTGGTCCTAACTGTACAGGTAATCGGATCAACCCCTTCGGAATGACAGTCTTCCCTTCAAAGCTTATCAACGGGGAGTCATAGGTTGTAAGATCTTCAGGTTTCAAATTAAGCCCCTTAAATAAATCCGGATACATAATATCAGCCCCACTCCCTTGGTTAACCATCACCCTCTTTACGTCATATCCCCCTATCCTTAGGGTGATGACTAACGCATCGTCATGCGGTTGAATAGTGCCAAGCTTATCCTCCTCAAAAAATCCCAAAATAGGCGGAGGATTCTTCTTAATTCTCTTCGGCTCCGAGCTGGGGTCTTCGGCAGAGGGGCGCAATACTGACATTACCCTGGTGGGGCAAGCCCCAGTCCGACCTGGCACGGCGAAGATGACATTAATCGTACCCAATGGGGGTCTCATAGTGTTGCTGCTTTGATTCATAGAACCAGATTGTGCTCCTTGTTCGTTAGGCCGATCCATGAATTGCCTTAATTTTCCCTCTTTCACCAATTAATCCAGGTAGATCGATAAGTTCCTGCAGTTTTCCGTGGTATGGCCCTTATCTTGATGATAATTGCAATAGAGGTTTTGATTACGTTTCGTAGGGTCACCTATCATTCTATTGGGCCACCTAAAGTACGGTTCTCGGCAAATCTTCTCAAACACTTGCTGTACTGGTTCACGAAACACAGCGTTCACTGTCTGGGGTGGGGCCGACCTAGTCTGGCTAGTGAAATCCCTCCGCGACCATTTGCTATTGTATCTCTCTGCCTTGAAATCCCTACTCTCTTGAGGGACAATCTTCATTTTTCCCTTGCTTTGCTGCTGATCCTCCTCAACCCTCTTATACTAGTCGATACGATCCATAAGCCGACGAACCGTTTTTACCGGCTTCTTGGTCAAGGATTTCCTTAGATCGTGTTCAACTGGAAGGCCGACCTTAAAGGTGTTGACCGCCACCTCATCAAAATCACCATCAATCTCGTTAAATGCTTTCCAGTATCTATCCGAATAGGTTTTCAACGTCTCGCCCTCTCTCATGGCCATGGATGGTAACGAGTCTAAAGGCCGAGGTACTCTGCTGCATGTAACAAAACGGGACCCAAATGCCATTGTAAGTTCCATGTAGGACTCAATGGAGTTCGCTTTTAAGCTGTTGAACCATCTCATCGCAACGGGTCCTAAACTTGAGGGAAAAACTTTACACATCAAGGTTTCATTCTGTGAATAGACCGCCATGCGTTGATTAAAATGGCTCACGTGCTCCACTGGGTCTGTTCTGCCATTATAGATGGTGTAGTTTGGCTGCGTGAACCGACAGGAGAGTTTTCCTTTCTCAATACGACGTGTAAAAGGTGATTTGGAGAGCTGGAGCAGTGCTTTCCCCATGGCGTCACTGCCCGAGCCCCTGGGAAGGGATTTTTTGCTCGCCATATCATGGAGACTTCCTTCTTGGTACGAGAAAGTTTCGCTAGGAGGAGTTCCCGACCTCAGCTTATAGCCACTGCTCCAGGAGTCATCTGATGAAGGGTCAGATATGGAAGGCGTCCGTTTCCGCTTGACCAGACGTAACTTTCTTTTCAGCTGGTCAATCTCCCTCTGCATGGCCCTAGTATTTGCCTCACTAGAGCCCCTGCTTCTGCCCTGCAGATGATTACCGGCGGTTCGCCCCGAGTGCACACTGCCTTCTCGATCTCCCATCTGCTATAACTGTTGGAATGGATCCTCGTGCTGAGATCCTAGAGATTTTGCATGGTCTGGATTCAAACCCGCCATCACGTTATCTGCGCCAAAACTCAAGAATTCCCACAGACGGCGCCAATTGTAAGGGCACAAATTAAGCTTTGTGTTGAGTCAGACCTCCGGACCAAACCTATGAGCCCTAAACAATGAATTTATAGAGAGCAGGTTTCTCATCTAGGGTTTTGGGCGGTAGATAACATAAAAGTTCGGTTCAATCATAGAATATATGCGTACTTATCAAACATGGATGAAATATCACTTCATATCTTATTGCCGAGGACAAATGTTTGTGTTTTCTTACAAGTTCTCCCCCTTCCCTCTCTCTCCCATAAAAATCCCCCCTTCTGTCTCATCCTCCTTCCCCCTTTATAGGCCTGCCTCCCTTTCTTATTTCTTCCACGTGTAGTCTGGATGTTCCTCTTAGATACTTGTCCCATCATATCTTTTTACTAAGATCTCTGGTGGTGAGGGTAAGGTTGAAATCCAATGTTCAGGCATCACTTCTTCATTAATGTGGCCAGAGAGGTAGGTAAAATGTCTTCAATGCGGTGGTAGCAGCTTTTTCTTGGCTATTTGTCTATCAAATCCCCTTATCTACTGTCTTCGTTTTTTCGGTTATTGCATTCAAGGTCCTTAGTACGGGAGCCTTTGAACCACCAGACCACTAATACTGTCCTCGGCAGCTGCCGAGGACGATATCATCCTCGGACGTTATGTCTCGTGGGGTTACGCTCATGCATGACAACTTCCTTTATCGTGTGGCCTCGTAGGCTGGAGTTATTATGTCCTCGGACCATTTCGTATTGTTGGGTTGGGCTTTCTTCCTTATAAGAGCCTTTGGACTGGCCCAATACGTAATTTGGGCCCATGGACACTACAGTTTCAAATTAGAAGTGCGAGAATTCATTTTGTGATAAAGATAAGCTCCTGAATTTAAGGGATAGAAGTGTTTGGAAAAATATGCGAGGTTCACTATTGTCAATTTATTTATAACTATGCCATTAACAATTTTTGTATCTTGAAAACATTCTCTCATCTTTTTTCAAAATCTTATTTTGAACAAGGTTTGTCGGATGCAATTTTGGTATTTGCATGTGAGTGTATTCCTTTATTTCATCCCCATTCTCCTATATATGTGTGTGTGTCAGTGTGTTTCAAATAAAAAAAGATACTCAGTGTTGTCAAGCCATCCCACATCAGTAAGGTGTGATGTTGAAAAGGAGTTTATCACTTGCTCCGCGACACTAACTGCCGCATGCAGTTTTGATGTTGGTGTGTGAGTGTATTCTCTTATCTCATCCCTCTTTCCCTATATATATATATATGAGTGTGTGTGTGTGTGTGTGTTTCTCAAATAAAAAAATATACTCAGTGTTGTCGAGTTGTCCCACATCTGTAAGGTGTGATATTGAGAAGGAGTTAATCACTTACTCCGTGACACTAACTGCCGCATGCAGTTTTGGTGTTGGCGTGTGAGTGTATTTGTTTATCTCATCTCCTTCCCTTATCTATATATGTGTGTGTGTGTGTGTGTGTGTGTGTGTGTGTATGTGCGCGTGCGCGCGCTTGTTTCTCAAATAAAAAAAGATACTTAATGTTGTCGAGTCGTTCCACATAAAAAAAGTGTGATATTAAGAAGGAGTTTATTACTTATTCCGCGACACTAATTGCCGTATGCAGTTTTGGTGTTGGCGTGTGAATGTATTCCATTATCTCATCCTCAGTGTTGTCAAGTCATCCCACATCGATAAGATGTGATATTGAGAAGAAGTTTACCACTTGCTCTGCAACACTAACTGCCGCATGCAGTTTTGGTGCTAGTGTGTGAGTATATTCCCTTATCTTATCCCCTTCCCCCTATATGTGTGTGTGTGTGTGTGTGTGTGTGTTTCTCAAATAAAAAAGAATACTCAGTGTTGTAAAGTCGTCTCATATCGGTAAGGTGTGATATTGAGAAGGGGTTTATCATTTGCTCTGTGACACTAACTGCCGCATACATTTTTGGTGTTGGCTTGTGAGTGTATTACCTTATTTCATCTTCCTTCCCCTTTATATATGTGTGTGTGTATGTTTCTCAAATAAAAAAAAATACTCAGTGTTGTCGAGTCGTACTACATCGGTAAGGTGTGATATTGAGAAGCGGTTTATCACTTGCTTCACAACACTAACTGCCGCATACAGTTTTGGTATTGGCATGTGAGTGTATTCCTTATCTCCTTCCTCTTCTCCTATATATATGTGTGTGCGTGTGTGTGTGCACGCGCGCGCACGTTTCTCAAATAAAAAAAGATACTCAGTGTTGTCAAGTCGTCCTACATTGGTAATGTATGATATTGAGAAGGGGTTTATTACTTGCTTCGCGACACTAATTGCCACATGCAATTTTGGTGTTGGTGTATGAGTGTATTCGCTTATCTCATCCCCTTCCCCTATATAGGGGTATGTGCGTGTGCGCGCGTGTTTCTCAAATAAAAAGAGATATTCAGTGTTGTCGAGTCGTCCCACATTGATAAGATGTGATATTGAGAAGGGGTTTATTATTTGTTTTGCGACACTAACTACCGCATGCAGTTTTGGTGTTGGCGTGTGAGTGCATTCCTTTATCTCATCTACTTCCCTTATATGTGTGTGTTTCTCAAATAAAAAAATATATTTAGCGTTGTCAAGTCGTCCCACATCGGTAAGATGTGATATTGAGAGGGGGTTTATCACTTGCTCCGTGACACTAACTGTTGCATGCAGTTTTGGTGTTGGCGTGTGAGTGTATTTTCTTATCTCATCCTCCTTCTCCTATATATGTGTATGTGTGTGTTTCTCAAATAAAAAACAATACTCAGTGTTATCGAGTCGTCCCACATCGGTAAGATGTGATATTAACAAGAGGTTTATCATTTGCTCCGTGATACTAACTGCCGCATGTTGTTTTGGTGTTGGTATGTGAGTGTATTCTCTTTTCTCATCCTCATTCTCCTATATGTGTGTGTGTGTGTGTGTGTGTGTGTGTGTGTGTGTGTGTGTGTGTGTGTTTCTCAAATAAGGAAAAAATATTTTGAACAAGGAAAATATGATACAATTTTTCTAAAAATTGTATTTAAGAGAATATCAATTAAACAATAGATTGAAGTGTAGACCCACTATTTTATGGATTGCAAAACAAAAAAATATATTTAAATACTTTTATCAAACAGACCCTAAAAGTTTTGTTTTGATGTATGAAATCAACCTAAAAGTTTTGATTTGATGTATGAAATCAATAATAAGTTTTACCAATCCAAAGTGCTATTGCATCTCATTCCCAATCGCTAACTCGCTGTGACATAGCATTATGTGATTACTAGCCTCTGAGCACGTGCGTGAAGAGACTCTTCTATTTTATGAATAAAAATTAATAATTTGCATCTAAATTTTAAGAGTTTTCCTTTTGAATTCAAAATGAAATTTATTATTTGACATTTACCACCCTATTTCTAAATGAAATTACCTATCATTAGAGCATTTTTATCAAACACTCTAAAAAATTTAGCATTTATCTTCTCAAAACCTATATTTATAACATATAATACACAACTTTACAATACAACCTATATCAAAACTTCTATTTTTTTTACAATTTCATTTAAATATTGTTTTTTTATTATTTTTCACTAATTTTTTATTTTTCCTCTCTCTCTCCTCTGTCTCTCTCTTTCTCACAGCACCGTCGCACCAAACCACCCCACCAAAAACCCACCACAACCACCACTAACAAAAAAAGAGAAAGAAAATCACAGCAGCAAGAAACCTCCACATCCACATCCACATCCATCCACAACTACCACATCCACTCACCATCACCAACCACAGCAAAAAAAAAAAAATCCACCGGTGAGGGCGAATCGGAACCTACATCCAGCAAATCACAACCACTAACCACAGCAGGAAAAAAAAAAAAAAAAAAAAAAAAATCCCTCCACCGGTGAGGGCGAATTGGAACCTACACCCAATAAATCACAACCACCAACCATAGCAAAAAAAAAAAAAAAGAAAAAAAAAAAAAAAAAAAACCTCCACCGGTGAGGGCGAATCGGAACTCACATCTTGTAAATCACAACCACCACATCTACTCACCACCACCAACCACATCAGAAAAAAAAAAAAAAAAAAAAAAAAAAAAAAAAAAATACCTCCACCGGTGAGGGCGAATCGGAACTCACATCTTGTAAATCACAACCACCACATCTACTCACCACCACCAACCACATCAGAAAAAAAAAAAAAAAAAAAAATACCTCCACTGATGAGCGACTTGGCGACGTTGCGACCAAAGAGTAGAGATCGAGCGTAGAGAGATTGGCGACGTTACAGACGAAGAGTAGAGAGATCGAGTAACTGAGAGCAGAGAGACCGGCGACATGTAGAGATTGACAACGTGCAAAAATCAGTAACGAGCACGACAGAGAGAAGAGAAATGGAGAAAGAAACGGAATGAGAAAAACGGTGAAGACCGAGAAGAAAAGGAAGTGGGCCCACTGAATAAAAAAGTAATATAAAGTTTTGCAATTGGTGAACAGTGCCGTCTTAAAAATGAGATGACATTGTTCATCCATTGCAAAAATTTTACAATATAAAAAATTTAATGAAGTAGACTTATACCTTTTAAATGCTAAAAAAATAAAATTTTTAAGTTTTGAAAAGTTTGATAAAAATACTCCTAAAAATAGTATTTTTGTACCACAGAAAATTCAATCCAAAAGGTAATCTTGTCTTTAAAAAACAATAAAGCATGACTTTACCTTCCACGAAGGAACTATATATATAAGCATTGATATTGATCAAAGTCAATGCTAACGTGACTGCTAGTCTTTTTCCCCAACAAGACAAACAAGCAACATCACGCAAAACCAACGTTAACAAAACAAAGTTCTCTTACATATCTTCCGACACTCAACAAAGACTGGTCCGTCACACTAACTCCCTTCACAGCCCGTCACCAAAACCCACCCACCTCTTTCTTCAATAATACCAGTCATACCCACCCACGCCAAGTCTTTCCCATATCGACACCTTTCTCACTTCGATGGTTTGGAACCCCCACAAAATTTCCACCGTGTTCTAATCGGTCAAAAACCACTGATCAACCTGTTTGATTTTTGATATTGTTGCAGGGTTTTAAATTTTGTTTCTGATTTTGTTGTTTTCAGAAATCAGAGAGTGTTTTCTAAGCACCGAAACAAGATCAATCATGTTTCAGCGAATGTTCGGAAAGCCTAAGCAGGAAACCAACGCCTTAACAACGTTGGACAAGTTAAACGAGGTTTGATTTAGATAATTTTTTACTTTTTGTTTTTAACTGAAGTTTTTTTTTTAATTGTGGGGATTTGTATGAGAGTTATATCTTATATTAGAAATTGATTCTTAGGTGCATGTTATGACTGAATTTACAGTAGGACTTGATTATTGTCAAGTAAGAAAGATTAGAAATTTTGATTATTGAATGATTGAAATTTTGATTATTCAAATTTTGTTTTTGTTGGAAATATAGGAATCTGAAAACTTTAGGTTGTGCTAATATGAAAATTATAGTGATTTACTTGATTATATGGTTCTTTGGGTCGAATAGAATGACAAAAAAGAATACATGTAAGGATCCTTAGCAGACTGCAAAATTTTGGGACTAAGGTTAGATTGTTTGTTGTTGTTTAGTTGATTTATATGGTTTACAAACATGATTTGTGGAAAAGCATTTGTTGCTACTCATTCTCATCAATTGGCTGCCTTTTACCAGCTGCTATGGGCTTGTTCGGCTATGTGAATTTTCCCATCGTGGCTATATATCCGTTGATGTTTGATAAAGCGTAAGACTATTGTTTACTGATGTTAAACTTTGGGAAGATTGGATGTTAATCTCTTGGGCAAGCTTTTGGGGTTTAAGTATTGGAAGCGTAAAGGGTGGTGAAAGGCTGAAAGCATAAATTTTGGGTGGCTTGGGGGGCTAATTAAACACTTCGCACTTCCAAATTCAAAGTAGGGTTTGACATGGTTTGCACCAGCTCTGAGAAATCTAAATAGCTTCAATGACTTATTGTTTTATGTTTTGTTGTCCACTGGTGTGTTGTTCTGGTTGATTTTTGCTCTTTGCAAATAATAGAATTGTATGGTATCTCCTATGCTTTCTCTCTCCCTCTTTTTAAGAATCAAAGTAAACTGGAAAGTGTGTTACATGCAGATAGAATTTGGTTCAGAGATATATTTTTATACTAATCACTGAAGCATTTTTGGCATAGCTTCTTGCAAAGCCCTAGTCTATATGTTTAATAAAGTAAGGGAATAATTTAGTGAAGCTGGTGGACGAAGTAGTCCACAAAACCATCCCCACTTATGGATTGAGTTGATTATTTACCTCTGCCACCACCTTCATCTCTCTTAACTATGCTCCACCACAGATGAATATAGACACAGACACATATTGTCAGAGAGTTAGTAGAGACATGACCTTAGATAAGACCAAGTGGTGTAAATGGATCCTGTAGTTGACGCAGGACTAGTTGAATTGCAAGATGTTTATTTATCAAAAAAAGAAGAAAGAATTGTGACGTGTGTGAGACCCAAAAAAAACCCCACCAATGGTCTACTGTGTTTATGTGTGTTTTTTTTGCCACCCCCTGGTTATTAGTTTGTGCCATATAATGATAATTGACCCCCGTCCTCTCTCTCTCTCTCTTGTTTCTGTTTGCTGTAGTTGCTATTTTAATTAAATCAAACTTCTTTGCTAAGTTTCTGTTTGTATAATGTGCAGACACTTGAAATGCTAGAGAAAAAGGAGAATGTCCTTTTGAAGAAGGCTTCTGCAGAGGTTGAAAAAGCTAAGGAATTTACTAGAGCAAAGAACAAGAAGGGTTAGATCACATAACTACTCATGAAAAAAAATACATTTTTAGGGGTTCTTTCAGATCTTTTTATATTGTTTCATATGTTTTTCATATTTTGGGGCATTTAGGTTCTTTATGGAAATGCCATTCTTCCAGAATATAAAGGCCAATATGATCTTGTTTTCAGATATGTTGCATAATTATTTTTTTGATGACCCCATACTTTTGGCAGATGTGTATTATACTGATTATTGATTATCTTTAGTGGTATATTTGCAGCTTGGTTCTCCATTATACTGATTATTGATTATCTTTAGTGGTATATTTGCTGCAATGGAATGTACTGTAAAGATGACTATTGGTTGTGATCATAGTGACAAATCGGTTAGGACAGCACTTGTCAAAACAAAAACAAAGTGTTAGGGACATCAAAACTACTGCACGGTTGCAAAATTTGCTAAAGATCTGTAATTAGTTGATTTCTATGTGTTGCATTAAGCCAACAATTTTGTACATGGAATGTAAGTTTTGTAAAAGTTGAAATAGAGATGAACTGAGGAAGGGGTGGTAAAACTTGATGGTCAAGAGATACAAAAGAGTGAGAGCTTTTGATATCTTGGATCTATATTTTATAAAGATGGAGAGATCAAAAAGTTGTGAATCATAGGATTTGAATAGGGTGGATGAAGTAGAGAAGCGTGCCTATTAAGTTAAAGGGAAAATTTTATGAGATTGCTATAAGACCAACTATGCTTTATGGTACTAAATGTTAGGTTGTTAAGAAGTAACATATTCATAAAATGAGTGTAGCTGAAGTGGGAGTTTTAAGATGGATAAGTGGAAATACAGGGAAATAAAATATTCAAAATGAAGAAATTAGCTTAAAGATAGGGGTGGTCCGTATTGATGAAAAGATGATGGTTTTAGTCATGTGTAGAGGATAGCAATTAGTGCACCGTTAAGAAAGAGTGAGTTGATTCAAGTTGAGGGGACAAAAAAAGTAGAGGAATACCAAAAATAACATTAGTAGAAATAGTAAAAAAAGACAAGTCAATTAGGAGGTAACAAAGGTTATAGCCTCGGATAGAATAGAAAGGAGGAATAGAATACATGTGGCCAACCCTAACTAATCTTGTTGAGGATCCATAGCTGAGCGCCGACCCCCGAAAATTTGGGATTAAGACTCTATTGTTGTATTGAAAACTCTCTCATTTCTTCTCCTTAAGAGTTTTCTCTCTGAATTCTTGTTTTTTAGGTTTTCAATTATCTCCTAAAGATGATAATTTGCTTTAGGTGGGAAACCATAATGGATGTTCCTAACTCTATGATTTGTTGATAAGGATCTTATATTATGTTGCTTCTGCTTTCTGTTGCCCTTTTGGTCTTAGGAGAGACAAATTGTTTGACTTTATGAAATTATTTCCTGATTTGGTCATTAATTTTTGAAGATTTATTGCACAAACCTTCCACTTTTTTCATTGGTTTTGAATGCTATTTTATGCCTTATTGCTGTTTTTCAGCTGCAATACAGTGTTTAAAGAAGAAGAAGCTTTACGAACAGCAAATTGAACAGCTTGGAAATTTCCAATTGCGCATTCATGATCAGGTACTGTTGTAATGTTTTAAAATGTGCTCACCAAAATAGAAATTAATTTAATCAAATTTAGGTTGTGAGAACACACTGTGAGGGCCTTTCTTTTTTTAAAATTTAAATTTAAATTTTGTGATATATATCTCTGAGGTCCTTATTTCAAAATTAATATCTTTTGGGTTTGGGTTTCAGATGATATTGTTGGAAGGTGCTAAAGCTACAACAGAAACAGTTGATGCATTGAGAACTGGAGCAGCTGCCATGAAGCAAATGCACAAGGCAACGTAAGTGGCCTCTCAATAGAATTCACTATTCTGTACAATTTAGTATTGCTGGTCCATCACTGCAATTATGGACAATGATTTGAATCCAATTAAGTACAAAACTACTTTTTCTGTTTTCCATAAATTATGTTAGCCTACACAAATTCATTTGAAATGCAACATTTTATTTCATTCTGCCCCACTTGTATCTGACGTGACATTTTATTATATAGGAATATTGATGATGTGGACAAAACAATGGATGAGATCAATGAGCAGACTGAGAACATGAAACAGATTCAGGAGGCACTGTCAGCACCCATTGGTGCAACAGCCGATTTTGATGAGGCATGTTTTCAAGTTTTAGTTCTTATATCCATTCTATGTATTATGTGAATTGAGAAGTTTGAACTATCCCACTTCACTTTTTCAGGATGAATTGGAAGCTGAACTTGAAGAACTGGAAGGTGCTGAGTTGGAGGAACAGCTTCTTCAGCCTGCTACTACTGCTCCTGCAGCTCCAGTCAATGTCCCGGCAGGCAGGCAACCAACTCGCCCTGTTGCTCAGAAGAACAAAGCTGAGGAAGATGAGCTTGCTGCATTACAGGCAGAGATGGCACTCTAAGAGGTCTTTTTCTCATTGTCTTAAACTGATCTTTTATTTTGCCAATGTGATCCTTTGTTTTCATCAGTGAAGTTGCAATTCACTTAATTTTCATGGAATAAGTTTCTATTGGAGCCTAGAAATACACACACACACACACAATTTTTGTTAGCTGCTGTTCAATTTGGGTCTTTACACACCTCATGGAAACAATATTAAGTTAAAGCATGGATCTTCTCTTTAGAGTGGTATCATTATTGAAGCCAATAAAATTTGTTTATTTCTTAGCATAGAAATTGAGTCAAACTCGCTTCTTCTATAACACGAATGATCATTGCAACGTGAGAAAGACTCCTTGCAAATAGCATGAATTATAGATGTGGTTGACATATTTATGTTTTTCAAATCAGAGAAGTCATGTTTTTGAAAGCACTTCAATGAATTCACACACACACACACACACACACACACCCACACACACACATTTATAATGTGAGGGCCTTGTATGTCTTTGAAACATGTGCTGGAATGCTGATTACTAGGTCAAACAAGCAATATTGCATAAGTGACCTCTGAAACTTCCAGCGCTGCCTTGAAAGAAACTTCTTTTCCTTGGTTAACTGGTATTTGAATGAGGTTTAGTTAAGCTTTTTCTTGCCTAGATTGAGCTCCGTTGCTCCTAAATTTTGGTGATTTTGGTGTTGGCTTACTGCACCTCAAATCTATGTTCAACTTTTTCTTTTTCTTTTAAATGCTAGTCGACTAACACAGTGATTTAAGTTATGTATGTGGATTGATTGTAAATCAAATTAAATAAATTTTATCTTCCAGATTAGTCTCCACTTAAAAAAGAATAGTCCCATATTAGTACCTGGGATCTAGGTGCAAGTAATTGGTTTTGAGAGTTGGTGATGTATCTGAAATTTTTTAGGTAGTTGTACAGATGCTCGTTTGGGCACTCCAGTCCATATTATATGACTGTCATGTTGCCATCTTTGCAGTTGGTATTGCAAAGTGGGTGAATATCATTTAAAGGTTGAAGCTGCTGCATAATTGAGGCTTGAGGCTACATTTCCATAGGAGAAACCGAGAAATTCTCCTTATCTACTGTTTGTGTATATGGCTTAAAGTATATCAGGTTCTATCTATAATTTGTAGTTTACCTCGTTGTTTTCAGAACAAATGTGGCAGATTCCTATCAAAAAATATATATTCTCGTAGGGTTATGATATATTTCATATATTTAAGAAATAAATAGTGTGTCATGGCATGTACAAAGCTTTCCTTATTGCTTTAATTGCCAAAATCATGGAGTTTGGGAGGGTTTGGTCTCCCCCCCCCCACCTTTTTTTTTTTCTTCATGTAGTCTTTTGTTTTGGCTTATTAAGATTAAAGTACACTTTTGAGTTTTGTCCCTTAAAGTTTGGGATTGTTTATATTTTGGTCTTTTACGTGTCAAAATTTTCATTTTAGCTCTTAATGTTAAATCCATTTTTGTCAATAGCCATACAGTCCATTTTTGTTAGTAATCTAACTGTGTAATTAGTTTTTCTTCATATAACAATGAAATGTCTGCAATCCATACCATTTTAGAGCTGATATTGCATGAAAGAGTTAAATATGACGGCTGCTTAACAATTATATTATAAATAGAAATGGATGATGGTAGCGCCAATATAAACAGCTTCAAACAATGAGGACTAACCTCAAAATTTTGAAATGTAAGAGCATTCTTATCAAAGGTTGTAAAAAATTTATCATTTATCATCTAAACAACTAACTTTATAGCATTTAGCACATTACTTTACAATACATCTATCATCAAAACTTCTATTTTTTTTTATCACTTCATTAAAATATTATTTATTGCTCATTTTTTATTCTCCCCACCCAAGTCACCACAAACCCACACATAAATTCATGGCAACCAGCAGTCAGCTACATTCACCACCACTAGCACCATTGTGGTAGCCACAGCCCACCAAAAAAAAAAAAAAAAAAATCCCCAAAACATCCATTATCAACCACCACGGCCAAAATTGGCAATTAACTTCAATTGCCAGACTATATAGTTAAATGGCAACGTTTCAAAATTTAATAGGAAACTAGCATCTCGAGTTTTAAACACTTGATTTAGGCCTCAAAACTTGAGCCTTAGAAGCTCGATTTCTGCGTTCTGATTCGGGCTAATTACACTTGGAGTCCACTTAGAACTTGACTTTTAGAGACTCGAGTTCCATATCGACCCTTGAAGCCTCAAGTTTTGTGGTTTGAGAATGAATTAGATGTACATGTGGACTCCACCTGGACATCGAGCCTTAAAGACTCGGTTTCTAAAAAGTGAAATTGAGCCTTAGAGACTCGATTTTCAAACTGTGGTGAATATTAAGTCACGGGGTTATTCTTTGGGTCCCTACTCCTTATATATCACATTCAAATCCCAGCTCTCTCTGTGGTGGGTCTCTTGGGTATTTAGTGAAGAAAACCTCTCCCTACTCCTTATATTTCACATTCAAATCCCAGCTCTCTCTGTGGTGGGTCTCTTGGGTATTTAGTGAAGAAAACCTCTCTTTACTCTTGGTATCAACTGAAAATCCAATTTTATATCCAAGACAGGGACCATTGAGTTTCATAAAAATATATGAGACTTTCAAGACGCCCAATGGAGGAAAATGAAATAGAGATCACCCAACAGTGGGGCCAAATCTAGTCCAATGTTTGAGGGCAAACCAACTACTAAGCCAAATTATATGAACTCCGAAGACGGGCACCAAAACGTTAGGCAGCTAATGGTCTGACTGACCTGGTCCAAGTTTGATGCTCACCAATTACTTACTAAATCTAACTTGACCCTACTGAAATCCAGGAAAGATCATACTGATCAAACTGTGCAAGAAACCATCATCTGATATACCATGCCCGTTCACACTGCTTGATGTAGGCCATCAACAAACATAAATGCAGGTAATATATCCAAAAATTGTTTGGATATATCACTTCTCTTTCATATTGTATGAATCTTACACGACTCTTATGTATAGAACACGTCAGTGCTTCTTAGCTCTACCTAATACCTTATGATGATAAATTCCTGCCTCAGGAAGTGAATTGAAAGTGTCAACAATATCCAAACTAAAGTTCATCAATCTTAAAGTAACAAATAAGCTAATGAATCTGTAACATTGAATCCAAAAAGTTCCTCTCATATTCTTGAACATCATAATATTTAATAAGCCAATGAATCTGCCTAGTTTTGTGGGTCTTACTACCATTACAACAGAACTCACTGCTATAACATTGATCTCATGATATGCCAAGTCAAATTTAACTCTTACAAGCTATTACTGAAATGAAATGCATATCACGAGAACCATGCATAGAAATTTGATAGAAGATCCATCCAACTCACATTGTATATCACAGAACAATGCATAGAAACAGAACAATGCATTTCAAATTTGATAGAAATTTGAAATGCGTTGCCATTTTTTGACAAAATACAAGATAGAAATTTGATTTGCTTGATATACATGATTCAATGATTTAACCATATATCAATAGTTGAACCCACCAACACAAAAAATCGTAAAAAACAAAAAAAAATCAAACCCACATAACAAAAAGAGCATTTAACAAAATGGATTACCTAGTGTTTCACGAGCTTCTAAAGATTTTGGGTTTTAGTATGGGTAGCGGGATTCAACGAGGCAGAGTGGCTTGAGTGTTTGGGTGAGTGTGTGGGTTTGGGTGAGTGTGTAGATTTAGGGTTTGATTTAGGGGGAAGAACTGAGGGTGAGTTTGTGGATGAGGAATAAGGGTCAAGGAATTGACAGTTAGAGGAAGAATGAGAGTTTCTCACAATGGCCTGAGTGAGCATGGAGAGGTTGAGTGAGTAGAGGTGAGTGAGAGTGGAGAGGGTGATTGTGATTGCATGATAAACTTAGAAATTTTCCCTTATGAAATCGAGTCTCTAAGGCTCGATATCCAAGTGGATTCCATGTGGATAAACAATTTAATTTAAAATATGAAAATCAAGGCTTAAAGGGTCAAGATGGAACTCGAGACTCGAGTTCTAGGTGGATGCCACGTGGAAAAAAACCAACTCAGACCACAGAAATTGAGCCTTAGAGACTCGAGTTTGGAAGAGTAAATCGAGTCTCTGAAACTTGAGACGTTGGTTTAGTATAGTTGGTTTAGTATATACTTTCAAAACGTTGCCAACAAACTATATAGTCTAGCAATTGGTGTCAATTGCCAAGTTTGGCCCAACCACCATTGTGGCAGCTACAACCCACTACAAAAAAACTCAAAGCAAAACCAACACCACAACAACCACCATCATCAACAACCTACCATAGGACCCATTAAAATAGATCAACACCATTGGCCAAAACAACCATCATCACAATCACAACCCACCTTCCAAAAAAAAAAAAAAAAAACCCAAACAATCCACCAAGACCCCACCACGGGGAAAAAAAAAAACCCCAAAAGACTTCAACACCACCATAGCACTACTACTACCACCGTGACCCAAAATCAACCACAGCACGCACTAGCACGTACCCTTCATAGTCCACTTCCAACAAAAAACCCATGCCAAATCAAGTAGGCTCTAGTGTGGTCCCTCAAGATTGAACCTAAAATTGAAAACTCATGCCAAATCAAGTGATTATTATGAAGAAAAAAAACTACCCAATCTTGAAACAAATCAAGGAAAAATCAAACCTCATGGAGAAAGGTTGATGAAACAACATAGGGAAAGAAAGAAGAAAAAGAGAGAGAAGAAAAAAAAGGAGGAAAAGTGAGAATAGTTAGAGTAGTAATAAAAAACTATTTTTTTTATAAGATTTGAGCTCTAGTAGGCTGTTATAAATGACAGTCTATTATAACTGAGATGCTAAATATTTTGAGTATAGCATATTGATGTGGTGTGATTTTTGTGGAATGAGATACTAAATTTAGCTTTTAGCATTTTTCACATCTTTGATGTGAATGCTCTAAATGGTCAAAATAAAAACAGCCCTAAACTTTAAGGTTCAAAAGTGTATTTTAGTCCTTTTTTTTCTTTTTCTTTTTTGACAGGATTTCTTTTTTCTTTTTCTTTTTTTTTTTTTAAAGAAAGAACTTCATTTTTTAAGATAAAGTGTTCTCAAATAATTCCATTTTTGGAAAGTTCAAAATCAACTAATACCAAATGGTCACTAATCATAATAAATTCACAAATTTTTTTTTTTAGTACAAGATAGAAATTACAGAGTTTCCATTGCTCAACGTATGAGCAACTTTAAATATACCGTTTTCATCGCATTGCATTCAAAATTTACTTTAAAAAAAAAAAATAGTGTTGCCAATCAAATCTGGAGTTTGTCATTTAGAACATCTCTGGTACTTGTTCTGAAGGCCCCTTTCAATTTTGTTCCCTCTGGTTACTTTCGTCTTTGGTATCCACCACCCCCTCTCCACCAGTCACTTCAATCTCGATCTTAGGGATTAAGTCCTCTTATAACTTATTGTCAGCACTCGGCAATATACTCAAAGTGCTCCTATTATCAGTCCCATAGTTATAGCGTTGGATTGACAAAAATTATTTTTGTTAACTTATTTTTACCGTACAGTTTCAATTTATTTTTGATATTATTTATAAATTTTATTGTATTTTTTGATACTATTTATGGGTCTCATTGTAGTATTTCAGTTAACTTTATGGCTTTACCAATGTGAATGCTTATATGCCATATACAAGAAAGTTTGGGATAATTAATATGTGTGTGTGTGAGTTGAGTTCAAGTTACACTTGATGTAACTCTAAGTAATGTTACGTCACTTAATATTTTTTAATTGGATGCGAATTTTGACAAATTCACCATTAGATTACATTATCTTCATATATTTTCCATGCTTATAAGATTTCAAGATGATCAAAGATTAATAGTCAAATTATCAATCAATTGTTTAAATTCAAAATTTTGTAGTTTAAAATAATGCATAAAAAATGAGTTTGTGGATCGATAGGTAAATAAAATCCGATTGTCATGAAAATTGGCATGCATATTAAGAACATGTAGAACATGTAATTCAACGGTTGGATTATCAAAATATGAATTTAATAATAAGTTATTTGGTAATATAATATTACTTAGAGTTATATCAGGTGTAACTTGAACCCAATCATATATATATATATATATATATAAAAGGATAAATTAAAGAATTTAAATTAATTTAAGGAAGAACTTAAGTTAATTAGAATTTGCTAATGTTGACTTGGTGTAATCAATCACTGATAAAGTTATACGAACTTTCACTCTAGGTAACCTTACAGTGGACCCCCGATGAAAGTCGTTGGATCCACCAACCACAAGAAATTGGGTAGTCCTACTCTCTCATATCTAGAAAATCTATTTTTTTTAGGGGAACTTTGTTCAATATATTTCTTTCAAATAAAAAAGGCTATTGACTTTTCAAATAAATGTCTATTAAGTACTAATTTTTATTAAAAAAAAAGATCATATTTTAAGACATTATATTGATTTTTCAAATAAATGTCTATTAAGTATTAATTTTTTTTTTTTTTAAAATGATCATATTTTAAGACATTATATGATACATTATATCAACTAACCGAGTAGGAGAATTGTGAGCAGCATAGTATTTGAATTAAATGTCTTGTGCAATGCCATGGTAATGTGGTATTCAATAAATATTGGTTATACAAAACAAGAGTTCCAACCTATAACATCCACTTCTAATGATAGTTCTTTATTATCAAATCAAGATACCAATCGGTATTTGGTGTAAGTGGGAATTAAACTATAAATATTTTATTTAACCATTAGAGACGTTATCAATTAAGTTAAGTGAAACCCACTAATAAAAGTTATTCTATATGTGAATAATTGTGTGGTTGTGCCAATTGGATACCTTTTATTTTCTTCATTGTTATTATTCGTTTCATATTATGTCACTTAAATAGTTCATTTACCTTTCTTATTTAACATAAGATTTTTTTTTTTTAAACTAGCAAAAGGGCATTATAAATATATTAAAATAACACAAATTGTGGATTATAAATATATTAAAATAAGACAAATTGCACTCCTCCCCTAGTGCAGTTGCAAAATCCTCTCTAAACTACAAAGCTAAGAAATGCCCCCCCCCCCCACCTCAAATAAATATTGATAATAAACATTTTGCTGTTTTATCGTTAGGATTTTTATCAAATTTTATGAAAAATTCAAATTTCTACTAAATAATTTTTTATTTTTTACTTTCTCTTTAAATTGGAAGAAAATTCTTGATGGTAGGTTTAAGGGGAGAGAATGGGTATTTGTTCCTAAATTATAAATTATGCAGCAAAATACTCTTGTTTTAAAATTATTTAATAAAATGCCTCTGTTTTTTAAACTTGATCTTAACTAAATCGAGTTATGTGTACAATTCGATATCCTCAAAATCAAGTTATATGAATATTTTTAAGTGGAACTCGACATTAGTAAAATCAAGAAAAAATTAAGTGGCCAAATATGCATAAATCTCGACATTACTAATGTCGAGTTTCACCTGTAACTCGATTTGGTTAAAATCGAGTTTAAAAAACATGGACATTTTGTTAAATAGTTTCAAAACAAGGGCATTTTACTGCATAACTTGTATATTAAAGACAAATGCTCATTTTCCCCAAGAGTAAGGAGGGGCTAAAGTTCTTATTATCAATAGCTAAAGTGGAGTAGCTCAATTATAAAGTTTAGGGTACATTGCAACTATACCATAATTAAAGGGGAAAAATGCAATTAATTCTTAAAGTTTTTAAGCTAATACTACTATAGGTAAACTATCTTCCCAGGGTTTCAAGAATTTTAAATTAACATTTCGACTGAAATTCTAGTACTAAAAATTTGAAGTGAGATAAAATAAAAAAATTGATTATTTATTTTAATCAGTTACCATTTTTTGTTTAAACCAAAAAAAAAAAAAAAAATCAATCTTACACTTTATGCATCTGTCATGCAACTTAAGATAATTTTTTTATCGACTATTTTATTATTTAATTTTGATAGTATTTGTGAAATCTTTTTTTACTTTACATTTAAAAATGTTAATTAATACCAAAATCAGATGGGCATACTATTAGTAATTACTGAAATCTGCCCATTTTATGTGTTAAAAGCAATAATTTTTTATGTTTCACTTTAAGTAAAACAACCAAGAACCATATATAGTGAAAATTTTCATCCAGTCATGTGGTTTCTTGCTATTATCTATCATTATTCCATCCACTGATTCACCCATGAAACCATGTGCAACCACCCGTGTCTCTCTCTTTCTCGATCGCTATCACTATATCGGAATTAATGACTTGAAACCTCACACATGCTAGATATTATTGTCTAAGCCTCTTTGAATATTGATTTTTTAGTGAATTGAGTTGTTATGGTCATGTCTAGATAAGATTGTCATGCTTAGTCTCCTTGTTCTTTTCATGTAGCCAAAAAAAGAAAGAAAGAAAAAATACATGCATGCGAGAATATTGTCCTATTGAAGCATCAAGCATGCATGCCAAAAACACACATATATGCTTACAATGTAAAATCTATTGATGAATTTCGATGACAAAGGCCATATTTTGGTCTGGCATAAAAACTTGAGCATGTATCATGCCTTCAAATTAATAAACGCATATAATAAGGAATATTCATTCATTTATGAATAGGGAAAATAATATTCAGGGAAAAAAAATCCTTGGAAGTTCGCTTAATAAAATATAAAACCAAATAATCATTCGTTAAAAGATCTAAATTTAATTGTTAAGTAAGAACAAAGTTATCGAGTTGCTCTTTTATTAAAAGATTGTCACTTTCATTGACTTGGAAATGGGTGCATTATATGCAACAAAGCTGAATGGGATGTACCATATGCATCTTAGCCATCGAAGAAAATAGTTATTGATGAATTATTTAAAGGTTCATTTTTTTTTTAATGGACAAATTTTAGCTACAAAATTGGTTGTATCCTTATGCTACAAAATTAGTTGTAGCAAACTCACTCAATAAAATAATTATTACAACATATTTTTAAAATCTAACTATTGAGTTGCATGTTCTTTACGCTCTTAATACATATGTCAAATTTTATGTCAATCGGATATTATTTACTATATAATCTATAAATTTATATTTTATACATAATTTTAAATTACAAAAACTTACAATTTAAAAATGTATTGATGACATAACTATTAATATTTAATTTTCTTGAAAATTTTCAAAATATAGAGAATATAAGAAGAATATGTAATTCAATAGTGGATTTGTCAAAATTCACCTCTAATAAAAAGATATTGAGTGAGTTTATAGCTTAAGACTATAATCAATTTTGCAGCTAAACTTTGTCATTTTTTTATTATTTTATTTTATTTTTTTCACCCATGCTGTAGTATAGGAATCTTGGAATCACCATGTATACACTGCTGATCACTGCACAGGTTTTTTTTTTTTTTTGATAAGTAACTGCACCGTATAAAACATGTTTTACTTATAAAAGTTGCAATTGATTTCAGGAATTAATTTTCACTTACTCATACTTGGAGACTAACATGGGGCCTATTCCCTTCTTTTGATAATAAAAGCACAAAAAAAGAGTCCATGCCAAGAACTTGATAGTTCAACACTTCAACTCATTCATAATTCATGAAAGCATAATTTAACAAATTTAATGAAAGTTTTTTTTTTCTTTCATTCAAACACCCCTTGAATTCCATTTAAAAAATTTTATGATTTCATATATATATATATATATATATATATGTATATATTTCTTCATTTAAGAATTTTAATATGATGGTAGTATTTAAAAAAAAATGATTTGAAATAGAAATCTCATTTTAGCCTAATTTAAGTACGAGTTGTGTTAATGGATACCATAAGATGCCCATTAACAACTTTTTTTGACTTTTTTGTCTTTCATATATGCAGTTTGATGTCACACACACACACACGCACACAAAGTTTTATAAGTTATTGGGTCAGCTTCATAGAGAGAAAAAAAATATGAAAATAAACTGTGGAGTTAGTAGTTACTTTTATGTCTTTTTCTTTTATTTATCTAATTTTTTTTTTTAAATTGGACCCACATTAAGGAAAATTTAACAAGCCCGGCAGGGTGCTTGTTAAAATTTCCCTTTAAGTATATATATATATATATATGTGTGTGTGTGTGTGTGTGTGTGTGTGAAGCTTCCTTTTAAAGACTTGAACTCCACAGCCTTGTCCCCTTCCTCAATCTACAAGAACTCGTACTTGTGAAGTAATGATCACGTCAAAGGTGCGCTGTGATAAAATGTAATATTAATAGTAAGCTAATATGTGACATCAGTAAATCTTCCTTGACAACCCTATGAATGTTGAACCCCTATTCCTTTCTACATAATAAATGCTACTTTAATTAGTCTTTCTGATACCTCTAATGAAGAAGAGAAACCATGGGTATGAGAACCGGGTGCTCTATAAACCTTTCTTATTTTGTGTTGATGTTGTTGTCCGAAAGAAGGAATATTCATACACATGTAATGCCACAAAGAACTGGAAAGAGGACATTATGATGCAAAGTTTAAAGGTGAATATACAAACATGAGAGAAAACTAAATGCCTGGCCAGCTCATTGATTCTACTTAAGGTATTTCTCAATTAAGAAGTCCTATTCAACTCTGGCTTTGGATTCTTTAAGCAACCTCTAGTGAAGTAATGGAATACAAATTTAGATATAGAACAATGAGTCAAATAAGTAATAAAGCATTGGGCATGGTTTATATATAGCTAGTTAATTGGCATTAGTAAACTATCCATTTAATTTTTTGGTGCTAAAGTGTGTTAACGTTTTATATCGAGGAAATCAATAATGAACTTGTTTATGTATTGGGAAAGTTCACGGACTAGGGAAATGGTTATTGTGGTCCTGAATCCCGATACCTAAGGCCAAAATTTATATATATAAACTTTTCTTGCTGGTTAAAATGTTAGTTTCAGTGAGGGGGCTTGAAATAGAGTTGTCCTTTCCAAAAAATTTCTTTAAACATTTGAAATAGAGGATAATAAAGAATACGATTTATTGAAGGTAGGCATCTGGCTATAACCATTCATATTTTTTTTTTTTTTTATGAACAGCTATAACTAGTCCTACTAGATATGAATGGCATGTTCTTAATACTTGTGACCGACACATGGATGCATTTGATAATAGTTTCTCAACATTGAAATTGTTGCAGGAGCAAAACTTAGTTACAATATTTAGGTGTTGTTATTTAGGTTTTTTTCTTAAAATTCAGTTATGTGGTTTTTTTTTTTTTTTTTTTTTTTTTTTTTTTTTTTTTTTTATAGGATGAAAGTGTATTTTTAATTAAGTACAGTCAAATGAGTAAATTTTAAAAAACGAACTTAAGAAATAATACTTAAATACTATAACTAAGTTTTATATATTATTGTAGAGTAGACTTGCCATATATTTGTGTCTACAATAATGCATAAAGAATGATTTTTATATAGGTTCTAGTTAACTCAACTAGTAAAGTTTCTAATAGTTGAATAAAAGATTTAGGATTTAATTCTTACCTACATAAAAAACCGATTAGTGTCTTGGTTTGCTGATAAAGAGCTATCATCAAGAGTGGACGTTACAAATTGAAACTCTCTAAAAAAAAACTTTTTATTGAATATTTTTAATGTTGTCTTGTGAGTTTTCAAAAATTCATAATTTTTCACAACATCATTGTAATATATATTATAATTTGGGTTTTAGAGTTATAAATATTACTAAACTATGTCAATTTAAACTCATTAGAACTCACCATTCTATTACGCAACACTAAACAAATTGTAATTAATTTAAGTTTGATATTTTCTTTTTAAAAAAATTAATTAAATTAGCTATATTGTTTTATAAGAGTTCTCTAATTTGACTTTTTATTTGTTAGTAGTTATTAATTGTATATATACTATATATGAAGAAATTTATTTATTTTTTTCATGTATTACAGGTTAATCTATAATATATTATAAATTAAAGATATTTGACTTTTAGTCCACCTCATAATACTATGTAACACAAGCTTTTGAAGCCTTACAATTTTACATGTCATTAACCTAATATATTTTCTAATTAAATTTAAATTCTACTATTTATTTAAAATATTCATTAAAATTTTTTTACATTATATATTTTTTAACTGATAGAATATATGGTTCTATATATAAACACAATATAAACGCCTAATACTAAAATATATAATTTTATATTCAAACACAATTATAATATACATTCACTAATTATCATTGTCATTATTGAATTTCATATCTAGATAAAAAAATATATATCATGTTAAATTTTTTACTGACCAGCATATACCTATACCGGTGTTCCGATTGATATTTCCGCATTGAATACCATAGACCATAGTATAATTGCATTATTGGTGGAAGAAGATAATTGATATTTCCCCTTAAGACATGCATGTTCATATGATGCATGGAATGTTTTGAACTTCAAAAATACGCAATTCATTATGTATGTTTTTCCTCTGGATACAATAGGAAATAAACTAATAGCATCGACTCTACGATGATTGGTCTTATAATTAGGTAAAAATAATAATTAATTTTTTGTATAGGTAAGGTTTGAACCCAAATCTCTTTTTTAATGATAATTTTTTTATTAATTGATCTAACTAGAATACACACAACAATAATTATGTACTTGTAAAATCTTTCTTTCTCTCTCTCTCTCTCTGGCATGTGGATCATTGTAAAGCAGAAGAGAGGGAGAGAATCTTTTATTGTTACTGATTGATAGGGACATTCTGAGCTTTGAGATTTGGATTAGGCACAACTCCATGCAACTTTCGTGATCACTAGCCAGCAAGAAACAAGCATACATATATGCTGATGGTATCTCCTGCCGTTCTTAGACAAAGTAAATAAACCAAATCTCCGAGACCCCACCATGACATTGTCATTGAGACCCCACACAAACAACCGCCATTGTTAACTTGTTTATCTCTCTCTCTCTCTCTCTCTCTAAATATTTTACTCTTTTACTTGAATTGAAATTTGATTTACATTACATGTTCCTAAAACATGGCCTTTAAATTACAAGAATTTGAGCTTTATATTAGCTAAAACTATTCTTAAATCTTAATTGCCTACATCTTAAAGACAAATTGAGGTTGCACTAGCTTTCTCACTAGTACTGGGCTATAATAACACCCTCAACAATATTGAGCCACGCTCAATATTCAGGATATGTAAAATCAGCCATATACAAGTTATTGCCTAGACCATAAGGAGATCCAAAGCTGAAATCCACTAAAGCCTTAGAATCTTCGACCTCAACATTTCCAGCCATTGAGACACTCGTGACCAAACCAATTGAATAGGAATTTGAAATGCATGAACTTTCTTGAGACAATGAAACAGCACAAGTACTGTTCTTTGAACTTGCACCAACTTCTGAAACATCGATGAGTCCCGGACAATATAGTGGAATTGGATCCGAACTTAAGCTATTAAACTTAGTGGATAAACCAGGAACAACATCGGTGTGGTATTGAGATTGTGAAGCTGAAATACCAAAACTATAAGTTTCAGCTTTTGGGACACAAGTCAGTGATGTTGCTGGTGTTGAGCCATAAAGAGTAGGATTGTTAGGGGGGCTTTTCTCATTGTTTATTGTCAATAGCTTCTTCTTCTTCAATTTGGTATTCCAATGGTTCTTGACCTCATTGTCTGTTCTTCCAGGTAGTTGAGATGCAATGAAAGACCACCTAACCAACATTTTAAGTAAGAAATAATAACTTAAGAGCAGTGTATAAAATTCCACGACAAACACTTCTATTGTATGTTATTTTCTAATGTATTATATCTCCTTAATTAAATGAACGTTGAAGGTTGAACTCAAAATAAAATATAAAAGTAATTAAATGAACGATAAGATTATATAAGCATAATACATTAAAAAAAAGTACATGCTTAAAAAAAAAAAAGAGTGTATACAATAAATTGACATAGTTTATGAACTTAATCTTATCAAAATAAATAAATAAAAAGAACTTATTATTATTTATTAGTCACCAAAAGAAAACAAAAAAGAAAAAGTGGAGGGGTAGATAAACTTGCCTACTTCCCATTTGGCTATAGAGGGTACAGATGGCGTTGTCTTCCTCTTCAGTGAAACCTCCATGCTTGATGTCTGGCCTGAGATAATTGAGCCATCGTAGACGGCAACTCTTGCCACATCGCCTTAGCCCTGATATATATGGTCAAGATTTGTAAATTGGGACTAAAATACAAAGAATTTATTTAGCTAAGTATATCATTTGATAAATTAATATTGGGTGCAATTTTCTAGTTTGGGCACACAGTTCAACAATATGGATGAGATCAAATTTTACTTGCACTATGAAAATGGAGGGATTAGTGAAATTTTGCACGGTATACTCAAAGCAAAGGGTTCATGCGAGGGGGTTTTATATATTCAAAACTTTTTGTTGAAGAAATTCATTGCATAGGAGAATTGAAATGGCAAAAAAATACGAAATTATGAACAAAAGTAATTATTTTATAAAAATTATCACGCATATATATCTGTCAAAGGCTTTGAAAAATGAGAAATAATGGACTCCTATATAATACAATGACTAATTACCTTATTTTTTTTATCATGCTACTTCAAAGTTAAGGAAATTGGGATTGGACGAATTAATTAGCTTAAAAACATACAAAAATATCCTTCCTTGATCTTCTTTTTGATGCAAAACTATAGAACTGACGAACATGAACATAAAACAATGAATAATTACAACCTTATTTTTTATCATGCTACTTCAAAGTTGAACATAAGCCTTCATTAGGAAAAACCAAATAAACTCATTAATATTGACTACCTTTTGAGTAGAAAAAACATGGAAATGAATTGTCATTATTTGATGGAAAGGTTACCAAACAAATTGGCCTATAACAAAGTAGCCCATTTATTTCATTTTTTTTTTTTTTCATCTTTTAGCCAAATGGGTACCTTGTAAAACTGGAAAAAAAAAAAAAAAAAGTAAAAAAATGAGAAAAAGAGAGAAACCAGCTCTTGTAGGCAAAGTCATCCAATTTCCCCCAGTTCCATGATTCTGAAGATAGCTCTTGAGAGTTGCATCTTCTTCTGGAGACCATGGCCCTTTCTTCACATTAGCTTTGTCACAACATGGAGCCCTTCCCATGGCTTAGCTAGCAAAAGCCTAACAGCTGACTGCAAGAGAGTCAGAGGGAGGAAAATTCAGAAAACCCTTCACATCAAGTAGGAACGGGAACTTTTCCTGTTGATGGGTTTATTAATAAAGTTACTTGAGACACACATAATAGCTTGACTTTCTGTGACCTTGTCTTTGTTTAATATTATTATTTTGCTTCTATTTATATACCACGTTGGGCTCATTTCTTGTTTGTTAAAGGTAAAGGGACCCAGTCTCAATTATACCATCAACTGTTGGATGTTAATCTTATTTTGTGGGTTTAAGTTTCTTTAAATCTTGGTGACTTTGGTGAAAGTAAAGCATGCAAATTGGGCAATTGAATAATTTGGGCTGATTCTTCTTATGTTTACGTATAATTAGTAAGATATATCCACTATATGGACTCAGTCCAAACTTGTACAATAGTAGCCTGTTCTGGGGTGGTCAGTGGTCACAACAAAACATTGACCCTGTCAATTACTTAAGTTTGTCAGGGAAGCATCTCCTCTGAAGTCTGAACTACTTTAGAATTGTGCTAATTCACTTTCCCTTTCCCAAAAAGAAAATTTTATCCCTAAATATTTTCGATGAAAATACGTGTCAATTTGTTAAATTACAGAACTTTTGCCACAATGAATAATTGAATTTCACAATTTTTTTTTTTAATACAAGGTAGAATTTTTACTTTAATATAATTTAAGTGCAAATATGTGTAAAGCTCCATCGTAAATACTTGAACTCCGGTCCTTACCCTTTACACCCTATAAGCACTTATACTTGTAAACTGACCATCGCACCAAGAGTATACGGTGGTAAATTTCACAAATTCTTATATATGTATCATATTCAAAATTAGCTCCTAATTAACAAGGAGGGTTATATTATGGAATTATTCTTTGAAATTATCTGGTATATTTGAACCATTGGTGTGTATGGGACAGAAATAAAAAATAAAATAAAAAATCAAGTGGCAGGTCCAAATGAGGAGGGAGGGGAGGAATTATAAATCCACTAGGTTTTTGGAAGAAATCATTTTGTTACAACTTACAAATTAGACATTTAATCGCAACACCTTTATTTGAATGTTGTATGAATTTTTTTCTTGGGTTCCATTTTAAATTTACACACCGTTTGATCAATATCCCTGTTTATTGGCCAATGTTAAACCTTTTTCATTTTGGGTGGACTAGTTTGAGAAATCTTAAAATGGTTTGCTGCTTTACTCATTCGATCGCTTATTATTATTATTATTATTATTATTGGGATAAACGATCGCTTATTCGTATATCTCAACTTTGACTCTATATATCACATGGTAACATCAAACTGATCCACATGATATAACATAGTCCAAAAAATAAATAAAATAAAATGTGAAAACCAGGGCATGGCAATGACAAAACTTTATGGCGCCATTCATGTACATTAAAAGTATGTTTTCAGTGGGGGCAGTTGAAAACTTTTTGTTTTTTTTTGACTGAAGGCAGTTGAAAACTTTGACAACTATTAATGGTGACAAGGAAATGTACTATATTGGCTTGCATTTATTCCCGTTACAAAGAAGTTTGTGGTCTTATCCAAAAAAAGAAAAAAAAACTTGTGGTTGAAATACTAGAGGTAAAAGTGCCTTCTTAAGGTTCTTTTTGGCTTGTTTTAGTTTTAATTTAAAATAATGCTAGGATTACAACTTTATTATGATTTATTCATATAACGAGTTATGAGTAGTGAAGTTGTGAACTTATATATAAACCATTACTCACAACTTACAACGCAGGTAAGTTGTGGCAAAAGTTGCGATCTTAGTATTTTGATATTTTCCTTTAATGAAAGATTCCTTGGTACGAGAAATCAAAGTTTTTCCGTGACTGAGGGCTTGTTTAGTTTAGATGTGTTTTGAGTGATATGATTTAAAACTCATAACTAAGTTATCAAAACACATAGGATCCACAAAAAAAATTTTGTTTGACTTGGTTTTCACCCTTTGTTTTCATCACTCAATTCTCTGATTTTTTAATGATGAGTTATGAAAACTGAAAACACATTTGAGGTGTTTTCAGTTTCCAAAATTCAGTTTTCAATTTCGTAATTAAATTCACAACGCTCTCACTGGTCAGTCGCAATGTTTGACTTTTGGATTTTTCTTTTTTTTTTTGAAAGAAAGCCTAGCAGTTGCGTGACTTTTTAGTTTTTTTTTTTTTTTTTTGGAAACAAAAGTAAGGACAATACTGAGTTATGAGTGCCAAAGGTGGTTTAGAAAATTGAGATATTTTAGGTGATGAGTGATGAATGATGAGAATTGAGTGATGATAAATTTTAAACCAAACAGGCCCTTAGTCTCAAATCTATATTCATCTTCATTCTTTTGTCCAACTACCGATAAGTCTATAACACCATATTTTAAAGAAAACAACTTCTTGTGACTTACAAAACTTCATTTTTCATCGGCTTACTTTGCATCTCTTAGAGTGTGTTTGTTTGGAGGTGAAACTGGGAGGATGGAAAACTCTGGAGAGAAAATAGGAGAGAAAAATTTTTTAAAGTGTGTTTGGTTGGGTGGAGAGGAAGGAAAATAAATGGTGGGGCCCAGGTATCTTCTCCCCTGGTCCACCAAAATATTTTCTCTCCAAAATGGAGAAAAAACTAATTAAGGATAAATTTTTTCTTGATTGACAAAAATATCTAGTACATATACACACATTTATTCAAGTTGCCTTTATTTTCTTTTCTTCTCAGTGCTTTATATTTTTTTTTTCTGGGCAGTTACGTTGTCTTCCTTCTTTTTCTTTTTTATTTTTATTTTTTTTCAAGCCTGGGCTACGTTGCCTTTTCTTTTCTTTTTTTTTTCTATTCTTTTTTTCTTCTTTTGATTTTCTAGGCCTGGGCGTGATAGTTTATTTATTTATTTATTTTTTATCTAGTTGTGATTTTATTTTGACAATATTTTTATTTTTTTAATAAATTTGGGTGATTTTTTTTGTGGTTATTTGTCACTTTTTTGTTTTAATTGGGTATCATTCTTTAATAAGGGTATATGAGTAAATTTATTCAAATCTATTTTTTCCATCCCTCAACTTTTTCACCCCTAACCAAACAAATAGGAGAGAAAATAAAATCTTTTCTATCCTCCCACTTTTTCACTCTCCCACCATTTTTTATCCTCCCACTTTTCCACTCATACAATCAAACGGACCCTTAAGTTGCTTTATCTTGTCTGATAAAATATTTTCCTTGGACCACAAATATTGGCCCTTTTGGGTGTGAAATACATGTTGTTGCTATTTGTGCGTGTGATCACGGAATAGAAAAAAAAATGTGGAATTTGCTCAAACTCCAAGATGAATATCACAATAAATAAATAGACTAAATTGAAATTTGCCCAATAACTCAATGAAGTAATTTATCCTAAATATTTTTTTCAAGATTAAAAGAAAACATGTCCTTTAGGTTAATTTTTTAAAATTTTAATAATAATATTTTTTTTGAGAATCTTATGATAATAATAATAATAATAATATTAAATTGAGCATTCTACGAGTACCCTTCAAAAATAAAGTCCCACGATGGGTATAATCTAGCTTTTTTTTTTCCTACTTCACACTGTAATGATAAGAACCTCAAATTAAAACGTAAAGAAACATTGGAGTCTTAATTGAAAAAAAAAAAAAAAAAACAAACAAACAAAAAAAACCTTGTAGTACGTGATGTTTTATAAAGACTATAATGAATGATAAAATGAAAAATTTTAGGTACAATTCCTTAAATTTTATGCTTTAAATTCTTAAATTAATTTCACACACATTTACATTGACTAATATAATACAATGTTGATCCTCAAAAAAAAAAAATATATATATATATATATATATAATAAAATGTTATCTTTTCTGAGTGTAAGGTCCTATCTTATTTCAAAATTTGTCAATTTCATAATTCATATTAGGCTTTACAAATGTAAAAGTTAAATGTCTATCATGTTAATTACAGTTAAATCTAAAAAATAAAATTTTAACCATAAAATGGACGAAAATGCATAGTTTCTGAAAATGAGAGGACCTTAAATTTTGTTGATGAAAATTAATTCTTCTTCAACAGATCATATTGGCCCAAGGTTCTTCTGTCTCTTTTGGGCTGTAGTTGGGTTGAGTATCAGGCCTAACCTAAGCCCAAGCCCTTTGTACTACTTCTATAACATTCCCCAAGCATCCTATCTTCTTCCGGCCCAAAGTGCTAAGGTAAAGCGAAAAAATGTATTCCATGAGCTTGTTTATCAGCCTCAAATCCAATTCCAAATGGCTTTCCTTGATACCCAATTATTATTGTTTTTTTATGTTAATTCCTTTTTTGCATATATAAATATGATAGAATTTCAATCTAAGAGTCTATGACGTCCTCTAGATGATGATTGCTTTTATCATCAATCAAATACACTAATT
This sequence comes from Castanopsis chinensis, assembly GCA_032878915.1. Lineage (NCBI taxonomy): Eukaryota > Viridiplantae > Streptophyta > Magnoliopsida > Fagales > Fagaceae > Castanopsis > Castanopsis chinensis. The sequence goes on from JAVQMG010000127.1 coordinate 1,853,628, forward strand.
AATTTTTGTTATAGACAAGGTTTAAAATTCATATATTTTGTTCCATGACATGAAACTTTACCAGTTAAGCTAATTGTAACTCATTTTTTTAATGATAATTATACCGACATACGTATAAAGAATATCTTTCTACAACAACGTCTATATAATAATATGAAATAATATGATGGTATCAGCAGTTTGTGGCATTTTCAATATCATTGCCAGATCCAACCTCAGGCAAGTGGTTATTCTACATAGTTCATTAATCCCCTCTCTCCCAATGTGTGATCTGGTTGCTGATTAGACAATTTAATTTTAGTGGCTCGAATTAGTGAAAGTAAAACCTTTGAGCGAATACGGATGTGTTTAATTGACTAAAAGATTTGATTTTGGTGAACTTTAGTCCACTCAAAATTTGACTTAGTGACTTATAATTGACAAGTTGAGGCTGATATGCATTTAAATTCAATGAATCCTTTCTTAACGATGAAGACTTGTCACTTACAGATAGTTGTTCTGAGTAATTAATGTAGCAAGCACTGTAGGTAGTAATAATAAGGCCTTTAGAGACCTTTATAAAAGGGCTTGTCGGGTTTATGAATTCTGTACAAGTAATTCCAATTCTTATATAGTGAAAAGGATGTGCTCATAATAATGAAGCTAATTGATTCATAACATTGGTACTGAGACAGGTTTTATTTTAACATGTTCTATTAATTTTCAAGTGGTGTGTATCACTGTATCATCTTAGAACCTAAGAATTTTTCATATCAAGTCCTTCGTCATTAGTTTATTAACTGTTCATGTTTAATTATTTGACTAACTTGTAGTTTATTTTGTAGGTTACTATGAGAGCAGAACTTTAGCGATTCCCACAGCTCAAAAGCAGAAACAACAAAGTGAGAAGAGTACCCATCTATTCTTGCCAGCAGAGGTAGTTTAAGAATGTTTCTTCCTTCATCTCACTTGGTTGTAGAATATCGTTTTTTTAAGAGACCATCCTTCTGGTTTGGCAAGTAGAGAATAATTAAAACTAAAACCTTCCTGCATTATAACTCATTGTACATTTAATATGATAACATTTTTTTTTATAAAAAAATTATTTGTTTTCATATGTTTGGATGCAACTTTGAAAATTACCTAAAATGATATTTTATATAGTTTACTTGGAATAGAAAAATCAATAATATTTTTCATAGAATCAAAAGTTGTGATGGCAACAATAGAAGAGGTATGGCGGTGGTGTGGTGGTGTCGGCAACAACAATGTGGTAATAGTCGTAGCTTTGGTGGTGTGATGATAGAGGAGATAATTGGTGTGAGTGGAGGGGGTGTTGGTAGCACCAAAAATAAATAAATAAAAGGACGAAGGCACAAAGGAGTGATGAAAAACGATTTTCAATTTTCTTCTACTTATTTTACGTTGCCGATAAAATATATGTTTCCTTGAATTATTAGTCTTCAAACTTGAATAAAAGGTAGTACTTAGTGTACCTTTGGCATGATGAAATTTGTCAGTTTATTTTATTATTCAGTTTATTTTTGTTATTATTTTTGGGCCCTACTACACTTTTTGGTACTATTCATAGATCACACTGTACTTATACATTTATTTACAGTACTTTCAGTAAAAAGTTCTCAGTTTCAGCAAAATAAGTGAATTCTAAACAAACATTTAGTGGGCATATCTTATCTATGAAACTGAAATTGGAAAGAATTATTAGAGCATGAAAAAGCTTAAAGCCTTGCAATTTGTAGTTCCCACTTTCAATATGCAATCTTTTTCCATTAGAAAACTATGGGCAAATCTATGTAATATCTTATATTCAATTGAAATTAATTCTTTATGGATTTCCAACATGAATATTAGATTTCAAACATGAACATTGGTGGGATAAGAACCCTTCATATTAAAATCCTTCAATTCTTTTGAATTTTTTGTCAAATGTAAAACATGTAGCATTTATTTGATTTTGTGTGGTTTATATGGATTTTTTTACAATTATTAAAATTTTAAAATACCATGTTAAATAAAATTTGAATAATTAAATGGGAGAGATCCTTTTAAAGATTGTGGAGTCCTACTATTTTCAATTGGTAAGTTGGTGCACACTTCAAATCATTTTGTCACCCATTAAATGGTGCAAAGAGAAAAAATGGCCAAAACAAAACTATTTTGAAAACACAAAGATCTTTTCTTTTCTTTTTTGGGAAAATATTGAGCCATTTGCTTTTATTTGAATTGTTTGAGATTTTAATCTTATTATCCAATAATTTCTTTCAATATTTGATTTTTATTAAAGGAAATTTGTGTTTGCTTGGAGTATACAACTTTGAAGAAATAATCAATATCAACTCTAATGCTCTATTTTTGCCACTCAAAGAAATGAATGAACTTTATGTTTGAGTGAGGCCCATCTTTTAAGTGAGGGTAGATTGTAATTAATTTCACTGTTAGTATATTTACATATTAGTTAGCATTAAAATTGCGGTTGAACCAATGAACTATTGAAGGCTTGAAGCAATAAATCGCTATATCGGTCTCTCAATTGTTAAACATTCGTACCATTTAGATAACCATGCTCAATGGATAAAGATGAATCTTGGAATCCAATGAGTGGAAAGGAAAATGAATGGTCTGCGTCACTGATATGTACCAATTGACGAGACAATGCATTGAAGATATTTGATTTTATGCACAGCTCGTCTTGCAAGTGGGATATCAAATTCACGGACCATGGTTTACCTTGGCCCCATGCGTTGGGTCATCTTGCAAAGCAAAACCTCAAACATATTATCAACCAAAAATGACGGAGACACAAAAAAATTCACAATTTTTATTACAATTCAATATATGATGAGTTGTAAGTGATGAAAGTATGGACCTACTATTTTACTTACATCACTCACAACTTACCACACGATAAATTGTGACAAAAATTGTGAACTGTTTTGTATCTCTCGATACCGACGAGGGAATGCATTACCCCACCCTATCCATATGTTTCGTCAAAGGATTCCGTTGGACCCAAAAGATTTTTTTTTTTTTCTGGAACAAATGGATAATTGTTCTAGATACGATGTTTTAAGTTAAAAAGTCAGTTTTTTAAAGCTTCAAATTGTGGTAAAGAAACTCACATGGACATGGCCATAGTAGTAAGATTGTTGAACCGATCCATGTGTTTCGGAGCAGACAAATACCTTTACCAAAGTGAAAGGGATACATGAATGAGTCCAACAAACATGGCAACAATCAACTGCTAATTGAGACATCTACATTAAGTAATGAATATAGACCTTGTATCAATGGCGATAAAACATTCATCAATAATTCACTCATATTGATGATCTCCAGTCTCCAACCACTTGTAAATTGATCCCTCAATCCCATATCTTACTCATTATAGCACAAGCAAGTGTAGTTAGTAGTTACAAGGTAGGACAGGATGTTCAAATCTCTTCCGAATTATCGAATTATCAAAAAAAAAAATTTGCTAAATACATATTTAAGAAATTTCCATGCCTAAGGAGTACTGGAGTACTGTAGCTAACACAATCATTTCAGAAAGAAAAACTAAGAATGACAACCGGTTAAGTTTGGAACAAAAGAAATTTTTTTCAAATAAAAAAGCTTCTAGATATAAAGCCCTATTAATATATATATGTATATATATATATTTGAAAATTGAACATCTAAAATACTCTTTAGCAAAATTTAAATATTAGGAAAAAAATTCACTAAATTAATTTTTTTTTAAATAATAAATTAAACTGTATTTTAGTAGAGAAAGAAATGCATACTTACTTTTATTATAGAAATCTTAGTTTCTTGTAAAGTAAATTAATGAGACAGATATTTTATTAATTTAATACATAATTAGATTGGGTTGTGGTAGTTACAGAATAAAACCCAAGCGGGCCAGACCCTTCCGAAATCCTAACATATTTAAACATTTGGACTTAAGAGTCTTAAACCCTCCAGAAACCTACTTAAAAAAATATCAAACACTAAACATTAGAGTTAGGTTGGGTCAAAAACCTACTAAATCTAATCTAATCTAATCCATTGCCATCCTTAAGAAAAACAAGATATATTTAGGAAAGTGGAAAATTTTTCAATGATCTAAAATTTAGATACAGTATATTAAGCTCTTCAATTAAAAATATATTGAATTTAACTATCATTGGAAAAAATAATATTATTTGTGCTTCATTGGTTTATGCATCTATTTGTTGAATTTAATTTAAAAACCTAATGTATTACACAAAATGATCTATATCTAAGTTTAGTTAATGTCAGTTTTATCCAATTTTAATTTGCTGCACCAAACCTAACTTCTTTCCTAGAGATAAATGAAATGGACCAAATGGTGGTAGGAGCTAAGCTAGGTACAACACAAGTGAGCAGTGACCATCAATGAATGTAAGAAACAATCAATGCTTATCCAAGTGAAAGGAACTTAGGAGTTAGGTCCCCCACAAGATTTAGTTGCCTCCTTGATGGAGACTTTGATTTTCCAAACTCCCCCAACCCCAGGAAAGATACTTGTGAATATTTTGCAACAAAGTCACAAGACGCACAAATCAGATGCTGCAGTGTGGGCCTAAAATAATTCTCTTTACTCTCTAGTGGTCGACGGGTTTAAATAGAAGGCCACGTTGACACATGAAAACAGAATACATTCTATTCATAGCAGCCGTATTAGATTATATGCATATGTTTTCCCTTAGATTTGGGTTACTGGATGAGTTATAGTTGTGCACTTATCCCTATCGAGGACGCTAGTAGACAATTACCATGAGCCGAGAGCATGAAGTTTTTTTTTTCCAGATGCATGAAATCAGAATACATCATATTCACAGCAGCCTTATTAAGTCATATGTATATGTTTTACCCATAGATTTGGGTTACTGGATGAGTTATAGTTGTGCGCTCAGCCCCATCAAGAACGCTAGTAGGCAATGAACTTGAGCCGAGAGCATGAATTTTTTTTTTTTCGCTTCCCATTGTAGGATTTTAACTTGGAACCTCCACTTCCCAAACTTGTAGGAGTGAACTCAACCCATGATTATTAGCTAATCACCCTGGTGGTTCAATTATTATTGTTATTGTGATATGTTATGATTCATAGATGATAAAAAAGTATATTAATGATAAGATTATATGAAAGTTTGGCTCGTTCTCATTCTTATCCAGTTAATTTTTTTTCAATTGAATTCTTGAACTTCACATTTGTTTTTATTGTAGTTTTTCCGCACACCTCTGTTCAATCCACATCGTTAAGTTCATTGATACATTTGTCTATTTTTCAATTTTCAAATCTGAAAACGATTTAAGTTTTTATTTTTTATTTTTTAATGTTATTGAATTAGTTGTTAACAATACCATTGCGACCAAGTTTGTATTGCACTCGTCACCTGAAAAAGATCAAAACCTAATCTGGCTTCATGTTTTGGTGTTTTTTCCTTATTTTGCTTTGTGTTCATGATCATGTTCGTGGTTTTTGAGTTTGATTTGGAAGATTTTGGATAGTTACAACATTTTTTTTCTCCTTTAATAGCAATTGTCACCATGTTAGAAACTGAGATGAATACAATCGGAAAGATAAGCATTTCCCACTAGGCAATGTAGTAGGTACAAGCTTGACGCTAACCTGTCAAATTCAATTGAGTGATTTTAATTTCTAAACTATTGAACACACAATGAAGTAGAAAGGATCCAAATCCATCCCCATCAAAATTGTTCAATCAATAAGCTATACTTTTATCTAAACATAGTCGATCTTGTCGTCTCGTATTAAAACGTACCATCTTAACACATGGATATAGCGATAAACAACAAAGATAAGAGAGTGCCTGATATTTGCATAGAAAGTAAAAATACACTCATTACGACACTATGTTTAGCGCATTGAAAACGATTTTCACACCTTACAAAAACCCTTTTGTCCTTATAAAATTAAGCCAATTGTCAATTTCAATAATGCTGTCTAGTAAGTAACACCATTGCACACGTGCGAGCAGGCACGGTCACATGCATGAATCCAATTTCTTTTTTTTATATAATGGTGGGATAAGTTATTTATTACTATGGCCAAGGGAAACTTTACAAGTGTTCGGCAATAATTAAAAAGTCAATTTATTTTACTATTTAGTTTATTTTTACTATTATTTATGAGTCTTATTTTACTATTTCAACTAACTTTTATCTTTATTTACAATATTTTTAGCAAAAAAAATTTAATTTCAATAAAATAAACAGATCTCAAACAGACTTAAATTAAAAAAAAAAAAACTTTTGAAAAATTATTCATTTTTAAGTTATTATTTATTTAATGTCTGTTAATGCTGAGTTGTTATAATTTATTATACCGACTAGGGTAGTACTTTCTCCAAAAAAAAAAAAAAAAAAAAAAAAGGAAAGAAAGAGAGAGAGAGACTAGAGTAGTACATAAAATAATGGTCATGTTCCATCACTTTCGTACATCGCTTCAGTTACAAAGCTCGCACGCGTGACTGCGGCTTCCTACGGCCTATATTTAAAGTTCATTTGTTGAGAAGTTGTCAAGTTGATGGAAAATAATGGTTTATTCTTGAGGGTAAGTATTGATCATTATAATGTTTGATTACACTCTTAGGGGAAAAAAAGAAAAGGTGGGAATGGTTTAAAAATATATATAAAGCAACAACAATGTTACTATTTATTTTTTGGGTTGATGGGACAATGTTACACTTTTTATAAATTTATAATTTAGGAGCTGATATATTATAATTAAAGTACTATCACATTTTTATAAACTCTCGGTGATATCATTTTTAAGATTAAATTTTATAAAGATGTGAGGGAAAAATTTAAATTTTACATCTTCTAATCTTAATATGACACATCTTTATATCACATATTAAACAATAAATACAATTACACGTAATCAATTCTAATACCCATATAAAAATTTAACCGAATTAAGAATTTATTAAAATATTATTAGGTGTGGTAGAAGTATTAACTTTTAAGGAAAAAAAAAAATTGATGTGATATTATCTTATGAGATGGTTTTACAGCACATTTTTATCAAATTCAAACACCTCACTTTTATTGTATGGCTATCACCATCCGTATAAGCTAACAAAATAAAATGATGTCCCTAAACTTTATAAGGCCCCATCTTTTTCTTTTTTTCCTTTTCTTTTTAATTACTACCCCTTGTTTGGATAAGGTCAATGCCTATGACTCATTGGACTCATGTACTCAACTACTATGCCATATTGAGTAACAAGGAGTCCTGGGACCCATCACCACTCCTATATTTAGGTCAAAGTGGATGGCAAAATTAGTATATTCCAGTCTTTTTGTCTTCTTCTTTTTTTCTTCTCTCACTCCTATTTCTCCCTTCCAAATATTACCCTATAAATGTTCCAATCTCATCCTCTTTCTCTCTTCCAAATATGACCCTAATATTTCATTTAAAATTAGTAAATTTTTTCTTGTTTACCCTTTTCCTCCAATTTTATCCTTTCTCGTCTTCCTTCATACCAAATATTATATTACAATTCTTATCCGATCTCTTCTTTCCCCTTGGTGAGAAAACAAGATTCAAGGCCTCCAATTACATAAACCTATGAGACGTAAAAAGAAAACTGTACAGCCAATAAACTTATGAATTACTTAGTTTCTATGATTTATTTTATTTATGCAATTGGTTATTAAGAATTTGATTCATTATTTTATAAGCTTAACATTGTTAGTTTTTTTTTTTTTCCTTCTTTTTTTTCCTATTAGGATAATAAGTTTGAAACTTTACTGAACTCATGATTGAATACTAATAATTCTATGACCATAATCTTTTTCACAACTATCATATGTAACTGACTGTAGATCTTTGTGAAATTAATAGGTAGTCAATCATAATCTATTACATTAGATTAATTTTGACAAAAACATGTGGCACAAAAGTTGTGGTCTTAAAATAACTCGTTGATTTTTTTTTTTTTTTTACTACTTGGGTAAGTTATACTAAAATTTATGGGGGAACTTATATTGAGATAACTTGGTTTTTTTTTTTTTTTTTTTTTTTTTTTTTGCTATTAGGACAATAAGTTTGGAACTCTACTTGAGAAACCCATGGTTCAATACCAATAATTTTATGACCACAATCTTTCCCACAACTATCAAATGTGATTGACTATGAGTGATGGAGAAAAAGTAATAGATCTATGTGAAAGTGATAAGTAGTCAATTATAGTCTGTTATATCAGATCAATTTTGACAAAAAAATATGGCACAAAAGTTGTGGTCTTAAAATAACTCGTTGAATATTATTTTTACAACTTGTTTAAGTAATACTAAAATTTATGGTGGAGCTTTTCTAGAGATAGCTTGGTTTTTAAGTAACTTGATGAATATATCTCTAAAAGCATCGTCAACAAATTTAATCCGTTAATTGTCTGAAAATGCTACCACATTGTATAGTAGTAAATTGGATGCTATTAATAGGTACGTATTGAATTTAATCTCATCACTAGATGTGTGAATACCCATTTTTAAGAGAATTCCTCCCATCCAACTTCACTATCCTTTATTTTTGGCTTGAATGAATCCGAGAACATAAACTTTCTCCATAATTTTTTGAAATAACAGGTTGTGAACACGGGAAACACGGGTAAATAAAGTGATATGAATTATAAATTCATATAAAAATGACTGTTTTACTGCTCATAATTTGTCATATCAATAGGGTAAAACGTTATCTTTATATCAAAGTTGTTTTAGTTTTTATTAACGAGTGTCTTAAAGTCACAAATTAAGGAACATTTAATATTCTATTAAATGATATTTTATATATTTTTAAATAGTTTTTATTTCACACTAGTTATTGTACACAATTGTATAAACACATTATCGAAATATGACTCACAAGTTTTAGTGAAAGTGTATATGTACAGTTGTGTGCTGCAATCCAACATATCAGTAGGGTAAAACATTATCTTTGTTTTAAAAGTGTTTTAGCTTTTATTAACAAGTGTTTAAAGTCACAACTTAGGGAACATTTAATATTTTAACACATGATATTTTTATATATTTTTAAACAATATTTATTTACACTAGTTATTACACACAATTGTAAACACAACACTAAAATTGTGACTCACAATTTTCATGAAAAATGTGTGTATATGTGCATTGTGCAGCAATCAAACGTAGCCAGCGAAGTGTGCACTAATATTTAGCCTTAGGTTGGGTTTAGGTACTGCGTTTTGTGTTCACGCCTCTAGGCAAAATGCATTTCAACTTTTTTTTTTTTAAACCAGCGTCTATTACACTGTTCATATTTCATGAACCGTGCATTCAAACTTATAAACAGTAATTTTTTATTATTTTTAATTTTTAACAAAATAAGTAATATTCAAATTCATCTTTATCCTTTTACCGACTTTGTTTAGAGAGTAAATAGCCAAACGGAGCACAATGGCACATATATTAAGGACTTTAGTGATGGAGCAATCTTTGGCATTCATAGACAAGCCCACCAACATAAACCCACTTTTTATAGAGCCGCCACTACAGTATCTTCCACCCCCCAAGAAACTTTATAGGCCTTGTAAGTGACGTGATTACAAGAATAGGACAAGGATTAAACCAAATCCAGGAACCACCGCCCACTTTGTCTGCCTTGTACGTTATATTTTATTAATTCTAATCATGTTTTCCTTACATATGGCCCCATATCTCTCCCTCTCTCAAAGCAAAAACTACCACCTCAGCCTTTGAAATGGAGAGAGCAAGCAGATTTTTCCCACGGAGCCCACATAGAGTTGGTGCTTGACCATATCTTGTCCCTTCAAAACTTTCACATCAAGGATTCTTTTACTAAATTGTCAAGTACAAGTGGCACAAAAGAGATAAACCAAACTAAAATATGTTTATAAAGCAGAGAAGGACAGGTTTATCAGTTCAAAACCACGTCACTAATCTCATCTCGTTCAGATAAAGCTTCATATAGTTCTCTAAAAGAATTTATTATCACTTAAAATACTTAGCAGTAGAACAATAGAACATGATTTGATTCTTCTGGTTTTTCTTTTTTGGGGTGGTGTGCAATAATAAATAAGGCTTCGTGCTCAAGCTTGTTAAATCTAAAACAATTGAGAAGTTGCATCAATATCATTTGTAGCCCTTGAAGATAGAAAACAACATTTGAAGAAGATAGACACCCACACCATTTAAGATTTATTGGTACTAACAAACGTCAAAAGCTAAGAGGGCAGGAAATCACTTTCAATAGTTTGATTGGCTTCCTAGAACTAGAACTACTAATCCAACCAAAGACCAAAGAAAATGAAACATGGCATAACATCCCAGAACAGAACAGAACAGAACACAACCAAATCATAAGTAGAAATAAGGTATTCATCAGTATTCCAGTGAATTAGACTGTATATAAAACAGACATACAATAACTCTAAACATGTCATGTTTTGCATCGCATCCAAAATCGAACAAGCCAGAACTTAAATTCCAATATGTAATTAGAAAAAGTTCAAGACTAACATATGATCATTTTTAGATACATGTCGTATTCATGTTGCATGCAATACCATTCAAGGCCAAACAACGAACCCAAGAAATTACAGAGATACAATGAACCCAAGTGAAATTAGACAAAATACACGTGACTATTTTTTTTTTTTTGAACTGTTATGGGGCATGACACAAGAAACCCATGATCTAGGCTTGTGTCCCACATCGGGTGCGTGAGTGTACTTCTTAGTGTTTATGTAGTGCATCTCCAACCGTTGCTAGCAGTTTTGTGAGACGGCGTTTATGAAACTAATTACTAAAATATGCAACAAATTTTGCAACAATTAAACACAAGATGAAAATAATATGCAACAAAATTTGAATACGAAAATAATCAAAAAAGTAACCCTAGATGAAGATAATATGGTTTCTCAAAAGAGAAAAAGAAAGATGAAGATAATATGTAACAATACATTTAATTGCCAAAAACATGTACAATGATAATAATACTCCGAGAAAATTAGACAGAGAATCCAGAAAGTTAAAATACAAATCATAGACAAATTGATCAAACCAACTGCTACTCATTCTTCGGCAGTCTGAGAAATCCTTCTTAGTCTGTACAAAACAGTTGCCATTTTTTTTTTTTAATCTCGGGGGGAGAAGCACAAAACAGAGACTCGGATCTCTCTTCCTAACCCATTGAGCATTTACAGTGAAAAATGTCCAAAATCAACATAATATTTACAGAGTCAGAAGAATCAAAGGCCACCGATTTCTTAAACCCCAAAATGATATATATATACTTAAAGGACGGAAATGACTCGGTGAGTCAATTCACTTAACCAGCTCAGACACCCAACCAAAATCAGGACCAGACACGGCCGAGTCAACTCGTCGGAGCGAGTTCTCCTTACTGAGTTTCGCATACATCTGGGCTCGTACGCCCCTCCCAGACTCCACCCTCTCCATCGCCGGCTCTTCCTCGCACTTCATTTCCCACAGGTCGAACGGACCGAGTCCAGAACGAGTCATGTTCCGAGTCGGAGTCGTAGGAGTCGAAGGAGTGCTACAGAACCCGGGTCGGACAACCGACGCACGGGGCGACCCGAACCCAGATGGCGAGAGTGACCCCACTTGATTCCCCCAACCGCCACAACCGCCACCCATTTTCATCTTCCGCATAGAAGCAACGAGTTCGCTCACCGATTTTCCCGATCCAAACGAACCGAGTCGGCCTTCAGTCGGCGACAGAGGCGGCGAGTCAGACTGGGGAGAAACCGGTGGCGACACCAAAATCGAAGTGGGCGACGAAACAAACTTCGACCCGCTTTCCCTTCCACTCTGTTGAGTCAAAACTCGGAGTTGCTGCGGCGAGTGAGCGAAGAAACAGACTTTCCGACCACAACTCGGCCCGTCCTTACAGGGCTGAGTTCGATACCGATTCGGATGCAACCAACACTCGAAAACCCCATGAGCGAACTCGCACGAGTCACCTTTCCTACAATTCCCTTTGCGAAACTCAGGGCACGCGGTACCAGAATAATGAAACTTCAGTGGGTCCCTCCGACGAGCCTTCTCGCCAGGGTGCGCGTACGGACACTCAGTCCAATCGTGCGACCTCGCACGTGCGCACCTCCGAACCTTAAACTCGTACATGCGAAAATGGTCGCACGAGAACGCGTCCTGTACGACATCCGAGAAGGAGTACGACTCGTCGTTCTCGTTCGACGGCAAGTAACGGTGGAGGGCTGCGAAGGAGTCGAGCAAGAGAGAGTGGTCACCGTTACCGGCATTGGCGTTATAGTTGACGGAAAAGTTCGCTAATGGGGACGAAATCTGAGACGCTTGATCGTCGAATGGGTCCCACGGAGGCACTTGGACCGTTGGATTTGGATTCCCAATCATCATCGTGAACTTGGAGGGTCTGAATAGGACTTTACAGGTTTTTTTTTTGGATAGTCAGTGAGGTTATGGTGTCCGTCTCTGAAATATAAACTGCTCTTGGAGAGAGAAACAGACACCTTACCCTGGTTTGGTTAATATTTAACCACGGTTGGGTTGAAATATCTCGTTCTTTTAGGAGTTTAAAAGAGTGGGACGCCTCAGTTTTCTTACCATGCGTTCTCTTCTTTTGTACCATTGATTAAAGATCACTATCCTCTCTGTATTTTTTTTGTTTTGGAAGTAATGGTGATTTTTTTTTACATTTTTAATATATGATTATTATATATCACCTTATTTTTTATTTTATTTTTTGATAAGATCACCTTATTTTTTAGGAAAAAACAATAATATTGTAGTAGTAAAAATATAATGTCTGGCAATAGAAAAAAATGATTTTTCGTGTTTTCAATATTTGATATCACCTTATTGTTTGGAAAAAAATCAACAATATTGTTGTAGTAAAAATCTAATGTCTCGTAATGGAAAACATGGTTTTTCGCGTTTTCAGTATTTGATAGTATCAGAAAAAAAATTGAGTCAAAGAAAACCTATTTTTGGTCTTTTTGGTCAACATAAAAAGTACTATGACTTATTTTTAGATATTATTTTTCGCTAAATATTTTTGAAAAAAAATTTATCTCATAACAAGCTAAATAAGGAAATTTTAAGGATCATTTTTCTAACACATTTAAAATGCTACCAAATATAGGAAAATTAGATAGCTTTATGGAAAATACGTTTTGAAAATTGACTCATTTTCTATAGAATATTAACATTGAAACAAATAGAGAAATTAAAAAATAGATAATAATTAATATATATATATATATATATAAATATACCAAATGATGTGATATTATATACACCCATAGATTTATGAAAATTAAATATTCACAAGCTAAGTGTAGAATATATTTGTTCTTATCTCATATGGTTTAAAAAAATCTTCCCAAAAAAAAAAATCTAAACATTTTTTTTATAATGTTTATAAAAAATCTAAAACTCTTAAAGAATATCGTGCAATGCATTGGTTTTAAATTAAAAAATTGAATATTCAAAATTATTTTCCATTAAAGTTTAAAAAAATAAAAAACAATATTAACCTTTCAAAGAAAGCAAATGATATGTTATAGAAGTTATTAGAAGGAACTCATTGATTTCATTTAAAATGAACAAACCTTTGAAACACCCTATAAAGAAACCAAAGATCAACAATAAGGGGATGGGACAGTAATATTTATCTTCTTATTATGTATTATATACACTGATTAAATTTGGAATAATTATAAAATTAATTCCTTGTATGTACAATGCATGTAATTAATTAATTATCCCCAATGTTAATAAGTTCAAAATTTGCAGTAATCCTTTTGTTCATTTGGTTCTTAGTCTCAGTTTTATATTTTATGAACACTTCCAAATGTTTTTTGAGGAAGAACACTTCCAAATGTTGATCTTTGGATTTTTTAAAAATTTAGATGGGTCATTAACATAACATTACAACAAAATCTTTTAAAATCACCCCAAGTCATTATTATGTATTAAACTAAGAAGTTCGATATTCTCATTTAATGGATTTACAAGGCTTATTTCCGCACATATTTTATATTTGTCCGTATGTATTTTACACTTTCCCTTATAGTTAGTTTGGGTAGAAAAATTTAATTTTAAATAGAAGGATTAGATTTCTTTTTTCTTTTTTCACTAGAATATATCATGAGATGCCTAGTTTGTTTCTGATGAAATGTATTGATGCATTTGAGTTTTTATTAATACATAGATTTGAAAATATTAGGTACAAGATAGGTTCCAGTTAGCTCAACTGGTAAAGTCTCTGATGGTTGAATAAAGAGATTTAGGGTTCAATCCCTGTCTACACCAAAAATCGATTGGTGTCTTGGTTTGGTGATAAAAAGTTATTATCAGGAGCGGACGTCATAGGTTAAAACTATCTAAAAATATATATATATATATATATATATATTAGGTATAAGAAATTATTTTAAATTCATAATTTAAGCAAAATCCCATAAGCTTAAATTATCAAATGCTCTTAAATTTATAATATCAAGTAATATATGCTAGTAATCATCAAATCTAAACACAACCTTAGTGAATTTATGATTCCAAATTTTTTATTTATTTATATAGTCAAAATTTGCACATCAATTTCTACCGTGACAACAATCAATGTAATCTTAATTTCAAGTGGATAGAAAAAGTCTAAAGTAAGGACTATTTAATTATTTATCAAATGGAGGTATCAAGCAATGTTTGCAACTAATTGATCCTAAAATTCTTTGAATTTAAATCATCGAATCTAAAGTCTAAACACAACCTTAGTGAATCTATGATTCCAAATTTTGTATTTGTTTATATAGTCAAAATTTGCACGTCAATTTCTACCATGACAACAATCAATGTAATCTTTAATCTTTCAAGTGGATAGAAAAGTCTAAAGTAAGGACTATACATCAAATGGAGATATGGTTTTACCATAAAGTTTCAGGATCACTTGTTTATTAAAAAAAAAAAAAAGGTTTCAGAATCACTTTATTTTCTCTCTAGTCTTTACCAAACAACTGGCACATATTTATTGTCCACAACATGCACATATATTCAATATCTCTTATTCTATTAGTGGCTACTGAGTTTACGGCACATCATTTTCACTCCAAAGAAAATCTATCTAATTCAATATAAAAAGATAATATAGAATTAAAAAGATTAAAATCTATAATTTTGCAAAATTCAAGAATAGAATTTGAATGAAAACATTAATGTGCTGTTAGTTTACTAATTTAACTTTTTTTTTGTAAGCAAGCACACATAGGATCAATGTAAAACAACACAGGTTGTGGACCTTGCTATCAATAAACCAACAACGCCAGTTGTTTTTTGTTTTTAAAACAACACACAGGTTGTGGACCTTGTGGTCAATAAACCAACAACGCCGTGTTTTTAATTTTGTTTTTAATTATACCTTGATATCTCAGTTTAACCCATAGCAAAATTCTTGGCTTTGCCCAACGATTAATAGAAATCTAGATATATGTGAGTATCTAAGTTCTCGTAAGAATTTATAATATTTGCATTAACATCTGTAAAAATTTATACTTATTTTAATATAAGAACCTACCTATGTGTTAAGAGTTTTACGCGTTACTGAAGATAGCACGAAGAATTAGAGTGCTTAGGCAACATCGGGCCAGTCACTTGGTTCTATGTTTTCTTAACACACCAATGACTTCTCATGCCTATCTAGTGAAGCTCCTAACTGTTCCACATGTGGAGAGGCAGCATGTGACGGCACCTTGCTAAACATGATGCCCCAAGGCTATAGCAGAGGAGGGTCATGGTGGGCGTAGATGGGTTTGATAATGATGGGCAGCAGCAAGTGGTGCTAACCCTATGAGATGGTGCATGACATTAGTGGTTTGGCTAATGGTTGTTTTGTGTGTGGGCTTGGTGGCTTGAGTGCAAGACAGTGTTGGACTGCTGTGATGATGATATGTTATGCAAGGCCTTAGGCTGGTTGATGCTAGCAAAATGCATAGACTTGTATGAGTGAGTTGATGGTAGTTACTTGATGTGCTGCATATGGGCATACTGTGTGAGCTGTGATACTGATGAGAAGAGCTTGGGCAGGGGCCAAGCCTTCTAAAACGTGACGGAACAATTGTAAATGGGTAGCTAGAGCATGGGCAGAAACCTCATGATGTGCTAAGACATGAGTTGGCATGTGCAAAGTGTGCAGCAGCAATTATCGAGCAATTCCTAACTTGTTGGATGTTCAGACCTGTTGTGTAGGAGCTGGAAACGGGAAGAGCAAGCCAAGACAGCATCGGCAGAAGGTGTCCTAAGTCAGACCACATGTGGCAGCAAGTCCTAGACAATGGGGCATTTACTTAGTAGTAACTGCCGTAACAGTTATTTCTGTGATTTATCCTAGGCTGTTGGGGCTGTTAACAACAAAGTATGTAATGTTGGCTTAGAGAATTTCGTGTGTATTTTCCAAACTTCCTTAGTACTTAATATTGAGTAATAAAGGTTATGGTTGGTGCCCTGTAAATACTGTGTGTGTGTGTGAATTCCCTTGATAATTCTGTTCTGAGTGTTTCTGCAATGTGTGTGTGTGGTGCATTGGCTAAGACTAAGTCAAGGGCTCAGTGCCATCACAAGCAGAAAATTTAAAAGAAAAATTGACCCTGTGACAACTGGTATCAGATCTTGGCCGCCATGTCTTCGAACACTAAGGCAAGGGTAATTATCTTGGAAAACATACTTGGAGTTCCTAGAGAGGGGGAATAACTCTGTGTGTGATATATTGGAAATTGCCTCTGCAGAAACTACTGTGGTGAAGAATAATCTTACAGAACAGAGGGATATTATGTTGATTTGTGTCGAAGAGTTGGTTGCTACACTGGACACCTAGAACTAGGCAACAAGGGAGGCCCAACATCAACTTGAAACAGAAATTACCCTATTGAAGAGAGCAATGAATGACTTACCTAAGGAGAGGAAAATGGCCACCAAAATAAAGGTGCTTGAACCAAAGCCCTTTAATAGTACCAGGAATGCCAATGATTTGGAGAATTTTCTATGGGATATGAAGCAGTATTTCAAGGCTGTCAGGGTGTCTAGTCAAGAGATGGTGATGATTACTAGCATGTATCTTTCAGGGGATGCCAAGTTATGGTGGAGAACTCATGTGGCAGATGATGCAGATGCTGGTTGAGGGAAAATTGACTCGTGGGAAGCCTTAAAGAAAGAATTGAAGGACTAGTTCTTACTTATCAACACTACATGGGTTGCAAGAGATGCCTTTAAGAAATTGAAACAAACTGGTACAGTGAGAGAATATGTCAAGACTTTCAGTTTGTTGATGTTGGATATCAAGAACATGTCAAAGGAGGAGAAACTGTTCAATTTCATGTTTGACTTGCAGCCTTGGGCACAGTTAGAGTTAAAGAGCAGGTTGTGCGTGATTTGCCTACTGTTATGTCTGCTGCAGATGTCTTAGTGGACTACATGTTTAGTAAGCCCAGTGAGGATGAGGAAAAATGTAAGTCCAAGGACAAAGGTAAAGAAAAGTAGAAGAAGGATGGCAAGAAGAAGTGTAAGCAGAAAAAAAATTGGGGTAACAAAAGCAAGGGAGAGAGTACTACCTCTCAACCAAGCAAATAACAGCCCAAGCTTAATGCTGGCTGCTTTATTTGCAAGGGCCCTTATCGTGCAAGAGACTGTCCAAAGCGTGAAGAAGATAGTGGTGGGCAATCTAATGAAGAAGTTCCTAACAGAGTGAACTCCTTGCAATTGTTGAATGTATTACATGCAGGAGGTACTTCTAAGGGTCTGTCTTTTGTTCAAGTGGAGATGAATGAGAATAGGGCTGACGGTATGCTTGATTCTGGTGCTACCCACAATTTTTTTACTGATCGAATGGTCCAACGGCTGGGTCTGAAAGTGAGCAAATGTCCAAGTAAGATCAAAGCAATAAACTCAAAGGCAAAACCTGTGTTGGGAATTGCTTTTGGAGTGAAGTTTAAGGTTGGGGAGTGGACAGGAAATGTGAATTTCCTAGTCATAGAGTTAGATGACTTTGATGTAATTTAGGGTGATGAGTTCCTAATGGCTGCTAAGGCTACCTTACTGCCATTCATTGGAGTATTGTTAATCCTTGATGAGAAGCAATCATGCTATGCTCTTGTGAGGCGTGAGGCAGGAAATAGCAAGATTAGCAAGGGGCGACACCAAGTGTAGTTGATGACCACCCTGACTTGAATTTTATTTTTTAATATACCTTAGAATTTTGAATTTTAAATTAATATGGCTCGTTGACCACCCTAAAAAGAAAAAAAAAAAAAAAAAAAAAAAAAAAAAAAACTTGAACACCTTAAATAACAATTTGAGCCCATTAAAAATTAAATTCAACCTCTCCAAAATTTTGGTCCATTGAATGTTGAACAAAAATTATGACAAATGTTATGTTCACAACATTTTCATACACATTTTCGCAATAAATCATAAGTAGTAGGTTGTTACTAGTGAACAAACAAAATTTCATTGGTATATTCAAATTAGAACTATTAAAAATTTACCACTTAGGCTTTGTTATGTAAGTGCTACAAAAATGTTGTGGACTTAAAAATTGTCCAAACAACAAAGCAGCCTAAAAGCCCAAAATTGAATGTTTAATGGTGATCTTTTAAATTGTATTTTCAAAGGACATATTTTAAAATTGCTATTTGTTTTATTAAAAAATGCACACTTTTCAAATAGTTAGTGCATTAGGACTTGCTTTAGTCTTTAGCAAAATTTGTTAGATTTATGTGTTACATTTTTTCAAAAAGGTAATGCACTTTGTTTATATTGTTACTTATTTAGGCAATATGTTGGTAATTGAAAATGAGATTAATAGCTTAATGATTGCTTAATTGTTTTTTTTTTTTTTGCTTAATTGTGTATATTGAAGGAAATTTTAAAATTTTATGTATTTGGAAGTGATTTTTTTTTTTGGCGATGTTAATAGATTCAAATTTTATTTTTATTAAATTTTTTTTAATTTGAGTTTTTTTAATGACCATCCAAAAAATTATTATTAGAGCTGTCGCTGCTACCATCCACTATCTTCCTTTATCTTCGTAACACATAAAGAAATGATAAAAAAACTAAGGATCTTGTTAACATACGTAATTATAGCATTTATTACTAACCATTTCACTAAGAATATAAAAATAAATAAATTGTTTTTTCTTTTCCTATAAAAAGTTTATAAAAATATTTCTCGAACTAATGCCTTTAGTGCATTCATTACCTAAAAATTAAATAAATAATTAATAGTATTAGTGTAAATATACATAGTTGCTATAATAACTATATATTTAAAAAAAAAAAGCAAAATTATACATATATTATAACAACTGTGTACTTTTACACAACTTTACAAATTTACATGACTTTTAATATGGGTGAATTTTGAGCTTATAATATTTTTCTATCATATAAGAGTATTTATGCAATTGCTCTTAAATTTTAAAACCAAATAAGAATATGCTTAGTGTGTGTTTGCATAACAAATGCGGTAGGCGTTTTGCTTTTTTTAGTAGGTCCTGCGCACTGTTTATGGACTCACAAATACAAAAATTAGCAAGAAGTAATAAATTTGGGTCTTACAGATACTATTTATAGTTTAAAAATTATTTTACTACAATACATTTAGCAATAAGTTTTAAATTTTAAACAATAATATCCTTAGAATTCAAAAATGGTGAAGAATAATATGAATAAAACACCACAATCATTTTCACACACAAGATTATCCTATTACAAGCGACACAAACCAGAATTTATATAGACCACATTGATTTCTTTCCACTAATAAATTTGTAACAATAATTTAGGTCGGTGCAGGAAAAAAGCCAGACAAACAACAAAAAAAACCGGCGACCGCAGGGACTTCTCCTCCTTAACCACTGGACATAACACGAGCTCGTGCTTGTGTAAGATAGAGTTGAATATCCTCTCCATGATGTTTGAACCCAGAAAAAAAAAAATCAGTAAGCAACAGCCACGTGTCCGCCTGTCACGTGGGGGTGTGAAATTTCACAGTCAGTATATTGTACACGTGGTTGGTGAGAATTAAAGTTAGCGGTGACGCGCTAGTTCTGACTGACTCTCAGAGACTCTGCATGCAGTTGATATTTACGCGTGGCTTTGAATGTGCATGTGTCTCTCGATCTATGCCTTTGCCTTTAGCCTTTAGCCTTTGCCCCCTCCCTCGAGATCCTTCTGTTCTGATATTGACGAGACCTTTTTTCTTCTTTAACTTAAAGTCTAATAGAATAGAATAAATGAACAATAATGATCATTCTGCTACGGATTTAATATTTTATCCCCAAAAGGAGAACTTGTGTTGTGTTGTGCTCGGAGTATAGGCCGGCTCTATCTGAAACGTGGCGTCGTTTGTATAGCATTAGCTTAACTAGTAGTCTAGTTCTATTCTATGATCGTTAAAATCGTGGCACATGTTTAATGTTGATAAGTTTATGAACACAAACTTCAGCCACAAATTTTGCCAAGTTTTGATGTGATGGTTTGTAAAATAGTCAAGTTATCGAGATTAGCGGTGAAAATATTTTAGACTTGTAAAAATTTTCAAACTAACCATAGGAGTAAAGAAAATTAACCTAAAAGAAAATAGAGACGGAACAACCAGGTTTAATTGATAGTCAACATTTACAGGTAAAGATAAACAAATTTCATTATAATAAATTTAGAGTAATATAAATTGGTATAGAAACACTTTTACAAACTTAAATTTTAAATACATCCAAATAGCTTTCTATCACAAATACAAACTGAAGAACCAAAGGTTCACAAATTCTAGATACAAATACCAAATGCAAGTCCAAAGGTTGCAATGCACTAGCAGTAACAAAGCTCTCTCACTGTTCTAAATTGCAATCCACAAATATCAAATAACCAAATAAGAGAAAGCTTCTTTTTCTCACACCACCTGTTCACACCCACTCTAATTTTTCGTAGCAACACTATGCTTATATAAGAGATTTAAGTTGGTTAGTATATCCAAAATCAAGAAGGACTAGACTTCTTTTTCACACATAAAAGGAGAATCACTTCTATAATCTTATTCTAAAAAGAATTTCAAATCAAGTAGTAGAAAAGATTTTTGATAGAGGTTGATAACTTCAAACAACAATAACTCAAAAGGAATAAAAATTCATTTATTCTAGAGTGATGGACTATAAATAATTGAATAAAATATATATAAAAGTGATAAACAGTTACTTACAGTTTACCGACATAATAAAAAAAAATATATATATATATATATATATATATATAAAAAAGTGACAAACACTTATTTACAGTTTACCGACATAATTTTTTTATTGACAAATGTGCCACAAAATTTATGATGCTTAGAAACTCCTAGTGTCCGACATAGTACTACCCTTCTTCAACCTTCACATGAGGAGCTGGACCCAATGAAGTGAAAGCACGGTCATTCATATTAGAGACTATCTCACAGAGTGGGGCTCAATTTCTTTTTCAGTCATATTGGGCTTTTTGTTTTTTATGAGATAGATTGTGCTTAATTAGCCATTAATTATAGTCTGAGCTAGTGTCCAAAAATTCATTATAAACGCAGATGTCTAATCAGTTATAGACATCTCCATTCACTTGCTAACTCAATTTATATGTACCACTTAATGTAGTGTTTCAATTTCTGATGAGAGAGTGTTCCTCCATCGTTTAAGGGGGTGAAACTTCGGCATAGACAATGTGAAGAAAATCATTGCACAGAACTTTTGGCAAAGTAATAGTTATAAGAAATATTTTTATTTTGTATTTGGAGTCTCACTATTATTGTTAGCCAATTACTGAGTAATGCATAAGTGTTAGTTATCCTAAACTGTTTTGTAGTTAATCTCTGGTTTAATTCAATTGAAATGGTGTGTTAAAGATAAAATTGAGTGTGTGGATTTTGTCAAAGATTGATGTTAATTAACACCACTTGTGTTATTGTAATGCTTTAAGAAGTGACATTTACTAATTAATTGAAATGCACAGACTCTCCCACTATTACAGTAAGCTAATGCATGAGTGAGTGTTGGTTAGCCTAATCTATTTTGTACTTAATTCTTGTTTTAATAAAATTGAAAAAGTACGAAAAGATAAAGTCGGGTATGTGGACTGTGTCAAACATTGATGTTAATTAACACCACTTGTATTATTGTAATGCTTTAAGAAGTGACAATTACAAATTAAATTGTAGCTTCGTGAATACGTCTATTCCATCAAAACCTTTTTTTATTTTAGGTGTTGTATGTTAGACTCTCTAATTGAATTCAATTATGTGGTTTTGTTGACTAATAAATTATATAGTTAAATTTAATTTTTTTTAAAAATGACTACACTAATTTTAATGTATTGATCAATAGAACAACATGGCTAAATTCAACTGGAGAACATAAGGTAAGGTGTCTAAGTTTTACTTAATCCATTATTTTTAATTTAATAAAATAAGTGTTAGTTTGGATTGTACTGAAAATGGCTACGTCTGCGTTTGTGTTTTAAACAATGAGTCTCGTGCACTGTTCACGGGATCCGCAAATACGGAATTTAGTAAATTTTTCTTTAAAACTTGGTTGTGGTATTATTCATACATTTAAAAATTATTTCGTTACAGTGTTTTTAACAATAAATTTTTAGTTTTCAGCAATAAGTAGTATCTAAACAGGCCCTAAGTTGATACTTGGCTTCAAATATCCTTAAAAAAAATAATCATTCACCTAAACCATTATGTAAGTTCCCAGTTACTAGATTCGTGGAAATTATTGACACTTACACTTAGTGCCAAATAATGTATATATTTATGTTATTTTATGGAGTTGATCAAATGTAAATCTCATTATACCGTGTCTTTTGGCCTTGTGCTTGCCCCATGTTACCTAATGTGCGACAGTAACCAAAGATTAACAATTAAAAAAGCAAATTACCGGATTTGACTCAACTAGCAAGGTATATTCTTATCACATGAATGTGGTGGGCCGTGGTGTCCTTTGCATCACCATGGGGCAAGCCCATCCAATAAAATACAGTCCGTATTTCAATGTGGCTTATTTTTCTCAGTAGGATACGTGGTTTCTGAAATCATAGCAATCATATGTGGTTCCTAATGTGCCATCTGTTACTGCTTTAATTTAAAATAAAGTGACTATATTTTTATTTTATTTCAAGTTGGAGTTTTTAAAGTTTCTTTCAAGATACAATCTAGCCGGATTTATCTTATTTTTATCCTACCAAAATAAATGCACATAAGATTTTGTAGTCTATGACGGTAAAACCTTTTATTTTTATATTTTTCTTCTTAGAAGTAACTGTGATGTAATGCATATTCCTTTCTATTTTTGAAAATATTATAGTTGTGGACAACGAAAAAGTATTTTGTATTAAATAATACTACCTCATTCGTATCTAAATTAGATATGAATGACTGAGAGATATACATATTTTAACATGTCTCACATTTATTAGATTTTGATACTGCTAACATGGTATCATTTGATACCAAATACCTTCTCGTAAAAGAAAGAATTTAAATCTTAGATGTGTTTATTGGAATAATTATAAGATGCTATTTGAGTTACAAAACTCTTGACATGATTAGCATTCCTTTCAATTTCCTTAAAATATGAAATTTTGACTATTCCAAAGGAAAATATGATTTTGATACCGCTAACATGATATCATTTGATACCAAATATCTTCTTGTGGATGAGAGAATTTAAATCTTAGACGTGTTTATTGGAATAATCATAACGTACTAGTTAAGTTACAAAACTCTTGACATGATGTGTAATCCTTTCAATTTCCTTAAAATATGAAATTTTGACTCCTCCAAAAGCAAATGAATTGGAATTTGGAAGGGAATGGAGGGAAGTTAGATAACTTTTAAAAATAATAAATAATAATATCCCCTCCTCCCTTCCAATAAGAGGGGGGGGGGGTGGGGGAAGATCAAATCGGAGGAATATAATCAGTACTGAGTACTGACTACCCCCTTCACCTTTTCTTTTCTTTGCACTCAAACATATTAACATACTAGGACTTCACCTCTAGTAGTCAAGTGGTTCATTTATACTAATAAAGTTTGCTTTCAATCGATGAAGGCGAAAGATTTGTAAGGTGGAGCTGGGGAAGTTTCATTGGCATTTGTCAGTGTTCCATTTTTCATAGGTAAAGTTTTGGTCCTTTAATGAAAAGGGTTGCTAGGCTGAACGTATTTGGGCTCTTTTGTGCTCAACAAGATTGAATAACATTAGTGTTAATAATGGTGGGCTTTGGGTAAATGGAACAAGGCTTAACATACTCAAACATGGGCCATGAGACATGCCTCAGACTTGTAGTCAAAGGCCCCTCCTGAACTCAGTGGATTTATTATCCATACCTCTTGGAGTAGGAGGTCAGTGCTTTGGAAACTGTATTATTGTCTTTGACAATTAATCTAGAGTCCTGTGGCAGAAATTTATGTGACCTTTTTTTTGATAAACTAATTTGTGTGACTTCACATAAGGGGACTGGTTTCTATACACTATAGGGGTGCTTTATGTTAAATTAGAAAAAGATGGGCAAATTATAGATACCATGTGATGATGTATACTCATAAATCATTGAGCTATTATGTGTTTTTATTTTGTGATACTTATCTTTCCTGTGGTTAATTTCGCAAGACATTTCTATATATTTTTATCAGATTTTAATGATTGTGGAGAGTGCCAACATCACATACTAAGAAAGGATTAGCAAAAATGACTATTATACTTTAATGCTAGGAGAGAACAACAGCCGTTTAAGATGACAAACTTATCACAATCCCACAATTACTTGTAGAACAGTTTCTCTCTCTCTCTCTCTCTCTCTCTCCATGAAAATTAATGGAAATGCTTCAAGAAGCTAAACACAAGGAAGGGAACTGTTAGAAGATAAAGCACATGATGGGTTCTTTTGGGAATATTTAGATAATGAGTTCAATGGACTTGAAGGACGTGTCGTAAATTTGGAAATCTCAAATTCTATCCACCACACTATAATCCATATAATTTTAGGAATGTCTCATGGGCAAGGAGTGGAATAACCTGACCAAAAGTTTGGAACACCACTTACTTATATATATATATATATATATAAATATATATATAATTTTTTTTTTGAATGGGGCAAACCTTATTGGACTGGCTACGTTTTCAAGCTATTTGGACTTTTTTCGGCTTGGGTGTCTGATTTTCACGTTGGGCTTGGATTATTGTAGCCCATAATCATCAAACAGAAACTAGTTCTTCTTGTATTAGTTTCTTTTTGACTGTCAGATACTATCCTGCCCATCAAAAGGTCCAAATGTCCTTGTTCCTCCCTTGTTTTATCTTCTATGCTTTTGGATCTCATAACAGAAAGAATCTTGCAACAAAAATTGTTCATTCAGTGGTACTTGAAGCCTTACCCTGAGAGAGGGCTGCAAGATTATTTTAACACTCTGAAAGCCTTATCTTGGACAATGTGTACTCTGAACATTCTCTTTGAATTATCTGTTGTCCCAGGAAGACTAGTAATAAATTTGGTACTTTGAACATTCCTCTTTAAATTATTTGTATGTATTATTTTTCAAACATTGATAATCCCAATTTGATTTAGAAAATTTGTCATCTTATTGAACTGCACATGCTTGCGAATGGTTATTATATTCCTTTTCTCCAATTCACAGTGTTTTGATGTATTCCAAAGTAATGTTTTGGGAAACGTTTAACCATCCCAGCACCGCATGGCATTGAATGAGTGGATTTGGCAGTTGTGTTTGTTTTGGGATAATGCACATCAAGTGAATGCTGAAAGTTTATACTCGGATTGATAAGGATGGCCTCGGGTAGTAGCTGTCCCTAACAAAACTTAAGCACAATTTCTTAAATGTTATACTCTAAGCTTCTAATTAAATTCAACCATTTGGTTGCATTGACCAATAAATCACATGGTTGAATTTAATTATCACGGAAAAAAAAAAACATTGTTTACCATTGTATTCAGCCAAAAAATTGAATTTAATTGCGAAATTTAAGGAATAATACTTAAAAAAAAAAAAAAAACTGTATGATGCCAATATGCTAGCCTATTATGAATTTCAAGGCTGGGGGGCATCAACGATTTATGCAAGAGGATGGATTGTTGGTTGACAGTAAAATTCAGGCAAAGTAATCTGGGTCATGTAACCTCCTTGAATGTGGTGCTCCACTGATTGAAATTGTTCTTCTAGGTACTTAAGTTTGAATGTATGTAGTAGAAGACTAGGATGTGTAGGACCATACCCTCACTAGACCTTTCCAAATAACGAGTTTCAAGACCAAGATTGCTTGTTCTGTCTCAATAAAATATGGATTCTGTGGTCAAACATAGGCCACAACAAATTCAAAGGTCCTAGAAGGTAATAAGGATCCACCACAAGAGTAAAGAGTAATCCTAGGACAATGATTACTTCACCATTTTAAAGTGATTAGAACACAATTATTTTTATATAAACCTTCTGTTATTTATGATAGCATTTTATTACTCAACTAAAACAACAATCGATTTTTGATAGAGGTAGGATTGAACTCTAAATAAAAATTTTACCAAGCCATCATTCAATTTTTTATTTTAAATAAATTTAAAAAGTGATACTAATTGTAATTTTTAATTATTTTTACCGCACATCAATTTTTAACCCAGCCTGACAGTGAAAACACAATTAGTTCACTTCTCAGGGCAGAATACAAAAAGTCGGAATAGATAGGTAATTAGGTATCAAAAGTATGCTTTGCCAAAACCTTAAATACATACTGAAAAGCCATCTTCACCTAATCCTCAAGAATCTGAAAGACAAATTGACTTGTAATCAAAGGCATTCAAAACAAATGCATATCTATTTACATTAACAGAAACAAATTGAACAAGCTTCTACTCCAATTCAAGCATTCCAATCTGCAAGCCAAAGCAAAACTCTTAGAAGTCATTGGAGCCTTAGCCTTAGCCTTACCCTTACCTTAACCCATTTAATAATTTCTCAAAACATATATAGTATTTTCTTGGGATTAAAGGTGTCGTTTCGTTATTTTAGGTATTACAGTTGTAGATCTTGTTGTTTGGATTAAACCCAGACAAGGGAACAAAACCAAAGCCTAAGGCTTTAGGTTTTGTTTTACTTCTCTGATTGGCTGGTTAAGATGTGGGGTGGGCCCACACTATCGTAGACTTCACTTTCACTCACAAAATTTAGACACTGCTAAGCCTATATAAATGAGAAGGGTCTCTGCTTGCTGCTTCATAAGCCAGTTTTCCAGGACTAATCAAAAGCACAAGGACAAGGACAAGCTCACTCAGGTACTCTCTTTTCTGTGCCTTTTTATTCTTCTTATGCATGCTGGTACATAATTCTCTAATAAAATCTGGGTTTTGCTTGGTTTTTGTGTTGGCCTAGAGAACCAGAGAAGCTATGGAGAACCCCATGTACAATGCAGGCAACAATGTGGAGGTACGGGTTTGTTAATTTGTTCAAAATTTGTGAAAGGTCTTATTTTGATTGCATTTGCGTTTTCTTAGATTTTATTTTATTTTATATAATTTTTAAATTTGTTATCATTTACGTGATTTTTATTGTTAACTTAATAGACCATTGTAGTAAAGTTACTAAATTTATGTGTTAGACTTGATGGCATTGCCATTTTCTACTTTTGTGGACCAACTGGGCATACGATTTTGTTTCAAGGAATCAATTCTGTGTCTTTGATTATTAATCAAGTGAGAAATTGCCCAAAAACTGGAGAGAGAGATAAAGGGCAGTCAAAGAAGGAAAAGAAAGAAAAGGAAAGAAAAACTGCAAAGTGCAAACAATATAATGGAAAAAGTTAGAGGAGTTATAGCAATTGCAGAAAACCTCTTGAATGGAATCACATTCCCAAGTCTTAGAAAGTATTTTATGTGACATGGTATTTCCCCTCATTATTGCAAATGATATTTTATCTTCAGCTATAAGCTTATACCCTAATTTGTTTACTCTTTAGAAAACAAAATTACTTTATATTAATTCGATGAAGCAGTTTCAGGGCTAAAGAAGCTCCCAATTTAACATCCTGACTACTGCTTTCCCTAACAGATTGCAGTCCAAAAAGCAAATGACTCAAACCATGGTTGTGCTACTAATATCGTACTAAACCATGACTTCTCTGAAGGGCTGCATTTGTGGCATCCCAACAATTGTGATGGCTTTGTGGTATCAGCTGAGTCAGCTCACCCAGAAGGAACTTCAGAAAAGTTGGGTGGTAATTATGCAGTTGTTTCAAATCGCAAGGAATGCTGGCAGGGCTTGGAACAAGATATTACAGCCAGGGTTTCCCCAGGTTCCACTTATACAGTTTCTGCCCGTGTTGGAGTATCAGGGCCTCTTCAGGGCTCCACTGATGTCCTGGCAACATTGAAACTAGAAAACCGAGGTTCAGGGACTAGCTATTTGTTCATTGGAAGGTAATGGATACTGTAATTCGCAATATTGCCTTTCCACTTTAAGGAAAAGGAAACATTCTAACCACATTTATGACATACAGAGCTTCTGTGTCTAAGGAGAACTGGGAGAAGTTGGAAGGCACATTCTCATTGCCAGCTATGCCTGACCGGGTTGTATTTTATTTCGAAGGGCCTTCTCCTGGAGTTGATATTCTTATAGAATCAGTAGTGATCACCTGTTCCAGTCCAAGTGAGTGTGAGGTAATTATAATTTTTTACGTTTTTAGCTCAGTTCATTTTCAGTCAAAGGACTTTGGTGAAAGCTGAGATACATAGAATTATAGAAGTATCTATTGATATAAAGAGTATAGATGAAGTGTCAATACTTAAACGTGGTTTGAAAGTTATTCCTATTTAGTTTCAATTTTTATGCATTCTGCCTAAGCATTTTCAACCCAAAATCTATTTTTGAAGAAGTTAGTACTAATTAATTTTGTGATATGGTTTTCTATTTGAACATCAAAGAGTGTAAGCCAGAGATGCTTTGCTGCTGGAGATGAGAATGTCATCCTAAACCCCAACTTTGAGGATGGCCTGAACAATTGGTCTGGAAGAGGCTGCAAGATTGTTTTACATGATTCTATTGCAGATGGGAAAATAGTCCCACTGTCTGGAAAGTATTTTGCATCTGCAACAGAGCGCACACAGAACTGGAATGGTATTCAGCAGGAGATCACAGGAAAAGTGCAGCGAAAGCTTGCTTATGATGTTACTGCTGTTGTTCGGATATTTGGTAACAATGTCACTAATTCTGATGTGCGAGTGACTTTGTGGGTGCAAACACCAAACCTTCGTGAGCAGTATATAGGCGTTGCCAAGTTAGTTCTTTTTCTCGATTTTCCCATGTTAATTTCCTATGTGTGCACGCGCATGTGTTTGAACATATGTATTTATAGCTCCATGACACAATCCTGAAAGTCTTGAGATATCCCATATAGGCACTTGTGGTTACATTTCTTCTGTTTTGCTTTTTTTTTTTTCTTCATTTAAAAAAAAATTCCTGTTACCCTGAATTGGCAACATACTTAACATGGACATATTCCTTCACTTTGAAAATATTCACAATGGATGCTGCTTTTTTCTGTAGTGCTCAAGCAACAGACAAGGATTGGGTACAGTTGCAGGGGAAGTTCCTTTTAAATGGTTCTCCATCCAAAGTAGTCATATATGTTGAAGGTCCACCTTCAGGCACTGATATCCTTCTCAACAGTTTAATTGTAAAGCATGCAGAGAAAACCCCACCTTCACCTCCCCCAGTTATTGAGGTTGGTTGACTAAGGATTTAGCCTTTGAAAATTATCTATATATGCATCTTGAAGTTGAGCCTCGTGTTCTAAATTTTAAGCATTCAATTATTGGTTTTTTTTTCTAGAATCCTGCCTTTGGAGTAAATATAATTCAAAATAGCAGTCTAAGTGATGGCACCAATGGGTGGTTTCCCCTTGGTAATTGCGCTTTGAACGTTGCTACTGGTTCACCACATATTCTTCCACCAATGGCAAGAGAATCACTTGGACCTCATGAACCTTTAAGTGGTCGCTTTATCCTTGTGACCAATCGCACACAGACTTGGATGGGTCCTGCTCAGATGATCACAGATAAAGTAAAACTTTTTTTGACATACCAAGTATCTGGTTGGGTTCGAATTGGTTCTGGAGCTAGTGGTCCACAAAATGTGAATGTTGCACTAGGTGTGGACAGTCAGTGGGTTAATGGGGGACAAGTTGAGGTTAATGGTGATGGATGGCATGAAATTGGTGGTTCCTTCAGAATTGAGAAGCAACCTTCCAAGGTTATGGTTTATGTACAAGGTCCATCTCCAGGTGTTGACTTAATGGTTGCTGGAGTTCAGATTTTTCCTGTTGATCGACAGGCAAGGTTTAGATATCTACGGAGGCAGACTGATCAGGTAATTTCTAGTTTTGATTTATATGGTATTTGATCAATTTCAGCTAAGCAGAACTGTAAATTGGAAAACGCTGGTAAAGCTTTTGGTCTGGCTCACAACTTAACCAGTTAGGTTACTGCTAGGACTGCTAAACAAAACCAGTAACATTTTAATAAACACGCTCATTTGATTTCGGCCATCATTGTACATAAAACATCCTATACATTTTCTTAGGTTGCACTTGCTACTCTTGATATATATAGTCACTATGGTATTTGGACCGTCAGTAATATGATACAGTTACGATTACCAATCTGACATTTCTCTTAAATTTCACTAAACTTGTTCTACTGGAATAATAAGTTGTCTTATTTGTTTTGTAAGCATCATCTGTTTGCCTCAATGATTGATGATTATCAATACATTATGTGCTCAACCATATTTAATTTGAGCTAGCTAGCCTAATGAGTTGAGTTTTCTAACCCATTTATATAAGCGGTGAACTGATTTTCTTCCCACATTGAGGGATCCCTTCTCCCAAGATTAATCTGGAATACTTCTCACTTGCTGGAATGCAGAACCGTAAGCGTGATGTCATCCTAAAATTCTCAGGAGTGGATTCAAGCACTTTGCTTGGCACAATGGTGTTAGTCAAACAAACGCAAAACACTTTTCCTTTGGGGTCATGTATGAGCAGAACAAACATTGATAATGAAGATTTTGTTGATTTCTTTACAAAAAATTTCAATTGGGCTGTCTTTGGCAATGAGTTGAAGTGGTACTGGACAGAACCACA
The DNA here is from genome assembly GCA_032878915.1 of Castanopsis chinensis. NCBI lineage: Eukaryota > Viridiplantae > Streptophyta > Magnoliopsida > Fagales > Fagaceae > Castanopsis > Castanopsis chinensis. Next base: position 1,884,872 of record JAVQMG010000127.1, read on the forward strand.
GCAGGGAAATTTCAACTACCAGGATGCTGATGAGATGTTGGCCTTGTGTAAAAGCCAAAACATACAGACTAGAGGTCATTGTATCTTCTGGGAAGTGATCAACACAGTCCAATCATGGGTCCAATCACTGAACAAAAATGATTTGATGACGGCTGTCCAAAATCGCCTAACAGGTCTTCTCACACGCTACAAGGGGAAATTCATGCACTATGATGTTAACAATGAGATGCTGCACGGTTCATTCTATCAAGATAGACTAGGCAAGGATATCCGAGCAAACATGTTCAAGACTGCACACCAACTAGATCCATCTGCCCTCCTGTTCGTGAATGATTATCACGTTGAGGATGGATGTGACCCCAGATCATCTCCAGAAAAGTACATTCAACATATTCTTGATTTGCAAGAGCAAGGTGCACCTGTTGGAGGCATTGGAATACAAGGGCACATAGACAGTCCAGTCGGGCCTATTGTTTGTTCAGCTTTGGATAAATTGGGTATTCTTGGTCTTCCAATCTGGTTTACAGAGCTTGATGTGTCTTCCATTAATGAATATGTTAGAGGGGACGATTTGGAAGTGATGCTTAGGGAAGCTTTTGCCCATCCTGCAGTAGATGGTATAATGCTATGGGGATTCTGGGAGTTGTTTATGAGCCGGAACAATTCACATCTAGTAAATGCAGAGGGTGACATTAATGAAGCTGGTAAAAGATACCTTGCTCTTAGAAAAGAGTGGCTGTCTCATGCACATGGGCATATTGATGACCAAGGACAGTTCCAGTTTAGAGGCTTCCATGGAACATACACTCTGGAAATTATTAATTCCTCCAAGAAGGTTTCAAAGACATTTGTTGTTGACAATGGTGACTTGCCACTGGTTGTTCCCATAGATTTATAAGTTGGCTGCTTCAACCAATAATAAGGTACATATTTCATCGTAAGTTACACATTGTAAAAATCCATGTGAAAAAAGAAAAAGGCAAATATGTTTGTGAATTTGTGGGGTTACATTCACATATTGTGTATACAAAAAAGAAAAAAAAAAAAAAAAGATTTCATATACGTTGGTTTGTGGTTGTAAAATTCTGTAAAAAAGAAAGGCAATAAAGATATCTTGTTGGTTGTGATATTAAACTCTCTTTTGTTGGACAATAATTTCTTCTCTACTTAAATTATCTGAATGATATATAGGTGTACCACGACTAGCATCCTATTTTTCATCTTGTCTATATGGATAATAGAACGGTGGTATATACATGGAAAGTGTCCTTTCCTCCTACAAAAATAAGGGTTAAGTTGTATATTTGGTCCTTAACCTTATTTTAAAACCATCGTTATACTTTAAAATGTTTCAAAGTAGTCCTTACCATCATTTAATTGATGAGAAATATTGACATAACAAACATAGTTCATGAAATTATGATTACTGTGATTATGCAAAGCCTAAAGCGTGACATGGATTCTATTTGTTATGTTAGCATTTTTCATTCATTAGATGACGTTACGAATCTTCTTTAAACTATATTGAAAGTATAGGAACTGAAGGGAAGCCTTCTAAAGTATAAAAATGATCTGAAACACAAGTCAAAGGTTGAGGAGCAAATTTCCACCAATAAAAGAATGGAAGTGGAGTAAACCAAGTTAAGGTGAAGCACTAAGGCTGCGCTTGTTTTGGTTTAAAAGCATTTCAGGAAATTGTTTTACACCATGTTGTGTGTTTGGTAGGCACAGAAAATTTGGTCAAACTGAAATTGTTTTACATTTGACCGTAAAATAATCCGGAATTGGTGTAAAATCATTTCTGTTTCTCTTTTACCTTCAAATCTCATTTTCTAGAAAACAGAGAGAGAGAGAGCACGAAGAGAGAGAGAGAGAGAGAGAGAGAGAGAGAGAAGCACGAAGAGAGAGTAGAGAGAGTGAGATCGAGCTCGTGCCGTCGAGCTCAGACCATCGCCCCAAGCCTAGACGCGTCGACAAGCTCGCGCTGGCAAGATCACTACTGCCTCTAGATCAAACTGCCACCCATCGATCTACAATACACCACCCACCCTCGTCGTTGCTACCACCTCTAGATCGAACCACCGATCTCGTTGCCCAAAGCCCCAAGCTCGAACTGCCGTTACCGATTTGGCTGCCATCGTCCTCCAGGCCGAATCAGATCTCTCTCTTTCTCGATCTATCTCTCTTTTCCTCAATCTCTCAATCTCTCTCTTTGATCTCTGATTTTGTTGTTGTTGTTGTGGTGGTGTTTTGGTGGTTTTTGATCTCTGATTTTTTTTGGATGGTGGTGTGGGTGGTGGTGTTTTGGTGGTTTTTGTGTTGTGTGGTGTTGGTGCGCGAGTGGTGGTGGATTCTCTATAGGTGATGGTGTGTGGGTGCCGGTGGATTTTTTGATATAAAATTTGTTTGGAAACTGAGAAAATCGCTCAAAAAATGTGAGAAACTAGTAAAAAATTTGCATTTTCAGGATGTTACCAAACACCTGAAATTATTTTCTAATATAATTTTTAAAATGCAACCAAACACTAGAAATTATTTTCCTTTCTTGAAAATATTTTCATCTGAAATTATTTTACATCCGAAAAATATTTTACACTAAACTAAACGCAGCCTAAACTGCAGTGCCACAATTTTCCTCTTGTACTCACAAACTGCTGCTGGGCTTCAAAACCAGATTCAAGATGAATGGGCCTGAACCATTTGAGTGGCTTAAGTGGGCCCAACTCATATTCATATCTTAGAGGCAAAATAGGTTCTCAAATAATGACAAAAATCGTTGATGGCACAAAGCCCATAACTTTGATTCTGAAACCTCTGAATTGCTGTTCCTATGCCATCATCTGTTCAAACGAATCAAACCTCTAAATCAATTTGGAGGAAAAATTCATGTGTGCATTTAATTAATAGTCATATGATTATAAAATTAATGATCTTATGAATCCTCACTTAATGGATTGAGAAAGATTCCTTAAATTTGATTTTTTTTTTTTAAATACCCCTTCTAGAATATCATATGATTATAAAATAAGACATCAACCAAGCCAGGCTTGAAAAAAGGTTTGGACAAAAGTTAAATATTTTAAATACTTAATCTCGTCAAGAGTTTTGTTACTTAGCGATATTATCTAGTTCTTTTACAGAGAATTTCGGTTTGAACCTCCTCTCCTATTTTGTAAGAAATGATAGCGATATCACTAATGCATGTTGTTGTCCCAACCAATAAGAATAAAAATTTGTTAAAGCTTAAGCTGCTTTTGCGCCGTCCCACTAATTACTCATGATTATACATCGTACTATTTGAAGAAATGGAGGAGCAGATATTAATAATAAGACTTAAGAATAAAGCCCTAGTATTAAATTCTGCCTCATACTCGGGCTGAGAAGCTAGTTATCTGGATCCTTCTCACCGGTCATGACCTTTCTACTGGTAAATAAAAGAGCCCAATAGTCCCATTGTAGCATTTTTATGTGGATGGGCTTGACCAATCAGGGCATTGAATGCTAGGGCCTTCTCTTTATTTGGATAAGAACTAATCATGCCCAAAAGAGGTTTCCTAACCATGTCCAGAAAACTGAATCTAGTAGATCTGGATCCAGGAGAGGAGAAGAAATATAAAGGAAAAATGATCTTTTTTTTTTTTTTTTTTGGAAAGAAAACGATCTTTCAAATTGATGCATCAACTTTTAAAGGAAATTAAAAAGTAATAAAAAATTATTTATTATATTATAGATGTAACATAAAGCACATATGTTGCCACGTCATTTAGTACTTTTTTTTAGGAATAAAATTCGTAAACTTTTAGCATTTCTCTAAAAACAAAATAAGACAAAAAGAAAAGTGTTGCTGCAAAGCATACTATTTTAGAGGGAGGAATGACCCTAGGGCCTGAGCTATAATTGTCATTTGTCAATACTAGACCACAATATTAAGAAATTTCGTTGGACTGACCTTGAGCCTATAGAATTGAAGTGTATTGCAAGGAAGAAGGGATATATAATTATATATATAGACCATTTCTACAAATGGATGGTTTTATTGAGACAAAGTTATTATGGGAGTTGAAGTATTCGTTTTGATGTGAAACTTAGTACTTAAAAAAAAAAGGATAAAAATGCATTTTGAAAAAGCATCAACCTCATTACTTTTCTGAGATGTCCTTTTTAGCTTATAAATTTTTGCAAAGAGTGCCCTTAATTCTAGGTTGGATATCAATCACCCATAAATCAGTAACAAACTGTTGTTTGAACTCAAACAGTGTGAAAGATAATTACATTTTTTAAAAAAAATACAGTGTGAAAGCAAAGAAATGACAAATTAAACGATTAAATCCTTGGAAAAATCAACAATTCACTAGGAAATAGAGAAACTCTGAAAATGTTATCTTTTTTTTTTTTTTTTTTACAATTAGCTGGAAGACTTTATAAAACTCAATTTTCAAAAAAAATACTCGTAAAGTAATCCTTTTTAATACACTGTTATGACTCTAATTTAACTTTATAGCCAAAAAACAAACAAAGAACAAGAAGAAGGAGAAGGAGAGACTAATTTAACTAGAAGAATCTTAAAAACGCATAGAATCAAGCTATTATTCTCTTTCTAATCAAATTTTTTTTAATATATAAAATAATGAACATGAATGTATAAAATTATAAATTAAGTGTGGAATGAAATTATCTTATCCTATAACTGGTCTACATTAAATGGCTTAGGATTCTACTATCATATCATTTTTTTTTTTTTTTTTTGATAAACTACTATCATATCAATTAGAATCTGGAGATTTCAACTTTTCATAGCCTACAACTAACCAAAGAAAAAAAAAGCCAGGTAGCTAGCTAGGTCGCTACCATACATCATGTCAAGATATATATAGTAATAGCCCATATCAAAAGTCCCTTCCGTTTAAGCCCCAACACACTGAACTTAAATGTGAGATCAACGTCAAATATTTGTAATAGGCTAAATAGAGATCAAGAGTGAAGACCTTTCCAATATCATAGTAATTATTATATTAGTTTGAATGGTATGATCAAGTATACCTACATAGAATATTATAAACAAAAAAGTCCCCACGCATAGCACGTCCTTATAACAAACAATAATAAGTCCAGTGATTGAGTTTGAGTTGATGGAATATTACAAAAATTACAACAATAATATTTTTATTCAAACTCAATGTTAAGGTGAAATGTTGTGATTAATACATAATAAAGTAAGGGTAATAATTGATTGGTATAAAATTAATGTTGCTAACAAACTCCTACTAAACTATTTTGTCGTTGAAAAAGGGACATGTTTTACCAAAACCAATTAGTATTTTGGTAAAGTAAAGTAATGTGTTTGAGTTTGGTAAGAGTGTGAAATTAAGTGTATGTTTAACAATTAGTTTGTTTCTAAAAAATAAAATACTAGTATCTTGGCCTAATGATTAAAAAAATAATTATTTTGAAACAAATTCTATAAAGTTAAATGCTTTTGAATCTATCAAAAGGTTTTTAAAAAATTATATCCCTAACATTACTCTATAATTAAGTATGTCTTTAGTTAATTTAATTTATAAGGTCTCTTGGTGTTGAGTATGGAATGTATTTGAATCTTGTCTAAAAAAATATGAAAAACCTTCTAATTTCTATCATGATCTAATAATAAATGATAATTTTTATGAAGCATCTTCCACAAATTGTAAATTTTACGTGGGTCGTATACAGTCAGTGCACAAAACTCTCATTCTTGTAAGATTTAAGAGATGTCATAACACACCGCCTTATGCCTAATTTTTTGGAAAGATTAATTCTTATACTTGAGGTTTCTGTCTTTCACTTTCGATGAAAGGCACTTATTATCACTACATTTTTCTAAGGACACAATAATTTATACATATTAATACACCTAATTTCACAACTTGCTAACTTGTGTGAATTGTGAGTTGACAACATAAAATGATTAGTCACATAAGACAAAATATTTACCACTTACAACCGCACTAATCAACAAATTATAAAATAAAGTGTTTATTAGTTGAGCTTTTAGAATTAAGACTTTACTAACATATGCATGTAGGGTATATATTAATAAACTATTTTAAAAAAATGTTATGAACAAATATAAAAGTAATCATCTTTTTTTTTTTACAATTTTTTTCACTTTTTTTTGGGTGAAAAAGAAAATATTATAAACTAAACCACTGAAACAGGAGTAACACTCTGTTCATACATACATCAAGACATATATTAGCCGCACCTTTAAAATTAGAGTTGTGGTAGAACTATATAAATGGTCACAACACTGGCCATAACTCGCTCACGTGACGAGTTATGATTAATAGAGCAGTGATAATGAGTCACCCTTTCACCAACTACAATTTACCCACGTGACGAATTATGACTATTTACGTGACCCTACCATACTACTTAAAATTATCCCACTATGGCATCAAAGTCCACCTCTATTTGAAATTACACATGTATTAAAAAAAAAAGAAAAAAAAAAGGAAAAATGTTCTATTAAAAAATGCTTTGTAAGTCTAATTTACTATATATCAATGTCCCCACATCAATCACATCATAATGAAAGACACCCACCATCTACTTCTCTACTAATCTGAGTTCCTCTCTCACTCTCTCTCTTTCTTTTTTTTAAATTACTATGATGGATAGGGCCCCAAACAGTCCTATCCATGTCTCTAAATACCTGGTTCCTTCCGCACCTTAGACCCCACTTCCCACATGGGTGCACAGCAATCCTTGCCGGACTCCTGGTGCCACATTAGCCCAAAACCCACCTTCCCCATCATTCCATCAATTACACAATGACTCACACTCTCTCTCACACAAATTAGAGAAAGCAGGAGAGAAAATAAAGAGCGAGAGGTATGGAGGTCAATATCAAAGGACTTAACGTTTGACATGATAGGGTGTTATAGTGGGGTCCAAACGTATCAGAAAAATATTTTATATTAAAGAAAAGAAAGAGAGAGAGAGAGATAGATAGATAGATAGAGACGGAAAGAAAGAGAGTGATGGGAAGTGGTAGTGTGTGTAAGAATAGCAGAGAGAGCGAGAGAGAGTTATTGATGTCTATTGCTGCATCGGGAAACAGCTCCCGCGCTGTTTTCGCGCGTTCTCTTCCTAACGACAGCTCCATTGGGACCCACATGTCCATGTCAGTTGGTCCCACTCACCAGCCAAACTAGCAGGGACAGTCACAGTGAGAGAGAGAGAGAAAGTCACACCTGGTGTCAGATTGGATAAAAAAGAATCCAAGTTTATCAAACGAAACAGGGACTCCCACACTCGAAAACAGTTACTTTACCATGTACAAAAACCTACTTTGGTACATGCATTTTCTCGTTTGGTAACTTTCAAGTTCAGTGAGTCATCACTCTATATATCAGAGTGTCTCAGACAGTGTGAGTCATCAATAGGTGCATAGCTTACTTGAATGCTTAAAACTACTACAACAGGCATTGGTTTAGAATTTTATATGCTTCAGCCTTGAACAAGCACTTAACTAGGACTTAAGCAAGAGACATTCTGTCTTGCTTGTATGTCTAGTCTGTTGTCTACTTTACTTCAGTGGTCCCCTTCTCTCTCTCTCTCTCTCTTTCTTCCTCGACTATTAGGTCAAATTTGATGACTTACACAAATTCGAAGAGAATGAATATATCCCTGTAGAATATATAGGTTTGGATTGTTTATGTACAGTTTTAAAAGTTTTATCTTTTCATTAAAAACTAATCGAAATGCCTATGTTATGACTTCAAAAGCTAGTGTTTTTAAGAATTAGTTTTGTTGGGGTAATTTTTATGCATTGCCAAGTTATTTATGTTTTCATTTTTACCTTTCAATTCATATAGAATTTCAATAAAATGTACAGAAGTTTTTTCTTAAAATATCCCAAATGCTAAATGTAACTTTTTTTCTTCTACTTGGATTTCTTAGATTTATCATCATTGGATATGAAATGGATCTCTTGGTAGAACTACTTGAAGAAGATTTTCATGCAATTATGCTTCAACAAATGCAGAACTAAATTGTTCCAGCTTGGGCATTGGGCTTTCCATAAGGTTAGATATGAAAGCTGTACACATGTAATGGTAGCTACCAACTTGGTCCGAACAATGCTTTAAGGGGAAGATAGTTGTTACAGCTAGGATGGTCAATGGCTGTCTGATTTATTTGAATGAATCATCCACAAGGGACAAAATTAGTTAAGTGGCTATGTCATAAAAGTTTGAGTAACTGCAACACCCTCTTTGTATTTTTCCTATGATATGCATAATCCACCAACATAACAATGATTGATGCATAGTCTCATTATTATCAACTACATATATAAAATTCAACAAAAAAATAAAAATAAAAAACTACATATATAAACACTTTTCCTTTTATCATTTACATACTCTACTGATGTATAAAGAGGTTGTAAAGAGAAGATCTTCAGTACTTATTTTAGCATTTACAATCAAAGTGTAAACGTAGACATATGTCATCCAACTCAATCAATAAAGTTTGGTGAAAAGTATTCTTCATACCATGATTAGTGCCTCCAAACCCTTTCTATTTTGATTTATTTTCTTAAATGCTCATATTAGTGCATGTCTATTTGCATTGTGAGTCAGCCTTAGAAATCGTGCAATTAAATTTATAACCAGCCCCATCCTAGGAAAAAAGAGAGAGAGAGAGATCTTAGTAAATTATTAATTTTACAATCATATGCATCATTAATTAATCACAAATTTTTTTAATATTTATTTATTATATTGTTAAAGTAGAATCAATCACTTTAGTTCGTAAGTGTTTTTAGGGTAGTAAAATAAATATTAGTTTAGCATTTCTTTTTTAAAACAAAAATTCCCCACCCTCTGAAATGCAAGGGAAAACTTAAAAAAGTAAAGAAAAAGCAAGGTGGGTAGAAAAGCTTTAAGCTAGATTCTTTGGTTGTGACTGTGGACATCTGAATAGTTGCCTACATTATGATGATGGACATTCAAAGTGCAAAAGGGAAGAATATTATATATATATATATATATATAAAATCTTTTTCTAATTATAACTATACAGTTTATCTATTATTATGCATGAGATCGAGAACATGATTATAATTTTTTTGAAAGGCCCATGCAAGTTTCTAATATTTAAAGTGACCATCACTTTTACAATAGTCTTTAATTAGGAAAGACTCAAAATCTTTGTCAAATGACACTTCTTGATTTATGCTATAAATCTACACTCTCCTAACTATTAAATTATCCATAAAAAAAAAAACCAATAAAAATTAATCCATAAAAAGTTCTAAAAAGAGTGTAAAAGGTGGCATGTTGTTTTGGACATCGCAAGTTGTCCTCAATTCAATTACATTCAAATTAGTGAAAGGAACAGTTTCTTTTAAAAATAAAAGAGATATTAATGCACAGAATGTTTGAGTAAAATATGTAATGTGACCATTTTGGTGCTGACCAGTGACGTTGAATGCGCATATAACAGCTAGCTCGTAATTAAGCTGAGTGCGTTGAAGCAAATTTTGAATGAGTGAGATATATAGTTGTTTTCAACTTTCAAGAATAAATATATATTTAAATAAAGCTGAAAGAAAATTAAAATAAAAACGTCAAGGTAAGAAGATGAGGGCCATATGCCAGGCGGCTTTCCTTAGAGCATAATCCACGTTAGTGGGGTAAAAATTTAGTAATTTAACACCACAAAAAATTATTTTATTCATTTTATTTTACAAAATGTCTAACATCAGTGATTTTATTTTAACATTCAACATAATAAAATAATATATTTACTACAATAAACAATAACCATCACTACTAACACAATAAAATAATTTTTCTTTTTACCTTCTTAAATGACCATGCACTGTAGTGCAATAGCCAAATGATATGGCTATAGTACTACCAATGCACCAACTTTTTGTGCCACTTTTATTATATCTAGTTGCTAAAATCTAACATTTTAACCATATACTTCCACCAATACAAATGCTAACCTTCCCTCTACTTTTTGTTTTTTATTTTTTTATTTTTGTTTCAAGTAATAGCTCGTATCATCTCAACTTTTTTTTTTAAAAAAAGCAATAACTCAGTAATAATAAAATCTTTTCAAATGAGGACATGCATATTACTTACTTTTTTCCTGTGATGTAGATGTTCTACAAGTTACACATTTGTGATATCCTAATTAAAATTAATTATAATTAGAAGTTCTATAGTTTGGAATAAAAGAAATTATAATTAGAAGTCTTTGTACCTTATATAATCTAAAGCGATATATTACACACATATATATGCCCTGATATAAAAGTTTAGTAAACAGTCACATGACTTTCCCCTGATCCTTTTCCATAACATTGTACCGCATTTTCTCTACTTTTGACCTAGTAATAGTCTAATAGAATGCCTGACAATGGCGTACATGCAAGACACAAAAGAAACAACCTTGGTGGCATTGGCCTGGTCTTCAAATTGTACTTGATATTTGATACTTTAAGTTTCATGTGTCTAGATCCAACGAGCCTTAGTTGAGAGATGATCAAGGGTCAATCAAATTGTACTTGATATTCAATACTTAAAACTCAAAACAAGAGAAAATGTCGTGGATTTGCCAACACTAAAATAACATCATAAATCCACACACGCAAAAAAAAAAAAAAAAAAAAAAAAAAAAAAAAAAAAATTTAAATTTTCTTTTCCTTTCCCTCTTTCTAAATGCCTACAAATTAGAGTTATGAATGAATTGAGTTGTTTATGAATAATTTGGGTTTAGCTCGAAAAAATGTTTGTTTATTTTCGCTTATATAGCAAACAAACCAAATTAAAATTAAAATTTAAGCTCAATTATTAAACAAGCTAAGCTTAAACATAATCTATGATATGTTTACTTGCTTTCGTTAATGGCTGTTTGGTTTGACGTTTCATGCAGTATAGCAACAAAATTAATTACTTTATACTAACAATTCATCCATATTTATCTTGCCATTGGGATTTTATTAAATTTATATTTATCTCACTTTCTAAAAATTACCAGATTAGTGTATCTCATATTTATTAATTTGACTTTAATGAATGTGAATCTCTTGTCAATAGTTGAATTTTTAAAAGTGAGGTAATTCGAAATAAGAGATTTAAACATAAGACCAAGGAATTTTAGATTAATTAAAAAAATAAGCTCATCGATCTAAGCAGAGATTGGAGTAAACTATAATTAAGTCAAGCGAAAAACAAAACATTAAAATTTAAATGAAATTATACTTGCATTAATTGCAAAGCTTACAAAAAAAAAAGTGAGGTAAACGAAACCACAAAGGAAACGAAATATTGATTACATCCTAAATGAAAATAATAAGCTAAATCTATATGGCATTAGGGGTGTGCATAGGTTAGGTTGGAGGTTTATGTTTTTTCAATCTCATGCAACCTTATTGGGTTGAGAAATTCCCAATCCATCACGTGTAGTAGAAACCAACCTAGCCCAACTCATATAGGTTAGGTCGAGTTGGATTGAGTTGGGTTGATAAGTTGTGCATATATGTTTTATGCTTTGTAAAAAATTAGGGGCTTATAAATTATTTAAACACTTTTTTTAATCAATTATTACAATTTATATAATATGCTTAAATTATATTTCAAATTTTCTAATTTATCAAAACTAATTTGCAAAATACCATAATAAATCACACTAAAAAAATTAACATAAAGGTAATAAAATAAATTTATATATTTAGTGGGTTGAACTCGGTCAAATGGGTTGAAAAACTTATCAACATAAACTACTTGATCCAAAACTTAAAATAAAATTTCAACCCAACTCAACCCACCACCCCGAGAATTGGTTTCATTAAGTTAGTGGGTTTGATGCGCATCGATATAAGGCACCAAGGCTGAGTTCTAGGAGTAACTCGGGAGCTGCGTAGCAAGACAAACTTGCCCAGTTGGGTTGGAATTCTTATTGCGATTCTCATCTTTCTGAACACCCCACCTACAGTAACACCACTCAAAATAAAATGCTTAAAATGGTAAAATGGATCCTACCTTGACAAAGACTTATTAGGAAAAACATAATATTTTTATTTAATGGACTTCATCTTTCTTATAACACTAAATTACTCTACCACTCTCCATCAAATCAAACTCTTAAAAGCTTAAATTATATGGAGCTACGATCTCGTCCTAGGCTACAGTCAATACTCAGTGCTTAATACTGTTTCCCCCCTATTAAAGTGATTAAATCATCAGTCTTTTCCTTTATAAAAAAGGAGCCTTTGTTGACTAAGTTGCTTATGACCATTAAATCACTTTCCTTGTTGATTTGTAGACACAAAGAGGAATGTTTTACCTAATAAAGCAAATGACAGTTGTTTTAACTTTGCTTTTGCTACAATAAAAATGCTAAGCAGCTGGAGGGAGCTAGGATCATAATAAATCAATAATCCAAATTGATCTTGCGAACCTAATTAATTACATGGGTGATCTGATTCCACGTAGCTTGTAACTTACAAGTCACAAATTTGTGAATCACAAGCTCAACATTATCTTCTTGGATACTTGTAAATAAAATTGATTGGTTTTCCAAACAAGTAATGTGGATGCATAGTGGACAATACCAATTCATGATTACTAGTGAATTACCTCCCCCCATGCGACAAAGTTCTATTGTAGCGGACAGTGATAGTTTGGTGGAGGTAATTGGTACGGAATTGGCAGAAAGTGATGCTCATGTACTAGTGGAAATACATTTACATGAACAAAAATAAAACCAACAGGCAATAAAATAAGATTCAATGTAGTTCAATCAATTAATTCTTACATTCATGTGCAACACCAATTAAAATTAACTATCAAATATATGAATCACAAACATCCAACCAATTTTCACAATTCACACTCTTGACTCTTCCTCTCTAACAAATACTGTTTAGAATACTACAATGGTTTACTGCAATTTTTTTTTTATTATAAATTATTCAAGACCAAAATTATGTATTATTTAGATTCAAATTACAAGATTTATAAATGGAATGAATACCCAAAATGGTAAAAACACCATGGGCAACTCAACAAGTTCACTATTGAAAGTTGTTTTGGTGCATACGTTACTCATCTGACTTCTTGTACACTTGGTCATACTAAATACCCAAGTTTCCTGCTTCTACAAGCTACTATAGATCGTTACGTACCTTGCGCCTTTAACATTACTTGCTACCACAAGTCGTTACGTTAACTGCCAACTAATCTCTTGGTCGCTCCAAGACTTCGTAAAGATTTGATGTAGTCTCCATGGATTCAATCTTTTGATCACACGTATGGATACAAACTAGAAAGATTTTCCCATGAAAGCTCTCTTACGTACTCACAAGACAGAGTTAGGAAGAAAAAAAAAAAAAAATAATAAAAAAATAATAATAATAATAATAATTAAGATCCATCTAAGATTGGTATAGCCTCTTTCTAGCCTTTAAAAATCTTGCATAAGCTCCTTTATATATGAGTACAAAATAAGATTAAAACTGCAACCAAACCTTTTTTCCAATAGAATCAGATTTTTTCATGTCGCAATTTTGCTTGACTGAAGTTTATTCTTTCTTAAGCCAGTTATCGAATTCAACACAACTGTGTCATATTCAAACGGTCATATGTAACTTGTTTCAAATCCAAATTGAGACAAATTTATGTTTATTTTTGATTCGTTTAAAGACCCGGATGCCTAGTTTCTTACATAATGTAACAAGATTCACTCAGAAATCCATTTTTGATCAACATATATAGGACAAAAGAGTATCAAGTCCTTATCTGGAGCATATCGAAACTTTGTCATCTTTGAGCAAATTTTGGCCTAGACTCAACCCACTTTTACAATAAAAAAATTACACCAATAAACTTGAAACTTATTAGAAGTAAATATCATGGAATTAATTAATCAAACGCTAAAAATCCTTACACTCTCAAACCAAATTTACAATCTTCGCATACTCAAACAAACCTTAGTCCTATCCTATCCATCACACATTTTCAAATTACATTATATCCAATACACAACTTGGTGGACTTTGTGGAGCTTAGTTTGTGTGTTGATTCAGTTGACGATCTGATTCAATCCAAATGATATTGTGTGGTTTTTAATGGAAGATTTTTTAAGGCTTAGTCCATGAAACGGAGGCTTGGGTTGATAGATTCAAGCCGAAGCGCTTATGGACAAGTCTCTTGGGGGTTGCCCCCCAAGAAATTTTTTTTGGCCTATTGTGAATCCGGTTTTTAGTAGAAAACATCATTTTTAATTAGGGTTTGTGTAGTAGTCGGTTTTGAGGTGAAAAAAGTGTTTGTAGCCGCAATTTGTATTCTCCCTGATAATAGTGAAATCTCCGCAACTTCGTGGACGTAGGCAAATTGTCAAACCACATAAATACTGTCTTGTGCATGTGATTTTCTTTGGCGTGTATTTTTTCTATATTTTTGTTTCTCACAAATTTAGGAATTCGTGAAAATTTCCCTACACAACTAACTTATACATGCAGGCATCTTTCAGTCTCAAGGTCTAGACATTTTTCGTCCATAAAGAACCACCAAATTATTCTCTACATAGGAGGCTCGCTTCATTTAAAGTCCAACTTTGGCTTATCCTCAAATCCTAAATAACAATGCCTCGTGTGTCTATATATATATATATATATATATATATATATATATATTACTTCAACTACAATTTATCATTATTTTAAGCGATGTGAGATTTACTAGAATTTACATTCTATCAAACAATCCTCACTCTCTATCACAATAACGATACTTCATACATTTCATATAATCAAGCTATATCCAAACAAGACAAGCATTTCTTTCACAACTAAAGCGAAATTCAACATGTCTATATCGAATCAATTGCAAAAATTTACTAAAAACTATCTTCTCTAAATTATTATATTAGCATCAAATCTTAAGCTCTGATGCAATTTATTGCAAAAAGGGAAATGCGGATACCAATATTTTAGAATTTAGGAATAGTGAAAGCAACTTCACAGATCTTAGAAACTAAACTATCCACATAAGATAACAAAACATAACTTAGTTCTACCAAGTACCAATTCCATATCTACCTCAATTTTAACCAAAATCTACTATAAAATATACGTATTAGAAGGATCAATCAACAAAAGGCTTTGACTCTTTTATTTAATTATGTCTCTATTAATACTTGTGGAGAATCACTCTTCATCTTCTTTTATCCTATTTAATTTGAACTTGATTTTGAAGGATCCATGAAAATCATTTGTCAAACAGATATCATCGACAAGGAGAATACTAGAAGAGGGAATCCTTTGATACCTTTCCCTCCATTTCTAATTCTTTCTTTTTTTTCTCCGTTTCTCTCTATCCTATAAAGTTCTTTTCTTTTATCAACGCTCCTTAAATCTTAAGAATGATGGGATAATAATTATTTTTTACACAATAAAAATTATACTCTAACATAATTTAAATGTATATGTGTGTGAAACTTTCTCTTAAAAACTTAAATTTTGGCTATTGCCCCCCGCAACGCAAAAATTTTGTTCTTGTTAAGTGATTATTACGCTAAAAGTGCACCGTGATATGATTAAATAATTATTAATTATAGTAATTAAGGTCAAAATTGTCAACTGCATGTGGTTTAAAAAGTTGCACTGAAGTTAATTCCTTAGTAAAAAAGTAAAAAACAAGACAAAAATCAAGAAAAATTCACATGTTTAAGTCAAGTTATTTGGAAAGTCAACTCTAAAAATAAAAACAACCTCTTTAAATTCTCTTAAAGAAATGCAATGAACTTTTAGGTGAACAAAGTGTAACTTTTTAAATGTTATATCATCAAATGTATAGCAGAGGGTTGAATTTCAAATTTTTTATTCGACAACAAAAATTTTTACTAATTAAGTTAATTATACCCCACTTTATATATATATATATATATATATATATATATATATATATATAAACGGACATAAAATATATATTACCTAAATACATTCTACTAAAGCTGCATGTGCACACTCTCACTAAAAAGTGAGGCTTAGATCTAAGGTTAAATAGAAAGTGACATAATGCCAAAGCTGCATGTCTTAAGTATAATTTATTCTTCACTTTTCAAAAATGAGGTTATTTGGAAAAAAAAAATGTACCTAAAATAATTTTTTTTAATAAAAAACCTATACTTTAAAAAATCTTATAACTCAATCAATATCTCATTATTCTTTCAATAGATACATTTATGGATTAAATTTCTTATTTTTCAACTACCGAATTTATTTAAAAAAAAAAAAAGAAAAAGAACAAAATTTTCACCTAAGCTTTCATTAATTGATCTTGATTTTCAAACAAAAAAAGACAAAAACAAATCCCAATGTATGCACAAATCCAGATTAAGGGCAATAATTGAGTTTGATATTTTTTTGTATTAGATTGATGGCAATATGGACACGTGACAAATATTTGATTCGTGTTCACATTTCAACAAGTGCAATGTATAAATCAAATAGAGTTAATGGTTAAAAGAAGAAAAAAAAAATTAAAAAGTTAACTGCAGTGGTAAAAATTATGTCTCAATCCTATAAAGCCATTGGACCAGGTCGGTTCCTAAACCCACAAATTAAGGTTAATGATGTCTTACTTTTACCATTTTTTTTTAATGACAAATCCACAATTAAACTTTTTTTTTGGGGGTAGAATTAGTACATTTTTCAAGTGTACGCACAAATTTCTCTCTTTTTTCTAGTTTTCTAAGTGACATGACAGGAACAGCTCATTCATATGATGATGATGATGATGAGAAGATGGTGATGTGATTGGCAAAAGGCAAAGCCCAATAATAGACAGCTAAACTCTAGAGCAAACTCAACTCAAGCCCCATGGTGTTAGGATGAGAACTGGCCACGGTATTGGGTTAGGTAAGAATGATAACAATCATGTATTACATGAATGACTCACATGCATTTTTACTTTCATTTTAATACTAGCTAGCAGAGAATGTCGCTGAAGTGCCATGATGATGTGGTCTTGCATTTTTTTATTATTTTTTTTAATTTTTTATATCATGTCATACACTATGATATAAAAAAAAAAAAGGAAAAAAGAAAAAAAAAGAGGTTTGATAGTAAGCCGAGTTTGTTATTATTTTTATTTTTAAAAAAAATTGGATGCGAAAGTTTCTCCATTGCATATTGCTCTAATGATGAGCATTATCCTAGTTAAACCTCAGGAATGGTTGTCACCCGTCCAATGGGAATCAATGAGGTTCACCTTTCTTGACCATCCACGTTGGTAGAGGTAAATATTAATTATTTGATGCTTTAAAACAAATATTTTATCTATTTTAACTTAGGAATAATTACAATAAACTTACTTGTGGTATGATCCGTTTTCACTTTGCCTATCCGTGGTTCAATTATTTACACTTTGCCCACCTGAACTTCAATCCGTTACCCACCTCTGTTAAAATTAGGGGTAAAAATGTATTTTATCTTCACTGTTATGTCTCTCTCTTCTAAAAACAAAAAATAACAAAAAAAAAAAAAAACTCAAATAAACAAGATCAAAGAGGGAGTTTTGTAGCTTGGATTCAAGAACATACTTACTTTTGGTATGAATAGTCTTAAGCCAATCAATCCAAATAAAATTTTCATATTCGCACAAATCCTAAAAAATATTTACAAAAGTCCTACACTTGAAAGTCCTCTACTCTAATTTCACAAAAATCCTTTCATACAATTTTAGTTATTTACAAAAATCATACACGTTTTTTGATGAGGGTGGATTGTGGATGATGCCGTGACTGGGTTGGGTTTGAAGAGAGGGAGAAGTTAGAGAGATAGAGATGAAGATACACCAACACAACCATCCCCTTCCTCTGATCCACACCGCCACCACCAACACAAACCCCAGCCACCACAAAAACAACCTACAACAACCTAAAACCCACCACGCCGATACACCAACACAACCTTCCCCTTCCTCCGATCCACACCGCCACCACCAACACAAACCCACAGCCACCACAAAACAAACCCAAAACAACCCGAAACCCACCACATCGATACGCCCCAACGCCAAAACCCACTTTGACCCACGAGCAAGAAAGACCCACTCAGATACGCCCCCACGCCGATACGCCCCAACGCCGAAACCCACTCCTACCTGCGAGCAAAATAGCAGAGAGGCCATCATCTCAGTCCAAGTCCGAGGCTGAACCATCGAACCCACTCCCGTTCAAGGCGAAAGATGAGGCTGAACCATCGAAGGTGAAGTCGTGGCTCGACGCTTTCAACGGCTTGTCCTCCCTGGAAGAAGTGGCCCAGCTCACTGCCGTGCCATTAATCGAAACTACTATCACGGCCTGCTCTTAGTCGAAGACGTAATGGCCTTCGATTAGGTCACCTTTGATCTTCATTTGGAGGTCACACCCAAACCCAAACTCAGATCTTCAATTTGAGTCAGCTTCTTCAAACTAAAGGAAGGAGATGAGGGCAAAGATGTAAAAAAATCAGAGCTACTTGGGGTTTTAAAAGAAATGAAGGATGGTTTGTTGGGGGCAGCAATAAGAAGTTCTTCAGCAGTCAAGAACCCTAACTTTTTTATTCTTGTTATATTTGTTTTTGTCTAAAAATTTGTTTTTCTAACGGCAAACAGAGAGGTGAGTTACGGAAGGCTAACGGAACTAACCTCAAGTGGGCAAAGTGTAAATGATTGAATCACAGGTAGGCAAAGTGAAAACGAGCCATACCACAGGTGGGTTTACTGTAGTTATCCCTTTAACTTACTACTTCAAAATACACTCAATATCAATTGTTCAATTTTTTAATTACTTCATTTAAATATCTCTCTCTCTCTCTCTCTCTCTCTCTCTCTCTCTCTCTCTCTCTCCTTGTTTGTGAACAAACAATACACCAACACCACGTATTGCCGGGCACGTCTACCACCACCACAAATCACAACCCACAACTATCAGAAATCAAGGCAAACCCAAAAATCAACATCCAAAAATAAAAACCCATAAACCTACCACCACAACATTGATTTAAAAAGGAAAAAAAAAAAAAAAAAAAAAAACAACAACAACAACCACCACCACCACCACCACCACCACCACAAACCCACTCACAACACACCATAACAATCCACCCACAACAGCGACAACCCGATTTCAACCACAACAGCAGCAACCCAGCCATCGATCCCAACAACAACCCACATTGGCCCACCACCACAAACCTACACCAGATCACCACCACAAACTCACACCGACGATCTCAACAAACTTAGATGACACCATGAGACACCATGAAGAGAAGAAATGATTGGTTTTGTTGAGAGAGAGATAGGGGCGGCACTAGAGAGAAAAAGAGAAGTTAAAAAGAAGGAGAGAATACCAAAGAGAGAAAGAGAGAAGAAAGAAAAAATAGAGAAAACCAAATAAATTAATTTTTTTTTTTTTTTTGACATTTGAGCTATAGCTCACAGCTAAAAATAACTATACACTTTAGCTGAGAAGCCAAATTATTTAGTTTTGGCTCTACTATTACAACCTCAGTTTTGTAATTAGTGGTGCTAAAAATAGTAATATGACTTTTAGTATTATCAATAATAATGCTCTTATTGGATTCCGATTGATGTATGCTCTTCCCTTCTATTCCTTTCCTTTTAATCAAACATAATATTAAGGTGCATTTGGTTGTGTATTACTTTGGTTTTTTTTTTTTTTTTTTTTTGATTGTGTATTACTTTGTTATACTTTAAGAGCCATAAAATTCTTTTGGCATAAATTATCTAACGCTTAATAATTTTGATAAAAAACTTTATGGTAGCTGTTAGAGTTAAAACAACTTTAAGACTAAAGTTGAAATTTTGAGCACTTCTGAAAAAACTTAACAATTTGATGTTTCTGCTAGGCCTATTCATAGGACAAGTTGAGTCGGTTTAAGGCTTAAACCAGAACTTGAATTGACCAAGTGGAGAATAGTAGAAATTGTAGTTGATCTCGACCATTCAATCTTCCATGTGTGACAACTAGATTCATTGATTTGATCGAAGTCAACAATCATGGACAACAAAGGGCGATGGGGCAGAGATCTCTACTTCCTCAACTTATTAGGTGAGGAATCAAACTGTAGGAAATTAACATGAAATTTTCAAATCTGTGAGAAACCAAATAGAGAAAGGGAAATGCTAATGAATGCCCTTAGGGCATTGGTTAACAATCCATTTGAGGAAAATTTTTATGGGAAAATGAAATAAAGCAATAAATATTTTGACAGTTTTTTTCATTTCCCATAAAAGTGATGTAAAAGTTTTCCTTAAATGGATTGTTAACCAATGCCCTAAGGACCCATAGAGAAAATACATGCTAAAAAAAATAATAATCACACACATAACTAAACTCCATAAAGCCCAACACCACCCAAATCAATTTTTTTATAGATCGTTCTGCGAAACCCTTTTTATTTTATTTGTTTTTGGTTTCCACCTCTTTGTTTTTGGGTTCTCGAAGAACTCAATCCACCAGCACGTACCATTGGTCTCAAAATCGACAAGAATAGATTGGGTCAATTTGAGTTAACGATTGAGCAAGTGGATCGATTTTCACGGATGGATGTACAACCATAAGTTTTCTTCATAACTCTAAAATTTTATAACACGTCAAACACATTTTTTTTTTTTTTTAAGTTTTTCAATTAAGTCTATATAGTAAAGCCTCAACTATTAAAACTCTATACTTGAGAGCAATAAATGAACTATTTTTTTCCCCAAATATATATATATATATAGCATTCATATAATATTAAAGGAGAGAGTGACGCCTCGTACAGCTCTTAATGAGTGTTTTTACGTACAGAGTATAAGGGTGTTTTAATCTCGAACTTAGCCTACCTATTCTAGACTTCTAGTTATTGGTGATACTTAGGACTCATTTAGTGTTGTTGTTTAAACAACAATTTTTAGTATTTATACACCACAATGTACATGTTTAAACACTTTATAATCTACACATATTTTTCCAATACTTAAATGATGTTAAAAAAATCCTTTACTAAATAGGCCTTCAAAGCCTCGAACCTGAGTACTTATGTTGAAAAATCGAAGCTCATACATCAACCCAATGATGAACTTCAAATGTGTAATATCAAATATTATCCTTATTCTGGAATCTAGCTTGCAAATAGGGGCGTGACATGTGAGGTTGTGAGTGACATGTGAAAAATAAGCAAGGAGTGACTGTGAATAGTACCCATATTCTGCATGGGGAAGAGGCGAACAGCAAGCACAGATTCACAGTATTTTCACTGGGCTGTGAGAGGAGAGGACTGACTAGTGAGTAGTGACTGCATTGAATGACAACTGAAGATGGGGAGGTGTACCTGACTAAGTACCCTCCATGTGTCTCTGGAACAATAGAAATGTCCAGTCCCTTCAGAAAATTAAAAATAAAAAGAACATCTAATCTAAGCTATCTCCCTATATTGTTGGCCCCCACTGCTAGTAGCGCGGGACTCTCGGGGGGTGTTACACTAAGTGGGTCTCAGCTTTACACTTTGCCCCCTTTGTCCACTACTACTCTTCTGTGTTTCTCTGAGTCTGAAGTGTATAAAAATGTGAGTGACTGTGTGTGCATGTGTGTGTGCATGTGAGCGTGTGAGTGAAAGTAATGGTGGTCGTCGCCGCCAGCTATAACTCGTTGCAGAGCCAAAGGAACGAGGAGGTGCGAGGCCACTGTACAGTCTGTACGTGTCTTTTGTACACACGTGGTTTTCCTACGACTGGTCACCACAAACAGTACAATCTGCTCAGTTTATTGTTCAGACATTCAGATACCCATTTCACTGTTTACCGTTGAATTTTCGTACTGGTACATTTATTCATTCAATACATACGGACTTTCCTCTCCTAATAAATACAACCTAGCGGCACAAACATGATGTCATACTCTATCATGACTAGGCAATGTTTCCTTTTCGGCCTTCATCAATTTAATTTTTTGGGCCTAGGGGCCATTCAAAATTAAAAAGGATTTAATGAAAAGCTTAAAACTGTTTTTGAGTATTTTAGAAAATAAAAATGAGAAACTTGTTTGGAAAAAAATATCAAAATTTTTATTTTATTTTTAGGAGAAATTACCAATTACACCTCTAATAATTTAGGGGTATTTAGATTTTATACTCTAAAATTTTAGAATTTGAATTTTTTCCGTAAATGTTATGACTGTTTGAATTTTACACTCTACATTTTGAGAATATTTAGATTTTATATCATAAAATTTTTGAATTTGAAGATGTGAAATCTAAATACTTCCAAATTTTAAGAGGTAAAATTTATATTCTAAAACGTCAAAATATAAAATCTAAACACTCCAGACTTTAAGAGGTAAAATTTAAATTTTAAAATTTTAAGATATAAAATTTAAACACTCTAAAACTTTTGGGTATGATTTACAATTGATCTTTATTTTTAATTACTCTTCACTTTAACCAAACTTTTTCTTTTACGTAGTAGGAAAGCGGTTGTGAGCTTTGATGGGGAGGATGCCAAGGTAGCAAAACTAATTATTCTCACCCCAATACAAATATTTTCAAAAACACATGATGGACTATAGATTCAATCTTCAATCACAAATACAAAGCACCTCAACAAAAACTCATTGTAAAAATTCATCATATCACTAATGCTAGCAATTCCTTCATCAAAATGCAATTCAATTAAATATATAAATAAATATATATTTTTTTAAAAAAAAAGCAGTAGCTATGCTAAGAACAAGAGTTGGCTGGCTTTGCCATTATGCAGACCCAATGCTTGCACAAAATCACCCACTACAACCAAACTTACAAGAAAAATCACCTAATGCCGAGAGATCCAACCACCACTAAAGTCGAATAATGAAGATAATAGATATATAATTGGGTATTAGGGTTTGTGGGTATTAGGAGAAAGAGAAAATAAGCACCGTGAGGCTGAAAAATTGAGAGAAAACGAGATGAGGAGGAAAATTGTGTCTAGGGAGAATGGGAGGAGGTTGGAGATTTGATCATATAGATGAAGCTTTTGGGCAGCAAGATGAAGAAGAAGAATATATGAAAACAAGTCTTGCAATCAAGAATTTGTTAAAAGTAGAAAACTGAATTCTGAAGACACCAGATCAAAAAATTATGATGCCTATTGATGAAGACAAATTTTTCAGTTGATAGGTTCGTCTAGACGGGGTATGAAAAGTTAACTTTATATCCCTACACAAGACTAGCAACTAGTCTGTCTTCAGAAAAGTCACTTGTGTGGTGTCAATCAATGAGCCTCCGATGACATAATCAGATGTATTAGAGAGAAAATGTTGTTAAGGATTGAGTATATTATAATGTGTTTGCATCTTTGTTTGAGGTTTGATGTAGTTTATATAGGGATTTGCCTTTCTAGCCGTTGGGGGTCTTCAATGGTGGCTTAAATTCCCCCCTTGTAATGCCTCTGGTGATTAATGGGGGTGATATGAAGATCCTCCAATAGTCATGTCTCCGAGTTCGTCTACGTGTAACAGCTCATGCAATAAATGCTCCCTTTATGGTGCTTTGGTCCTCCAATGGCCTCTTTGGACGACAAGAATTTCTTGGTTCATCACCCATGATTGATTGGATATTGTTTGAATGTGTGTTGGGTCTCATATCATATATATACTGGTTTATTTGAGTTTTATTAACAACTACAAGGAGATTCATTTGTGATTAGACTAGTCTTTTTGGAGGTATAAACTAGTTTAGCTAGCCATTTTCCTTAGGTCATTATGGAATGGTATTTAGAGTCCGTCCAAGAATCTCAAGTGGGCTCAAAAATATTAGGCATATATTAGGTTCATCTGGGCCTTATTGACAACAACCATGACTCTCCACTCCAAACTTGAAGCTCAACAATGGTTGTGCCATTTAATTTTCTCCTTTTAAAATAGTAAGCTCCTTCTTTCTTATCCCTTTTCCTTTTCATTCCAACCATTCTCTCACACTCTTTCTCTCATTCCCCTCCACTCCCATTTCCTCTAAACCCGTCAAATCTTCTTCTCACTGAATGATTGATTAGTGACATGATTTGATGAGAGGTCTCTTTTGAAGAATCAACTTACAATGTGCGGCATTCTTAAAATTAAAAAAAAAAAAAAAAAAAACTTACAATGTGCTGCAACGTGATATTGATGAGTGACGAAGCATGGTATTGATGACAAATTGATTTTCACGATGGGAGAGTTGACAAAGATAAAAATATATGAACATTTTAGATCTTGTTCTAGATAGACACAAACTCTTTGATCCACAAGGGAATTCAAAATGCAGAGCTCTAGAATCTAGCAAGAAGAAAGAAAGCCTCGATTTTATTAAAATTACATGTTAGGTTCTAAATATTTAAGATTAAATGTTTAGATTCTAATTTTATATATGTTGGCAAACCGAGTACAAGAACATGTCTTATATATATTTATGTCTTAAAACAGTTTAGACATTTCTCAAGTTAATTCCAATCAAGATTTAAGAACAATCAAGCTATAGGACGAATAATTCAAAATCTACCTTGCTTGATTGAGAGAGAGTGACCTTTGATTGATCAAACTGCAATTTTTAGTAACCTTCTAATTCAACAAGCATCTACTAGAGATCAGATTGATATTGCATGAACCGGTGGAGATAATTTGCTGCATACAAGATCAACTACTACTAATGATCTAAAATTTTGAGTGAAATCCCAAAGTCACAAACTGGAGTGATATGTGCAACAAATTCAAATAGAGAAATCTGTAGATTCGAAGCTACGTATTCTCATCTGTAAGTACTAGAAAATGTAGCATTAGATTTAGGGAAAAATCTATTGTAAACACCTCCATTCTATATAGTGAATTGCGGCCTTGTGGATTGTTTAGGTTAAATCCTCACCAACCTTTTTACCTTGAAACTACACAGCTTCATTGGTTTTCCAGAATCATTATATCGTTTGTATTCTTTACTTTTCCGCTATTATGATATCATTATTATCTGTTTAACCTATATTTGCATAACAAATTTAAGAAGCGACTTGGTTAATAAATTAGGTTAAACAATTTGAGTGTCCATGGTTCTAAATAACAAAAATTATATATATACAAAAGATAAAATTCAACCATTATATTTAGTTTTACGTTAGACCCCTCCACTTGAATAAAATTCAAACTCAAGCTCTTTCTTCTAAATATTGAAATCTCCCCCTCCAAATAAAAATACATTTTGAATACTTCAATGATTTGATCCAATTTTGAAACTTGTATCATTGATATAATGCCCTGAATTAATTGGATATTGATAGAGTGTATATTAAGTCCCACATCAGATATATACTAAAGTGGTCTAGGCTTTCCTAACAATTACAATGAGTCTTAATTTTGACTAGACTAATCCTTTTGGAGTATAATGTGGATGAGACTAACGCGCTTCCTTGGGTTATTACAAATAGTATCAGCCCCAATTTAGTAACCCCGTGTTAGCTCGAAGACACTGTTTTGTAAAGTGGCTTTAACAAGGATGTCAGATATTTAAGTGGGGAGAAATTGTGAAATCCTATATTAATTGGATATTTATTGAGTGTATGTTGTGTGGGGGTGTGTTGAATTCCTTATTGGGCTATTAACAACTACAATAAGCTTCAATTATAACTAAATTAGTCATTTTGGAATATAACACAGGCGTAATTAACGCTCATTCTAGGGTCATCACACTTGAGATATTAACACATACCTCATTAACATTTAACTAATTTGCAACATCAATCATTAAAGGATTGAAGACCCAAAAAAAAAAAATTCTACTTTTAAAAATCAATAGATTGTGTTGTTGTGGTCTTCAAAATATATATATATATATATATATATGAGGACTTAATTGATCTACATAGGTGAACTTAATTGTCCCTTCGAAGAAAATAACGTCACTTATGTTGAATTGGTTACACAATTATATGGTTGAATATAATTGGGAAATTTAAGAAACAAAATTAAGCGAATAGAATTTAAGGTTGCGTTTGGTTGAATGTAAAATATTTTCAAGTGAAAATATTTTACGAAAAGGAAAAGATTTTCAATTGTTTGTTTGTGTTTTGAAAATTTTGCTGGAAAAGTATTTTTAGTGTTTGGTATTGCATGAAAAACCTATTTTCAGAGTGCCCAACAACCACAATCACCACCATAAACCCAGCCACCACCGGCCACTACAACCCTAGCCACCATCAACCACCACATAACTAATTAATCTGAAAAATCAAAATCAAAACCCATTAATCTCAAAATCAATGTAAAAACTATCTACCAAAACTCATAATCCACCAACCAAAACTCATAATCCACCACCATTGAAACCCACAAACCACCCTAGCCAACGATCCACCACCCACAATCAACCACCATCAATGCTAAACTCACACCCAACCCACCACCACTAAAACCCATGAATCACCCCAACCGCCAATCCTCCAAAACCCAAGCAAAAATGTTATTTTACAAAAAAAAAAATAATAATAAGGTAGCGACGATGTGGGTTGAAGAAGGATGGGTCTGATGGGTGAGAGAGAGGATGAAGGTGAAGTAGATGAGAAATTACCTTCACCGGCAGAGGGGCTTGTAGGCACGACGGCGAGGCCGTGGCTCGGGGATTAGGATGTGGTGAAATCGGGGTGGGTTTAGCTGGGTTCATTGGAGATGGGTTTGTGATGAGTGATCACTATGTCATAATGATGCACAATCTCACATATTTTGTTCTTTCTTTAATAAAAAAAACTTTTCATTAGAGATTTTGGCTTTTGAATAGGCACAACCTTTCATAGGGTCACAACTCCTTAAAAAATTTTATCCATCTATGTGAAGGGACACAACTCCTTAAAAAAATTTATTCATCCGTGGAGTATATTGTTACAAGAAATCAAGTCTAGCTACTCTACATTTCATTAAATTCCCTCTGAGCATGAATTTTAAAAATGTGAATGCACCCGGACCAACAATTAATTCCTCAGTAACTCATTATGCACTTTTCGATTTCAAAGCTAATGCTAAAAATGCTATCAACCGCGGGATTCCAATTTCCAATTCAAGTTATTTTTACATTCATTGAGGAGTAGGGGGGTGGCTGGCTACATTCATTTAGGAGTAAATTTCCGAGTCAAATGAGTACTTTATGTTCTTATCATATGAACTCAAAAATATCTGCATTTAATATCAGAAATATCAGGGGATTTTAATTATTTTTTATTTATGATTTATTTTTTAAAGAAATAATTACAATATACTGCCAATATCATAACTTGAATAATTTCTTTCATAAATTTCTAAACACTTTATGTATAAAAAAATGCCAGTTTAGCTATAAAACTCTAAGCCTATAGTTGCGTGATTTTATTTAAATAATATACATATAAAGTCTTTTAAATGAACATATAATCGGCTGAAAAAAATACCGTCAAATCAGACTGAAGCCAAACTTTTATCAATTTTATAATACCTCCATTCTATGAGTTTGTGGGAATAATATAGGGATAGACAATCGGTATATCGTCATCCAACAACTCAATATTGAAGTGTGATTACAGAGTAGTACAAATGAATTGTGAGTGCCCAATCAAAACCAACTGTATTAATGCATAAGACGTACAATATTGCATAACGTAAGAGTATTAGTATTTATTTATTTTAATTTTATCCTATTTTACTATAAAAAAATCACTTTATCAATTATATAATACAATTTTTTAATACACTCAACATTCTAACTTTTATTTTTCTATTCTACTCATTAAAATAATATATCTTCACAATAATATATATTTTTTACTTTTTGTTTTTTCCCAATTTTATCCTCATTCTAGAATCCTCCATTACTTTATTTTTCACCTTCTTCCAGACTCCTCCTCCATCATTCAAAACAACCCAACTCCTCCACACAACTCCTCCATCATCATTCATCTATATCAACACAGATCGGCGAAACTAAAAAAAAAAAAAACCATCACGCCGATCACAACGCCACAGCCATCATAACGCCGATCACGTATACCAGCAAACCCAGGAAAAAAAAAAAAAACTAACACCCACGCCGATCACAACCACCACAGCTCCACCGATCTCGCCACCAACTGATCTCCGCCACCCCAATCTTTCCACCCACTGATCTCCACCGTTGTCAACAACTACTTTGATCTTGTCAAAACCCACGCTGATCTCCACTGTTTTGGATCACACCACCCACCTCCGCTAAGCAAAATCCAGCCAAATCAAAATCTAAAATCAAAATCCATCATCAAACCTAGCAAACCCATTAAAACAATTCCCCCAAACGCCAAACGCCACCCAAATCCGACCCAAACGCCGGAAACCCATGAACAAACCCACGCCGAAAACCCATGAACAAACTCACAACCTCCACGCCTCCACCACATAAGCTGATTGAGCCTCCATGCTATTGAAGAAGAGAGAGCAAGAAGAAGAGAGAGTAGAAAGAAAGAGAGAGAAAGATAATGGAAAATTTGATTTGCAGATAGAGGAGAGAGAAGATAAACCAAATAAAAAATTGTTGTTGTTGTTGTTGTTTTTTTTTTTTTTTTTTTTTTTTTTTTACCATTGAGCTACAATGTGATTCTACATTTAGAATCGCACTGTAGCTCCATGGTATTTTTTTTTTTTTTTGCAATTGTTACAAAACCCAACATTTAATGGAACTCTCTTTTGGGCCTCAATGGTATACTACTTTGGAATTTGGCATAGACAAGGGGTTTGGCCCATTCAATTTTGATGCTCTAAGTGCATGGTTGATTCTATTAGCATACAGTTTACCCCCCAAGGAATCAACTGGAACAGATGCAATTGATGAACAATGATGATGACTGCATTCTTGATTTTCCTAATCTAAACAAATAATCACCAAGCGTGATTTATATGACATTTTCATTGGAGATACATGAGCTTGTATTTTTGAGGCCAAGGAGTGGAGAAGAAAATCTTTACTTGACAAGATGATTATGTATATATACAATTTATAGATGGGTTAGAAAGGTTAGTTACATCTCTGTAAAGTTGTGATTTACAACTATGGTTTTTGTTGACTTTATTCTATGACAAAAAGTGTTATAATTACTTTATTTGATTCCTTGTATTTTGTGGGATTTTATTGTACTAGGTTTAGTATTAAGTTGGTGAAAAATTGAGTATGAAATAATAAATCAGTGCAAATTCACGACTAACTCGCGAGAAGAGTATCCCGCGAAAAGGACACGTGAGAAACATATGTTGAAATTTGAAAAGTCGTGCCAGACTGGAGATTTCGCGAGTGTCTTGCGGGTAAGGCCTTCCCAAGAGATACTTGCGAAACTCTCTGCCTAGAGGATTTTTAAGTATGGTTTTCTTACATTTCACCAATTCCATATATCTCCTTATTACCCAAAAAAGTATAAGGAGGCCATTACGAGAGAAAAACCCTAGATAGGTTTTTTACAACACACACACTCTCTTTTAGAGAGAGAGCTACCCATCCTTAATGAGAAATCATTGTAACCTCTTCTCCTTCTCTCTCCTATTGCCATACCTTGAGCAGAGATTTGTACCCAAACACAACCCACACCTAATTAGAGTGTAGAGAGTGGTTTAGAGTTTGGGAAGTTTTGGGGATTTGCTAAAAGAAGCCGGTGAGGCTTGGCGGATGCAATTAGGCTTATTGCAAGATCCAGAAAGTTAGACAAGACACGGTTTTGAGAAGTCTAGTTGGAGATGGAGCTTGGAGGGCTCAAGCGCATTTGATAGATTAGGCTTGAAGGGTCTCTTGTTATTTGTGTATCTCAACTTATTGTCTAGTGGATCAATTTACCACTTGGAAGACAGTGGAGAGGTTTTTCACTGAGTTTTTTGGTTTCCTCTTCGATAACACGTCACCGTGTTATCTTTTATTTGCATCTCTCTTTCATTACTCTTGTACTTTACTTTTATTGTTTGTTATTCATGTTTATGCACTAGAGTAGTTATCAGTTCATTGCGCTTCATTTACGCTTGTTCCGCACTTAGTTTAAACTAGAGTAAAAACAATCTAGCCGTAATTTTTAATTGAGAGTCTAAACAACTTCTTGTGTTTTCATACAAATCCGAGCTTTCAATCTCTACTTTACTTGAAATGAGAGTTTGACTTTCATATTCAATAGTATTTATATAGTATCTATTTTATGATTAAATTTTATTGTTATATCTAATAGTGTGCAGATAATGTCTATATAATAATTTCATTTCAAATGAAGAGCATTACTTTCTAATAATAATATAATATCAAAGCAAATATAATTTGATATATTAAATTCAAGTTTTGTTAGTCGAGAGGCAACTTTCATTTGACATGATGATACTAAAGCAAGTTTAATTTGAAATTTTAATGGTTCTTCAGAAAAGAAAAAAAATTAGAACATTTATAACTTATAATAATTATTACAATGATGATTAATGATTATACTATCAAGCATGTAAGTGGATAGTGAGTGCCTATGTTTCTAAATACCAATCTCAATTCAAGTGATTTGTGATCTCCTAACAATTTAAGAATTACTACAAGTCAAGAGTCATAATACGTTTCACAAATGTCAATGATAAATAATAAATAATAAAATTGTGTCACTGTATAATTATTGATTAACATTTATTTAATTGTTTATTTTTTTACTAATAGAATCAAATAATCAATAACAAGTTAACAACACTTGTGAGCTAATCAATATTTATGAAAATATTAATTGTGTAGCATTACTCATAGAATTAATAAAGAGGATTAGATCGGATTATCTGCACTGTCCTTTGCATAGTTTACAAACATTAATTGCTTCGCCAGGAAACTGGTCATCTCTCCTGTGCTAGAAATAGTTGATTTCCACAATGAAGAACATTAGACAACTTTTCTTTTAGTGCCCAACAACCATAAAAGAAGTAAAAAAAAAAAAAAACTAAAAAAGTGCTCCTATTAAACACGTTAATTTAAAAACTATTATTTTTTCGGTCAGTATTAATTAAAACACCATAAAGTGAAAGAAAATGATGAAAATCAAAACCTTCCCGTGAAACAAAGGGCAATAATAGTATATAATAATAAGAAAATATAAAAAAGGATGAGTGAAGGGAAGGAAGAAAAAATCTACAATCTATGATTCTATAGTTGCCTTATCTCTTGGCCCTATAGCTTCTTTGCTTTTTGTAATTTTCAAATATTTCTTTTTCTTTGAGGAAAGATAGTCTTGTCAGCCACCATAGAATCGGAGCTAGCTGTTGCCGGTTCCGGCTAAGCAACTCTCTCCCTTTCTTTCACACTTCATCTTGTACTCCTGATTTACTCTCTTTAATTTTGCTTCTCTAACATGCTCAAATCTTGGTGCAACTTCACTTCAAGGCCTCCTTGACCAAACACTAGCTGCCTGCTAAGAGGAACAAAGTCATGCTTTGTGTTCCGTTTTAAATATGCCAAAATAGGAACAAAGTCATTGTTGTGAGCTTTGGCTATCAACTACTAGTTGTCTCAATCATCTAGGGTTTTTGGGGCTTCCTCTACCAAACTATTTCTCCAAAATTCTTGCCTTTTTAGGGTTTTAGGATTGTTTTCTCTAGTTCACAAAGGATTTCAGTGGTTTTTTCTCATCTGGGTCTTGTTGAGTTTATCTAATGGAGGACTACAGTAATCAACTCAATGAGAATTCAGCTCCAAGGGGAAATTTCTTGTATGCTTCACCGGTTCTTGCAGCCAATTCTTCTGGTTACGGAAGAACAAGCAGTGGCTCAAACGTGGGTACCCAGATGCACATCAACACCTTTCCTTTACAATCAGGTGGAGATTGTACTTTTCAATCAGAAACACACCCAATTGTGAAGACTGAAGCTAGCACTTCCCAACATGTTCAGAAATTTCATTACCCTTTGATGAGAGGACACCAAGTTCAACATCAACAACAACAACAACAACAACAACAAGGGAATGAGAATTCTAGTGAAGTTGAAGCTATCAAAGCCAAGATCATTGCCCACCCTCAATACTCGAACCTTTTGGAAGCTTACATGGATTGCCAAAAGGTATTTTACATAAAAGTCTATGAATAGTAGTACATGAAAGTTCAATGAATGATTACAGCATATAGAAAATTGACCATCTTTCTCTTTCTTGGTGTAACATAAATTTATAGGTGGGAGCTCCACCTGAAGTGGTGGCTAGGCTCTCAGCCGCTCGCCAAGAATTTGAGGCAAGGCAACGATCTTCCGGGAGTGCTAGAGAGACTTCAAAGGACCCAGAACTCGATCAGTTCATGGTGACTGATTAATTCCTTTACTCTTCTATGTACTATTACTTTTATTTTATTTTATTTATATATATATAAATTAGATTTATATTAAAGTCTCTTTATATTATAATAATAATCTATTTCTCTCTCTCTCTTGTTCACTTGCTAAATTACTCCAATGACTGACAAAAATTTTGGGATGGCTATTCAGGAAGCCTATTATGATATGCTAGTGAAATATCGTGAGGAACTAACTAGGCCTATACAAGAAGCAATGGATTTCATGCGCAGGATTGAATCTCAGCTCAACATGCTTGGCAATGGTCCCGTTCGGATCTTCTCCTCTGGTATCTACCTAGTACCTATTCTATTTTAAAATCTATACTATGTATACAGATATACAATACTATTATAAATTTACAAAAATTGTTGTTTCAAAGGCATTGGTTTGGATTCGATTATAAAAATTGATGCTCTAGTTTTGTACAGTCAAGTACTTCTTGAGAAGTGTAGAGGTAGAGCTGTCCCTTCACTTATTTCCTATTTTCGATGTATGAAACTTTGACCCAGATAACACTTTCCAATAGTTGAAGACTTGAAGGAGAGCAAGACACACACATATATACCTTTGTCAAGGCCTCGATCACCTTTGGCTTAGCAAACAAAAACCCTAATCACAAAACCCAATTTGTATTGGATTTTTCATAATTTTATAATTATATATATGTACTTCTATATAGCTTCCAAAATCCACATAAAGGACCAAAGACAAAGCGCACTTGTATGGCAGTATAAACAATGATGAATAGCGCACGTTCAATTCTCCAATGGGGTTAGCTTTTTGTGGTTTTTGTCTTCTGACAAATCATTCTTATTAGGGTTTCTTATCGAAAATCTCTAGGCTCTATCTTTCTTCCAACTTCTAATTAATTCTTATTCAGATTCTATAGATTTCTGTGATCTAAAGTATAAACATATATACACCCAGAGATGGATGGCATCATTGTTGTTGTCATTTCATTTCTTTCTCGCTGTCCAAGACAAAATTGGACGTGTATTTATTATTATTTTTTCTTTACTAGACCCAGAAAAAAAGTGAAGCATAGGATGCTGTTCATTTCAGTGCTAGCTACTAGCCCATGTATGTATAGCCAGTTGTCTGGTCTTGTCAGCAATACATTTCTTTCTTTATTAACGTCTCTGCCCTTATACGGGATTTTTGTTCTCTTTCTAGACTTACCATAAACGAGGGAAAAAAAATTACTAGTACGAATATTGTTGGTATTTTCATGTTTCTTCTAATTCTATTATTGTTATATTGGGGTGGTTTGCTTGGTCTGGTGTAGCTTGAGAGAAATTATCCCAGGTAATTAACTATATCTTCATGCATTCTATCACCACAAACATCATTCATGCATCTTACTTTGTTGATTGGTTTTATTGGTTTCTCATTTTCGTTTTCTAATGGATAAGCTTCATTTGTGTTGGCAAAGAAGACATGTTTTCTTTTGTTAGATTGAACGAAATTCATAGTGAACTTGGTTGTTACTTGTTAGATGTATTTTCAACGTATGAGTTCCCCTCTCTCTAATTTTCAATTGATATTGCTGGATTCTGGAAATTCAATGAGGACGCAGCCAAACTCTTGCTTATTGGCATGATTTTCAGGTTGGTTGATGCCATTGAACGCTTGTTGTGGGTCTGTGGCCTGTAGGTCATCTATGGATTTTGCCAAGTTAGTTCTTCACGTTTTTACGTGTATTGTAGGGTTCAATATAGTGGATTTGATTCATGCATTTATATGCAGCAGCTAATTTGGAAATGGTGGGTATCACACTGACAATTTTGAGGTTGCATGTAAATGGCATGATCCTCAAGTCAAATTATGAGATACTCCTAAAATACAGTGACACAATATTCTTTTCTTTCATTTATGGTGGTTTTTATTATGAATTTAACTAATAAATCCAATTATGAGAAGAGTAATCACCATCACCATATCATTGTACTTCCCATGTACTAAATAATAACTCGGTCTTCAATATAAGTGATTTTTATGTTCATGAGTTTTAGGAGCATAAAGAAATCATTCATAACAAATGATTAATGATTTCCTTAATCTTTTTAATGTGGTCCAGGGAATTGAAATAGAAAAATATCCTTAGATCTATTTTACAATTTAACATATATTTACAAATTTAAAAATATATTGTGTCATGTCATTTAATTTTTAAATGACATGAAATGACTTTTACCTATTTTACATTTTTAAATATTACTTCATCTGTTTAATTATCCCATTTAACAATACACGTAATATCTCAGTTTTTATTTTTATAAACCAACCAAATGATATAATTTCTCTCTCTCTCTCTCTCTCTCACATAATATATATTTTTTATGTTTTTCACAGTTGCTAAAAGAAAAAAGGAATACATATCCAGATAAACTTGATTTTTGGAGCGTTGGTTGGTAAAATAGCAATTTGGGGCGCATGAAGGGGTGGGGGGGGGGGGGGGGGGAGAGGTTTGCTTCCTCAATGCTAATGCTCTTAGCAATCTAAATTACAACCACTCTCATAAAACACACACAAATTAATCTAAATCCACACACCAAAATTTTACTACCACTTTGTTTACAGGAATTACCACACCTTCCTATTTCTTTCTTATCAATGTGGGGCTAAAGCTCCTCTTTTTTTGTTTTTTGTTTTTATTTATTTATAAAAAAATATATATGGGACTAAAATTCTTATTAGGATTAATTTACTACACTAATTCTTCTGATGAGGTGGGAGTCCAAAACTAACAACGAAATCTCTAAACTGATGAGATCAATTGGGACTCAACAATGTTTGAAATTTTCACTCAAACTTGGCTTTAATTTTTAATCATATCATAATTTTCACAAATTTCACCTCTCTTTTTCTTTGACTTTCTGCAATGTTTGAACTTTTCACTCAACTTGACTTTAAATTTTAAATAAAAGTTTTACTAACATGAGCTCTTAGAACATATATTAGTAAACTACTTTAAGAAGCTTTTTATGGAAAAATAAAAAAGTTAGTAACTTTTTTGACAGCTTTTTTTTCAATTTTACATAAAATGTTTTTAAAAATGGATGATTAATGTGTGTCCTAAGGGCATACATTAACCAATCATTTTAATAATATCATTATGTTTTCCACAAATTTGCCATTTTTTTTTAACTCTTTAGTATTGTTGCTTTGCAATGTTTTAACAGAAAAAGAAAAAGCCATGAGCTCTATTTTTAACTTTTTTTTTTTTGCCATTCAATTTGTACAAATTTTTAGATTTTTTTTAGACAAAATTTGACTACAAACTTGGCTGTAGTTAACAATGAAAAAATAACATTTGTTCCTGTCATGTGTCACTGAAAATGATTGTATATTATTATTTAAGCATAGTTTTGTAAATGAACTGTGTCATTTGGCTTACATTGTTATTGTCATATGCAGATATAGAGTATATTTGTATATTTCATTTTAATACTTATTTTAGTGAAATCTCCTATTATTGGTTATAGCCTTAGGATATGATCAAGTCAGTAGCCATATTTTGTCACTTTTTTATTTTTTATTATTACTGTTAAGTGCTTGTTTTGTTTGGGAGTATTCTTTAAAATTGAACTTTATCAAAATATAGTTTTTTAAAACTCCACGTTTATTTTAAGTATAGTGTTTCAAATAAACTATTAAAAAAAAAAAATTGTAAAATAAGATATACCAGATGAGTACTAAAACTCTTTACTAATTTTCATAAATCCGTACATGCAAAATATGAAAAAATCCGTTACCCAAATAAGAGAATCAACCTAAAAGAAATTGGACTTTCCCCAAGTTCAGGTACATGTTTCACATTAGCCAAAGTCTTCAGAATCACATCAAACACCTTAATGAAACTTTACACTCCATATTATTAGCCAACATAATGAAACCTTCACATGAATATATATGAAAAGAGCATGTAGAGTCTCATCAAATCTCATAAAAAAATATTGTACGTGTCAAATCAATCTATATTCCAACACACAGGTAAAGAATAATTGAAATCCAAAACTTGCATTTTTTATTTACTGATTAATGATGTATTTTGCTAACCATTAGATCATTACCACAATCTTTATCCTCACTATCCACTGTAGTAGTCATTGCATTTGCCAACTTCTAAGTATCATGACTTCTCTTGAAATTTATTAACTTTGCTCTTAAGTTCTTGCATTGCTATTTTCCATCTATTAAGAGAAAGATTTATCCAACAGAAAATCTTAACAATTACATTTAATCACAAACTATACGAAAGTTGTCAATCTTTCATGAGAATTTACTTGTCACAATGATTAGAAGAGGGATAGAACTAACTTCATATTTCCCTTTTCCACTGAACCCATAAACCAGCTAGGACATCATTCTGGTTCAAGTCCATTTTCGTGAAACTATTCCTCAAGCAAGTTAGTTGATGAGTCATTGAAAGCATCTTGAATTCTCCCTATGAAAATTCTTCCCATGCAACATACCCTTATCTGGACTTGATTTTGACCTTATCACAAATGTATCAACTTTAGTATTACTTGTTTGCTTTCTGAACTTCTTTGCATCTAGGAGAATTGTTGCCACATTTTGTAGACATGTAGTCACCACAATATCATATAAGGTGGAAGCGAGGTTAGAAATGACATGGTTTGGTCCTCCTCCTCAATCTTAGCTCTACCCTGGAAAATTGAGTAATTCAATCTATTAAAAGCATTGTGCCTTATTCCATGCATAATTTTTACGACACTGATTTTTACTTTTTCAAATACCATTGATATGAAAGGGGCTTCAACAAAAACCCCACATACACATTTGTTTATCTTCAAAACACTTTTGGATTGTATTAGAAGAAATGTAGAAATCAATTGCTTAGTTATTATCATCCGGATTAGAGACTTAGGTTTATTAATAGGAATAATTTAGGGTCTCTACAGAAATTTAATAGCATGCTAATAGCCTAAAAATGATTCTAGGTACTAAATGGATTTTCTTATTTATTTATTTTTACATTTTCATTTCTCTTTTGGTCTTGGTATATTATTTTTTGATATGATTAGGTCTTCTTTTATTCTAAGATAAATTAGCATGCTTTGTAGCATAAATATTAACCAATTCAATTCAACTCAACTCAACTCAACTTAATGAAGCTTTAACTGCAATTAAATTTGGATCATATATGGATCTTCATCAACTAATTAGGGTTGGTCCATAAATTATTATTATTATTTTTTAAATTCTAACCTATTCAAGATTTATAAAAACTGGGTAGAGGAAGGCGACTCGAGTTGACGTCTTCCACTTGGGTGTAACCAAAGTGATACTCTACCAGCTGCCTCCTATTGCGGGATTCGAACCGAGACCTCCACCTCCCAAACCCTTAGAAGTGAACCCATGACCACTAGATCAACCACCCTCGGTGGCCAATTCTAACCTATTCAAGCTCATACTCTTTATTGCCTTTTCATTTAATTTATCCTTTTTTCACTACTTCTAACCATGTTATAGTAGGTCTTTCTCTATTATGCTTATCACTAAATCAACTTCATTTAAAAACTCATTCTCATCAATCCATTAATTAGTCTCCAATGAATTAAATCATTTGTTCCTTGTTATAGTTTATGTTAATCCTTTTTAGGAAAAAAAAAATTAGAGCTTGTAGTTTCATATCTAGAAATACTTTTCTTCTGAGGAATATGGTTTTGTTTATTTGTCATATTGAGGTTTGCGGCTGCCATGTCTTTATAGAGCATTAATAATGTTAAACGTGGTGTACTTAAATTAATATAATGTCAAGGCATTATTCTCTAATTCACTTTCCTAAGTTCATAGACAATTACATAATGAAAAACAAGACTGAAAGAGACATTTATTTTTTATATGATGTCCATTCCTTTGTGGTATATTCGGCCAGGCACTTGATGCAATATTGTAACAAAGTAATTGTTACTCAAATATGATTGAGAAAGAAGAAAAGGGAATTTAATGACTAAAAAGTGTAAATTTGGCCTTTAAAATGAATGGTCTCATAGCATTTGTGATCAAGGCTTAAGTTCTCTGGATAAGGCCATGTAAAAGGTCAATGGCCAGCCACACGAGGCAATATAGGATTCAAGTTTAACAGAGATGTTAAAAGGGTGCATTAGGTGTAGCACCATGAAACTGAAAATAGATATAGTAGGAAACACAATCCACAAGGACTTGTGTATCCGTACCTTATTTTTTTCTTACAACGATGTTCAATGAGTCCAAAAGTGGTATGGATAGTTTGCATGGCAATTATCAGTATGATCTTTCATATGTGATTACAACTTGAGGGCATCGGGCAATGGCTAACAGACATATGCCATCTGAGCAACATAAGATGTGACACATGGAGTATAAACTTTCATGACTTTGCCATATTTGAATTGGGCTATGCATGTCTTTTGCTTACAGTTTTTAGAAATGGAGATTTCATATTTCGATTAACCCCCCCCTTTTTTTTTTCTTTTCTCTGTTAAAGTATTCTGAGTGTAACTGTAGTAGCTGAATATGGATGATTGGATAACAAACAAATGTTGCCTAGCTCTGCATTTTAATTAGAGAACACTAAATGTCATATTTGAGGGATATATAGTGAGTGAAGAAGTTATCTCCAAGATTCATTGTAATCGTTCACAATAGATGTTAAAAATAAGATTATTATTATGAAGATTCTGAGCTGATCTTTAATATTTGGTATAATCATTCACAAGATATCATTAGCTCTTTCTTTTATTTTCACTATATGGATATTGTAACCTGTACTTTATCAACTGCAGAATCATGATGAAAATTGAATGAATCAGGACTATCCAAAGTAATTGGTCATGTGCTAAAATGTTATGTTATCAAATTAGTCACAACCATTGGTCATATGCTAAAATGTTATGCTATGAAATTAGTTATAACCATCCAGTTTTTGCATTTCCATTTGAATACAGATGAGAAGTGTGAAGGCGTTGGTTCATCTGAGGAGGATCAAGACAACAGTGCCGGAGAAACAGAACTACCTGAGATTGATCCACGTGCTGAAGACCGAGAACTGAAGAACCACCTACTAAGGAAGTATAGCGGTTACCTAAGCAGCCTTAAGCAAGAGCTTTCAAAGAAAAAGAAGAAAGGTAAACTACCCAAAGATGCAAGGCAGAAGCTACTTAGTTGGTGGGAGTTGCACTACAAATGGCCCTATCCTTCGGTATGTGTAACCCCTTCGAACCGAATTCGAAACCTCTTTCACATTATAAAGCAACTTTCATGTGTAATGATAACTTGGATCACATGCTTATTATAATTCCCTTTTATTTTGTGACAAATACACAGGAGACGGAAAAGGTGGCGCTGGCTGAATCAACTGGTTTAGACCAAAAACAAATAAATAATTGGTTCATAAACCAAAGAAAACGTCACTGGAAACCTTCTGAAGATATGCAATTTATGGTGATGGATGGACTACATCCACAGAATGCGACTCTCTACATGGATGGTCACTACATGGCTGATGGTCATTACCGTTTGGGACCTTGAGCAACAACTCATTTGCATGCATGGTCGTTGTTACTTGAAGTTGTACTAGTTTTATATGTCAGGCATAGCCTAAAGTTGTTTAAGTAGTAATGCTGTGTGAATTCAGTCATGAGTATAATTTAGTGAAAGCTAGTCCGTACCAGAGTTGGGATTAGTCCTGCAAACTGATCGGATTTTTTTTTACAAGAAGTGTCATCAGTATAGTTTAGTGCAAGCTAGTCCGTATCTGGCGGTGATAATTCAGGATGAACTGTCCTTGTGCCATTTACATCAATTTGGGATGTTTTGATTTGTTTCCTGTCTTTAGAAGATGCAGAGCTCTAGTGCGTAGCTTTGCTGTGTGCTTAAATATGTAAGGAGGTACTGTTAGGATATTTTTATTTTTGAGCATATGTACTTTAATTCAACTCTATGCAAATTTGTAAGGGCAACTACTTGCTGGTAAGTGTATATAGTGAGAAGAAACTAATATGTGAACTCAAGTAATGGGGGTGTACTATTATAATTTATTAGTCTTTCCACTTTGATACAATCTTCTTCTTCTTCTTTATTTTATTTTATTTTTTGTTGGTCTTGTAACTAAAATATTCAGTTGGATTGTTTGTTCATGGCATCATATTAGAAGCATAGCTTTCTCTTGTCATATCTAGAGTCTAGAACTAGACAAGCTTATGACTATGGTGGTCAATATTTGTACGGGTGGAGTGTTAGCCTTTGTTCATGGCATCATATTAGAAGCATAGCTTTCTCTTGTCATATTTAGAGTCTAGAACTAGGACTAGCTTATGACTATGGTGGTCAATATATATTTGTATGGGTGGAGTGTTAGCCTAGAAAAAAATATCTTATTTGTCTGCTGCATGTAGTGTAACACTAACAACACTTCAGTACTTCATTATGACAGGTCTTGAGTGTTTGTTAGTAGCTCATGGGTAGAACTCACCTTTGAAAATCGACTTGCAAGGAGAGGGTGCTTAAGAGCATATAAACACATGGTGAAGCTTATACTTAATTCATGTGGGATACTAGGATCATAACATACCACCACGCTTTGCAGCTGATATCCATGATGGCTCACTCTAGCGATATTGACCCAATGGTAGCTTTTTCTCTTTTGGTGGCTCTACTCATCTATCAGTTATTTTAATCTAGCATCTAGGTTGCTTTTCTGAGATTCAACCATAAAGCCACAGCTCATTTGATCCCATACTCAATGAGTGACACCTAATTACTTAGGGTGGTGGTTGACTTTGATACTAAATAGTAGAACTCACTCTTAAAAATCGGTTTGCAAGAGGAGGACGATCAAAAACTTTTAAACACATAGTTAAACTTATATCTATCCATGTAGGACACTAGAATGAAAACAATGTTTCATTGCATGTAACGAAAACATGAGATACCTTGTTAGCCTAGGGATGTCCTTGCTAGGAACAATTCAACACGTGTTCCCTGTGTCATTTGCTTAAGCATTTTGCCGTGGGAGAAGCGCTATAGACTTATAAAATGAAAGCAATTGATAGTTGAAAGAAAGAAGAGTTGAAACAACGGTTAACTTGTTAGGAAAATGTGAAATTTTAAAATTGCTAAATTCAATGTGATAAATTATGTATATCTCAAAGAGGTTTGTAATTAATGTATTTAAGTTACGTTAAAGCCCCCGCAAAAAGTTGTGCTAAAAATTTGAAGACATGAAGTTTCAATCTAGTGAAAGTTGGATCCACTTGAGCAATCATTAAAGTTTGGCAAAAACTGTGCATGACGCTAGCTCGAACCTCGAGATTATGAAAACCTAATTTTGAGTTCTATTTGAAGTCCAATTTACACTAGCTTTTTTAATATCTATATATACCCTCTAAATCACAATTTACAAAGGAAGAAGTAGGTCATACATAGAAAATCTTGAGAGCCATTACCGTTGATCCTAAATAAAAAATCCTTCGAGTTAATTCATCCTTAAACTTAAAATGAGATTCATTAAAGCCATAGAGTTTGTTACATTCTGAAAAATTCTTTGGAGCACCAAAGTTTCGGTTATGCTGTAGACAAGTTTGTTCGCGAAGAAAGATTTTGTAGTAAAACTCCAAAGTTCAAGAGCCACTATGGTAGGAAGGAAAACGAGGTGTTTATTAAGGTTGTATAGGCTATTGCAACTATTTCTTTTATTAGTGCATTTCCTACAAGGTTGGATCCACAAGAATGGTTTTTTCTTTAAAGAGATTCTTCATTAATTTTCCACCTTGTCATGTGTTGCTTTTATTGTTTTTAATTTATTATTATTGATTTTAGAATTGGTGAGTTATAATTATGGTTGAGATAACTGTTTGCGCCATCAATTATTTGAATTAAAAATATAACTTGAGTAATTTCTTCCATTGCTTAATTACTTTGGGATTTTTTTTTTGGGAATCAATTACTTTGGGGTTTAAACCACATTTTTTTTTCAGAGAAGTATCATCTTTATTTAAAATATATCTATTTTATGGTTAAGATTTATTATTATAAATCCAAAGATATATAGGATCCACACGGCATCATATATACTATATAATACTGCTAAGTTTTAAATAAAAAAAATTAATTCAACTTGAAATGGGGAGGATCCTAATTCAAACTTACTCAATAGGTTATCCTAAAAACAAAATGTTAGAAATTAAATGTGAATTAAAACTTGACTGATATACATATTGTCATATTCATGAAATAGACATCAAGGATCAGGGTATAAATCCTTCCACTTATATGGAAATCAAATGGGAAAAAAGAAAAGATAAAGGTCTCATCTTTCTCATTGAATAATGCACATCAAGTTCTAGCTAGGGGGTGATAGATAATTATATATGCTACCGTAGGGCTAGAACTCATGCAAGATTAATCGCTGCAATAAGTTGGGAGAAAATAAATAAATAATGCAACGGACTAGTTCATGCAGGAATTAAAGACCAAATGACAGTGATGGGAAAGTGTTTGGCTGATAGTATTATATGGCTGCAAGGTATACATGGTTATAAAAAAGAACGAATACAACATCTGATGACAAAGATTGGAAAATGTTTGTATTCATGCATACAGCTTGGCCTTGTAATAATTCATGTCTGCCTACTAGCTTCAGCAAACATTTTTAGTATAATTTTTTTCTGTCATTTTTCCCAACTCAAATTTTGAGGTGATATTTCAATTCATTATAGATGGTTGGAAAACCAAATGTGATGAGAGACAGGGATGGAACCACTTAAGGGCTGAGGGGAGTCATGGTCCCCCTCCCTCAACCTTTGAAAAAAAATACTAGTATGTATATTAACAAAAAGAATTTTAATTCTGTCTCTTAAATTTATATACTTGGCCCCCCTCCCCAAAAAATTTACAAACTGATCTAAGAAATCTAACAAATAGATAACAAGAAAAATCTATAAAAAAAAATGCACATATCCAGATAATAAAAAATCTTTGGACAAATCATAAATCCATTCTAAGCAAAAACAATAACAACAAATCAATTACAAATCCTAGCAAAAAAGATCACAAAAACCCAATAACCTTTACCTAATTTCTCCCTCTCATTTGAGAGCTCTATGCCCCTCTCAAATGACTTCACCCTCATAGCCATAGAAACAACTCCTATGCCACATATTGATTGTTTCATCCACACATTAGTTTAACCTTAAAAATATTGAGACGCACCAATTGACTTGCAAAACTCTTGATTATAAAATCCTATTATTAATTTCTTTTCAAAAGAAAAAATACAAATAATAATTATAAATTAATGCTAATAATGCAACTTTGTCAATTTCTAGTATTGATATTTTAATTTTTTAAAATCTTTGAACAAAGAACTTCAGCCCCTCCTAAGTTTGAATCCTAGTTTTATCCCTGATGAGAGATCAATGTAAGCTTTATATAATGAATTAGTAAGTATTAAGTATTTGCTAAGAAAGCTTGGTGTAGTAAAGTGGTTGATACTTAACTCGCCTAAAACCATCGCGTACGACGGTGCACCCTTGACACGATTGTTATTCTATAAATATAATCGCTTATGGAGTGTGGAAAAATAATCGAGATTCAAGTTTTTAGAAGGGAGTTTCATACACACATACATTTAGATTATGCTAAAATTGAATTTCTATTTTGCATTATCAAAAAAAGGTGTATTAAGTATTTGTAGAGTTTAGGTTAGGTTTTAGCAAATCCATGCAGATTACAAATATATTCGACTTGTCCCACTTCTAAAGCCGAAGCATATAGCTATCGTTGGCATTAAAAAAAAAAAAAAAACTGCAGTAATTAGCATATATATATATATATATATATATATTAGTTTGTATTGGGCCTAGAAAAAGAAAGGGGCCGATAGGTTTTGGTTGGGTTCATCCTTCTCAAATCCAAAGCGAAGCAAGTGACAGTTTTTTAGTTTTTTTTTGAGAAGGTAGCAAGTGACAGTTATTTTTAGTTATTTTCCAATAAATCAATGATGTTGT
The DNA here is from genome assembly GCA_032878915.1 of Castanopsis chinensis. NCBI lineage: Eukaryota > Viridiplantae > Streptophyta > Magnoliopsida > Fagales > Fagaceae > Castanopsis > Castanopsis chinensis. The sequence goes on from JAVQMG010000127.1 coordinate 1,929,247, forward strand.
ACTGGCCCAATAATAAAAAGCTAAAAAAAAAAAAATTGGTATTGATTGCGGTAGAGGAGTAAAATTCACTCTAGGAACAAACCGAACAGTGAAGAGCAATATTTTCAAATTTTGCTTTCACACTAGTGGATACTAGATTTGACCCATAGGCCACACCCAAAGTTGGGCCGACCGCATTAAAGAGCAAGGGCCCACTTGATTAAATAAATGTTATCTGCAATGCTGTCGTGCGGGGAAATTGTATTCCCCACAAAGATGCTTTCTACTTCCTGCTTAAGTTCGTTGGATGATGCTGATGTACGTTCACACTTCACACCATATACAGCATATGAGGGAGCTATCTTCTCAACCAAAATATATGAGTTTTAATTAAAAATTTAATTAAATTAAAAATTCTAAAGGGGGTCGATTTAATGGTTAATTCCATGTTATTTAAGAAATTGTAAATTAAAATTTTTTATGATCTGTTTGGATTGAGGGGGAGCGAGGGAGAGTAGAGTAGAGTAGAATAGGTAGAGTAAAGTAGATTTAATACAAAATTAACTTATTTTTAGTTAATTCTACTCTACTCTCCTCCACTCCCTCTCATTCTCCGCTCCATTCAAACAGGCTATTAGCTAAGAGAATGAACTACTCCAAGAATTTTTGATATCTCATAGTAATTACTTCATGTGTGTGGGATATGACACATCGGAGCCGACACCAAAATTATAGGAAAAAAAGTTAATTAAATTTAAAAAACAAAGGAGAGCAAGAATATGCATATTCTATGGAGTCTAGGTTAGACAGAGTCAAATTGACACCACTCACTATGCTTTTTAGCATACATTATTTGGAGATGTACATTTGGAAAGCTTTTTTGGATCCTTGTTCTTTGCATTATGCAACAGTGCAATCAATAATGTAGTCTTTGTAATGACCTGAAAACATGCAACTTGGCATAATGGTGGCTATTCTTTCTTGGAGATGCTATTGGAATATAATGTGTTCAATACTTTGTGCCTATGGGTTCGTATATACTTTAAAGTTGGATTCATGTACTGCAAAGCTTAAGCACCTCTTGAAAAGAATAGTGAGATTCTCGTATTTCTAAACCGACACCCGGAATCAGGAATTGCATCTTTATAGGAATTTCTGTATTTGTAGGCAATCGAATTTGACAAAGAAAAAATTCTTTGATTTTTCAAACAGTAGCCATCCTCACTTTCTACTACTTCATTTATGTTCATCTCTTCAATTTGATTCCAGAAAGAAAAAAAATTCAAAAAAGAAATCTCTTCAATCTCTTCACGTGGCAAGACATATATACTGCAAATAAAGTAACTTATACTACTTACAACATGACCATGCAACTTTACAATTTGACAAATTGGGAATTGATCGAAGCTCCGTTTCATTCAAATTTATACATATACATTTAAAATCCGTTTTAATTACTAATCGTTTATTTGTTGAAAGTACAACACAAATTAAAAAAAAAAAAATGCAAAAAAGATTTTACGTGAAAACCCACTAAAATAAGATGCCAAAAAACGCATACTTAGCCTAAAAGATTTCCGAAGTTATAGATTTAAGTGGTTCCATAATCTTATTTGTTGCAAAAAGCAAGTAATTAATATCTAATTTGTGATGGGCCATTGTTAGTGTTCGCTAACTGACATATTGAAGAATGGCTGAAGCGTGCCTATGATATCCTACAATACATACGTAACCTTTTCCTCAATTATATGTCATTATTATTTGCTTTGCTTTATTTTTTTTTAATGCAAAATTAAGACTTCTACATGCTAACGTGGAAAAGTAACCTAATTCATGTTGTCATCTACCACGCAAGCCCCTAATGCTCTGACTTACTTTTGCACCAAATGAGACAAACTCAGAAAAGAAATCTTATTTTCATGCACTGGGCGTGCTAAGAATTAAAGATCTATCTACATGTACAAACAACAGTATGACTTGGATAATGACAAAGACTAATGGTGTGAAATGTGAATTGATGATTATGATCACGACAACAGTGGTGACCTATGTAACCAATTGGTGTGTCAGGAAATAAGCCAAATCTATGGATGCAAATAACAGAAATCAAAGAATTAAAAAAAAAAAATATAAACTCTTTTCTTATAAATAAGTTCCATAAAAAAAAAAGAATTAAAAAAAAGAAGAAGATCATAGCACAAGCACACACACACAAATGTACATATTTATGTGCTTCAACCAAATTAGGGTTACATTTATGAGATTGTTGTCATTTTATAATGATAACTAAGTTTAGAGTTTCGTAGCTAGACAAAACCATAGTAGCTTCTAATCACTTCCAAATTAAAATCTCATTTTGATAAAATATAAAAAGCGCCAACACATCAGTAATAAAAAAAGAGAGACTAGAACTCAAGATGCTTCAATAATAGAATCTTGTAGGCCAAAGGTCCCAACTATTAGGCCACCAATCATGTTGGTTATTTAGTATATATACACTATCTTATTATTTGGGTTACATACTTGTGAAAAATTATAATAAAAGATTAAAGGCATTTAAACTTTAAAGTGTATTTTGAGAAACAATACAATACACTTTGAAGTGTATTTAAATGCAAAAAATACCTTCAATAATTGTACTAACAAAACCAATTTTGTTTACGACCCTAGACCTTGGAGAACTGAAATACCCGAACCCCAATAACCAGCAATAATATAGTAGATCAGAATCATCAAACTCCACACACATCCTATCATGGTGCCATCAATTAAATACTCCCCCAGAAAGTCCGCTAATCATATCTAGTGATGAGGGGCTAACTTATTATAAAGAACTTAAAAAAAAAAAAAAATAGTCATTATAAAGAGAAAAAGGAAACTCTGTGCAGAGTATTCAATAATTAGCAAAACATGTCAAAATTACTCGTCAATCACGCTTGATTATCACTTCCCTAGCTCATTCGTTCGCCACAATATTTATTTCCATTATTTCTTTTCACACTTTCATTTAAGCATTAAGGCATTTAAGCATTAAGGTGCCGTGACAAAACTGTATTTCCCTTGCGTTTCAATATAAAAAAAGTCTCTTTTTTTATTTTTATTTTTTAACTCTCTACCCAACACTACCACGTTATGCATATTAAATAAGGGGTCAAAAGTAGGAAACTATCGGTGGCGGCTTCAGGGGGTATTTTCTTGAGGGGTCAACAGAAGATATATTTTAGGTAAGAAATAAATCTTGCATTTTTATGAAGATTTCTTATTACAAATTTGTTTATAATATGTACTAGTAAAAGAATAAAAAATAAACTATAAGTTCATTTGACATATTTTTTCTTAATACAATAAACATATTAATTATCATTACTTAAAGTACTTTTATCTATGTGAGTTTCAGTTAGTTCAATTGGTAAAATTTTTGATTATTGAATAAAATATCTGGGGTTCAATTCCCGCTTACATAAAAAACCGATTGATATCTTGATTTGATAATAAAGAGCTATCATTAGGAGTGGACACCATCAGTTGAATCTATCCCAATATATATATATATATATATATATATATATATATTAGTTTATGACAATTATATGTTTACATTGTAGTATCAATATAAGATTTAAATTGTAAACTAAACAAATATGTACCCAAAATCTAAATAGGCTTTTTTTGAGGTTTAAGATAAACAAATTTATACTTTTGTTGTTGTACTTTTTTTGTGTGTTTATAAAGACCAAGATAATGCTAAGAAGATCATATTTAACCTTATTTCAACTTAACTTAAAATTTTTTTTCGATCAGGGTATTCAAATTTTCATTTTAGGAAGACAAATCAAAAATAAAATATAAAAAATATTATATATTATAAAAATACATTCCAGCTCAGGGGGTTCATTTGAAGCCCCTGAACTCAACATAACGACGCCCATGGAAACTATATAATTTTTTTTCTTTTCTATATAAAATTTTTAAAAAAAATTTCCCATAGTAAATGATAAACTAGATGTTCATGCCACTGACATCTTTAATTTTATATCCGTTTTAAAACTCAATCAGTGGTGACTTTTGTCACTTTGGTGTTTTCAATTTGTTAGGAGATATAATGACATCTATATTAAATTAAAGGGTAGGAAAATCTCTTGGGATTGTTATACACCCTCAACACCCTGCAGGTGTGAATGGTCCCCGTTTGGGTAGGCACCTGAGCTTATAACTTATAAGAGAATGATATGAAAAGCTTATAATGAAAAATGAAAATTAAAGAAAAAAAAAACAATAAGGATGGAAAGTTAAAGTATGCTACATTAGTTTAAGAATTATTTTAAAAAAAAATTATAAAAAAAGAAAAAGTAATTGAAAATTTTTTTTCATAGTTTTTATATATATTTCCCATAAAAATTATGTTAATATTTTCTTAGAATTGTTCCCTAACAAATATTTTAAAGGCACTTATTAACTGAACCCTAAGAAAAATGAATAGACAGATTGAAAGAGACGTGACATTATGCCCAACTGCCCAAGAGCTAGCTTGCAATGAAGGAATGGATTTATAATGCGAATTGAAAATGAATAGATGGGCATCATGAACCAGCCACATACTCTCTTAATTTATTTCTTTTTATCTTAAAAAAAAGATTTTGTACATAACATTATCCAAAAGTTTGATTACTGTTGTTAAGGTCACGAGAATATAAGGCAATGGCCTTGGAGCAATTTCCATTGAGTTGCGTCCCAGCTGCTGTACAAATTTCTTCTTCACCAAAAGCCAAAAAAGCTTGTCTTATAAACCAATTTCGATTATAAAGAAAATCACTACATATTAGTTTATTGCTTTCATGATTGTATTTTTGACTACCAAAAGCTTTCGTATCACGGCAAGATAAAATCTAGAGAGATGGTTGGGGTGATCACCTAATCAATTCTCTTTGTCTACTTTTATTTAAAGTAAAATAAAATGCACTAGTTTATGGTAAGAAGAATCCACTCACAATTTATTTGTTGCAAGAAACCCTTGTCATTATTTTGTTTATTTTATTCTTATACATTAAGTTCGAAACTGGATATTTGGATCCAAATTTCTTCTTAATTGAAGAATTAGATAATATCACTAACCTATAAGACTTCTAATGAATTATAATTATACTTGATAAGCTTATGGATTAATTATTAAGTGTTTATAGTATATTATAAATGCATGATTTCTGCTCTCACGTAAGTAATGAGTCTCACAATAAATATAATTAATAGAACTCACTACTATGTAATGAGGAGGAACCAAGGTCGGAGGGAGGGGGGTTGATTAGGGGGGGGGGGGGGGGGGGCTGTGCCCCCCTGAACTTCCAAAATTTTCTCTAATAATACTACCATATTGTACAAAAATGTCTTATTTGCCCCCATACACAAAAGGAAAAATAACTTTTTCTCTTTTTTTAATTCCCACGGCAGCATCTCTTACACATAAATAGACCTACACTCCAACAACTTTTATATTAAAATAATGGTAGAAATAAAAAAAAAAATGTTTTATATCCATTGTTTTACTTATTAGTGATCTTGTCATTGATCTTACCAGTTGTAATAGCTATTGTTGAAAGAATTCTTTTAGCAATGAACATAATTAATAATTGATTACACAATTGAATGTGATATCAATGGATAAATAATTTAAAGTTTACATTTTATAAGATTGTGTATGAGAATTAAATTAGCATATAGTTGGTTATTTACTTTGTTATTAATATTTTTCAGATTAATTTTTTACTTTCAATTTTGTCTTGCTCTCGGACCCAAATTCCCTGCTCCATCATTGAACAGAACAAACTTTTATTGAATGATCTATTATTATTCGCAATTAGTATTCTTTTGCAAATCACAACAAACACGTTAGGAAGTAGATTTTGTAATTAATACGAGCATAAATATGATTTGAACCGCTAGAGAAAGTCGTTAAGTTCAACCTACCATGACATGATTTGCAAATTGCAAGGGAATGTGCAAGGACGCGCCAATTTCAATGTCATGACTCATGCTGCGTACAACGTTTTAGTATTTCATATTTCAGTCTACGATGTCAAATTTTCAACAACATTGCTTGAAAGAAACAAAGATATATATAAGAGACTTAATGCATGTTGACGGTTTGAATCAGCTAGTGTATCTACTCTCCTCTAGTTCTTAGATCTTTTATCCTTACACGCTATACGTAAGTGTACGTGGATCCCACAACAACAAATTAAGAGTCAATTTTTTTTTTTTTTTTTAACAAAATTTTTCACAAACGGCGAATTTCAAATGATAAACAATAAATAGAGTTAGTAATGAGTCCAAACAAGAATCAACACGACAACCGACAACTTAACAATCGTGAACATTTATTATAAAAAATATTATAACACTACTCATTTCACAGTTATGTAGGACCGCTGTATATATAAGATACATAAAATGCTTTCTCGTTTCGAAGTCACACTGTCCCACACCTCCAAACAAACTAACGCATCAACAATTACATCCAAGCAAGGTAGGAACCTTCGGATAATTAAACCCACCTCTAAGAAAGGTGCTTCAACCAACAACTTTTGCCGAAAGGTAGTGCAAACTAGGTTGAGTAAAAAACTATTTCCCATAAATATCCTCACCATTTATTAATTTTACAGGTGCCTTAATTACCTAAATGATTATGTTATGGTTTGCACTTTCCACACACATTAGTCCTTGTTTTTCCAACGTTGTTTTTCACACTTTTTAACCCTGCTGGCTAACAAAAACTGTTCACTAATATAAATGAATCAAAATCATTCACTAATATTTTTCCAGCTAGTATAAAAAAAAAAAAAAAAAAAAGAATCCCTTCATAGAATTTTTTAAATAATTATAAACACGTACAGAAAAGAAAGAAAGGGATTGTCTTAGAGAGACTGAATTAACTAATTCTTACACCACAGAAATATATATATATATATATATATATAGTCTCTACAAATTAATTAATGAGCCAGTTCTTCCTATATATATATATATATATATATATATATATATATATATATATGACACAGAACAGAAGCCCCGAACAAAAACATCGGTGTTCTGGCCTTTTTAACTTGCCTCTAGCAAGCTGCAGATGGATGTGTGAAGGGATTAAAGAAGTGAGGCTTTGATGGTCCAATTGAGAAAGGACTTGTAGAAGAGCCATCACCACCATTGCAAACCCTTTCACAAGAGGGACACATAGTGAGAGTGGCTGCAGGAAGCTGCATATAAAAGGGTGCAGCTGGTTTTAATGACTTAAGCTCTTGGAGCTCTTTCTGTAGCCTCTTGTTCTCATCTGTTAGTCTTTCACAGCATTTCTTCAATATTTCACAATCTACTTCGGTTTGCTTCAGCTTAGTCCTATACATAGACAAGGGAAAATGAATAAAAACTTATTCATGCAATCATTAAAAAAAAAAAGAAAAAAGAAAAGGACCGTGTCCAATTGAAATTGATCAATTTCATGGTTCAGGTCAATTACCTGGCTCTCCGATTCTGGAACCACACTTCTACTTGCCGCGGCCGTAGATTCAACTTGTGTGCCAAGTCTTGCTTTTGTTTCTGATAATTCCAAAGCACAAAAATAAAAATAAAAAAGGTAAACAAATTTATCAGTCTATAAAAAGAAATGCATAACTTCAATAAAAACACTGATAAGGATTATAATTTATATAGCACAAGAACATGGATGCTACTATACATAGAGATAGATGCAATACAAAGATAAAGAAAGATGAAATAATTACAGGATTGAGAGTAGCATGTTCTTTAAAGTTGTCTTCTAAGATAGCCGCTTGTTCTTTGGTGAGTCTAAGCTTCTTCCTTGGACTAGCTTCCTCATCTTCATCGCTTACCCTTGAAGAGACTCTCTCTATCTCAACCTCTTCATCACCACCTGATAATTCTCTCTCCCTCTTGATGCTAGATGAATTAGAAAAAGATGATACTGCACTAAGAGAAGATGCCTGTTTATTAGGCAAATTATCCACAGAATCACCAGCTAGTACTGCTTTTCCAGCTTCTTTCTTTGTTGTAGCCAATTGGTATGTGTAAGAATTCTCATCTGATGGGCCTAGCGTAAGAGAAGGGAAAAGGTGGTCATACTTTAGAGAAAACTTCTCCTTCTTCCTCTTCTTTTTCTTCTTTTCTTGATGATGATCAGGCTGCAAGTGATCATGATTTTCTTGCTTGTCATGGGAGCCTAGTGCAAGAGCAAGGCCTGCGTTACAAACATCATCGAGAACCATGTTGTAAGAAAGCTTTATTATTGTTGAAGTAGAAAGAGCACGTATATATGAAGGCAATAAGGTCTTCTTGTTCCAAAAAAATTAATGGAGGAATATGTGTTAAAAGGTATTCTTGTGAGAAGGGCGTGGGGACTGATTATTAAACAAAGAAAGGAAATGAGTAGGGAAACGAATCAGGTTTGTGGAATTATGAAAGTCCCATATCTCTTTGTCCTTATAGGTTGACCATGACAAAGAAATCTCTCTCTTCAGGTATACAACTTAAAAAAAAAAAAATTATAGCTACGATAATATTTGAAATTTTTGATATCTAGTCCATGATAGATCAGAATTTCATATATATATATATATATATATATATTTTTTTGTGTAAGTGAGATATAAACACAAATTATTTATTTAATGATAAAAAACTTGAAAAAACATATACTTTACAAAAATTATTAATGAAAGGATATTCTTCAAGAAGTACAAGAGCCAATAATTTCTCTTACTCTACACTAATAAATACAAATCAATTAATACTAGTTAAATTTTTTCATATTACTTTCTGAGTTTATATCATAATTTAAAAGTAAATGACTTATATTTGTTGGTGTAGAATACTACCTCATTGTCATATAGAAATATTAAATAATTTTCTCATTAGAACTAACTGTAAACCACTACAAAGTATGCAATGTATGGAATGCACAGAATCAAGACATAAGTGGAACAACATGGAAAGTGGGTGTACTATATATAAGAACGCATGATGATAAAGAGAATATATTTAGGCCCTTTTACCTTTTCTTTTTTCGTTTATCTTCTAAGTTTTGCACTTTCCAATATACATTAGTTTATTCTATAGACAGTGTCAATCCCGTGTCTCGCACAGGATTAAACGTTTAAATGTTAATAAATCATGTATGTGCTTTAGTAACTATGCACATAGGTCATACCTGAAAGTTAAATATATAAACTTTTGAATAAGTTTACCAAAAAAAAAAAAAAATTTGTATAATGTGCTAAAGACTATTCGTAACTAACATCAGATTACCCATATTAGTTGGAAAGTATACAATTTCTCAAATTATTTTATGAGAGTATTAATTTAAGGTATATAACTTTATCTATAGTGTATATAGCGCTAATAATATTGTATACTACGTACTGTACGTTGCATGTATGCATGTGTACGGACGTATTGATTTGGGCATATATATAGTATGAGTATTATGATTAACTTGTCTCTCCAATGAATAACTAAATTAATCTAGCACCAGTGATATTAAAGGCATTATAAATAATGAATAATTAGTACTAATTAATTACTTTTTTGAGAAATTAATTAGTATTAATTATGATTTTGAGTTTATTGGAACAACTCATTGAAGATTATACCCATGAGGGTCGGATAGTACATCACATGTGTGCCTCATTGTACACCTAGTTGCAGACCACCCAAATGTCCACCACTACATGCCTTAATCACTTCACTCACAAGATGTATAGACAATAGTAAGCATGGCTCTTTATCTTAAAGTTAATGTTACATAAAAATAAAAATTTGATGTTTTTTACTTGATTTTTAACAAGGGAGTCATGATGAGATAGTTTAGCATTCAGTGTGCTATAAAACAATGCAACTTTAGTACATCAAAATGTTATTTTATTTATTTAACACAGCATTTTTATCTCTCGTACATTATTTTTTTACCATTCTATTTAAAATATATATATATATATATCTTTATTAACGAGAGAAGAGAAAGTAAAAGTGAATATTTTTTGTAAATTTTTGCCCAAATGACACACTTGATGGAGAATTTTTTGCAATTGGTGTGCTAAAATCACGAGTAACCCCCTGCCCATTTTTGGGGCTGTTCTCAAGTTTCACACACCCTCGATACATACCACACATATAACCCTACATCCCAGTGACATATATGTATAAAGGTTCATATATGAGCCCATATCCCAAAATAAAAAAAATGATTAGAAAGCTAAGCCAAAGCATTAAAAAAAAGTAGTTAGAATAAGAAAACGCAATAAACTTATAAGTTACATTACAAATTCCAAATTAACTATATATCAAAAATTTATCTTTTAAGAGTTGATCCCCTCCTTAATTTTTTTTCTCGTGCACTTGATGATTGCCTCATTTATTGGGGGTAGTGTCCATTACCATCAGTCCTTTTGACTTGAAATTGTCTAGATGCATGGGGCCATTGCTTTATGCCCCTACCTATGACTTTATGAGGGAACTAAATAAGTTGGATAGGGCAACATGAGAGTGCCCACTTGAAGGAAATAAGTTAGAAAGATGTAGCGCAACGTGGAAAATAACCAACCATGATGACTGAGAAACATGCTTTCAACTATTTTCCTAATTTATCTTCCAAATCAAAGTTTCAGATTTTATGCGACTTGGAAATTATCGCCTCAGGCTAAGAATTTTTATAGCTCAACTGGTTGGTACTTCATGATATTTTTAACATAGACATTTAGGGTTAAAATTCCCTCACCCCCAATTATTAATATATCAAAGAAAAAAATAGAAGAAATTATTGCATTGTGTGTGTTTGGTATAATTTATTTTAGTGAGATAAATAAGTTAAGTTTTAACAAAATCATACCTTACAAAAATTTTTAAAGATCTGAATTTAAAAGAAATAAATTAAATTATACTAAAGCTCGTATGTGCAAGTGTATTCTCTCTCTCTCTCTCTCTCTCTCTCTCTCTCTCTCACACATTTTTATTCTTATTTTAAGCTTGCTTATAACAAATGGAATAAGAGAAATTGAATCCAAGTTTTTCTTTATAAAAAAAAAGAGTACTACTAAATTACAAGATTCTTACCATGAATAATTTTTCTCTTAAATAGGTAATTGAGTGTTTTTTTTTTTTTTGTGATAATTCTATAGTTGGGGAAGAGAAGAATAGAATCCTAACGTATTTGTTAGAAATATGAAAAATTCCAGTTATCTAGCTACAAGAATGTCGGTAAGCGCTTTGGTTAATGTGGAAAAGAGAAAGGTGTGCACTATTCAAAATTTAATGATCTGGGGCCTTAAAAGGTCAATTTGGAACCAATTGTCATGGATGAAACAGAAAGCTATATAAATTTCAAAAAGAAATATAAATGGTTCCAGAATATGATTCATTAGAATCTTTGCTTCTCTAAGAAAGTTGATGTTGAAGTTTGAACCAACCCAATGACATTGTTTAGGAAAATAATAATCAGTTTTTTTAGCAAGAAAAACTAAATAATGACAATTTTTATACAGTATTTTGTATTTTCTCACTTTCTAAATAATTGTTCCATTCGAAAACGCACAAGTTATAGGGAACTAGTAAATATTAGAGGGTTCTCACCTACCTTAATAACTGAACTTTCCAATGTTAATTTTATTTTTGCAATGAAAGGTGAAAAAGCAATACCAAATTTAATCAGTAATAGATACACTAATAAAAGCTATCATAGAAATTATTAATATATATATATATATATCTTTTTAACCATTTTGGACACTAAGAAATATTTTGGTAGCAGAATGGTGCATTCAAATCACGTGTTCCGTGGTGACATCTTGCCAAGAATGAAAGATACCACAAGAAAATATTTATTTATTTGTTTTTATAAAAATCACTTTGAAAGATTTTTCGAATCACATGATGCCTTTCTTTAATTTACCCTTGTTTTGTGCATGCTATTAGAGGGTTGGGTTCTACCCATTTATATATGTAAGCCCTAGGCTATAGACTATGTAATCTTTTATTAATATATTGTTCAATTGCATAAAAATTCAAAATCTTACCCACCATCATTTTTCATGTAAGGTTGAAGGTATAATATAATGTAGAGATCATGAGCCGTTAACTTCTTGACAATTGAACTTATTAAAGGGTTCTGCTAATATAGAATTTGACATCTAAAACATGTTTCTCATAGTCGTGACTCTTGTAACTTAATGTATTGCTTGGTTTTTATTTTATTTTATGAGAGCTAGAGTTAAGGTTTTAATCTCCCTTCTAGAGTTATATATATATATATATATATATATATAAAACATGTTAGCCATCGTGTATTTTTTAGTCCACCGGGCTTATGTACAATATTCAATTTTTGTTAAGTTCAGTTACACTTTTATCTAAGTTAATTTTTTTAGCTTGATAAATAAAAAAAATAACCTCTCTCCTTAAACAAGCACTAGTCTAACATATATTACTACGTGTGTGTTTGGCTTGAGATTAGAAAGCCAACTTATCTTACTATTTAACTTATTTTTATTACTATTTTTTGGCTCCGCTATACTTTTTAGTACTATTTATAGGTCTCATTGCACTAGTTCAATTATCTTTTACTTTTATCTACAGTACTTTTAACAAATAATTTTTAATTTTAATAAAATAAGCGAATCTTAAATAGACCCTACCTATTAATGCAGAATATTACAATTTAGTGTATAATCCGTTACTGCACTTAGGAATCATAAAAAGAAGACAATCACATTTTTTGCTAACTAGCTGGGCCGTTGATCTCATTTAGGAATAACCATTTATCAAAGCATCATATTCTTTTGAAATTACAAGTAAGAAATCAAAAATAAATAAATAAATAAATAAATAAACAAGAGGCCAAAAAAAGAAAAGTGTTGGAAATGATTGCCATCTGGTACGGTTGATCCACCGGCGAATCTGCAAGTGCATCCCTTGTGTGAGTCATAATTGAGAATTTCGTATTGATTAGACTTTTTTTTTTTTTTTTCGAGAAACGTATTGATTAGACACTTAACTGTCGGGGAAATGAACTTTTTAACAGTGGTTTTGATTCAATATAATAGTTCTAATGATATGGCCATAAAGAAAAATAATTAATCAAAGATTCTTAGGTCACGAAAAGTTATTTAAGCGGGCAATAAGGTTGAATTTATATCTCACATGCAGAAGATGGGATTTCTATTTATAGTTTTTAATTAATTTTAGTGGCACAATTTTATTTACTTATTTATTTATGTTTTGTTCATAATCATTGATATGATTTATTATAAAGGAGATGTTACTCTAATTAATAACTTATCAGCTTAATAAATCATTAAAAATTGTGAAAATGTCCATGATAATACTTTTTTTTTTTTTGTTTTTCTTTAAAGAAAATCAAATAGCATACTTCATTGACAAGTTTCTAAGGTGCGTGATTTGATAGACATTGACTTTGATACAGTAAGTAAAATAACATAATTTCGTCCAAAGGATGATTGAGAAAAGTTTGAATTTAGAATAAAATAATCCTTTTTTTTTTTTGCTCTAAATCAAACACTAACCAAAAGGACAAATTAAGGGAAAATGTGAAGCTTAATAGCACTAATGTTGGTCCTCATGTTACCACACCCTATTATATATTATCTCATTTGTCCATGCCTTGTTTCTTTGTTTTTTGTTTTTGTTTTTTCTTTTTCATATTTAAAATGATATTTTCTAAACATGTTCACAACAAAATTTAGGGACAAACTGTTATTGCTAGATTAAAAAAATAATTTTAGTGATGAACTCAAATTAAAATCAATAATAATTGACCTTCCATGTAAAATTTATCGTAAAAGTGTTGTGAAAATAGCATTTTTTTTTCTTCCTTTTGGATGTGTTCTGCATTGACTAATTGATTAAAGTAAGTCACCCAATTGCTGATTCCTTCTATCATGGGTTGTCCACTTGTTTACCCTAGGTGGTCGACATGTGGACAGGAAGCATGGAAGCAAGAAAGAATTAAGCTAGGTGTAGGGATAATAATAATAGGGTATATGGTATTGGACCCACTAATGATTTGGCATGATGATGGGGCATTCGATTCTAAAGGATGATGATGATGGATTTTGGAGCGTAGAAGTTGGCAATGATGGAGGAAAATGTGGTGTTGGAGATAAGGTTTCAGATGTGTTCCAGGCTATAAGGCCAGCCGACCATTGGGAGTGTGAGAATTATGCTCTTTGTTTGGCTTATGCCACTCCTTTTTCTTTCATACCAACCGTTCATATCGAGGAAGCCACCACTTTTGTCTGCTTTTCACTACTAGTACTACACACCAATTGGATTTTACTTGATTGTAACCTACGTTATACTTTAAGCATTATTAATAGCATCTAGTTCAATTCTCTAATTTAGTGAGAGGTAAAGAATGATTGGCCCATGACGCATGTATATAATTGTACATAACTTTATTTAGCGGTACAAGATTTTAATTAAGTGAAACAATAGATTTTTTAATTTTATGCATGCTTCATCAAATTATAGGAAGGTTCCCTTAGATATTAAACTTGATCCATTTTTAAATAAGCATAGATTGACACGCTTTATAGATGAAATTGAAAATTTATTTGTTTATTTGTTAAAAATTGAATTAAGTACAATTGTACTTTAAAAGGTAGTGTCTTTAAAATTATATATAAACAAAGAAGTTAAATAACAGTTACGAAACAAGCACCTAATTATAATCCATATTGTAGGGAATTAACATGAAATTCTCAAATATATGAGAAATAAAAATAGAGAAAACATACGATAAAAAACTAATCACACATACAAGACAAGATTTACGTAGTTCAGCAATTTGCCTATATTCACGGAGTTGCAAGGATTACACTATTATTAGAAAAAAAATACAAAGTTTAGCAGTACAGGTTTTCACTTTCTCACAAAAAACAACCATAAAACTCTAATTACAAAAAACAGCATTATATATATCCTGCGCACTAAGCCTCAGAAAATGTTTCATTAAAAAACCACGCAATATTATTTCGGATCGGATTGAATCGGATCGGGTTTGATCGTCAACCGGATCAAACATAATTAGGCTCCACAAAACCCAATGCATATAGCTTATATAATAAGAATATAGAGTACTCAAATTTGTCATCAGATTGATGTACTTCGAAACTTATCCAATGAACTATTTACAATTTCTCAAAAAAGTATAATTTAAATGAAGTACACATAATATAAAAAGGAGGGACAACATACAATAATAATAGCATGGAGCTAGCTAGGCTATATAATCTATATCCAATTCATTCCTCTGAAGACAAAGGGGGTATTGATCATGAAGTAACAAAAATAAGGGGGTGAAAATAACATTTTTCCTAACGATGACTACAACAATAATAATAATAATAATAATAATAATAATAATAATTGGACAACCCGTTTTTTATGTGAGTTTGAGGGGTGGAATAAGTTCCCGAGTGGGACAAGGTAGGTCTAGTCAGAGCAACATATATAATGAAATCCTCTTTGATTTGAATGAGAGATGATGAGATGAGAGGCATTAGCTACGCACCGACTTTTCCAAAAGCTACGCTTAGCTACCCCACTTATATTGTCGTCAATCTCTTCTAGTTACTATTGTGGGACTAGGATAGACTTTCATATGAGAGAGCATCATGCTTTGCCTCAGTGAGAGAGAGAGAGAGAGAGAGAGAGCCATGTCACACTCAGCCCCCACCTCACCCTCCTCGAAGTTGACTGTTTACCCTGGCAATTATCATGGTTCCAAGGTCCACAAGGTCTTGAGTGGCCCACATGAAACACACACACACACACATGAGGAATGTAAATATATAGCTATCTATATATAAATTTGACATGACCACTGGTTGTTGTTTTTGTTCGTTTCTATTGTCTTTGTTTTTTGCTTTTGTTTTTCGCTTTCTTTGGAACTCTTTTTTCTTTTCCTCTTTTATTCATTTAATGGGCTGGTCACTAAAATAATAATGAATTGGGTGTTGGTACAAGCTTTGCTTCTACTGCCAATTGCCAAACCTATCCCACCAGAGCCCTATTCAGGATAGAGTAGAAGTGGAATTGCTGCTTTTTTCTTCACTACAATTCCATTATATATCTCTCTTTTATACAACCATACAAGGAGAAGGTCCTGGAGGAAGAACTGGCCAATCAGGATCTAACTCATGGGGATGAAAAAGGAATAGGACTTCTATAGTAAGAATTGAAACAGTCATAAATTAGTGATTAGCTAGATGCTAATTTACCACAGTTTTCCTTTTTTGAGACATGGGTCCAAGTAAGTAAAATATATTACATTAAACAACGATTCATGTACAGTTATCCTAACCACTTAAAAAAGAAACAGTTAAATATAATTTCTAGCCTTTACTAGAGCCTAAAAGCCTTAGATTATCAAGTTAATGTATTACTTCATTAACTAGTTTTGAGTTACTTTTACATAAATGATTATCTTATGCATCAGACATGTGTTAAATATATGGTTCCCTAGCTAGTTTGTATAGGAATATTTACATGTTGTGAGAGGCACGTTGAATGTTTCATTATGCACTTAGATCTTTTCTCATCCGCCACACCCTACTCGACCTGGATGAGTAATCATAAGTACGAGCATGTGCTCACTCAAGATAGTGCATATTGATGCTGCAAATATCCCATAATCCCATATGAGCTTGAGCAAAAAACTATGGGTCCGATGTTTAATTCTATACTACAAATAAATCTAGAGGTCAATTTGGGCCCTCAACTCATGGAACAGAATTAACAATAACAACTATATATAGCTGGGCCCAAAGGCTTTTGACTAAAGTGAACAAATGTGCACGTACGCCATAAACCATTCCATTATTAGGATGACGACGATGCATGCATGGTAGCCAGCTGCATATACAAACATGGCATGTGTTGTGTGTCTCAGTGAACTTGCACTGTCTTGACTCTTGAATGGCATTTAGTGAGAAATAATGGATGGCTATTTCGCTTTGGGCGGCAATGGATTTTGGTTGAAGTTTGAACCGTCCTCTTTTATTTATGTGGTCATGGTCCAATATGTTTTTATACCATGGTGGATGTAGGCAATAAATTGTAAGCAACTTATTTTCAAATAAAATACGAAAACATTAGAGCATGTTAGGTTTCCAATTAGCCAGCTGTCTAGGAAAAACATGATATACGTACGTATATATATTTTTTGAGATACAAGAATTCTCTCTCTCTCTCTCTCTCATAAATGGGTTTAATCATGGCCGTATAATTATTATAATATTACAATACTTAGACAATTTTCATTTAGACTAATAATTTGCTAAGTCCATTATTTTACCCACATTAGTCATATATATATATATGTGTGTGTGTGTGTGTGTGTGTGTGTGGGTGCTTGAGGACCAAGGATGAAGTTTAAGAGTCACAATGTGTGGTGACAATGTCACGGGTCACAAGTCCGAAGAGAAGGGTTGCTAGGGGAGGTGAACAGATAAGTCAAAAGTGTACTCAAAGATGTCCCAAGTGGGAACTAAAGGTCAAGGGGGAAGCTTCTAGTTTGGGGTGGCTTGTAGCCTCCGCATTGAATACTCTGCATCTAGCCTCCTGGCCGCATTAAATGGTGAACAACAGCTTTATCAGTTGCATTGATAAGAAATGACTTGAATAATGTAAGTCACAGCTAATTAAGTAGACTCTTTCCACCACTTTCTTTAAATGGAAAAGGAGAAAAGTGTCATGAGGGGAGGCTGGTTAAGAAGTGATGAATGACCAAGATGTGAAGCAGGGTAGAGTATATAAGAAAAATAAGGCTTTCAAAGATAGGGATTCAGAAAAAAATACAAAGATTATTGTAAAAAGATAGTAGAGAGAAGAACATGAACGATACCTTTAAATCTGTAATTTTGGCCTCCTCAGGCAAGCTTGTATTAATGTATTGACCTATATATTTGATAGCAAAGGGTCCTTCTCCCTAATTCTCATCTTCGAGCTAAGCCTTTTCTTGTTGTTTGATTCCATCTCTAACAAATTTATTAATTTGGGCCTAAACTAAACCTTGCAAGTTCACTGTTCTAAGTGGGCTTGGGCTAACAGAAACTTTGGTCCTTACAATATGATTATCATACATGCATATATAATTTTGCATAAATCAAATGTTGTAAGGACACAAAGTCGGCCTTAGGCCCAAATGCGTAGCCGGCCCAAGTGGCCTTTACAATAGAATTTGTAGAGAATGGGCTTAAAGTCTTGACTGCTTGGGGCTTCAGGAGGCCATAGGGCGAGGACCAAGTCCACTTCTTACAAGTAGCGAGCCGATGGGTAGACTATCTCTCTCATCGGACGTGAGCCAAGGAGCTTCTGACCTTCTGTTCTTTGGGAGGAGAGAGAGAGTGCGTCTTCCTCTTTCCTGGGAAAAAATCCGGATCCCCTTCTAGTGGTTCCTCTTTCTCTATTTATACTCCCAATCCCTGGTTCCCATCTGTCTTTTCCCTGAAAACGCTCCCCAATGCCCTTAAGGCTGTTCACCGTCCCCTCAGAAGTCATTTCTCCATTAATGTGGCCAGGCGGGTAGGTGAAAGACCTTTAATGCGGTGGCAGCAGCTTTATGCAATGCACGTCTCCCTTGTCTCCCACCTCGGCATCCCGTTGGGGTTTAGGATGACTTGTCGAGCTTTAGGAGCTCTCCCCCGAGCGTTTTGCTACCCTGCTCAGTTCCTGAGGCTACATCCGATGAGACCTTTTTCTCGGATCCTCTCCGACAGGCTGGCGGTCTGGTCGGCGGGCCTTTGGACCCCAGTGTTAGGAGGCCCTGCTCTCGACGCACGGCCCCTCTAGCGGAATCCATGTCCTCGGACCAGTCCCTGGGCCCACATGGCATTCCGACGTCTCTACCCCTCACAATAGCCCCTCAAAAAATCGTTTGACTCCGAGCAGAGGAGGCAGACGGGTTTTTGACCCACGAATCTCCCCTCCACAAGATTTTCAGATTGTCGCACGTGTGAAGTACGCCCGCGCCTTCTGGGCGCCTTCTAGACGCCTCCTTGACGCTTCGTAACACGCAACGTCTGCATTAAATGCACTGAGTAACTCCCTGTCGTGCACGTTTAACGATGAGATGGGGATCCAACGGCCTGGATTTGTCCCCGAAAATTTGAGTGGGATGTTTCCCACGAACCGCCGCCTCCCAATCACTTAAAACACTTCAGCAGTCGCGATATTCATCATTTCTTCCAAAGAGCGAACTTACTGCAGACCCATCCAACCTCTTTCTCTCTCCCAACAAGCTCCCAAAGTGCGCACGCCTTTTCTGGTGTAAGTTTCTCCTCGGCTGTTAACTTTTCTTTCCCCTCTTTACGAATCTACGTCTCTAGCCTCGATTCCATGGGTAGGTTCAAGTGTCTAGTGGATACGCCCTCCGGCATGGAAGGATTCTGGGCCAAGTATCACATCCCTTCAGATGTGGGCCTGGAGTACTGTCCCCTCGGGGCCGTAGCGGACTCTAGGAAAGCGGGGCAAGTCGTCATCCCCATAATTGCCTTCCTAGAGGGCGGGATGACACTCCCCATGAAGGAGGTGACTAGGGAGTACCTTCGCAACCATAGGTTATGTCCGGACCAGTGCACACCCAATATGTTTAGGATTTTAGGTTGTGTCGATGTTCTGAACGAGCAAATGGGCCTCCACCTCACATGGCACGACGTCGTCTACATGTATGAGTGCCACCGGATGAAAGACGCAGGCTATTACCTCAAGTCGAGGTCTAGCGCGGTCCGGCTCATCTCCTATCTGCCAAAGTCCAATAAGGGCATGGAGGATGATTATCTCCTCGTTACAGGGAGGTGGTACGACGGTCTCCATTGCCCAGTGAGGGAGGGACAACCAGGTGTGACTCCCTAGGATTTAGGAGTTTTAGTTTGCGAAGTTTTGCCCCATTTCAATTCCCTTGGTAGTTTTGCTGTCACTTGCTGTCACTTGCTGTCATTCTTACTTGTTCAGCGGCGAGTATCTAACTCCGTTTGATTCCTCTGCTTCTTTCATGCAGATAAGCAACACACATCTCCCCATTTGGGAAACGTCAACGTTTTGGACCTTAAAAAGGTTCTGAGATCCGAGGTCTTTGTGAACGACGACCTGCAAGTGAGGGCTGCCCACCTAATACTGGGGTACGACCCCATTTCGAAGGCTTTTGGCGAGGTTGAGGACGCCATTCTTGCCGGCCACTGGAGGCGAGCACGGATAGACGTTCACTACGCAGAGTTCCTTGCTCCCCGCGCTTTGTCGGACGCACCCTCCACCATCCTATACAGTCAGCCCGTTGAAGCCCTTCCTTTGGCCGCGCAGCAAGAGGACCAGATCGTCCAGGAAGAGCCTGCAGCCTCCGCCTCGTCCCTTGGAGAGGAGATCGGTAGGTTCCACCTAGAGGAAGCCGAAAGGCCGTTAGGGGCAACGTGGTTGACATCTCGGACGAGGAAGAGAGCGCCTCGGACAGGCACTCCGGCATCCCGGGCTTAGTTGTCGCTCTACCGGAGGCCTCCTCTGAAGAAGACGACAATATGACGTCTTTAAGGGATCTTTTTGCCAAGAAGAGAGGGACCCAAGTCCTCAAGGGTGACGCTTCCGGGTCCCAGCCGAAGATACTCCAGCCTCCGCCTCCCCCTCCCACCGACCCACTCCCTTCTCCTCCTAACGTCCTAAAGAAAAGGAGGAACAAGAACGAGGAGGCCAATAAGGAGAGGGAGAAAAAGCAGAAGCACCAAAGGCAACAGTAGCAGCAGCAGCAGGTTGCTGGGGGTGGAGTAAGGGCCTCGTCCGTCGAGAGTGGGGAATTTCGCGGACAAGTCGAGGTCCGCCGAGGGGAGTCTAGTTGGTTCCTCGCTCTCTAGGTAGACGGGGCTCCAATTCCCCTGAACGCGAGTATCCGAGACTACCAGAGGGGCCACGCTTCATACTTGGCCAACACTCTGGAGTAGCCCCTCCTCCTGCCTAGGGATATGGAGGACCTCGGGAGGATGGGTCGGACACGCCTCTTCCTTTCTCTCAAAAGGAACCTGGCGTTGATAAGTGCTGCCTCTCAAACCTTTTGCCACCACTTCGTTCTACGTGCATGAGAACCAACTATTAATTACGTGCTCTTTGACTCATCTTTGTAAGCCACCCAGGAGGCCTTCGCGGCCGATGCCTTGGTGCAACATTACCAGGACAGAGCGGGGGCCGAGAACGCCGCTAAGGTGGAGGTCGAAAAGGAGTTAGGCCGCGTCGAGGTGGCGAGGGTGGAGCTAGCGGCCGAACTTGCCTCCGAGTAGAAAGAGAGGAGGAGCTTGGATGTGGGCCTGAAATCAGCGACGGCGCAGGCGGAAGCCCAGCGTAAGCTCCTGCAGCAAAGGGAGGAGGCCCTGGCCCAGGCAGGGTAAGAGGTCTCCAACTTGAGAAAGGAGCTTGCGCAGGCCGAAGAGGTGGCTCGCACCATCAGGGAGACGGTGGAGGCTGCTACCAGGGCTGCTTTCAATGAGGGGGTCGAGACGACCGAGAACCGCCTGACCGAGGAGTTAGGCGAGCTGTGCAGGGAGTACTGCCAGCAGGTTTGGGTCGAGGCCCTAAATGCTGCGGGAGTCCCTGCCGGCTCCGAGTTGAGGGTAGCCGAGAAGATCTGGTATCCAGAGGATATCAGATTCGTCGAAGACGTTGCTCCAACTCTGGTTGACACCTAGATCGCAGCCCCGGCGCAGCCCCTATCCTCCTAGGGGCTAGTCCCGCCCCCCGAAGGGGTTGTCATCCCTAAGGAGGTGTCGGACGAGCCTGCCGGCCAAGTCCTACCTCCGCCTAAGCCGAAGGACAAGGGGAAGCAGGCCCAAGACCCGTCTAAGGTTGTGGCAGAGGAAGAAGAAGGTCAAGCTAAAGAGACCCACTCTAAGCTGTCAAAGGAACCTCCATTGAAGATCAAGGGGTAGGCGGGCTCGGGCTCCTTTCGCCACTTTGCACAGATTTTCGCTCTCATCGGCTATTTTTGTGTAGCGGTTATTTTTTTGTGTTTTGTTCTTTTGTTTTTACTTGTACTCCCTTATTCTAGCCTTGTCTCGAACAGCTTATTATCTATGGATTTCATTATCTTACCTTTACAGCGTGACTTCTTAATGCATTACGTTCATTGCGGTATTGCTTGCATTATTGCACCATGTGTTGTATGTGAATGCTATGCAACTCAACATCTGAGGTGATAGGTTAGTGCCCACGGGCATGTTCGAAATTAGGATAGGCGTGGCCTCACCACGAAGGCATTTCAACCTTTGATTAAACTGCGTGTAAATTTTTTAGTTGAAAAGTGGGTAGTCTGTCAAATTGTATGTTAAATTTTCCCAAGGCAGAAGGTCCGCGGACCTGGCTTAGCCTAGGTCAATATTAACACTTAGTGTAAACAATTTGTATGTTAAATTTTTCGAAGGCAGAAGGTCCGAGGACCTGGCTTAGCCTATGTCGATATTAACACTTAATAAAAATTGATCGAACTGTGTTAAATTTTCCCAAGGCAGAAGGTCCGAGGACCTGGCTTAACCAAGGTTGACATTAACACTTAATAAAAATTGATTGAACCGTGTTAAATTTTCCCAACACAGAAGATCCGAGGACCTGTCTTAACCAAGGTTGACATTAACACTTAATAAAAATTGATTGAACCGTGTTAAATTTTCCCAAGGCAGAAGGTTCGAGGACCTGGCTTAACCAAGGTTGACATTAACACTTAATAAAAATTGATTGAACCGTGTTAAATTTTTCCAAGGCAGAAGGTCTGAGAACCTGGCTTAACCAAGGTTGACATTAACACTTAATAAAAATTGATTGAACTGTGTTAAATTTTCTCAAGGCAGAAGGTCTGAGGACCTGGCTTAACCAAGGTTGACATTAACACTTAATAAAAATTGATTGAACCGTGTTAAATTTTTCCAAGGCAGAAGGTCCGTGGACCTGGCTTAACCAAGGTTGACATTAACACTTAATAAAAATTGATTGAACCGTGTTAAATTTTTCCAAGGCAGAATGTCCGAGGACCTGGCTTAACCAAGGTTGACATTAACACTTAATAAAAATTGATTGAACCGTGTTAAATTTTTCCAAGGCAGAAGGTCCGAGGACCTGGCTTAACCAAGGTTGACATTAACACTTAATAAAAATTGATTGAACCGTATTAAATTTTTCCAAGACAGAAGGTCCGAGGACCTGGCTTAACCAAGGTTGACATTAACACTTAATAAAAATTGATTGAACCGTGTTAAATTTTCCCAAGGCAGAAGGTTCGAGGACCTGGTTTAACCAAGGTTGACATTAACACTTAATAAAAATTGATTGAACCGTGTTAAATTTTCCCAAGGCAGAAGGTCCGAGGACCTGGCTCAACCAAGGTTGACATTAACACTTAATAAAAATTGATTGAACCATGTTAAATTTTCCCAAGGCAGAAGGTTCGTGGACCTGGCTTAACCAAGGTTGACATTAACACTTAATAAAAATTGATTGAACCGTGTTAAATTTTCCCAAGGCAGAAGGTCCGTGGACCTGGCTTAACCGAGGTTGACATTAACACTTCATAAAAATTGATTGAGATTATAGTATTAACAACCAGTATAACATAATGATATCCGAATACAGGGCAGGCATGCTTTTCATTAGTAGTAATACCTTCGAAGGTTATTTACATTCCATGGTCGTTTTACACGTTTGTTTTCCAGGTCGGCTAGATAATATGATCCTATGCCGGCCACTGAGGTGATACGGTAGGGCCCCTCCCAGTTTGGCCCTAATTTTCCCCACGAGGGGTCTTTAGCAGTTCCGACAACCTTTTTTAAGACTAGGTCTCCCGGAGCGAGGGGTCTAGATCGCACGCGGGAGTCGTACCCTTGTTTGAGCCTTTGTTGGTAGACAGCCAGTCGAACCATAGCGCTTTCACGCCTTTCCTCCACCAAGTCCAGCCCCTTGAGCAGCATGTCGTCATTAGCAGCCGGGGCGAAAGACTGCGTCCTCGTCGTCGGGAACCCCATCTCTGTAGGAATCACAGCCTCAGCGCCATACGCCATCGCGAAAGGAGTCTCCCCCGTGGACCTTCGCGGCGTGGTTTGGTAAGTCCATAACACGTGTGGTACCTCGTCCACCCATCTGCCCTTCACATCATCCAGTCTCTTCTTGAGCCCATTGACTATCGACTTGTTGCTTGCTTCAGCTTGGCCGTTCCCCTGTGGGTAGGCCGGGGTGGAGTACCTGTATGTGATGCCGAAGTCTCCATAGTACCTCCTGAAGGCTTTGCTGTCGAACTGTAGTCTATTATCCGATATGAGAGTTCGTGAGATCCCAAATCTGGTGATGATGTTTTTCCAGAGGAATCTCTTCGCGTCCACGTCCCGGATATTTGCTAGCGGCTTGGCCTCCACCCATTTAGTAAAATAGTCTGTCCCGACAAGCAACCATTGCTTGTTGCCTGCCGCCCTCAGGAAGGGTCCCACTATGTCCAATCCCCACTGTGCAAACGGCCAAGGGCTGGCCAACGGATTAAGTGCACCCCCAGGCTGGTGGATATTGGGCGCGAACCTTTGACATTGGTTGCATTTCCTCGCATACTCCTGCGATTCTCTATGCATGTTTGGCCACCAGTACCCCTGCGTGAGGGCCCTGTGAGCTAAAGACCAGCCGCCCGTGTGGCTACCACAAATTCCCTCATGCAACTTCTCCAAGAGCTGCTCCGTCCCCTCCGGGTGCACACACAGCAAGTAGGGCCCTGAAAACGACCGTTTATAGAGCTTGTCGTCCTCGGATAACCGGAACCGGGGAGCTTTCCTGCGGATCTTGTCGGCCTCAGTCTTGTTCTCCGGCAGCGTGTCGTGTTTGAGGAAAGACACTATAGGGTCCATCCAACTGGGCTCTGCTCCGACTTGTTGGACCCGGATGGTCTGACAGCCCGGACCAGTTGTCCTGAGCAGATCTTCTACAAGGATGACCCGAGGAAGGCCCTGTGCCGAGGAGGTTGCCAGAGTAGCCAGTGAATCTGCGTGGGTGTTTTCGCTTCTGGAGGTGTGCGATAGCGTGAAGGATTCGAACTTGGCCTGCAGGTACTTGGCGCGGGCTAAATATTCCCGCATTCTCGGTTCCCTGGCCTCCAACTTCCCTCGAACTTGGCCGACCACCAGCTGCGAGTCCAAGAATGCTAGCACCGTTCTTGCCCCCATTTTATGAGCCATGTCCATTCCTGCCAGCAAAGCCTCGTACTCAGCTTCGTTGTTGGTAGCCGAGAACGCTAGCCTCAAGGATTTTTCCACGATGATTCCCTCGGGGGACGTCAACACTATTCCCATGCCTGAACCCCTCCAGTTCGCTGCCCCGTCCACGTAGAGCTTCCACACCGGAGGTGTTTCACACGAGACTGTGCCAACTGGCTTTCCACCTACGCCCCATCCCCCTAAGTGTTCCTCCAGGGGAGGCTCAGTGAACTCCACCACCAAGTCGGCCAGGACTTGCCCTTTTACGGATGTACGAGGTAAATACTTGATGTCGAAGGCTCCCAAGAAGGTTCCCCATTTTGCAATTCTACTAGAGTAGTCAGCACTCCGCAGCACGGACCTGAGTGGGAGTTGGGTTAGCACGACGACCGTATGAGACTGGAAGTAGTGCGGGAGCCGGCGCGTCGCGTGCACTATGGCTAGAATCGCCTTTTCCAACGGTAAGTACAGGATCTCTGCCTCCTGCAGAGACTTGCTGACGTAGTAGACCGGCCGTTGTATGCCGCTGTCGTCACGTATCAGAACCAAGCTAACCGCGTGGGCAGCCACAACTAGGTATGCAAACAGCACCTCGTCTGGATCGGGGCGAGACATAATGGGTGGCCGAGAGAGGTATTCCTTCAGCTGCTGGAATGCCAACGAGCATTCCTCGGTCCATTCGAATCCCTTCCATTTGTTTAGCAGCTGGAAGAATGGCCGGCATCTGTCCGCAGATTGAGAGATGAACCTGCTGAGAGCAGCCGTCATTCCGGCTAGCTTCTGGACCTCCTTCGAGTTTCGGGGCGGTTGTAGGTTACAGATCGTGGAGATCTGTTCGGGGTTGGCTTCAATACCCCTGTGAGTAAGCATGTAGCCCAGGAATTTACCAGACCCCACCCCGAAGGAGCATTTGGAGGCGTTCAATTGTAACTTATGTTTCCGCAAAGTCTGGAACGTGCTATCCAGATCGGCCACATGGTCTGATATGGCCTTGCTCTTGACAACCATGTCGTCTACGTATACCTCGACAGTCTTTCCCAACTGTGCCTCGAACATCCGGGTCATCATCCTCTGATAGGTAGCCCCTGCGTTCTTCAGACCAAAGGGCATCACCTTGTAATGGTAGTTGCCGGTGGGGGTCACGAAAGCGGTTTTCTCCTGGTCCTCTAAAGCCAAAGGTATCTGGTGGTACCCCTGAAAGGCGTCCAGGAAACTCATGCGATGGTGGCAGACCGTCGCATTTACCAGTTGATCTATGCGTGGCATTGGGAATGGGTCCTTGGGACAAGCCTTGTTGAGGTCTGTGAAGTCTACGCACACTCTCCATTTCCCGTTTTTCTTCTTCACCATGACTGTGTGCGCCAACCATTCGGGGTAGAACACTTCCTTGATAGCTCCAGCCCTCTTGAGCTTGATGACCTCCTCCTTCACGGCCTCAGAGTGTTCCGCGGAGGAGCGCCGAGGAGGTTGCTTCTTCGGCATTGCCGCCGGGTTAACGTTTAGATGGTGGCATATGAAGTTTGGGTCGATTCCAGGCATCTCATGCTCATCCTATGCAAACACATCGAGGTTCCCTTTCAAGAGCGCGACCAGCTTTTCCCTTTCTTTGGTCGGCAGCTGAGCCCCAATCTGGAAGAACCTCTTTGGGTCGTCGTCTATGAGGACCCTGACTAACCCTTCACACGCGGGGCTCCTCTGCCACTGCCCCTCCAAAGGTGGCAGAAGGGGCTAATTGCTATGAGGTCGGAGCAGCCGGGACCGGGGGTTTGGGGTCCGGCCTGTGCAGAATTGCGGCGGTCAGACACTGCCTTACTGCGGACTAGCTCCCGATAATTTCCTCGACTCGGCCGCCGAAAGGGAACTTCACCTTGGCGTGGAGGATTGAGGAGACAGCCCCTAAAGCGTGCAGCCAGGGCCTCCCCACGATGGCTGTGTAAGGGGAGTAGGCATCCACCACAATGAAATCTACTTCTACCACTGCCGGGCCCGACTGTACGGGCAACCTGATTTGCTCCTTGGGGACCACTACCTTTCCCTCGAAGCTTATGAGTGGCGAGTCGTACGCCGAGAGGTCCTCTTCCCTCAGGTTCAGCCCCTTGTACAGGTCGGGGTACATGATGTCGGCGCCACTTCCTTGGTCCACCATTACCCTCTTTACATCGTATCCTCCAATCCTTAGCATTATGACTAGCGCGTCATCGTGGGGTTGGATGGTCCCTTCCTTGTCCGCCTCCGAGAAGGCCAGCGTGGGCGGCTCATTGCCCTTAATCTTCTTTAGCTCGGAGCCAGAGCTCCCAGCATGGGCTCGCGCCACATTCATCACCCTCGAAGGGCGTGAGCTAGTCCTTCCGAGAGCAGTAAGAACGACGTTGATGGTCCTCAGAGGAGGCCTCGGGGCATGGTGGCCCTGGTTGGCCGGCCCAGGGGGTTCTCTCAGCCCCTCGTGCTCGCCTACGAACTGTCTCAACTTTCCTTCCTTTGTCAGCTGTTCTAGATAAAACCGTAAGCTCTTACAGTTCTCGGTCGTATGGCCTTGCTCTTGATGGTATTGGCAGTAGAGGTTTAGGTTACGCTTCGCGGGATCGCCTATCATTTTGTTGAGTCACCTGAAATAGGGCTCGTGGTGGATTTTCTCAAACACCTGTTGTATGGGTTCGCAAAATGCGACGCCGTGTACTTGTGTTGGCGTCCGACGAGGTTACCCGACGAACTCTCTCCTCGGCCTACTATTGCTATACCCATCCGACTTGAAATCCCTCCTTTCTTTAGGGATGACCTTCGCCCTGGCCTTCACTTGTAATTGATCCTCCTCTACCCGTGTGTACTCGTCAATGTGGTCCATGAGCCGTCGCACACTCTTGACAGGCCGCCTGGTCAGTGACTTCCTCAGGTCGTGCTCGTTTGGCAGGTCGACCTTGAAGGTGCTTATGGCAACTTCGTCGAAGTCCCCATCGATTTTGTTGTACATCTCCCAATATCTGTCGGTGTATGCCCTGAGTGTCTCTCCCTCTCTCATGGCCATGGACAACAGTGAATCTAGAGGCCGAGGGATCCTGTTGCACGTGATGAACCGCAAGCCGAACGCCCTGGTGAGCTCTGTGAAGGAGTCGACTGAACCCGCCTTCAGGCCGTTGAACTACCTCATCGCGACGGGTCTCAGGCTGGAAGGGAAAACCTTGCACATCAGGGTCTCATTCTTCGAGTGCACCGCCATCCTCTGACTGAAGTGGCTTACATGCTCCACTGGGTCCGTCCTTCCGTTGTAGATTGTGAAGGTTGGCTGGGTGAACCGCCTTGGAAGTTTTCCCCTCTCAATCCTCCGAGTGAAGGGTGACTTGGAAATCTGGTGGAGCACCTTGCTCAGTGCGTTGTTGGCCAGGCCCCTGGAGGATGTCTTCTTATCCTTAGGTTGGCGATGGCGTTCGTCTTTCTGGGAAGAGGACCCGCAAGGGGGGGTCCTCGACCTGGAACTGTCGGAGCTACTGCTAGCATCCGCTGAGGACTGGTCTGAGGGGGATGGTGTGCGCCTTCCTTTCTCCCTGCGCAGCTTCTTTCTCAGATGGTCAACCTCCCTTTGCAGGATCTCGACGCTTTTTTCGCGGGAGGCTCTACTTCCATCGCGTGCATGGCTCCTCCCGCGCGTATGTTCAGTGCGCACGCTGGCCTCGCGCTCTCCCTTCCGTTCTAACCGTACAAATTGGTCCTCGCGCTAGGACCCCCTGGACTCCGCATGACGTGAACCTGAACCTTTCATGACACTCCCAGTCCCTTTTGTCGAGGCTTCCCACAGACGGCGCCAATTGTAAAGACACAAAGTCGGCCTTAGGCCCAAATGCGTAGCCGGCCCAAGTGGCCTTTACAATAGAATTTGTAGAGAATGGGCTTATAGCCTTGACTGCTTGGGGCTTCATGAGGCCATAGGGCGAGGACCAAGTCCACTTCTTGCAGGTAGCAGGCCGATGGGTAGACTATCTCTCTCGTCGGACGTGAGCCGAGGAGCTTCTGACCTTCTGTTCTTTGGGAGGAGAGAGAGAGTGCGTCTTCCTCTTTCCTGGGAAAAAATTCGGATCCCCTTCTAGTGATTCCTCCTTCTCTATTTATACTCTCCATCCCTAGTTCCCATCTGTCTTTTCCCTGAAAACGCTCCCCAATGCCCTTAAGGCTGTTCACCGTCCCCTTAGAAGTCATTTCTCCATTAATGCGGCCAGGCGGGTAGGTGAAAGACCTTTAATGAGGTGGCAGCAGCTTTATGCAATGCACGTCTCCCTTGTCTCCCACCTCGGCATCCCGCTGGGGTTTAGGATGACTCGCCGAGCTTTAGGAGCTCTCCCCCGGGCGTTTTGCTACCCTGCTCAGTTCCTGAGGCTACGTCCGAGGAGACCTTCTCCTCGGACCCTCTCCGACAGGCTGACGGTCTGGTCGGCGGGCCTTTGGACCCTAGTGTTAGGAGGCCTTGCTCTCGACTCGTGGCCCCTCTAGCGGAATCCATGTCCTCAGACCAGGCCCTGGGCCCACATGGCATTCCGACGTCTCTACCCCCCACAAATGTCATTCACTAATTCTATTCCATTCAAAAACTTATCTCTTAGTATATTTTAAAATATATAAAACCAAAAATCTGAATATCTTTTGGATTAAATAATTCTTAATTTCTAACTATGATCTTAATATTTCATAAGTATCATTGATAAGGGTGACAATATTCGACATGATCCCAAATATGCCATGCTTTTTTCAAATTATTGTTAGAAACACTGGATTTGTGTCAAAGTGAGGTTGACTTGCTTCAGCACGATTGAAAAATTAGTCAATATCATGTTAACACGCTCAACTTGCAATTAATTTGAAATGACCCAATATTTAAATATTTTTTTAGTATAGTGCAGCCCACCATCTTATGCCTAACCCAGCCCAATAAAAGTTTTTTTTTTTTTTTTGGAGAAACAACCCAGCCCAATAAAAGTAATTAGTTAGGTTAACCTGACATAATGTACACTTGCATTTGCATCTTATCATATAATAAAGTTAGTAACTACGTAAAATTCTCAACAATAAGTTACTCAGGTTATATGATACAAGAATGTTCGGTAAAATAGTAGTACTATATATAAGAGATTATTATTAAGTAATGTGATAATATAAAAAATTAATAATAATAACACCATGTGTAACTATATATTAACTTTTAGTATAGTTTAGTCCAACATTTCAGGCCTAATAACCTGGCCCAATAAATGTTAGTTAGGTTGATCTATTATAATGTTAACGTGCGTTTGCACCTTATCATATATAATACTTAGGTAAAATTCTCTATAAAAACAATTAGGTAAAATTCTCTAATATTAAAAATAATATTAAAAACTACATAGAAACTAAAGAGAGCCACATACACCGAACTCCCTTTGTTGACCAACTGAGCATGACACAACTATGATCTACTAATATGAATTGACACACCTAAATACTAGTAAATAAGTGAAGGTTATATGTTTCAAGTATGTTTGAGTAAATAGTGGTGATATGAGAGTGTTTTTTTTTTTTTTAGGGAAATATAAGAGATTATTAAATAATGTAATAATATTGAGAAAAAATAATTACCATGTGTTATGTGTATATATATAATTTTTGTTATAATTCAGCCCAACATTTTAGGCCTGACCAGGTCCGGTCAAAGTTAGTTACGTTGATCTGAATTTACCTAATATTAACATGCCTTTGCTGTCTGCATCTAATCATATAATTAGCCCAGTAATTAGTTAGTAATAAAAAAAGCTAGTAATTAGGTAAATTTGTCAAAAACAATATATTTAAAAACTACAAACAAAAATAAAGGGCATTTCCAACGCAGGGCAGGTGGGGCTTTACTGATCAGTTGAAGTCAAAACGCGTGGCTTAATTAGGCTAAGCCCACCGACAGGTCAAAGCAATGCAAAACTGATAATATAGTTGTTGCTTTTATCCCGGGGTTTGCAGATCATTGTCTGGTAGGCGATACCATATATGGTTGTATTATTAGTTTTCTATATATTTCAAATTCATTATTCAGGGAAGGTTTCACATTAAGATCAGCTAGCTAGGTAAGAACGAACGATCGAGCTAGATGTGCTACCAGACGAAGTGTTCAACGTGTGGCAAGACCACATGGGGGGGCTGTGGAAGACATGTTCTTTCTGTTTATAAGGGCATACCAGAAGGTCAGCACTGCCTCTGCCGAGCATGGCCTGGAGTCAAGTCCATAGATAATGATCATTCTGCTACTGATGCTTCTCAACCCTCTTCTTCTTTTTGTTCCATTCTCTGATCAAGATCTTTCCCTATGATTTTTTTTTTTTGTCAATAATTATCTAATATAATCGGCATATGTAAGATTCATTTCATAATATGTGGATCTCACACAGTTATGGGCTCGGTATACTATGAGAAGAATAGCTCTGATTCTGAATACCAGAGATGTCTGCTCCCATCGGCTCATGTGTGCGGATCTATTCATTTGTGTGTGTTTGTGTGTGTTTACGAGTAAATGATTCAGTTTTTCATATGCAAATTCGTAGCCAGACTCTTGAGTTTTTGCTTGGTGATATTTTATAGTGATCTTGCCTCTAAAGTTCTAAAAAGTATATCAGAAAGAAGAGCTACAAGCTTCAAGTTCTAAGCCACAGCCAAAGAAAGACAAGCCAGAGCAAGACAAAGAAGACTCAGTTGCTGCTTCTGTATAAACGACTTGTAGTTGATCAGTCTTGTAATTGTTCTGTTTTAGTTCTTCTTTATGCTAATGGTAGTTTTAATGTATAGTGATATTTATGGACATGGGTTAGTAGCGGATGATATAGTTAGCTTTAGAGGAAATAGCTCCATATAATTTGGGATTAGTTAGGTTGTTAATTCTAGTATAAATACCTCTGGTTGTACAATTTTTCTTTTAATCAATACAATATACAGTTTTCACCAAACTTTATAGAGTACAATAGCGCAAGTTTCTGTATGAGAGATGATGCAAGAAAAATTGCAAAATATGAAAGTAAGTTTAACAATTAGACAGACTCAATGCGATTATCGAGTTTTTGCAACAACAAAAAACCTGATAAAAGATGGGATTGAATTGATAGGACATTTAATTTTTGCAAGGATGAATTGGTAGGAATTGGAAGGAGATAATAAATGGACATGAGATAAGATCAAAAAGAAAAGTCGTAGAAGGCTTTCCATAGAATGAGTGAGCCTGGCAGCGCGATCCAAAAAATGTGTTAAAGTTAGTCCAATTTGAATGAAGTAATTTATTTGAGCATGGGGCTTACGTTCATTTTTTTTAATGAACTGGGCCTACGTTCATAAACTATATCTTCCGAACAAACAAATCAACTGGCCCATAAATAATTTGCGGTGGTGGGGGCAATCTAGTATGCCTTGGGAATGAGGCAGCTCAACAGTGTTGGGTTTTCGGATCCACATGGGTCGCCGAGGATTGGTAGTGGTGATGGTAATGTCAAATGCGTTAGATTCTCTTTTAGGAATTAATTAAATAAGTAAATATGCGGAAGGTTTTGGTTTGTGGAGCACAAAATGAAGTAGAGGGAGTGGGATAGAGGATTCTGATTCTAAATCTAAATATATTTAACTTCATATCTCACATTTTATCCATAGTTAAAACTACAAAAACTTTCAAAACTCTTTCACATTTAAATAGTCTCTTATTTTCAAGGAGAAAGAAATAATGGGATTAAGTAATAGTTTAGTGGTATTGATTTACTTTGTGGTGGTGCTTTGTATATGTAATTTAAATTCTACCTCATCTTCTCCCACTATCTACCCATTCAAAAATAACGAGTATAAATACATATGATGTGTCATTGACAATAACGAAAGTAAATTGCTCTTAAAATCAAGAACTCTACATCTCGTATTGTTCATAAGCTATCTAATATGCAATATATCCATCGAAGAAATTGGGCACGAGGGATGGTAAGACTAATAGCATCGACACAAGATGAGATGAGGTAGAGATCTCCAAGTTGAGAGTCCGTTTAACCCTAGGAAAAACTGAATGAGATGTGATAAGAATCTAAGAATGAGAAAGTTAATAGATGTTCTAAGGGATTGGTTTAAAAAATATTTAGAAACTTTTTATGGAAAAAAATTGATTTTTTGACAATTTTTTTTATATTTTCCATTAAAGTAGTATTAAATTTTTTTCTAAAATAGTGCATTAATTCAACGAATACAAATTCTTTGTATCACGTTTTGTATTTCACTTTATACTCATTAATCAAAACTTGTTACACATTCTTTTTAATTTTTTCTTCATAAATATGTTTTTTATAAAATAATTAGAGTTTAAAATGAGGGAAAAAAAGACATTACATTACACACCATAATAAGTAGAACATAAATGAAATACAATAAAATGGGACAAATAATGTGTATTCCTACAACAACTACTAGATTTACAATAAAATATTTACAATCTTATCATTTCCCATGTTGGGCAAAGAGGTACCTAACTTTCCTATAACAAAAATCTTATATATATTTAACACAGACACATGTGGGTCTCATAGCTACCTTAAATGGCTTTGAAGTAAGGTTTCGGTGTTAGGATTTTGGCACGTGTGTTTAAATAATAGTTTTAAGTTTAAAAGATTTTTTTGAAAATACGTGTAGATGAAAAAGTGTGTGAAAATACGTATAATATTGTTTAAAATTGAAAATTGTTGTTCGAAATTATGTACCAAACACCAAATTAGCTATAAAAAAAACGATAAAGTGTTTTGCATGGTACACAAATCCATTTGCATTTTGGGTTTTTCAAATAATTGGAGGAAAAAAATTGACAACCCAAGTTCAATTAATAATTGGAGTCCCCAGCCCAAATAAAAAGGGACCACAATAATTAGAGAGGTCAAAACAAAGAAAAAACTCAGGCGTTATTGGAAGTGTTGCTTTGGTTTGGAAGTACACAGAGAGAAATGTTGAACGGCGTCGTTTTCTCAAGAACAACTTACGCCATTCATCATCATCATCATCATCATCATCAAAACCTCGGCCAGAGTCAATTCTCCTCGTCATCTCTCAAGGCAACTATTTCTACATCCTCTTCTCTATTCCTAAAATTTCTCATACTCAAAAACTATGTTAAAAAAAAAAAAAAAACTTTGAACATAGCTAAACGGGGTTTTCCTGTGCGTGCACGTGCGCCTCATTCCTCAGACTGCTTAGCTCCCGACAAAACTTCGCCGTTACGCCACGAAGATTAAAGGCACTCAATCCTCGAATGCTCATAGTCATGATGGGTGATGTACCTTTTCACTTTTGTTTATTACTTTTTTTTTTTTTTTTTTTTTTTTTTTTTTTTTTTTCAGTTTCTAGGACCACACCGTTACTTAATTCCATGTTAAAATTCACACTTCTAAAATAAATAAAATCAAACTATACACATTCACCTTTAATTTGTGCGCCTGTGCAAGTGAATTATTGACAAGTTTATTTTTCTTAGGAAAAATATAAGTGCATTATAACTCATAATTGAATATTCTAATACTATTCCTCAATTTGTGTCATTTGGGAAATTTTCTAATAGCCACTGTTACATAGAATATAATTCTGGCGTAAAGTTCTAGAATGGTTTAGCATACCTAAAGATATATACCTTGGTCTGAATTCATTAGAATGCGTATAAAATGCTGAGCTGAGTCTGGAATTTAAGCATAATTTCATTTTTTTATAAATTTTTTTACATCTAGTCTAGATATATAAAGAGACAATTAGCTATATTCAATTCCAAAATAAATTTACAAGGCCTTAACTAAAATAAATTTCTTTATTTAGTTTAGTTTCTTAATTTTGTCCTGCAGCTTGGGGTTAATGCTAGAAGTTGTGTTTTGTTATTAATGATAATAATGTCATTATGTTGATACAAAACTGATATTTACATTAGTCATGTTGTAATTGTTTTGTTTTTTCATTAATCTGTAAAAGATTTTGAAAAATTTTCTGCTCAATAATAACAGGGAAACATCCGGATTGCCTGATATTAGTTGGGAAAACCTTGGATTCAATCCGGTGACAACAGATTTTATGTATGTTATGAAGTTTTCAGGAAATGGCGAGTTTTTGTCTGGTGGTTTACAACGTTTCAGGAACATTGAATTGAACCCAGCATCTTGTGTTTTGAACTATGGCCAGGTTATTTACTCTAATGATTCCACCTTTTGCCTCGCTTTCACCTGGATTTATTGATCTTTGGATTTTGATGCAAACATATTTTCTTTTTTAATTTGTGATAAAGGGCTGCCATTAGTGCTGTCTGAGATTCATATGATCAAATTCATGTGCTCTTGCTGCGTTACTGTTGTTTTTTTATCTATAATTCGACATAATTTTCTCCAAAGAATTAGCACTGGGGGTTGCTTGGAGTCAACACCAAGCAAGGTTAGAAAACCTAGGAATCAATACCAATCGATTCGAAAAGTTCCAATAGAAATTTTATTCATGAATCATAAACTTCTCCATTGGAGCACGGTAACAAACTTATATCGATTACTAGGACTAAACTCTAACCCTAATTGACTTGGGGTGTGTTGGGCCAAAGCCTAATTATTGAATTACGAAAACACTAATAACCTAATAAGATCTAAAACAAAATCTAATGTATCAATGGTAAAATACAATTAAATAAAACTAAATCAGAATTATCTTTGCGCTCCTTGATCAAATTATTTCTTTGAAATTTCAAATGATGGATATTCCCTTATTATTCTTTCTCATGATACTTTTTACTTTATTGGGTATAGATGACAAGATAATTGTTTTATACATTCATATTCATATTAGTGAATTTTCATTAGGATAAAGTATGACTTCAGCTAGAATAGAATAGCTGAAAAATATACATGTGGCCGATGCTGATTATTTTGTTGAGGATTTATAGTCCAACTTAGTTGCACAAAAATAAACGGCATTGGAGTGCACAAAAATAAACGGCATTCCCAATGCAGGGCAGGTGGGGCTTTACTGATCTGTTGAAGTCAAAACGCGTGGCTTCATTAGGCTCGGCCCACCGACAGGTCAAAGCAATGCAAAACTGATAATATAGTTGTTGCTTTTATCCCTGGGTTTGCACATCATTGTTTGGTAGGCGATAGTGACGATACCATATATGGTTGTATTATTAGTTTTCTATATATATATATTTCAAATTCATTATTAAGGGAAGGTTTCACATTAAGATCAGCTAGCTAGGTAAGAACGAACGATCCAGCAAGATGTGCTACCAGACGAAGTGTTCAACGTGTGGCAAGACCACATGGGGGGGCTGTGGAAGACATGTTCTTTCTGTTTATAAGGGCATACCAGAAGGTCAGCACTGTCTCTGCCGAGCATGGCCTGGAGTCAAGTCCATAGATAATGATCATTCTGCTACTGATGCTTCTCAACCCTCTTCTTCTTTTTGTTCCATTCTCTGATCAAGATCTTTCCCTATGATTTTTTTTTTTTTTGGTCAATAATTATGTAATATAATCGGCATATGTAACATTCATTTCATAATATGTGGATCTCACAC
Organism: Castanopsis chinensis; assembly: GCA_032878915.1. Classification (NCBI taxonomy): domain Eukaryota; kingdom Viridiplantae; phylum Streptophyta; class Magnoliopsida; order Fagales; family Fagaceae; genus Castanopsis; species Castanopsis chinensis. The sequence continues at coordinate 1,966,060 of JAVQMG010000127.1, forward strand.
AGTCATGGGCTCGGTATACTATGAGAAGAATAGCTCTGATTCTGAATACCAGAGATGTCGGCTCCCTTCGGCTCATGTGTGCGGATCTATTCATTTGTGTGTGTTTACGAGTAAATGATTCAGTTTTTCATATGCAAATTCGTAGCCAGACTCTTGAGTTTTTGCTTGGTGATATTTTATAGTGATCTTGCCTCAAAAGTTCTAAAAAGTATATCAGAAAGAATAGCTACAAGCTTCAAGTTCTAAGCTACAGCCAAAGCAAGACAAGCCAGAGCAAGACAAAGAAGACTCAGTTGCTGCTTCTGTATAAACGACTTGTAGTTGATCAGTCTTGTAATTGTTCTGTTTTAGTTCTTCTTTATGCTACTGGTAGTTTTAGTTTATAGTGATATTTATGGACGTGTTAGCAGCGGATGATATAGTTAGCTTTAGAGGAAATAGCTCCATATAATTTGGGATTAGTTAGGTTGTTAATTCTAGTATAAATACCTCTTGTTGTACAATTTTTCTTTTAATCAATACAATATACAGTTTTCATCAAACTTTATGAAGTACAATAGCGCAAGTTTCTGTATAAGAGATGACAATGCAAGAAAAATTGCAAAATATGAAAGTAAGTAGAACATAAATGAAATACAATAAAATGGGACAAATAATGTGTATTCCTACAACAACTACTAGATTTACAATAAAATATTTACAATCTTATCATTTCCCATGTTGGGCAAAGAGGTACCTAACTTTCCTATAACAAAAATCTTATATATATTTAACACAGACACATGTGGGTCTCATAGCTACCTTAAATGGCTTTGAAGTAAGGTTTCGGTGTTAGGATTTTGTTGAGAGTTCGTTTAACGTGTGTTTAAATAATAGTTTTAAGTTTAAAAGATTTTTTTGAAAATACGTGTAGATGAAAAAGTGTGTGAAAATACGTATAATATTGTTTAAAATTGAAAATTGTTGTTTGAAATTATGTACCAAACACCAAATTAGCTATAAAAAAAACGATAAAGTGTTTTGCACGGTACACAAATCCATTTGCATTTTGGGTTTTTCAAATAATTGGAGGAAAAAAATTGACAACCCAAGTTCAATTAATAATTGGAGTCCCCAGCCCAAATTAAAAGGGACCACAATAATTAGAGAGGTCAAAACAAAGAAAAAACTCAGGCGTTATTGGAAGTGTTGCTTTGGTTTGGAAGTACACAGAGAGAAATGTTGAACGGCGTCGTTTTCTCAAGAACAACTTACGCCATTCATCATCATCATCATCAAAACCTCGGCCAGAGTCAATTCTCCTCGTCATCTCTCAAGGCAACTATTTCTACATCCTCTTCTCTATTCCTAAAATTTCTCATACTCAAAAACTATGTCAAAAAAAAAAAAAAAAAACTTTGAACATAGCTAAATGGGGTTTTCCTGTGCGTGCACGTGCGCCTCATTCCTCAAACTGCTCAGCTCCCGACAAAACTTCGCCGTTACGCCACGAAGATTAAAGGCACTCAATCCTCGGATGCTCATAGTCATGATGGGTGATGTACCTTTTCACTTTTTTTTTTTTTTTTTTTTTTTTTTTTTTTTTTTTTTCAGTTTCTAGGACCTCACCATTACTTAATGCCATGTTAAAATTCACACTTGTAAAATAAATAAAATCAAACTATACACATTCACCTTTAATTTGTGCGCCTGTGCAAGGGAATTATTGACAAGTTTATTTTTCTTAGGAAAAATATAAGTGCATTATAACTCATAATTGAATATTCTAATACTATTCCTCAATTTGTGTCATTTGGGAAATTTTCTAATAGCCACTGTTACATATAATATAATTCTGGCATAAAGTTCTAGAATAGTTTAGCATACCTAAAGATATATACCTTGGTCTGAATCCATTAGAATGCGTATAAAATGCTGAGCTGTGTTTGGAATTTAAGCATAATTTCATTTTTTTATAAATTTTTGTACATCTAGTCTAGATATATAAAGAGACAATTAGCTATATTCAATTCCAAAATAAATTTACAAGGCCTTAACTAAAATAAATTTCTTTATTTTGTTTAGTTTCTCAATTTTGTCCTACAGCTTGGGGTTAATGCTAGAAGTTGTGTTTTGTTATTAATGATAATAATGTCATTCTGTTGATACAAAACTGATATTTACATTAGTCATGTTGTAATTGTTTTGTTTTTTCATTAATCTGCAAAAGATTTTGAAAAATTTTCTGCTCAATAATAACAGGGAAACATCCGGATTGCCTGATATTAGTTGGGAAAACCTTGGATTCAATCCGGTGACAACAGATTTTATGTATGTTATGAAGTTTTCAGGAAATGGCGAGTTTTTGTCTGGTGGTTTACAACGTTTCAAGAACATTGAATTGAACCCAGCATCTTGTGTTTTGAACTATGGCCAGGTTGTTTACTCTAATGATTCCACCTTTTGCCTCTCTTTCACCTGGATTTATTGATCTTTGGATTTTGATGCAAACATATTTTCTTTTTTAATTTGTGATAAAGGGCTGCCATTAGTGTTGTCTGAGATTCATATGATCAAATTCATGTGCTCTTGCTGCGTTACTGTTGTTTTTTTATCTATAATTCGACATAATTTTCTCCAAAGAATCAGCACTGGGGGTTGCTTGGAGTCAACACAAAGCAAGGTTAGAAAACGTAGGAATCAATACCAATCGATTCGAAAAGTTCCAATAGAAATTTTATTCATGAATCATAAACTTCTCCATTGGAGCACGGTAACAAACTTATATAGATTACTAGGACTAAACTCTAACCCTAATTGACTTGGGGTGTGTTGGGCCAAAGCCTAATTATTGAATTACGAAAACACTAATAACCTAATAAGATCTAAAACAAAATCTAATGTATCAATGGTAAAATACAATTAAATAAAACTAAATCAGAATTATCTTTGCGCTCCTTGATCAAACTATTTCTTTGAAATTTCAAATGATGGATATTCCCATATTATTCTTTCTCATGATACTTTTTACTTTATTGGGTATAGATGACAAGATAATTGTTTTATACATCCATATTCATATTAGTAAATTTTCATTAGGATAAAGTATGACTTCGGCTAGAATAGAATGGCTGAAAAATATACATGTGGCCGATGCTGATTATTTTGTTGAGGATTTATAGTCAAACTTAGTTGCACAAAAATAAACGGCATTGGAGTGCACAAAAATAAACGGCATTTCTAATGCAGGGCAGGTGGGGCTTTACTGATCAGTTGAAGTCAAAACGCGTGGCTTCATTAGGCTCAGCCCACCGACAGGTCAAAGCAATGCAAAACTGATAATATAGTTGTTGCTTTTATCCCTGGGTTTGCACATCATTGTTTGGTAGGCGATAGTGACGATACCATATATGGTTGTATTATTAGTTTTCTATATATATATATATATTTCAAATTCATTATTAAGGGAAGGGTTCACATTAAGATCAGCTAGCTAGGTAAGAACGAACGATCCAGCAAGATGTGCTACCAGACGAAGTGTTCAACGTGTGGCAAGACCACATGGGGGGGCTGTGGAAGACATGTTCTTTCTGTTTATAAGGGCATACCAGAAGGTCAGCACTGTCTCTGCCGAGCATGGCCTGGAGTCAAGTCCATAGATAATGATCATTCTGCTACTGATGCTTCTCAACCCTCTTCTTCTTTTTGTTCCATTCTCTGATCAAGATCTTTCCCTATGATTTTTTTTTTTTTTTGTCAATAATTATGTAATATAATCGGCATATGTAACATTCATTTCATAATATGTGGATCTCACACAGTCATGGGCTCGGTATACTATGAGAAGAATAGCTCTGATTCTGAATACCAGAGATGTCGGCTCCCTTCGGCTCATGTGTGCGGATCTATTCATTTGTGTGTGTTTACGAGTAAATGATTCAGTTTTTCATATGCAAATTCGTAGCCAGACTCTTGAGTTTTTGCTTGGTGATATTTTATAGTGATCTTGCCTTTAAAGTTCTAAAAAGTATATCAGAAAGAAGAGCTACAAGCTTCAAGTTCTAAGCTACAGCCAAAGCAAGACAAGCCAGAGCAAGACAAAGAAGACTCAGTTGCTGCTTCTGTATAAACGACTTGTAGTTGATCAGTCTTGTAATTGTTCTGTTTTAGTTCTTCTTTATGCTACTGGTTGTTTTAGTGTGTAGTGATATTTATGGACACGTGTTAGTAGCAGATGATATAGTTAGCTTTAGAGGAAATAGCTCCATATAATTTGGGATTAGTTAGGTTGTTAATAAATACCTCTGGTTGTACAATTTTTCTTTTAATCAATACAATATACAGTTTTCACCAAACTTTATAAAGTACAATAGCGCAAGTTTTTGTATGAGAGATGATGCAAGAAAAATTGCAAAATATGAAAAGTAAGTTTAACATTAACACAGGCTCAATGCGATTATCGAGTTTTTGCAACAACAAAAAAACCTGATAAAAGATGGGATTGAATTGATAGGACATTTAATTTTTGCAAGGATGAATTGGCAGGAGTTCGGAGGAGAGAATAAATGGACATGAGATAAGATCAAAAAGAAAAGTCGTAGAAGGCTTTCCGTAGAATGAGTGAGCCTGGCAGCGCGATCCAAAAAATGTGTTAAAGTTAGTCCAATTTGAATGAAGTAATTTATTTGAGCTTTGGGCCTACGTTTTTTTTTTTTTTTTTTGAACTTTGCCTACGTTCATACTATATCTTCCGCACAATCAAATCAACTCGCCTATAAATAATTAGCGGTGGTGGGGGCAATCTAGTATGCCTTGGGAATGATGCACTTCAACAGTATTGGGTTTTCGGATCCACATGGGTCGCCGAGGATTGCCAGTGGTGATGGTAATGTCGAATGCGTTAGATTTCTCTTTTGGGAATTAATTAAAGGGAAATGCTAACGAACGCCTTTAGGGCATTGGTTAATAATTTATTTAAAGAAAATTTTTATAGGAAAATGAAATAAAGTAATTAATATCTTGACAGCTTTTTTTATTTTTCATAAAAGTGGTGTGAAAACTTTCCTAAAATGGATTGTTAACCAATACCCTAAAGGCATTCGTTAGCATGACCCTTAATTAAATAAGTAAGAGGCTGTTTAGTTCTGTATTTTCCATCACTCATAACTCTGTTTCTATCACCCATAATCAGTGACGGAGCTAGGAATTTAGGTCAGGGGGGCCAAGATTAAAAGTAAAAAAATGAATCTAAAAAAATTTATCAATAATAAAAACAAAATAAATAAACAACTATATGCTAATGTAATTACCATATAAAATCTAACATAAAATCATGGTTTTAAAAACTAGTATGGTAAAAGAACCGGAAAAGAGACTGGTGGAGATATTTTTTTAACAAATCTAGTGGAGCACTTGTAGCAATAATATAATGACTTGTAGGATCATCTAATGTTAATATGAAGTGCCACGTTCCCAACATTTATACAATACTTTTACAACAAATCATGTGTGGTAAATTGTTATTGATTATAATTTGAACACATCACTTAAATTATTTTTTTTTTACTAGTATTTTTTTACAAATCTAGTTGAGCAGTTGTGGCAATAATATAATGACTTGTAGAAATCTAATGCTAACTTTGATTTGGTCTTATTTTTGTTTCCATCAATATTTGTACAATACTTTGACAATAAATCATGTGTGATAAGTTGTTATTAATTTTAATTAAACCAACATCATGGGACCCACACACCACTTAAACTATTATTTTTTCATTAGTATTAGCTAGAACAACCCAAACATTTAAGATTTATTGCACCAAACCCATTCAAAAAATATTGTGAAAATATTGTGGTAGCATTTCTTAATTTTAATTTCTTATTTTTTATTTTATTTTTCCCTTACCTCTTTTTTCTTCATCCACATATTTCTTTATTATTTTTTCCTCTGGGTTGCGCCCTTGGGTCATGCAGCCGCTGGGTCACTCTTCCTTCTTCCACTTCATTTTACTTCTGTTCCTATTTTTCTTAGAAACCCACTTCTTCAAATTTGAAGATTTTCTCTTTTACTTCTTTGGTTTTCTGTACAAGACACAGTTCGGGTTTGTATTTGTGTTTTGGGAGAGGAGCAGGGGTGAAGGGGAAATGAGAAGGGAAGAAAATTGGTGGAGAATGATGGTTCAACGGTTAGTCTAACAGAAGGGCTCTGACCAAGTTATAGACATGGGTCCCACAAAAAGTGAAAAAAATTGAGTGATGAGAAACATAAAACATGTGCCAAACGGGTGGAGTTTAAGAAATATGGGTATTTTAAGTGATGAGTGATGAGTTATGAGTGATGAGTGACGAAAATTGAGTGAGGAGTGATGGGTGATGGAAAATAAAAAACCAAACAGCCCCTAAACATGCAGAAGGTTTTGGTTTGTGGAGCATAAAATGAAGTAGAGGGAGTGGGATAGAGGATTCTGATTCTTTTTTTTTTTTTTTTTTCTATACAAGATAAAATTCTTATAATGTTAACATGCGTTTGCACCTTATCATATATAATAATTAGGTAAAATTCTCTATAAAAAAAAAATTAGGTAAAATTCTCTAATATTAAAAATAATATTAAAAACTACATAGAAACTAAAGAGAACCACATACACCGAACTCCCTTTATTGACCAACTGAGCATGACACAAATATGATCTACTAATATGAATTGACACACCTAAATACTAGTAAATAAGTGAATGTTATATGTTTCAAGTATGTTTGAGTAAATAGTGGTGATATGAGAGTTTTTTTTTTTTTTTTTTTTTGGGGAAATATAAGAGATTATTAAATAATGTAATAATATTGAGAAAAAATAATTACCATGTGTTATGTGTATATACATAATTTTTGTTGTAGTTCAGCCCAACATTTTAGGCCTGACCAGGTCCGGTAAAAGTTAGTTAGGTTGATCTGAATTTACCTAATGTTAACATGCCTTTGCTGCCCTGCATCTAATCATATAATTAGCCTAGTAATTAGTTAGTAATAAAAAAAGCTAGTAATAAGGTAAATTTGTCAAAAACAATATATTTAAAAACTACAAACAAAAATAAACGGCATTTACAATGCCGGGCAGGTGGGGCATTACTGATCAGTTGAAGTCAAAACGCGTGGCTTCATTAGGCTCAGCCCACCGACAGGTCAAAGCAATGCAAAACTGATAATATAGTTGTTGCTTTTATCCCTGGGTTTGCACATCATTGTTTGGTAGGCGATAGTGACGATACCATATATGGTTGTATTGTTAGTTTTCTATATATATATATATTTCAAATTCATTATTAAGGGAAGGTTGCACATTAAGATCAGCTAGCTAGGTAAGAACGAACGATCCAGCAATATGTGCTACCAGACGAAGTGTTCAACGTGTGGCAAGACCACATGGGGGGGCTGTGGAAGACATGTTCTTTCTGTCTATAAGGGCATACCAGAAGGTCAGCACTGTCTCTGCCGAGCATGGCCTGGAGTCAAGTCCATAGATAATGATCATTCTGCTACCGATGCTTCTCAACCATCTTCTTCTTTTTGTTCCATTCTCTGAGCAAGATCTTTCCCTATGAATTTTTTTTTTTTTTTGTCAATAATTATCTAATATAATCGGCATATGTAACATTCATTTCATAATATGTGGGTCTCACACAGTAATGGGCTCGGTATACCATGAGAAGAATAGCTCTGATTCTGAATACCAGAGATGTCGGCTCCCTTCGGCTCATGTGTGCGGATCTATTCATTTGTGTGTGTGTGTGTGTGTGTGTGTTTACGAGTAAATGATTCAGATTTTCATATGCAAATTCGTAGCCAGACTCTTGAGTTTTTGCTTGGTGATATTTTATAGTGATCTTGCCTCTAAAGTTCTAAAAATTATATCAGAAAGAAGAGCTACAAGCTTCAAGTTCTAAGCTACAGCCAAAGCAAGACAAGCCAGAGCAAGACAAAGAAGACTCAGTTGCTGCTTCTGTATAAACGACTTGTAGTTGATCAGTCTTGTAATTGTTCTGTTTTAGTCCTTCTTTATGCTACTGGTAGTTTTAATTTATAGTGATATTTATGGACACGTGTTAGTAGCAGATGATATAGTTAGTAGCAGATGATATAGTTAGCTTTAGAGGAAATAGCTCCGTATAATTTGGGATTAGTTAGGTTGTTAATTCTAGTATAAATACCTCTGGTTGTACAATTTTTCTTTTAATCAATACAATATACAGTTTTTACCAAACTTTATAGAGTACAATAGCGCAAGTTTCTGTATGAGAGATGATGCAAGAAAAATTGCAAAATATGAAAGTAAGTTTAACAATTAGACAGACTCAATGCGATTATCGAGTTTTTGCAATAACAAAAAACCTGATAAAAGATGGGATTGAATTGATAGGACATTTAATTTTTGCAAGGATGAATTGGTAGAAGTTGGAAGGAGATAATAAATGGACATGAGATAATCAAAAAGAAAAGTCGTAGAAGGCTTTCCATAGAATGAGTGAGCCTGGCAGCGCGATCCAAAAAATGTGTTAAAGTTAGTCCAATTTGAATGAAATAATTTATTTGAGCTTGAGGCCTACGTTCATTTTTTTTTATGAACTGGGCCTACGTTCATAAACTATATCTTCCGAACAAACTATATCTTCCACGGTCCCTAGTACGGGAGTCTTTGAACCTCCAGGTCACTAATATTGTCCTCGGCGGCAATCTGCCGAGGACAATATCATCCTCGGACGTCATGTCTAGTGGTACTACGCTCATGCGTGGCAACTTCCTTTGTCACGCGGCCTCGCAGGATGGAATTATTATGTCCTCGGATCACTCCGCGCTGTTGAATTGGACTTTCTTCTTTATGGGGGCCTTTAGGCCGGCCCAATACGTGATTTGGGCTAATGGGCACTACAATAGCCCCTCGAAATCCTTATTTCTACTCTGTAAAGAGGAATGAGGGTTTCGATGTGCGCACACGTAAGGCAATTCGCTTCTGACGCTTCGATCTGCAGGACGTGCTTCAATTAAATGTTGGCGGCTTTATGTTCCCTGTTTCTAACCGCACGATGCTCATCTAACGGGTATGCGTATTTTGAGGAGATAGGCGGGAGACTTCCCGCTTTACGTCTTTCCACGAAATAAAAACTGCCATTTCAAGGGTTCCTTGTTCATTCTAGAGTCTGTACATCGAATCTAGCCGTTCCTGCCATCTACACGCGTCTCTAGTCCTTTCAATTCTAAGTCGAGGTGACCTAGTTACATAAAAGTAAGTACTCCAACTTTCTGCTTTCGTTATTACTGCTCGTTCCTTCTAGTTATTCTTGTATTTTCTGTCCTCGGCAGTCCAAACTCCCCACCTCCACATAGTATTCTTTCTGTAGTTTTAGGAAATGGGTAGATTTGCATCCTTAGTGGATACTCCTGAGAAAATAGAGGAGTTTAAGGTTAAATACGGAATCCCCCAAGGAGTATCCGTCAAGTATTGTGAGCAAGGAGGATGGCTCACCGATAGGGACACCGGCGAGGTGGTGATCCCTATAATAGCATTCTTAGAGGGGGGAATGAGGGTCCCTATGATGCCCATCACTAGGGATTACCTTAGGGCCGCTAGGCTATCTCCCACTCAGTGTGCCCCAAATATGTTTAGAATTTTAGGAGCTATCGATGTCCTAAATGAAAGACTGGGGCTAGGGCTCACCCATCACGAGGTGAATTGGGTGTACAATCTCCACCACAGGTTACCTAAAATCTAGGCATCTCGAGGTTAGGTTGATCCAGTGCCTTCCCCACTCCAACAAGGGTCTAGACAAGGACTTTCTTATCTTGACCGGGGATTGGCATGACGGCCTCCCCTGTCCGATGAGGGAAGGGGAACCTAGTAAGTATCTGAGTAGCACCAGCCTTTCTTAAAGACGAAAAAATTTTATTTTTATTTTTATTTTTATATTTATCATTTTTTTATTATATATATATTTTTTTTGTTGTTGGTTGCGTTTTTCTCTGACTTGCCCTTGTTAAATTGTTTTTTGAAATGTATGCAGATCGTCGCGCGCTTACCCGTCGTGCTAATCTCGTCAACTTTGAACGTCTGAACAAGATCCTAAAGGCCGAGGTGTTCGTGCATTCGGACGGTCAGCTCCGCGCCGCACACCTCATCCTCGGATACACACCCATTTCCACCGCCTTCCAAGATCCTAAGTGCGTTATTAAAGAGAAGGATCCGCTGCTTTCGAGGATCAGTGTAGCAGTAGAAGGCTTTTTGCTACCTGCTGGCACTCCCGTTCCTCGGGGTGTTTTGATAACTGAGCTCGTGAGGGTCGTTCCAGGAGCCACTCACTTGGCCACGTCCTCGGCTCGACCAAGGCTGGGTGAAAGTTCCTCGTCTCAGCCAGTCGCAAAGGAAGAAGAAGAAGAAGAGGAAGAAGAAAAAGAGGTAGTTGTTGAGCTTTCGGATTCCGAAGAGGAATTCGAACCTTTCCAGCGACTTCCATCGCCGAGGAACCTACCCCTTACTGTCGGCTCACCGCCCATCACCTCGTCAGACGACGACGACCAGCCGTTGATAAGAATGGGCATTTAACGCAGACCTAAGCCCAGTCTTAAGGACGTGCTAGAGGGGCAAGTTGGAGTACAGGAGCTTCCTAAGGTGCCCCCCGTAAAATCTAAGGACAAGGGCACCGAGAAGGTCCCTTCAATAAAGGTTACCCTTCCTCCTCTTTCTCAAGTTCAACACCCCGATCCTGCCGACCATAAGAGAAAAAGGGATCAGCCTAGGGGGAAAGAAATACTCGAAGGGAGCAAAGACCTCTCCACCAAAGAGACTGATCCGGAGAGGGGAGGCAAGCATGCTCGACATGCCCACACGAGGTCGGAGAGGCGAATTGACCCTCTAGTACCAGTCCATGTGCCCATTTGGGCTCCCCAAATGCAGGTAGACGATCAGGCCGTCACGGCTGATGCGTCTATTAGGGGATCTGATAAGGGCACAGCCGCGTGCATCGCTGATGCATTAGAGTAGGCACTTCTATTGCCCGAGGACATGGGTGAGCTACGGAGGATGAGGGATCACAATGTCTTCATGATCCTCAAGAAAGAGTTAGCTATGGTAAGAATTTTGATTGTTTCTTTGTATCCATTCTTCTCTTTTTTATTGCACTTATTGCTATTATTTCTTTGTTTGGCATTAACTGCTTTCGTATGTTGTATACTAATAATGTTTGCACGCAGGCCGTCCAATCTGCACATAGGGCAGAGGAGATTGCCGCTAGCTCATATAAAGCATTAAGGGATGAGGAGGTGAGGTTGGATCAAACCAGGAGAATTATGGAGCTTAAGGAGAAGAAACTGCAGGAGGTAGTCACTAGCCTGAGTAAAGTGGAGAGCGAGAGGATGGGTCTGGAGTCCCAACTGAAGACCACTACTAGGCAGACCGAGGATCAAAGGTTGCAACTTAAGCGTGCCAACGAAGACCTCGCCTCGGCTAAGAAGCAAGTGGAGGATCTCAAAAAAGACCTCACAAAGTCCGAGGAAGCCAGGCTGGAGGCTCTTAAGGCCAAGGAAGAGGCACTCGTCAAGGTTCAGGAAGCCGAGGCTATGGTTGACGAGGCAGAGCAGAGCGGCTATGAAGTGGGGGTGGCAGAAACCACTGACACCTTCAAAGCTCAAGTGCCAGAGGTCTGTAGGGATTACTGCCACAAGGGAGGCTCTTTCCTAGGCTGGGGTAGATGCTTCCTCTCCCTTGTGGAAGGTAGAGAATGCCTATGTCCCTCCGGCAATTCGAGTAGCCGCTCCTGGTCAAGCCAAGGATGATGCTGCTTCTTCCACGGCTGAGGTGCAGTTGGAAGCAGGTGCTGCAAAGGATATTGTAGCCGAGGTTCAACCTGATAATCCTCAACTTCCAATCGCCCCAAAGGAGCTGCCCCCCAACCCGAAGGTTAGCGGTACAATGGAGTTAGTCCTGGCAATTTTGCCTATAAAGCCTAAGGAAATGGTTGGGGGGTCCTCGGCCTTGGTGGTGCCTCCTGCCGATCCGAAAAACCAGCTCCAGTCCAAGCCATAATCCCTTATGTCTTAGTTGTTTCTTTTTCTTTTTTGTGTTGCTTTCGGCTTTGTATTTTTTATTTTTTAGTTTCAGTTTTTACTTTCCTTCCTTTGTAACTTAACAATTTGGTTATAAATGTACTGACAAATCTTTCACTTAATGAAAAGAATTTCCAACTTAAACTGTTGTTTTGTGTTATGTTTGATGTTGGTATCTTATTCCATTGTTACACGTGTAATATGGCAAGATAACAGTTTGGATTCATGGCATATAGTTATAACTTCCTACCACTGGTTAAGTAAGGACAAGGGAAATTCGTGCCATTCATATACTTGCAAATGCTTTAAGTGATGATTACAGATCCTTCTTTGATTTTGATAACGAGCAGGTCATTAAAAAGTAGTGTATTAATGTGGAATCCATTTATTTATGACTTGCTCAAGAACTATCTTCACGTTAGCATATTAAAACGATAGGCATCAACATTCCTGATATTTTCCACGCTTGGTCCATTAATATTCAATAACAAGCAAAATCATATGAAATACAAACTTGAGGCACTTATTGCTAATACGTACCCGTTTTTATAGAACGCGTAGGTACTTTGACAAGAACTTATGTAATCCCACCTCTGTCCCTGCACTTGCCTTTGGAGGTTCCGAAGTAACTTCCATTTCATTTTTAGATTAAGGTAGAGAATCCGAGGATCCGGCGTAACCTTATTTTACTTTTAACTTAAGGTAGAGGATCCGAGGACCCGGCGTAACCCCGTTTTCACTTTTAAATTAAGGTAGAGGACCTGAAGATCCGGCTTAACCTTATTTTCATTTAGGAATAAGGTAGAGGGTCTGAGGACCCGGCTTAACCTTATCTTTGTTTTCAACGGAAGGTAGAGGATCCGAGGACCCGGCGTAACCTTGTTTTTGTTTTCAAAGCAAGGTAGAGGATCCGAGGACCCGGCGTAACCTTGTTTTCATTTTGAAAGTAAGGTAGAGGATTCGAGGACCCGGCGTAACCCCGTTTTCACTTTTAAATTAAGGTAGAGGACCTGAAGATCCGGCTTAACCTTATTTTCATTTAGGAATAAGGTAGAGGACGAAGACCCGGCTTAACCTTATCTTTGTTTTCAATGTAAGGTAGAGGATCCGAGGACCCGACGTAACCTTAATTTCATTGTAATAGTGCGTACAAAACAACAGCGACAAGATAAAAATGACAAAAGTGCATTTTATTAATAATAATACATTCGCAAATTACTTACATTCCAGGGGTGAGGCACAACCTTTTCATCTAAGTCTGCAAGGTAGTAGGCTCTTATTCCAGCTATTGCCGTAATGCGGTACGGTCCTTCCCAATTATGTCCGAGGTTTCCCCACGCTGGATTTTTGGTATTACCCACTACTTTCCTCAACACTAAGTCCCCAAGCGCAAGCGGTCTCGAATTTACATTTGAATCATATCCCTGCTTCAATTTTTGTTGATATTGAGCCAAATGGATCATGGCAACTTCTCTCTTTTCCTCCACTAGATCTAGGCTTCTTTCTAATAGCATATCATTACTTTCCAGAGCGAAGGAACTGGTTTTTGTTGTTGGAAAACCGGTCTCCAATGGGATAATAGCTTCGGCGCCATAAGTCATTGCGAAGGGGGTCTTTCCTGTTGATCGGCGCGGGGTGGTCCGATATGTCCATAAAACATGAGGCAATTCCTCCACCCATCTTCCCTTGGCATCGTCCAACTTTTTCTTAAGACCATTAACTATAACTTTGTTGACCGCCTCAGCCTGCCCATTTCCTTGTGGATAAGCTGGTGTGGAGTACCTGTTGGTTATGCCGAGGTCAAAGCAATATCTCCTGAATGCTTTACTATCAAATTGTAGACCATTATCCGAAATAAGGGTACGTGGAACTCCAAATCGAGTGACAATGTTCTTCCATGCAAATTTCTTCACATCGACATCTCTAATATTGGCTAGGGGCTCGGCTTCAACCCATTTAGTAAAATAGTCAGTGCCGACAACCAACCACCTTCTATTTCCAGGTGCCTTCGGGAAGGGGCCCACGATGTCCAGTCCCCACTGTGCAAAGGGCCAAGGGCTCGTCAGAGGATTGAGCACACCCCCAGGCTGATGAATGTTCGGTACAAACCTTTGACACTGATCACACTTCTGCACATAGCTTTGAGCTTCCCGTTGCATATTGGGCCACCAATATCCTTGTGTTAGGGCCCTGTGAGCTAAGGACCTTTCCCCTATGTGACTTCCACAAATTCTCTCATGTAGTTCTTCCAGAAGCAGCTCCGTCGCCTCTGGATGCATGCATAACAGGTATGGGCCAAAGAAGGACCGTTTATAGAGTTTATGGTCCTCGGCTAGCCAAAATCGAGAGGCTTTCCTACGTATTTTGTCCGCTTCGACCTTTTCCTCGGGCAGAACATCATTCTTGAGGAAGGATACGATGGGGTCCATCCAGCTGGGCCCCACCCTAATATGATGGACGTGGATAACATTTCCGATCGTTCTCGAGGGTTTGGGCAAGTCCTTAACTAGTATAATCCGAGGTAGTCCTTGCGACGATGACGTGGCAAGAGTTGCTAGGGAGTCAGCATGTGCATTGCCATTTCTCAGGACATGAGATAAAGTAAAGGAATCAAATTTGCCTTGTACCATGTTGACCTGACTCAAGTATTCCTGCATCCTCGGATCTCTGGCCTCTACCTTTCCCTCCACTTGGCCTACAACAAGTTGTGAGTCTGAGAGCACTTGCACGGTTTTTCCTCCCAATTTATGGACCATCTCCATCCCTTTTAGCAAAGCCTCATACTCGGCTTCATTGTTAGTAGCCGAGAATCCTAGTCTTAAGGATTTTTCCAGTGTGAGGCCTTCTGGGGTCATAATTACCAAGCCCACCCTGGATCCCCTTTGATTGGCAGCACCATCGACGTAAACAGTCCACCCCACAAGATCTTTACATGCAATCATACCAACTAATTTTTCATCCATGTCAGTCTCCATGACATTATCTTCCATTGTGGGCTTAGCAAATTCTGCAACCAGATCAGCTAATACTTGACCTTTTATTGATGTGCGTGGCATATACTTGATATCAAAGGAGCTCAAGATGGTTCCCCATTTTGCAACTCTGCTTGTATAATCCGCACTTCGGAGTACAGCTTTGAGGGGAAGTTGAGTCAGAATAACCACTGTATGAGACTGGAAATAGTGGGGGAGCTTGCGTGTACCATGTACTACAGCTAGAATTGCCTTCTCCAATGGCGGGTAACGTACCTCGGCCTCATGCAAGGATTTACTCACATAGTAAACCGGCTTCTGTACATCCCCATCGACCCTTATCAACACCAAACTAACAGCATGGACCGCGACCGCAATATATGCGAATAGGACTTCGTCAGCTTCGGGCCAAGACATAATAGGAGGATGTGAAAGATACTCTTTCAATTGCTGAAAAGCAACAGCACACTCTTCTGTCCATTCAAACCCTTTCCACTTGTTTAACAATTGGAAAAATGGCCTGCATCGATCAGCTAATCTTGAGATGAACCGGTTGAGGGCAGCAGTCATCCCAGTCAACCTCTGCACTTCCTTCGGGTTCCGAGGTGGTTGTAAGTTATTGATGGCCTTGACTTGAGCGGGGTTGACCTCAATTCCTCTATGCGTGACCATATAACCCAAAAACTTACCAGATCCCACTCCGAAGGAGCATTTGGATGCGTTGAGGCGTAACTTATGTTTTCTCAACGTTTGGAAGGTGTCATCCAGATCTGGTATGTGAGCCGAGATAGCCTTACTTTTAACCACCATGTCATCTACATATACCTCAATCGTCTTTCCCAATTGCGGTTCAAACATCCGTGTCATCATTCTTTGATAGGTAGCCCCGGCATTCTTCAAGTCGAAGGGCATCACCTTATAGTGATAGTTCCCTGTGGGTGTGACAAAAGCTGTCTTCTCCTGGTCTTCTGAGGCCAAGGGTATTTGATGGTATCCTTGGAAAGCGTCTAAAAAACTCATCCGAGGATGACCCACAGTAGTATCCACCAACTGATCTATGCGGGGCATTGGAAATGAGTCCCTGGGACAATCCTTATTCAAGTCTGTAAAATCTACGCATACTCTCCACTTTCCATTCTTCTTCTTCACCACCACAGTGTGGGCCAACCACTCCGGGTAAAACACTTCCTTAATTGCTCCTGCCTTCTTAAGTTTCTGGACCTCCTCCTTAACAGCGTCGGAGTGCTCTTTGGATGAGCGCCGAGGTGGTTACCTTCGTGGTATCGCGGTCGGACTAACGTTGAGATGATGACAAATAAATCCCGGATCAATCCCTGGAGCTTCGTAAGCATCCCATGCGAACACATTGATGTTTTGTTTCAAAAACGCAACTAGATCTTCCTTCTCTTGCAGGGGCAACTGACTTCCTACCTGGAAGAATTTCTCTGTATCATCTGCAATAACCACCCTCTCCAAGTCCTCACATCCAGACTCTTCAACCTCAGCCCCCTCTGATTTGGCCGAGGACAATAGTTGCTATAAACTCCTCTCGGCCAAAGTCTGGGTTTCTTGCTTTGTCTGACATATAATCGCTGCTGTTATGCATTGCCTTGCCATGGACTGACTACCAACTATCTCCTCAACTCCATCCTCATACGGTAACTTCACCTTCACATGCAGAGTTGATGATACTGCCCCCAAGGCGTGCAACCACGGCCTCGCCACTATGGCTGTATAAGGGGAGTAGGCGTCCACCACGATAAAATCCACATCTACCACTACTGGTCCTGACTGTACAGGTAGTCGAATCAACCCCCTCGGAATGACAGCCTTCCCTTCAAAGCTTATCAACGGGGAGTCGTAGGCTGTGAGATCTTCAGGTTTCAAATTAAGCCCCTTAAATAAATCCGGGTACATAATATCAGCCCCACTCCCTTGGTCAACCATCACTCTCTTTACGTCATACCCTCCTATCCTTAGCGTGATGACTAACGCATCGTCATGCGGCTGAATAGTGCCAAACTTATCTTCCTCGAAAAATCCCAAAACGGGCGGAGGACTCTTCTTAATTCTCTTTGGCTCTGAACTGAGGTCCTCGGCGGAGGGGCGCAACACAGACATTACCCTGGTGGGGCAAGACCCGGTCCGACCTGGCATGGCAAAGATGACATTGATCGTACCTAGTGGGGGTCTCATAGTGTTGCTGCTTTGATTCACAGAACCAGATTGTGTTCCTTGTTCGTTAGGCCGATTTATGAATTGCCTTAATTTTCCTTCTTTCACCAATTGATCCAGGTAGATCCACAAGTTCCTGCAGCTTTCCGTGGTATGGCCCTTATCTTGATGGTAATTGCAACAGAGGTTCTAATTACGTTTCGTGGGGTCACCTATCATTCTATTGGGCCACCTAAAGTACGGTTCTCGGCAAATCTTTTCCAACACTTGCTGCACTGGCTCACGAAATACAGCGTTCACTGTCTTGGGTGGGGCTGACC
The DNA here is from genome assembly GCA_032878915.1 of Castanopsis chinensis. Lineage (NCBI taxonomy): Eukaryota > Viridiplantae > Streptophyta > Magnoliopsida > Fagales > Fagaceae > Castanopsis > Castanopsis chinensis. Next base: position 1,983,596 of record JAVQMG010000127.1, read on the forward strand.
TAGTCTGGCTAGTGAAATCTTTCCGCGGCCATTTACTATTGTATCTCTCTGCCTTAAAATCCCTACTCTCCTGAGGGACAATCTTCATTTTCCCCTTGCTTTGCAGTTGATCCTCCTCAACCCTCTTATATTCATCGATACGATCCATAAGCCGACGAACCGTTTTTACTGGCTTCTTGGTCAAGGATTTCCTTAGATCGTGTTCAACTGGAAGGCCGACCTTAAAGGTGTTGACCGCCACCTCATCAAAATCACCATCAATCTCGTTAAATGCCTCCCAGTATCTATCCGAGTAAGTTTTCAACGTCTCGCCCTCTCTCATGGCCATGGATAGTAACGAGTCTAAAGGCCGAGGTACTCTGCTGCACGTAACAAAACGGGACCCAAATGCCATTGTAAGTTCCATGTAGGAATCAATGGAGTTCGCTTTTAAGCCGTTGAACCATCTCATCACAACGGGTCCTAAACTTGAGGGGAAGACTTTACACATCAAGGTTTCATTCTGTGAATAGACCGCCATGCGTTGATTAAAATGACTCACGTGCTCCACTGGGTCTGTTTTGCCATTATAGATGGTGAAGTTTGGCTGCGTGAACCGACGAGGGAGTTTTCCCCTCTCAATACGACGTGTGAAAGGTGATTTGGAGAGTTGGAGCAGTGCTTTCCCCATGGCGTTGCTGCTCGAGCCCCTGGGAAGGGATTTTTTGCTCGCCATATCATGGAGACTTCCTTCTTGGTAAGAGAAAGTTTCGCTAGGAGGAGTTCCCGACCTTGGCTTATAGCCACTGCTCTGGGAGTCATCTGATGAAGGGTTAGATATGGAAGGCGTCCGTTTACGCTTGGCCCGACGTAACTTCCTTTTCAGCTGATCAATCTCCCTCTGCATGGCCCTAGTATTTGCCTCACTAGAGCCCCTACTTCTGCCCTGCGGATGATTACCGGCGGTTCGCCCCGAGTGCACACTGCCTTCTCGATCTCCCATATGCTCTAACTGTTGGAATGGATCCTCGTGCTGAGATCCGAGAGATTCAGCATGGTCTGGATTCAAACCCGCCATCACGTTATCTGCGCCAAAACTCAAGAATCCCCACAGACGGCGCCAATTGTAAGGGCACAAATCGAGCTGGACCAGAGTTAGACTTTCTGACCAGACTAATAAGCCTTTACAATTAATTTATAGAGAATGGGCTCCTGATCTAGGTTGTTTAGACGGTAGATAACACAAAAGTCGGATTAAATCACCTATCTCATGTACTAATCTCATACAAGGATGTAATGTTGGGTTGTGTATATTGATATAGAGGACAATTCTTAGGCCTTTCTTTTACCAGTTCTTTCTCGCCCCCCTTTTCTTTCTTCTTCCCTTTCCTTTTATAGGCCTCTCTCTGTTTCTTCTTTCTTCCACGTGTAGTCCAGGTGTTTCCTTTTTAGATACTTGTCCCATCATTCCCTCTTACTCCCATCTCTGGTGGTGATGGTAGGGTTCCACTCTAATGCTCAGGAGTCACTTCACCATTAATGCGGCCAGAGAGGTAGGTAAAATGCCTTCAATGCGGTGGTAGCAGCTTTTTATTGGATATTTGTCTATCAAATTCCCTTAATTATTGTCCTCGTTCTTTCAGTTATTGCATCCACGGTCCCTAGTACGGGAGTCTTTGAACCTCCAGGTCACTAATATTGTCCTCGGCGGCAATCTGCCGAGGACAATATCATCCTCAGACGTCATGTCTAGTGGTGCTACGCTCATGCGTGGCAACTTCCTTTGTCACGCAGCCTCGCAGGATGAAATTATTATGTCCTCGGATCACTCCGCGCTGTTGAATTGGACTTTCTTCTTTATGGGGGCATTTGGGCCGGCCCAATACGTGATTTGGGCCCACGGGCACTACATTTAGCATACCTAAAGATATATACCTTGGTCTGAATCCATTAGAATGCGTATAAAATGCTGAGCTGAGTCTGGAATTTAAGCATAATTTCATTTTTTTTTATAAATTTTTTCACATCTAGTCTAGATATATAAGGAGACAATTAGCTATATTCAATTCCAAAATAAATTTACAAGGCCTTAACTAAAATAAATTTCTTTATTTAGTTTAGTTTCTTAATTTTGTCCTGCAGCTTGGGGTTAATGCTAGAAGTTGTGTTTTGTATTTAATGATAATAATGTCATTCTGTTGATACAAAACTGATATTTACATTAGCCATGTTGTAATTGTTTTGTTTTTTCATTAATCTGCAAAAGATTTTGAAAAATTTTCTGATCAATAATAACAGGGAAACATCCGGATTGCCTGATATTAGTTGGGAAAACCTTGGATTCAATCCGGTGACAACAGATTTTATGTATGTTATGAAGTTTCAGGAAATGGTGAGTTTTTGTCTGGTGGTTTACAACGTTTCAGGAACATTGAATTGAACCCAGCATCTTGTGTTTTGAACTATGGCCAGGTTATTTACTCTAATGATTCCACCTTTTGCCTCTCTTTCACCTGGATTTATTGATCTTTGGATTTTGATGCAAACATATTTTCTTTTTTAATTTGTGATAAAGGGCTGCCATTAGTGCTGTCTGAGATTCATATGATCAAATTCATGTGCTCTTGCTACGTTACTGTTGTTTTTTTATCTATAATTCGACATAATTTTCTCCAAAGAATCAGCACTGGGGGTTACTTGGAGTCAACACCAAGCAAGGTTAGAAAACCTAGGAATCAATACCAATCGATTCGAAAAGTTCCAATAGAAATTTTTTCATGAATCATAAACTTCTCCATTGGAGCACGGTAACAAACTTATATAGATTACTAGGACTAAACTCTAACCCTAATTGACTTGGGGTGTGTTGGGCCAAAGCCTAAGTATTGAATTACGAAAAAACTAATAACCTAATAAGATCTAAAACAAAATCTAATGTATCAATGGTAAAATACAATTAAATAAAACTAAATCAGAATTATCTTTGCGCTCCTTCATCAAACTATTCCTTTGAAATTTCAAATGATGGATATTCCCATATTATTCTTTCTCATGATACTTTTTACTTTATTGGGTATAGATGACAAGATAATTGTTTTATACATTCGTATTCATATTAGTGAATTTTCATTGGAATAAAGTATGACTTCGGCTAGAATAGAATGGCTGAAAAATATACATGTGGCCGATGCTAATTATTTTGTTGAGGATTTATAGTCAAACTTAGTTGCACAAAAATAAACGGCATTGGAGTGCACAAAAATAAACGGCATTTCCAATGCAGGGCAGGTGGGGCTTTTCTGATCAGTTGAAGTCAAAACGCGTGGCTTCATTAGGCTCAGCCCACCGACAGGTCAAAGCAATGCAAAACTGATAATATAGTTGTTGCTTTTATCCCTGGGTTTGCACATCATTGTTTGGTAGGCGATACCATATATGGTTGTATTATTAGTTTTCTATATATTTCAAATTCATTATTAAGGGAAGGTTTCACATTAAGATCAGCTAGCTAGCTCGGTAAGAACGAACGATCGAGCTAGATGTGCTACCAGACGAAGTGTTCAACGTGTGGCAAGACCACATGGGGGGGCTGTGGAAGACATGTTCTTTCTGTTTATAAGGGCATACCAGAAGGTCAGCACTGTCTCTGCCGAGCATGGCCTGGAGTCAAGTCCAAAGATAATGATCATTCTGCTACTGATGCTTCTCAACCCTCTTCTTCTTTTTGTTCCATTCTCTGATCAAGATCTTTCCCTATGATTTTTTTTTTTTGGTCAATAATTATGTAATATAATCGGCATATGTAACATTCATTTCATAATATGTGGATCTCACACAGTCATGGGCTCGGTATACTATGAGAAGAATAGCTCTGATTCTGAATACCAGAGATGTCGGCTCCCTTCGGCTCATGTGTGCGGATCTATTCATTTGTGTGTGTTTGTGTGTGTTTACGAGTAAATGATTCAGCTTTTCATATGCAAATTCGTAGCCAGACTCTTGAGTTTTTGCTTGGTGATATTTTATAGTGATCTTGCCTCTAAAGTTCTAAAAAGTATATCAGAAAGAAGAGCTACAAGCTTCGAGTTCTAAGCTACAGCCAAAGCAAGACAAGCCAGAGCAAGACAAAGAAGACTCAGTTGCTGCTTCTGTATAAACGACTTGTAGTTTATCAGTCTTGTAATTGTTCTGTTTTAGTTCTTCTTTATGCTACTGGTTGTTTTAGTGTATAGTGATATTTATGGACACGTGTTCGTAGCAGATGATATAGTTAGCTTTAGAGGAAATAGCTCCATATAATTTGGGATTAGTTAGGTTGTTAATAAATACCTCTGGTTGTACAATTTTTCTTTTAATCAATACAATATACAGTTTTCACCAAACTTTATAAAGTACAATAGCGCAAGTTTTTGTATGAGAGATGATGCAAGAAAAATTGCAAAATATGAAAAGTAAGTTTAACAATTACACAGACTCAATGCGATTATCGAGTTTTTGCAACAACAAAAAAACCTGATAAAAGATGGGATTGAATTGATAGGACATTTAATTTTTGCAAGGATGAATTGGTAGGAGTTCGGAGGAGAGAATAAATGGACATGAGATAAGATCAAAAAGAAAAGTCGTAGAAGGCTTTCCATAGAATGAGTGAGCCTGGCAGCGCGATCCAAAAAATGTGTTAAAGTTAGTCCAATTTGAATGAAGTAATTTATTTGAGCTTTGGGCCTACGTTTTTTTTTTTTTTTTTTTAATGAACTGGGCCTACGTTCATACTATATCTTCCGCACAATCAAATCAACTCGCCCATAAATAATTAGTGGTGGTGGGGGCAATCTAGTATGCCTTGGGAATGATGCACTTTAACAGTATTGGGTTTTCGGATCCACATGGGTCGCCGAGGATTGGCAGTGGTGACGGTAATGTCGAATGCGTTAGATTTCTCTTTTGGGAATTAATTAAATAAGTAAGAGGCTGTTTGGTTCTGTATTTTTCATCGCTCATAACTCTGTTTTTATCATCCATAATCAGTGACGAAGCTAGGAATTTAGGTTTGATGGGCCAAGATTAAAAGTAAAAAAATGAATCTAAAAAAATTTATCAATAATAAAAACAAAATAAATAAACAACTATATGCTAATGTAATTACCATATAAAATCTAACATAAAATCATGGTTTTAAAAACTAGTATGGTAAAAGAATCGGAAAAGAGACTGGTGGAGATATTTTTTTAACAAATCTAGTGGAGCACTTGTAGCAATAATATAATGACTTGTAGGATCATCTAATGTTAATATGAAGTGCCACGTTCCCAACATTTATACAATACTTTTACAACAAATCATGTGTGGTAAATTGTTATTGATTATAATTTGAACACATCACTTAAATTATTTTTTTTCACTAGTATTTTTTTACAAATCTAGTTGAGCACTTGTGGCAATAATATAATGACTTGTAGAATCATCTAATGCTAACATGAACGGTCACGTTCCCAATATTTGTACAATACTTTCACAATAAATCATGTGTGATAAGTTGTTATTAATTTTAATTCGAACACACCACTTAAATTATTATTTTTTCATTAGTATTAGCTAGTAACAACCCTACATTTAAGATTTATTGTAAAAATATTGTGAAAATATTGTGGTAGCATTTCTTAATTTTAATTTCTTATTTTTTATTTTATTTTTCCCTTACCTCTTTTTTCTTCATCCACATATTTCTTTATTATTTTTTCCTCTTTTTTTCTTCTCCACACGTATTATTTCCCTTCTCTCTATCTCTTTCTTCACTTTTGACTTTTCTTTTTACTTTTCTCCTCTACCAAACTACCACTTTGTCCACTCCATATTCCATAACATGTAAAAAATTTTGAAAGTTTAGGGGGGGCAGGTTCGGCAAGTCCATAACATGTAAAAAATTTTGAAAGTTTAGGGGGGCACCTGCCCCCCCTCCCTCCGCCCCTGAACTTAAAATAGGTGGGACACATGAAAAAAATGTTTCTTTGGATTTGTTTCTTATTTTTGTTTCCATCACTCAATTCTCTGATTTTTGAGTTATGAGTTATGGAAACTGAACACACATTTTAGGTGTTTTCAGTTCCAAAACTCAGTTTTCAATGGCATTTTGGTAATTAAACCAACATCATGGGACCCACGGTCAGACCTTTTGCTCTCTCCAACGCTGTTTCTGTTTTCATTTGGTTGCTTTTTTTTTATTTTATCTTTCCACTAGATTGAAAAATCAAGGAATCAAAGAGGAAATTACAAGCACCAAACCCATACAAATTGACCCATATACCCACAGATTACATGCACCAAACCCATTCAATGGAAATCCATATACCCACAGATCGGTGCCACTGCTGCTCGTCGGAGGTGGAGATTGGCGCTGTTTGAACTTGAAGAGGAAGAGAGAACTGGTGTCTGGGTATTGAAAATGGAGAGTGATGGAAACAGTTCGGCGCTGGGTCACGCTGTTGCTGGGTTGAGGCGCTGGGTTGCGCTGCTAGTTTGAGCCACTGGATCGCGCCGTTGGGTTGAGCTGTTGGGTCACGTCGTCGCTGTCATGCATCGCTGGGTTGAGCCATTGGGTCACGTCGCCACTGGGTTGCGCCCTTGGGTCATGCAGCCGCTAGGTCACTCTTCCTTCTTCCACTTCATTTTACTTCTGTTCCTATTTTTCTTAGAAACCCACTTCTTCAAATTTGAAGATTTTCTCTTTTACTTCTTTGGTTTTCTGTACAAGACACAGTTCGGGTTTGTATTTGTGTTTTGGGAGAGGAGCAGGGGTGAAGGGGAAATGAGAAGGGAAGAAAATTGGTGGGGAATGATGGTTCAACGGTTAGTCTAATAGAAGGGCTCTGACCAAGTTACAGACATGGGTCCCACAACAAGTGAAAAAAATTGAGTGATGAGAAACATAAAACATGTGCCAAACGGGTGGAGTTTAAGAAATATGGGTATTTTAAGTGATGAGTGATGAGTTATGAGTGATGAGTGACGAAAATTGAGTGAGGAGTGATGGGTGATGGAAAATAAAAAACCAAACAGCCCCTAAACATGCAGAAGGTTTTGGTTTGTGGAGCATAAAATGAAGTAGAGGGAGTGGGATAGAGGATTCTGATTTTTTTTTTTTTTTTTTTTTCTATACAAGATAAAATTCTTATAATGTTAACATGCGTTTGCACCTTATCATATATAATAATTAGGTAAAATTCTCTATAAAAAAAAAATTAGGTAAAATTCTCTAATATTAAAAATAATATTAAAAACTACATAGAAACTAAAGAGAACCACATACACCGAACTCCCTTTATTGACCAACTGAGCATGACACAAATATGATCTACTAATATGAATTGACACACCTAAATACTAGTAAATAAGTGAATGTTATATGTTTCAAGTATGTTTGAGTAAATAGTGGTGATATGAGAGTTTTTTTTTTTTTTTAGGGAAATATAAGAGATTATTAAATAATGTAATAATATTGAGAAAAAATAATTATCATGTGTTATGTGTATATACATAATTTTTGTTGTAGTTCAGCCCAACATTTTAGGCCTGACCAGGTCCGGTAAAAGTTAGTTAGGTTGATCTGAATTTACCTAATGTTAACATGCCTTTGCTGCCCTGCATCTAATCATATAATTAGCCTAGTAATTAGTTAGTAATAAAAAAAGCTAGTAATAAGGTAAATTTGTCAAAAACAATATATTTAAAAACTACAAACAAAAATAAACGGCATTTCCAATGCAGGGCAGGTGGGGCTTTACTGATCAGTTGAAGTCAAAACGCGTGGCTTCATTAGGCTCAGCCCTCCGACAGGTCAAAGCAATGCAAAACTGATAATATAGTTGTTGCTTTTATCCCTGGGTTTGCACATCATTGTTTGGTAGGCGATAGTGACGATACCATATATGGTTGTATTATTAGTTTTCTATATATATATATTTCAAATTCATTATTAAGGGAAGGTTTCACATTAAGATCAGCTAGCTAGGTAAGAACGAACGATCCAGCAAGATGTGCTACCAGACGAAGTGTTCAACGTGTGGCAAGACCACATGGGGGGGCTGTGGAAGACATGTTCTTTCTGTTTATAAGGGCATACCAGAAGGTCAGCACTGTCTCTGCCGAGCATGGCCTGGAGTCAAGTCCATAGATAATGATCATTCTGCTACCGATGCTTCTCAACCCTCTTCTTCTTTTTGTTCCATTCTCTGAGCAAGATCTTTCCCTATGATTTTTTTTTTTGTCAATAATTATCTAATATAGTCGGCATATGTAACATTCATTTCATAATATGTGGATCTCACACAGTCATGGGCTCGGTATACTATGAGAAGAATAGATCTGATTCTGAATATCAGAGATGTCGGCTCCCTTCGGCTCATGTGTGCGGATCTATTCATTTGTGTGTGTTTGTGTGTGTTTACGAGTAAATGATTCAGTTTTTCATATGCAAATTCGTAGCCAGACTCTTGAGTTTTTGCTTGGTGATATTTTATAGTGATCTTGCCTCTAAAGTTCTAAAAAGTATATCAGAAAGAATAGCTACAAGCTTCAAGTTCTAAGCTACAGCCAAAGCAAGACAAGCCAGAGCAAGACAAAGAAGACTCAGTTGCTGCTTCTGTATAAACGACTTGTAGTTGATCAGTCTTGTAATTGTTCTGTTTTAGTTCTTCTTTATGCTACTGGTAGTTTTAGTTTATAGTGATATTTATGGACGTGTTAGCAGCGGATGATATAGTTAGCTTTAGAGGAAATAGCTCCATATAATTTGGGATTAGTTAGGTTGTTAATTCTAGTATAAATACCTCTTGTTGTACAATTTTTCTTTTAATCAATACAATATACAGTTTTCATCAAACTTTATAAAGTACAACAGCGCAAGTTTCTGTATAAGAGATGATAATTCAAGAAAAATTGCAAAATATGAAAGTAAGTTTAACAATTAGACAGACTCAATGCGATTATCGAGTTTTTGCAACAACAAAAAAACCTGATAAAAGATGGGATTGAATTGATAGGACATTTAATTTTTGCAAGGATGAATTGGTAGGAGTTGGAAGGAGATAATAAATGGACATGAGATAATCAAAAAGAAAAGTCGTAGAAGGCTTTTCATAGAATGAGTGAGCCTGGTAGCGCGATCCAAAAAATGTGTTAAAATTAGTCCAATTTGAATGAAGTAATTTATTTGAGCTTTGGGCCTACGTTCATTTTTTTTTTTTTTTTTTATGAACTGGGCCTACGTTCATACTATATCTTCCGCACAATCAAATCAACTCGCCCATAAATAATTAGCGGTGGTGGGGGCAATCTAGTATGCCTTGGGAATGATGCACTTCAACAGTATTGGGTTTTCGGATCCACATGGGTCGCCGAGGATTGGCAGTGGTGATGGTAATGTCGAATGCGTTAGATTTCTCTTTTGGGAATTAATTAAATAAGTAAGAGGCTGTTTGGTTTTGTGTTTTTCATCGTTCATAACTCTGTTTCCATCACCTATAACTCAAAATAAGTAAAACCCATGAAAAAAATGTTTGTTTGGATTTGTTTCCTATTTTTGTTTCCATAACTCAGTTATCTGATTTTTGAGTTATGAGTTATAGAAACTGAACACACATTTTAGGTGTTTTCAATTCCAAAACTCAGTTTTCAATGGCATTTTGGTAATTAAACCAACATCATGGGACCCACGGTCAGACCTTTTGCTCTCTCCAACGCTGTTTCTGTTTTCATTTGGTTGCTTTTTTTTTTTTTTCCCCTTTTATCTTTCCACTAAATTGGAAAATCAAGGAATCAAAGAGGAAATTACAAGCACCAAACCCATACAAATTCACCTATATACCCACAGATTACATGCACCAAACCCATTCAAAGGAAACCCATATACCCACAGATCGACGCCGCTGCTTCTCGTCGGAGGTGGAGATCGGCGCTGTTTGAACTTTAAGAGGAAGATAGAACCGGTGTCTGGGTATTGAAAATGGAGAGTGATGGAAACAGATCGGCGCTGGGTCACGCCGCTGCTGGGTTGAGGCGCTGGGTTGCGCTGCTGGTTTGAGCCACTGGGTCGCGCCGTTGGGTTGAGCCGTTGGGTCATGTCGCCGCTGTCATGCGTCGCTGGGTTAAGCCGTTGGGTCACGTCGCTGGGTCACATCGCCGCTGGGTCACGCCCTTGGGTCATGCAGCCGCTGGGTCACTCTTCGTTCTTCCACTTCATTTTACTTCTGTTCCTATTTTTCTTAGAAACCCACTTCTTCAAATTTGAAGATTTTCTCTTTTACTTCTTTGGTTTTCTATACAAGACACAGTTCGGGTTTGTATTTGTGTTTTGGGAGAGGAGCAGGGGTGAAGGGGAAATGAGAAGGGAAGAAAATTGGTGGGGAATGATGGTTCAACGGTTAGTCTAACAGAAGGGCTCTGACCAAGTTACAGACATGGGTCCACAAAAAGTGAAAAAAATTTAGTGATGAGAAACATAAAACATGTGCCAAACGGTGGAGTTTAAGAAATATGGGTATTTTAAGTGATGAGTGATGAGTTATGAGTGATGAGTGATGAAAATTGAGTGAGGAGTGATGGGTGATGGAAAATAAAAAACTAAACAGCCCCTAAACATGCGGAAGGTTTTGGTTTGTGGAGCATAAAATGAAGTAGAGGGAGTGGGATAGAGGATTATGATTCTTTTTTTATTTTTTTTTATACAAGTTAAAATTCTTACTCTAGCCTAGTCTAAGTGTATATGTGTGTGAAGTTCCCTTTTGGAGACTTGAATTTTGGTCCTTACCCCCCCACTTCATAAGCATTTATACTTATAGAGTGACCATCGCACCAAGAGTGTGCAGTTGTAGAGGATTCTGATTCTAAATCTAAATATATTTAACTTTATATCTCACATTTTATCCATAGTTATAGTTACAAAAATTTTTAAAACTCTTTTACATTTAAATAGTTTTTTATTTTCAAGGAGAAAGAAATAATGGGATTAAGTAATAGTTTAGTGGTACTGATATACTTTGTGGTGGTGCTTTGTATATGTGATTTAAATTCTACCTCCTCTTCTCCCAGTATCTACTCGTTCAAAAATAAAGAATAAAAATACATATGATGTATCATTGACAATAACAAAAGTAAATTGCCCTTAAAATCAAAAACTCCACATCTCGTATTGTCCATAAGCTATCTAATATGCAATATATCCATCTAAGAAATTGGGCATGAGGGATGGTAAGACTAATAGCGTCGACACAAGATAAGATGAGGTAGAGATCTCCAAGTTGAGAGTCCATTTAATTGGGTTAGCCCTAGGAAAAACTGAATGAGATGAGGTAAGAAACTAAGAATGAGAAAGTTAATAGATGTCCTAAGGGATTGGTTTAAAAAATATTTAGATACTTTTTATGGAAAAAAATTGATTTATTGACAATTTTTTTATATTTCCCATTAAAGTAGTATTCAATTTTTTCTAAAATAGTGCATTAACTTAATGAATACAAATTCTTTGTCTCATGTTTTGTATTTCACTTTATACTCAATAATCAAAACTTGTTACACATTCTTTTTAATTTTTTTTTATAAAATATGTTTTTTATAAAATAATTAGAGTTTAAAATTGGGGAAAAAAGACATTACATTACATACCATAGTAAGTAGAACATAAATAAAATGGTACAAATAATGTGTATTCCTACAACAACTACTAGATTTACAATAAAATATTTACAATCTTACCATTGCTCATGTTGGGCAAAGTGGTACCTTTCTTTCCTATAGCAAAAATCTTATATATATTTAACATATACAACTTACCTGACACGTGGGTCTCACAGCTTCCCTAACTTGTTTTGAGGTAAGGTTTTGGTGTTAGGATTTTGGCACGTGTGTTTAAATAACAGTTTCAAGTTTAAAAGGTTTTTTTTGAAAATACGTGTGGGTGAAAAAGTGTGTTAAAATACATATAATATTATTTAAAATTGAAAATTGTTGTTTGAAATTATGTACCAAACACCAAATTAGCTAAAAAAAAAAAAACGATAAAGTGTTTTGCACGGTACACAAATCCATTTGCATTTTGGGTTTTTCAAATAATTGGAGGAAAAAAAATTGACAACCCAAGTTCAATTAATAATTGGAGTCCTCAGCCCAAATAAAAAGGGACCACAATAATTAGAGAGGTCAAAACAAAGAAAAAACTCAGGCGTTATTTGAAGTGTTGCTTTGGTTTGGAAGTACACAGAGAGAAATGTTGAACGGCGTCGTTTTCTCAAGAACAACTTACGCCATACATCATCATCATCAAAACCTCGGCCAGAGTCAATTCTCCTCGTCATCTCTCAAGGTAACCATTTCTACATCCTCTTCTCTATTCCTAAAATTTCTCATACTCGAAAACTACGTTAAAAAAAAAAAAAAAAAAAACTTTGAACATAACTAACCGGGCCAAAGGTCTTGTAGCTAAATTGACGCCTCCTCATGTACAAAGTGCTTGGGGGTCTAGGGGAGAAAGGGTTCAAGCTGCGGAGTTAGTAGCATGTTGTAATTATTTCTCAATAAAAAAAAAAAAAAAAAAAACTAAACGAGGTTTTCCTGTGGGTGCACGTGCGCCTCATTCCTCAGACTGCTCAGCTTCCAACAAAACATCACCGTTACGCCACGAGGATTAAAGCCACTCAATCCTCGGATGCTCATAGTCATGATGGGGGATGTACCTATTCACTTTTGTTTATTACTTTCTTTTTTATTTTTTTCAGTTTCTAGGACCACACCATTACTTAATGACATGTTAAAATTCACACTTGTAAAATAAATAAAATCAAACTTTGCACATTCACCTTTAATTTGTGCGCCTGTGTAAGTGAATTGTTGACAAGTTTAGAAAAAATATAAGTGCATTATAACTCATAATTGAGTATTCTAATACTATTCATCAATTTGTGTCATTTGGGAAATTTTCTAATAGCTACTGTTACATCAAATATAACTATAGCATAAAGTTCTAGAATAGTTTAGCATACCTAAAGATATACCTTGGTCTGAATCCATTAGAATGCGTATAAAATACTGAGCTGAGTTTGGAGTTTAAGCATAATTTCATTTTTTTTTTTTTTTTACATCTAGTCTAGATATATAAAGAGGCAATTAGCTATATTCAATTCCAAAATAAATTTACAAGACCTTAACTAAAATAAATTTCTTTATTTAGGTTAGTTTCTTAAATTTATCCTGTAGCTTGGGGTTAATGCTAGAAGTTGTGTTTTGTTATTAATGATATTAATGTCATTCTGTCGATGCAAAACTGATATTTACATTAGTCACATTGTAACTGTTTCATTTTTTCATTAATCTGCAAAAGATTTTGAAAACTTTTCTGCTCAATAATAACAGGGAAACATCCGGATTGCCTGATATTAGTTGGGAAAACCTTGGATTCAATCCTGTGACAACAGATTTTATGTATGTTATGAAGTTTTCAGGAAATGGCGAGTTTTTGTCTGGTGGTTTACAACGTTTTGGGAACATTGAATTGAACCCAGCATCCTGTGTTTTGAACTATGGCCAGGTTATTTACTCTAATGATTGCACCTTTTGCCTCTCTTTCACTTGGATTTATTGATCTTTGGATTTTGATGCAAACATATTTTCTTTATTAATATATGATAAAGGGCTGCCATTGGTGCTGTTTGAGATTCATATGATCAACTTCATATGCTCTTGCTGAGTTACTGTTGTTTTTTGATCTATAATTCGGCACAATTTTCTCCAAAGAATCAGCACTAGGGTTGCTTGGAGTCAGCACCAAGCAAGGTTAGAAAACCTAGGAATCAATACCAATCAATTCGAAAAGTTCCAATAGAAATTTTATTCATGAATCATAAACTTCTCCATTGGAGCATAGTAACAAACTTATATAGATTACTAGGACTAAACTCTGACCCTAATTGACTTGGGGTGTGTTGGGCCAAAGCCTAATTATTGAATTACGAAAACACTAATAACCTAATAAGAGCTAAAATAAAATCTAATGTATCAATGGTAAAATACAATTAAATAAAACTAAATCAGAATTATCTTTTCGCACCTTGATCAAACTATTTCTTTGAAATTTCAAATGATGGATATTCCCATATTATTCTTTCTCATGATACTTTTTACTTTATTGGGTATAGATGACAAGATAATTGTTTTATATATTCATATTCATATTAGTGAATTTTCATTGGGATAGAGTATGACTTCGGCTAGAATAGAATGACTGAAAAAAAATACATGTGGCCGATGCTGATTATTTTGTTGAGGATTTATAGTTGACTCCAAAAGTTTGAGACTAAGACTTGATTGTTATTGTTATAAGTGCATATTCATGGAGACTCTAGCCATTTTTCTTGCACTATATGGTAAACTTAAACTAATGGGTAGAGGGTGATCCATCAACTGCAATGCTTTGTAGCCTGATTCCTTGGCGAAAATGGGCTTTTGCTCATTTCACACAAAAAATCTAGCATTTTGCCCAATTTTCCAAACTAAATAAGGAAATACTCCTCTTTTGAAACTCGATTTTCTCAAAATCAAGTTTCAATGCAAAACTTGATTTGTAGAAAATCGAGTATGGGACGATCAAACTTAAAAAAAAAAATTGCATAGAACTCGAGTTCATGGAGCTTGAGTTCCATGCAAAATCGCAATTATAGGGCTTTAAAACGCTGCTATAGGGTTTTAAAACACCATTATAGTGGTGTTTTATTTCATCCATGATTTTTTTTATTTTTTTAAATTTGATCGCTCCATACCTATAGCTTTCAGTGAGCCCTATAGTGGCTTTTTAAAACCCTATAGTGGCATTTTTAATGGAACTCAAGTTTATCCATGCAAGTTTTTTTTTAAGTTTGATCGCCCCATACCTATAGCTGTGTTCAAGGAGCCCTATAGGGGTGTTTTAAACCCCTATAGCGGCATTTTTGCATTGAATTTGAGTTCCTTAAACTCGAGTTCTATGCAAGTTTTTATTTTTATTTTTATTTTTATTTTTTTTAAGCTGCATTTAGGGAGGCCTATAGCGGCGTTTTAAAGCCCTATAGCAGCATTTTTGCATGGAACTCGAGTTCCATGCAAAATTTTTATTTATTTATTTAAAGTTTGATCACCCCATACTTGATTTTCTACAAATTGAGTTTTATATTGAAACTCGATTTTGAGAAAATCGAGTTTTAAAAGAGAGGCATTTCCCTAATTAGTTTGGGAAAAGGGACAACATGCTAATTTTTTTGCACAAAATGGGCAAAAACCCATTTTCGCCCTGATTCCCTACTATATGAGTACCATTCGTCCTTAATAAATCAAACATTTAGATTTTTTTTGTAAGTTTTCAAGAATCATAAATCAGCCAAGCGATTATCATGATCTTAACCATTTCAACAATTTAGGTAAAATGTTTTAAGGATGGACATTTTCAAGTCTAATGTAAAATAGTTAGGCAAATTCATATACGAACACAATTGTTAATAGATTCTATAACAAAAAATGTGTATATATATATATATATATTATTTGAAAACTAAGGATATTATAGAAGAAGGTACTAGATTTTTTTTAGGCGAAAAACTCATTTTAGTCCCTACATTTTCACGTACTTTTCACTTTGGTCCATATCTTTTATTTTCACCGCTTTTAGTCATTCTTTTGAAAAACGCATTCCGTTTTAGTCCTTACTGTTACTCATTTAACAGAAATATCCTACGTGGCAAACGGTCCAACAATAAATATTGATGTGTCCATTAAAATAATATTAAAAAAATTATTTTTATTTTCAAAAATGCCACATCAGCAATTTAATTTAAAAAAAAAAGTCACATCAGATAAAAATAATATAAAAATTTCTAACCTAATTACTTAAAAAAAAAATGAAATTAGTTAAATTAATTTTTTTTCTTTTTTTTGGAAGTACATGATGAACTCAGCACTATGTGTTCTTCATTTTCTTTCCAAACTAAGCTTGCCCAGAAAATTAAAAATTTACTTTTCTTTTCTTGCATTTTCTTAGCAACCAAACCCATAAAATCACTCAGATTTACAAAATAAAAAGACACGCTCATAAAAATTTACAAAACACAAACATTCAACAAGATTTTCTTATGCTTTGAAACCAAACACAAAAAACACAAAACTCAAACCCAGATTTTTGGCCTCCATGCACACCATAAACCCAGAAATCAACATCGGAATACAACATTACCACAAACCCAAAAATCAACATACACCACAAACCCACAAACCCTGATTAACAAAACTCACAACCCACAAACCTACAAATCTAGATCAACAAAACTCACAACCTACAAACCCACCATCGGAATACATATCTCCACCACGATCTACACCACTGAGCTGAGAGATAGAGAGATGAAAGAGAGAGACTTACTGATCTGGGATAAAGAGACAATGATCTGTGAGTTAGAGGAGAGTTTGAGCCATTTAAGTCTGAGTTTGAGTGGAGATGAGATTGTGAGATTAGAGAGTTTGGGGTCATCTCGGCTTCACAACCACTAATCTGGGCTCCAATACCGAGTTGGTGACTAGGGTTTTGTACAATGGAGCCATACCTAATCGACGACTATGGTGAGTTACCGAATTGGCAGACCTTCGCGATGGGTTTTCTTTCTTTGATGGCAGCGAAGACCTCACAGAATCTTGAACGAGTTTGACGGCAGCGACCTCATCACTGAGATTTGAGGGAGTTTGGGTTAGATTGGAGTTTGGCAGTTGGCGGAGATGAGATTTTGAGAGAGTTTGGGTCTAAGAGAGATTTCGTTGAGGGTGAAGAGAGAAAGAGAGAATTAGAGATAGAGAGAGTTTAGGGATGAGATTAAAAGAAAAAGAAAAAGAATTAAGGTTAAAGAAAATTTGATTTGATATGAGATTTGGGAAGCTCCAGCTTATTTTTGTGTTTATATTTGTTTTTTAATTAGATTTTTTTAAAACTGTTTTTTTAATTAGATTTAAGTTTTGTTTTTTAATTTATTTTCTTTGTTGGTTTAAATTTTCTAACATGGATTTTTATAAAAAAAAATTAAAATGTTGTCGTGGCATATAAAAATGCCAAATAATATTTTTTAATAATATTTTAACTGCCACATCAGCACCACGTCAGCTAATAGGGTGTTCTATCTGCCACTTAGGACTTTGCTGTTAGGACACTGATGGTAGGGACAAAAAATAGATCGCTTTTTTGATTTTAGGGACTAAAAACGGTGAAAATAAAAGATAGGGACCAAAGTGGGAATCGCGTGAAAATGTAGGGACGAAAATGGGTTTTTCGCCTTTTTTTTAATGTAAGCATATAGACGATTCTTGAATAAATTGAGTCACACGAAAGATAACTTTCAAGTTTAGAATATATATATATGAAGGAAAGATTAAAAAAAAAAATACTATTCATTCACTTAACTTCTTAATGTCATTTATTATTTTCTTCCAAATCTAGAAAGAATTACAAAAGATGCAAAGAAATATTCAAAATGTAAACAATAAGGTAATAAGAATAAAGAAAAAGAAAGGGTAATGGGATGAGTGATAGACATGCATATGAATTTAGTTTGTTTAGCAAGCTGAAGAATACTTTGAACTCAAAAGTATAAAATTCTTCCCATAAAAAAAAGAATAACATTCTATAGAATTTTGAATTGTCCTTTCTTGTTAACATAAACAATAGAAATCAGTATTAGTAATTTCAAAAGTTAAATTTTGAGTAAATTCTAGCTTAAAATTTATCATTTATATGTAACACAAGAGATAAAATTTCATATGTGTTTAACCTATATAGAGATGTATATATAAATCTTATAAATGAATGAGAAAATTAAATGTTAGTATGGATATGCGGGAAACACAAAAGGAAAAGATAAATAGAAAAAGAAAAAGGAAATGTTACTATGAAGTATTTAAGTCTAAGTTGGCAAGCAAGCATTGCCTTGCCTGCTTGCCTACTTCTTTCTTTATTCTTTCTTTCTTTCTTTTGTTGTCTTTGATTCCTTTATTCTTTCTTTCTTTCTTTCTTTTGTTTTCTTTATTTTGGAGCAAGTATTTATTCTTTGGCATAGTGGCATGAAATCCTATATATAGTAGATGTTATATAGGGATTTCATATGAAGTTAGACTTAAAATAAAATTGAAATTGAGAATAATTTGGAAGCTTCCTTAAGTGTATTTTGAAGCTGAAATTGGATTCTTCTTGATGTAATTATTGATAGTTGCCTTTGTAAATTTGTTCACATGTATATGTGTTTTTCTATTGGTATTTATAAACAATAGACTACTTTTCTTACTTGAAATTTGTCATATATATAGATGTTAAATGTAATAAGATTTTATTGCACTTGACACTATATTTTTGTGAGATATATTACTTCTAGATGGTTTGGTTTATGTTACATTTAATGCAATTTGAATAAATGGTATATCACTCAATTATGTTTCATAAATCAATCTTTTCTTGAATCACATTTTTATTTAATATCTGTTATAGGTTAACCACACTCAAAATTTCAAAATAATTAGTTGCCATTTATTGTTATATTTATAAAGTGTTGGAGCATTTTAATATTAAATAATTAAAATGAATAAATATTATGTCATAAATGTAAAGATGTGGGAGTAAATATGGAAGATGAGGAGTTGTAAAAATGTTTAATCCCACATTGAAAAGGAGAGAGATTATTTTGTTCTTTTTAATTGTGGTGATTAATGGGTTAACATGAATTGTCTCAAATATTAGGCCAGGTACGTGCGCAAGGGGGAGGTGAAGGGTGGAGGTGTCAAAGATGGAAATAAATCAGCCCCTTGGATCCTCCTACTTGACAGCCCATTCAAAACAATTACTATATCCGTTGGTGAGTAAATAGCCTGAATTAATAATCCATTTTTATTATGGAAAATAAAGAGTCATTAACCCACTTAATGGACTATTCGTTTGGGCCTTTTCATTCTTCAGAAACTCCTTATCTAACCATTAATTGTGTAACTCCAGCCCATCAGAATAATATCTAACAATTAATCTTGTAACACCCACTACATCAGAAATAATGGACCTAATTAATCAGATTAATTGGGATAGTAATTTTGTGAGGCCCATTAAGCCTATAAATAGACCCATTCAGACACAATCCATGTTACTGTAACATACACTAAAAAAAAAAATTAGAGAGATTCTTGGCAAGGAAGGGTGTTCTTTCTGGTGGAGTTTTGAGCTTGAACACTTTGTGCAGAAGTTGTTCTAGCCATACAACACTTGTTGGGCTGTTGTATCCTAGGAGAGACAAGTCAGAGATGGTCTGCACCGGTTATAAAGTTTAGCCAACCAAGGGCTTGAATCTCCTTAAAGAGAGCGAGTGCCGTGCCTCAGTCCAAATAGTGTTGTGTAATCTCTTTCTTCAAATTAATAAAAATTCATAAGTATTATTCAGTTTCTCTTTGTGTATTTTCCATTATCATTGTATTTGCACCATCATAAAGTTTTCCATTTATTGTGTGTGTGTGTATATATATAATCACTCTTCATAGATAACTGAGTTTTTAATGTCTAATCACCTTGATATTAAGAAAGAATAATAGATCTCCTTAATATTTAATAAGCATGAAAGTTGGAAGAAAGAAATTTAGTCCAATAATGGGATTACAAACTATTGTTATGGAAAAATGGTATTGAGGGATATAACTTCTATAGAAGATAATTATCCAAAAAAGAAAAAAGAAATAAATAAAACTTTGGTAAAAGTTACCCAAAAGTCAAACCTGAACATATCTCTATCAAATATATATTTTATCTCATATTAATAGTAAGATAGTTTACATTCATTCTCAAACATTACCAAATCTTTGTTTTTTTTTCCCCTCTTATTTATCACATATGGGTAAGAGCGAATTTCAACCTAAATAAATAAAAATTAAGGGAGTGATAGACTCAACATTAAAAAAATATTTTTATTAATAACAAAATTTCCCTATTACATTTCTCATTGTAAAAATGGATTAACAATGAACCAAGCTCACTCAAGTTTATGTGAAACTCTAAAAGACTTTGCTCTCTCATTTTGAATCCCCAAACTATAGTTACTAGTGAACTTCTTTTAGAGGTTTTGTTGGATTAGCTTCGTTGTTTTGACTTTTGAGTTGCATTGGTTAAATTGGGGTAAGGAAAAACTTGCCTAAAGACTTAATCATATCAATATAAAGGCAAACTTAGTTGCACTCTTTATTTATATATTAAATAAAAGCAAACTTAGATATGTGTTAGATGATTTTAAATAAGTGATAATGATTGACATAAACAAAAGAAAAAAAAAAGTAAAAAACAAATTATATTTTTCTAATCACAAGAATGGAGGATCAATTAAAAACATATTTAGATTTTTGGTTGCGCAGGTATTCTTACTATATATTCATAATTATTTAGGTGCATTCCCTTTCACTAAAAAGATTACGTTCATTATTAATGAAAAAAAAAAAACTTTAAAAAAAAAATTCCATTTCATAGTACAATAGAAGATTTTACACCTTCCACAGTTTTACATTAAAAAATTGAAAATACCTGCAAGTCACACCCAAGCAAGCCCTTTAAAGCTAAAACATTCACATCTAATATTTTACTTTTTACAATTCTAAAATTCAACTCTAAAACCCACCAATTCTCCCTCACTCTCTCTTTTTCTCTATTTTTTATTTTTAATTTCTCTCTCTAAACAAATTTGATGTTGTCCATAATTGTCACTGTTACTTTGCATGTGATAGAAAGAAGAAGATGGAGTAGCAACAACAACAACTTTTACATTTTTCCCATTCAAAGCATCCCTTGGTCTTCGATTCAGACTACAGATATAGAGAAGTTTGTTGTGGGTGCGAAGAATCAGTTAATGGTCCTAGCTACAGTTGTAAAGAACGCGGTTGGTACACCGTTCATCATAAATCATGTGCGGAAGTACCCCTTGGGTTGCACCATCCCTTGCACCCAATCCATCCTCGTATTCTCTTTTCCCCACTAAGATATTCACGAGATGAAAGACAATTTTACAAATGCCAACCCTGCAATGAATCTCGCAACCAATACACTTATCAATATTCCCGCTGTGACTTCAACCTTCACTTCGCATGCACTTCTTTACCGGCCACCACCATGGAACCTGAATTCCATGACCACCCATTGACCCCCCTTTTGAAGTCGTTCACATTCACTTGCAACCTTTGCGGCAAAGAAGGAAAAGGTATGCCTTACTTGTGTCATCTATGCAGTTTTTGGGTTCATGGAAGATGTGCTTCTTTCCCACGCAGAGTGAAAGTTGTGCGTCGCAAGCAACTCCTCCACCTCACCCATTCTTCTATTCAATTCCATCAACCCAACCCCCGATTTTGCCAACTCTGTGTTCAAGAAATGGACACACACTATGAGCTTTACTATTGCTCTAAATGTGATTTTGTTTCCCATCTTGATTGTGCTTTATTCAAGAAAAATAGGGAGGATATAGATTTGCAAAAATTTGAAGATGTGGATGAAGTTCCAAAACTCAATGAATTAGTTGACTCAGTAACTTACAAAGTCAACAAATTCAATATGGGGGAGGACGAAACTCAAATAGCTATAGAAATCAAACACTTCAGTCATGAGCATGACTTAAAGCTTATTGATGAGGTTTTAAATAACCAAAAATGTGATGGTTGCGTAAGAGACATTCTCCCTCCGTTTTATAGTTGTGTAAAGTGTAGTTTTTTTCTTCATGAATCTTGTGTTAAATTACCCAAAAAAAAGAAACATTTACTTAAATAACACCTACTCACCCTCCTCCCAAAGGCACCTTGTACGAGTAAGTTGTTTTGGTGTAATGCTTATGGCCAAGATTGCAATGGCTTCACCTACAATTGTATGATATGTGACTTTGATCTTGATGTTGAATGTAGTTTGAAATCGGAAATCGTTACCCATGAAGGTCATAAGCATCAACTTATCCTCTCCAACACAGCACATAGGCAAAAATGCAATTGTTGTGATAACGAAAAAAACCAACTATTTCGTTGTACAACTTGTGAATTTGTATTAGACTTTCAGTGTGCAACATTACCACATTCCACAAGATATGGACAACATGAACATTGCTTCACTCTCTATTATACTGCTGAAGATGACTCTGGTGAATATTACTGTGATATTTGTGAAGAAAAACGAGACCCAGAGCATTGGTTTTACTATTGTGTAGATTGTAGTTATCCTACTCATCCCAAATGTATTTTTGGGAAATACTCAAATTGTAAGTTTGGAGGTTCTTACACATTTGACTGCCACCCACACTCCCTTACTTTCATTGAAGAAACTAAAAACCGCCCTCAATGTAACAAATGTAATGGTTATTGTGAAGAGTTGATCTATCAATGTGCTCAGTGTAATTTCTACATCCACTGGTATTGTTTATAAAAAGGAAAAATGTGATGTTAATTTTTTTTTTATACTAGATGTAGTCCACGTAAGTTTTGGTGCGTGGAATTCATCAAATGAAAATGCGGTAATTCATTTCAATGCTCTTTCTTGGCATCATGGTTCAAATACAATGTAAATACGTTGTACCAACTCATGCTTGTTTGTGTGTGGTTGTACCCTGCCTTGTCCAATAATGTTAGAAACAATAAACTTGTTGATAATAGAAATTTTCAGTTTTCAATGTTTTATGGTAGTACATTGTTTAGCAACAAAAGTTGGATTTCAGTGTGGAACATAAAGTTCAGAGTTGATGAACAAATTCTGGCACTAAAAGGAAAACTTCTGGTATCTCTTATCAGCTGTGTATGACTACTTTTCCCTCTATTTTCTGTTTCTATGCAATTCTGATTGCATTCATTTTTTCTTGAGCTCACATTATTGTCTATGTCTTCTTCTTCAGCATTAGGTGAGCATCTGTTATTTTGAAGAGGGAAATGAGCAATTAGAGTCAAAACATGAATGCAAAGATTCAATAGCATTTTAAATTTTTATAGATTTACATGTTTATCAACATCTTTTATGTCATTAGATTTAGTCACTGATATTATTATTATTACTGTTATTTCTATGAAAGCTCAATTATGCATGATTTAATTATCATTGATGGTGAGATTCTTTTCTTTTGTGTTTTCTCAGCATAAATTTTATACATTGTCTTAGTAAAAATATTGGTCAAGTATTTTAATATGAAGGCACAACATGTACTTTGTAAATGTTGATGTTAAGAACATGGTGATTTGGAAGCAATAATTGTTAATAACATGGTTGGTTGAGTTATATAGTTTAACTTAATGTACTCCAAGTCCAAGGTAATCTTTAAAACCTTTTTGGGTAAAGAGACTACACATCTTGTCTAATAAATTTAGGGCTTAGTTTAGAAAATGTTGGTCAGGCCTTTTCTAGTTTGAAGGATCTCATTGTTATAGAATACTTCTAGTATCGATTCACTTAGTATCAAAGATGAAGTTCTTGAGCTTATTAGTATCGATTCACTTAGTATTAGGTAAATGTTTCAAATTGAATGAAGTGGGTGTATATATTTTTCTGATTATTAAGCACTTTCCAAAGTGATACTATAGTTGTTTGACACATATGGTACTTGAAATTCAGAAGAGCTTTGATTTTTCCTATGTTATTCAAGGTCTACAATTGAGGTGAGTTGAAGTGCTCTCATGTTAGGTTATTTTGTAATGATCAAGCACACATGCTATAAGATGCTACACTTATTTATATTGGGACCCTATCTTCCTCTATTTTGTTTTCTTTCAATTACTTGTATTTAATTGAACTTTTTCATGTAATGGTTTTTGGTGCCGTGTCATCTTGAAGGTCACTACTATGGACATTAGTAGATACAGCCTTATTATTAGCCATTGCAATTCTAATTTTTGGACTGAGTGTTAGTTTGATATGAATTTGAGGCACAAGTAAAATATATACATAATAAATTCCTTCTTTAGGTGCGGACAACTCATCCCTATTCTCGTCACCAAGCACATGTACTGTACTATTCATCCTCCTTGCAAAAAACCTAGACATCGATGAACCAGGGAAGGAAAGTCACATTTTCATATGCCATTGACAAGCCAAGTAATTTCATATCTTCTTTAGCTTTTCCATTCTGAGTCATAGCCACAGCCTCATCACGATTGTGATTTGTACCCAACGTACTATCCTCTAATAACTTGGCTGGTTGTAATTAAATGTACTCTAAGGTAATTTTTAAAACCTTGATGGGTGACGACTCTTCTTGTTTAATATGTTCAAGGCTTAGTTTAGAAAAGGTTAGCCAACCCTATCTTGCTATGAAAATAGTCATTGTTACAAAGTAATTCTAAATATTCAGGGGCAAAAACATTTCTGTGACTTGTGTAGTTGTGTTCAAAACTATGCTTTTGTTTCTTTTACCTGAAGTAATTTTTTAAGCATTCTAGCACTATTCAATTGTTTTATTAGTATTGTTTCTACGTGATGCTATATGGATATTCCTGTTCTAATCATCTAACTTTGTCCTTTTTTTCCCTACCCAATTCATGTGTTCATATTTATTTCAATCTCCTAATGACTGTAATTACCATAGCCAACAGTATTCTCCACCATGAGGAAGAGTACTTATATCTGTTGAGGTGCTCTATGAGTCTATATGTCTCTTCTTGTTATTAAATGGCTTATATTCATTTTTTTAAAGTCTGTTATTGACAATTATAATTTTTAAATGACATGAGTCCTATTCATTTTACTGGATACCACTTTCCAGTTACTATTTTCTCCCCTCACATTTAATGCTAGGTGAAGACCTCTTCTTTAACACAAACGCTTTTGGTGGGTGCCCATTATTTTGGAGGGAAATGGTGCATTTACATGCAAAACTTGAATGCATAGATTCAACAGTATTTCAAGTTATTACATAATTACATGTTTATCAACATATTTTATATCATTATTTTAGTTATGATTATTATTACTGCTGCTGTTATTTCCACAAAAATGCTTGATTATGCATGATTAACAAGTGCCCTTAGTTTTATCATAGATGGTGACGTTCTTTTCTTATCTTTACTCAACATAAATTTAATACATCATCTCTGTAAGAATATTGGTCTAGTATCTTAACTGAAGGTACACCATTTACTTTGTAAATGTTGATGTTAAGAACATGGTGATTTGGGAGCAGTTATTGTTTATAACTTGGCTGGTTGAGTAATCTAGTATAATTGAATGTACTCCTAGCTAATCTTTTAAAACCTTGTTGGGCATAGAGACTACTTCAAATCTTGTTTAATAAGTTCAAGGCTTAGTTTGCAAAAGGTTAGTTAGACATTTCCTGCTTTGAAGAATGTTAGTTACATAAGACTTCTAAAATTTTGGGCCTCTAATTATCATACTTCTGAAGTTTTTGTAGAAATAAAATCCATTATTTATGCTCTTGTTGATCATACTTGTAGAAATTTTTGTTTAATAATAGAGGTTGGCAAGTGTCATCTATATAGCATACACTCATGGTTATGTTACAACTGTCGGGCTACTTTTGGGGTAGAAAAAGAAAATGGAAGTTGTATTTTTCAATTAGCCAAGGTTAGCGATGATTTAATTGACAGCGTTTTGGCAACCTTGGTGGGGAACAAAGTTGTTCTTGATCCTTTTTTTAGGCTGCAAAACTAGGCAATAATAAATATTGTTGATTCTGGGCAAGAGTACACATTCTTTTTTCTTACAACTTTTAAGAGTTGGAATGTAATTCATTGACATGAAATATGGTTTGTAAGATTTTATGGTAATTGAAATAATTTTCATACCAAATCTTTAAGAAATTGTAAGATTTTCCTTTCGTTGGATTTCTTATAAATTTAACTTGACTACGTCTTTGCCTTTTCGTGCCAACCTTGTGTATTATGGTTTTACTATTGTGTACATTGTAGTTATCCTGCTCATCCCAAATGTATTTATGGGGAAAACCCAAATTGTAAGAACTACATATAATGGCCAACTGTTTGGAGGTACTTACACATTTGTCTGTTGTCCATACCATTTTTCTTTCATTGAGAAACTAAAGACCACCCTTAAATGTAATAGTTTGTGTGATATATAGAGATATCAATGTTCTTAGTATAAATTCTTCATGCACAGATAATGTTTATAGGAAGGAAAAATGTGAGTGAAATTCTTCAAATAACAATGCAATATTTCCTTTTCATGTTCTTACCTTGTCTTTTTTCTCATTTCTAATTATAATTGTTGGAATTATACTTAAAAAGTAATAATTCAAGAGAAACACATGTAATACATCTATCAATTAACAATTATATCATGTGCATGTATAATAAAATTCAATAATAAAATGTGAGAAATATACATACTAGATTATGTTATTCAAGAACCTCACAAGCAATTAGGATGCTCTCCCCAACTGGTTAAGATTAGCAAGAGCTTTATTTTCTCTTTTCACACCCCTTTGCAAGTATGGCCTTGACAATATTTACAATATTCAGGGACATGACCAGCCATAAAATCCTTCCTATCGTAATAATACTTCATGTAATAGATATGTTACATTTGTTAATAAACAACTTTATTAATTAGATTTATTAATGAAGAAGTTCATTAATGTGTTATTACTTTTGTAACTCCATGCTAATATATGGATTCATCTATCGTTGATATCCAGAACTACTATGATGACAACACCTTTAATATGAGTTCAAGTTACTGTTAATGACACGATAGATTTATTAAAGCCAACACTCAACATGCATGAATCTTATGATGGAAGGACTTCCGAGATTATTATGTACTAACCATCGAAAGACTAGCTCTTATTGTCTTCCATAGTCTAAGCAATTTTAACTTGTACCTCCTTTCCATCATGGTCCAATAATGTACCTATCATAATAGGCTACATCATGAAGGATATGGTCAAGTCAAGGACTACAATGAATGCATTTATAATCTTAGTCTACTAAACCAAGTAGACCTATTTCAAGATATCAATATCTTACATCATATAAGTATTGCATAATTTCACAAGAGACTAAATATTTATTTGTTAATAATAAAGGCATCATATATATTATGTTGGGCCACATTATTCTAACCATAATTACAAAAACTTTCAAAACTCTTTTATGTTTAAACAATTTCTTATTTTCAAGGAGAAAGAAATAATGGGATTAAGTACTAGTTTAGTGGTAGTGATATGCTTTGTGGTGGTGCTTTATATATGTGATTTAAATTTTACCTCCTCTTCTCCCACTATCTATCCATTCAAAAATAAAGAGTAAAAATACATATGATGTGTCATTGACAATAACGAAAGTAAATTGCCCTTAAAATCAAGAACTCTACATCATGTATCGTCCATAAGCTATCTAATATGCAATGTATCCATCCAAGAAATTGGGCATGAGGGATGGTAAGACTAATAGCATTGACACAAGATGAGATGATGTAGAGATCTCCAAGTTGAGAGTCTGTTTAACTTGGTTAGCCCTAGGAAAAATTGTATGAGATGTGGTAAGAAACTAAGAATGGGAAAGTTAATAGATATCCTAAGGGTGTTGGTTTAGAAAATATTTAGAAACTTTTTATGGAAAAAAAAAAATTAATATTTTGACAAATTTTTTATATTTCCCGTTGAAGTGGTATTAAATTTTTCTAAAATAGTCCATTAACTCAACAAATACAAATTCTTTGTCCCACATTTTGTATCTCACTTTATACTCATCAATCAAAACTTGTTACATATTCTTTTATTTTTTTATAAAATATTTTGAGTTTGAAATTGAAAAAAAAAGGCATTACATTCCATTCCACAATTGGTAGAGCATAAATGAAATACAATAAAATGGGACAAATAATGTGTATTCCTACAACAACTAGTAGATTTCAATAAAATATTTACAATCTCACTGTTACTCATGTTGGGCAAAGTGGTATGTACTTTGCTATAGCAAAAATCTTATATATGTTTAGCAATTAGCACATACAACTTACTTGACATGTCTTTCTCAAAAAAAAAAAAAAAACTTACTTGACATGTGATAAGATTTATGATTTAGTTTTAAATTTGAACTAATAATAATTAATTATTTATAATTTATTATAAAAATATTGTGGATATAATATTTTTTTTTGCATTTCGGGTTTTTCAAATAATTGGAGGAGAAAAATTGACAACAAGTTCAATTAATAATCAAGTTTCTGAAAAAAAAAAAAAGTACAATAATTGGAGTACTCAGCCCAAATAAAAAGGGTCTACAATAATTAGAGAGGTCAAAACAAAGAAAAAACTCAGGCGTTATTTGAAGTTGCCTTGCTCTGGAAATTGGAAGTACAGAGAGAAATGTTGAGCGGCGTCGTTTTCTCAAGAACAACTTACGCCATTCAGCAGCATCATCATCATCATCATCATCAAAACCTCGGCCAGAGTCAATTCTCCTCGTCATCTTTCAAGGCAACTATTTCTACATCCTCTTCTCTATTCCTAAAATTTCTCATACTCAAAAACTATGTCAAAAAAAAAAAAAAAAAAAAAATACTTTGAACATAACTAAGCGGGGTTTTCCTGTGCGTGCACGTGCGCCTCATTCCTCAGACTGCTCAGCTCCCGACAAAACATCGCCGTTACGCCACGAGGATTAAAGCCACTCAATCCTCGGATGCTCATATTCATGATGGGTGATGTACCTTTTCACTTTTGTTTATTACTTTTTATTTTTATTTTATTTTTTTTCAGTTTCTAGGACCACACCATTACCTAAAGACATGTTAAAATTCACACTTGTAAAATAAATAAAATCAAACTATACACGTTCACCTTTAATTTGTGCGCCTGTGCAAGTGAATTATTGACAGGTTTAGAAAAAATATGAGTGCATTATAACTCATAATTGAATATTCTAATACTATTCCTCAATTTGTGTCATTTTGGAAATTTTCTAATAGCCACTGTTATATAGAATATAATTCTGGCATAAAGTTCTAGAATAGTTTAGCATACCTAAAGATATATACCTTGGTCTGAATCCATTAGAATGCGTATAAAATGCTGAGCTGAGTCTGGAATTTAAGCATAATTTCATTCTTTTTTAAAATTTTTTTTACATCTAGTCTAGATATATAAAGAGACAATTAGCTATATTCAATTCCAAAATAAATTTACAAGGCCTTAACTAAAATAAATTTCTTTATTTAGTTTAGTTTCTTAATTTTGTCCTGCAGCTTGGGGTTAATGCTAGAAGTTGTGTTTTGTTATTAATGATAATATTGTCATTCTGTTGATGCAAAACTGATATTTACATTAGTCACATTGTAATTGTTTTGTTTTTTCATTAATCTGCAAAAGATTTTGAAAAATTTTCTGCTCAATAATAACAGGGAAACGTCCGGATTGCCTGATATTAGTTGGGAAAACCTTGGATTCAATCCGGTGACAACAGATTTTATGTATGTTATGAAGTTTTCAGGAAATGGCGAGTTTTTGTCTGGTGGTTTACAACGTTTCGGGAACATTGAATTGAACCCAGCATCTTGTGTTTTGAACTATGGCCAGGTTATTTACTCTAATGATTGCACCTTTTGCCTCTCTTTCACTTGGATTTATTGATCTTTGGATTTTGATGCAAAGATATTTTCATTTTTAATTTATGATAACGGGCTACCATTGGTGCCGTCTGAGATTCATATGATCAACTTCATGTGCTCTTGCTGAGTTACTGTTGTTTTTTGATCTATAATTCAGCACAATTTTCTCCAAAGAAACTTGGTGAAAAAAAAAAAAAAATATATAAAATAAATCTAAGAATCAGCACTAGGGTTGCTTGGAGTCAGCACCAAGCAAGGTTAGAAAACCTAGGAATCAATACCAATAGATTTGAAAAGTTCCAATAGAAATTTTATTCATGAATCATAAACTTTTCCATTGGAGCACAGTAACAAACTTATATAGACTACTAGGACTAAACTCTAACTCGAATTGACTTGGGATGTGTTGGGCCAAAGCCTAATTATTGAATTATGAAAACACTAATAACCTAATAAGATCTAAAATAAAATCCAATGTATCAATGGGAAAATACAATTAAATAAAACTAAATCAAAATTATCTTTCTCACGATACTTTTTACTTTATTGGGAATAGATGACAAGATTTTTATTACTTGAAGATTATGAAATTTGTTTGATGTGAAATGAAAGATAATTGTTTTACATATTCATATTCATATTAGTGAATTTTCACTGGGATAGAGTATGACTTTGGGTAGAATAGAATGGCTGAAAAAAATACATGTGGCCGATGCTGATTATTTTGTTGAGGATTTATAGTCGACCCCAAAATTTTGGGACTAAGACTTGATTGTTATTGTTATATGTGCATATTCATAAAAACTGGCCATTTTTCTTGCACTATATGGTAAACTTAAACGAATGGGTAGAGGGTGATCCATCAACCGCAATGCTTTGTAGCCTGATTCCCTACTATATAAGGTCCATTCGTCCTTAATAAATCAAACTTTTAGATTTTGTTTGTAAGTTTTCAAGAATCATAAATCAGCCAAGCGATTATCATGATCTTAACCATTTCAAGGATTGTATGTATTTCAGACAGTATGTAATAGGGAGCAACAATTATAGAGCATAAGGTTCTGCTGTTTTCTGTCCAGAATCATCATCTCTGATATAATTGGATGCTTCCTCTGAGATGTGCAATTTATTTTCTTGTTGCTTTCATAAGTATGTACCATAAACTTTTCGGTTTGTGATTTATGATTGCCCAAGTATTGCATTATGTTCTGTTTCACTTTACAATGTGTGCTTTTAGCTATTGTCTTTATGTTTCTAGGGAATAATTGAAGGTCTGAAAGCACACAAGAAACATGACAATTCTATTTTACTATTTCGTCCTGAGGAAAATGGCTTGCGGATGAAAATTGGAGCAGATCGGATGTGCATGCCTGCACCAACTATTGAACAGTTTGTGGAAGCTGTAAAAGTTACTGTTTTGGCAAATAGACGATGGGTAATGTCACACTATGTTAATTCTTAACAAGATTTGTTTCTTTGGCTACATATTAGGAAAATTTTTACTTGCAGTATGTGTTGTATTGGTCCAGTAATAGGACTTAATGCCTTGCTGCAGGTGCCCCCTCCACATAAAGGATTTTTGCACATTCGACCACTACTTATGGGCACTGGACCTGTTCTCAGTCTTACACCAGCTCCTGAATTCACATTTTTGATTTTTGTTACTCCAGTTGGAAATTATTTTGAGGTATGTGTTATTTGTTTTGGTTGCATACCTTCAAAACAATTGAATGGCAGGCATTATTGTGGAAAGTCCAGGTAATGGTACTAGCATATTTGAGGTTGAATATTAAATGGAAGAAACATGCAAGTGCCACAATCTGGGATTCAACCATGAAGAATCTACTCTATTAAATGAATATAAAACGTACTTATACAGATAAATATAAGAGAAAACCTTATGCAATCTCTGTCCAATGATTCACTTAACTTTCAATAGGCAAATAATGGGGTGTTTATGTGTGTGTGAGAAAAACTTCACAATGTTACCCCCTCGTGTTTCTTTACAACACCGCAATATTATGACTTCATCAAATATATATATATATATATATATATATTTTATAGGATATTTTCCATCCCTGATTTTTACACCCTTTTCATTTTATTTGTGATTTGATGCCATTAGCATATTTTGACTTCCTGTGATGGTGACAGGGGGGTTTGAAACAAATTAATTTGGTGGTTAAAGAAGAAATTCATCGTGCAGTCCCTGGTGGAGTTGGAAGTGTAAAAGCTATAGGAAATTATGCCATGGTAAGCCAGTTTTTATGTGGCACTTGGTGTCTGATTATTTAAATCCTGTCTTTCATTCCAGTTTGCAGTTTGACTGTTTTGCAAATCAATAATGCCTTCTCCTGCCCAGTGTGAAAAACTGATATCAAATACTAAAAAGTTTCTTGTCACTCATTGGTCAGATAATGTGATCCTTCCCACTGTGTGTTTTGCCTAGGGTGGTCATATGGTCTACATTAGGAAAAATTCAATTTGCTTCTTTTTCCATGGATGAAGAGGTTTGATTCAAAAACCAATTGGGTTCAGGTTATTTAATTTTATCATAGACAAGCCCATTGATTAAGGAGTTCCTTTCCTTAGAACTTGTTATCCAAAAGAAAGAAGAAGAGGAAGGAGAATGTTTTTCCTTCTTAGGATATTCTAATTTGCCAAGGCCAAAATAGCTCTTTTCTGCAGGTTTTGAAGTCATTGATTGAAGCTAAAGCGGATAGTTTTTCTGAAGTTCTGTACCTTGATTCTGTTTACAACAAATATCTGGAAGAGGTTTCTACTGCTAACATTTTTGTTGTGAAGGTATGGTTCAAAATTTTCCTGGTTTGTTGGCATATAAAGAGTAATAAGGATTTAGAATTGTCAGTTTCTTGACAATCTCATAAAAGTATTTCTGGCAATATCCTGACATTATATTCTCCAAATCAAACTAACTGAATATCAAGTGCACCAAGGAAGCTTCAACTGCCAAAGTTAATAGGATATGCACAATGACATTGTGAATTCTGGCCAGAAAGATTTTTGTGTTTTATGGTTTGACAAATTTGTTGTAGTTGTACCAATTTGAAAATACATTTTGGTTGATTGAAGGCCTTTAAAAAAAAAAGGGAAAGAATTATGTGTTATGACCAATTTCCATGTTTCTTGTTTTATCTTTTTCCTTTGGTACATATGATATTTTAGCCTGTTAGGAAATTGATTTGCATACTTGAAGCAGTGCTTCATTGCTTCTATGTGGTGCTATGCTACTTAATGTGGCCTATCAAATTTGTTATAACCAATGAAGGAAAAAATTGAATTGAACAATTTTTACAGGGCTTAATGTACATCATGTCAGAAATTAACAATATATTGTTATTCCGTTCTAAAGGTGTTCAGTTAAACTGCTTTAACAACAAATTATCTGAGTAGGAAAAATATATTCCCCCGTCCCTAAATAATAGTCTACATTTCTATTTTGAGACATCCGAAAATTATTCTCTAAGCTTTTTGTGCTCATTTTCCCTTAGTAGACTACACAGTAGTGCTAATTACAAGTTAAATACTAATAATTTATATATTAGTACGGTCTAGGAAAAAATGGGAAGGTGAAAAAGTGAGTATGGATTTAATGCACTCATCATAAATATTGTGCTCTAATAAGATTTATTATTAGGACAGAGGGAGTACAAAAAAGTAGCACAGTGCCAAGTATGTTGTTACCTGCTTCTTATCCATCTTCTGTTATAAGGGTCTTTGATGCATGTAATCTCACATTTGGTATCAACCAAAGAAGATTTGCCAGCATAAGAGGTTCTGTTTTTTTTTTTTGGCCTGATGTTTCTAACATAAATTAATGTTAACATTAAAACCTTTGTATGTTTCAGCCATAAATCTTCCAATTGGCCATAACTTTCACTTCAAAATTTTTTTTCCTTTTTTATCATTATTTCTTGTGCTGCGTTGTTATTGATATCTGTTGGAGCAGGAACAAGGTTGATTGTTCGATACTAAAAATGTATCTTCATATTGAAACATTGATCCTAATTTCTGTTCATTTCTTTTAATTATAATGTGTTTCAGTGATGATGATATTACAGGATAGAATAATCTCTACTCCAGTTTTAGGAGGGACAATTTTGCCTGGCGTTACTCGAAAAAGTATTATTGAAATTGCTCGCATCCAAGGGTTCCAGGTTTGTATTATAGGTGACGATTAATGATGAGTAGGTGATTATTGGATTTTTCATACCTCTCTAATCTGCTTATTATCTCACTTGTTTGTGAAGAATTTGGTGAGTAGTTATTAAAGTGAATATGGGGAATCTTTTGCTTTGGTCCTACCTTAATATTTTTGTTTTAGTGAGTGGTTATTAGTATAAAATGGTTCATCTGGAGTAATTTAAGTCTCATGATGCAAAAATGAGCTGTTGTTTGACACACCTAGTAAACTGGCATCCAACATTGTTGCTCTCACATGAATAAGTAATAACCCTTTCCCCCAGGACATTGACATCTTGTGAAATTGTTACCTCTTGTCAAGGCTGGGCAGTGGAGGGTTTAATAGTCTTTCTGATGTGAACCTCAATTGACACGCTTTGAGACCCAACAAATAATATTGGAATGCACGCTTCTTTGATCTTCTTGGATCTTGATCTAGTAATAGGCCCAACTGGAACATGCAATGGATCCTTCAATAGTGCTTGTTGATTCTCATCACTTTCTGTATGAATTCATGTGGTCTATCTGGAAGGCTTGTTGCTGAGTGCTTTCAAGGACTCCAAATCCTTTCTCATATAGCTAACAATATAATCATGAAAATCTTAGTGAAAACTCTAGTAAATTGTTGTTGCCTCATGGTGGACACCTTAGTCTGAATGATCTCTCCATGCCTAATAATCTGATACCTGATATCTCAAACAACAGCTAAAGAAAGTCCAATTTTTTCAATTTTACAAGGACAATTGACTAGAACTGTAATATTATCTTGTTTCAGTTTATCATCTTGGATTTATTGTACACAGGTACTGTATCTCTTTGCCACACATAATCTTCCATCAATAATGAAGTTACCTTTTCATTATTTAAGAAATATTTAGCTTAATAGGGTGCATCAGATTGGGTGATTACAAGCATGTTCTATGTTCTCTTGCCAGTTTCTTAACTTATGGGCCATCCTTCCAACGACGTCTGTAAGTATCAAACTGGTGTCTGAACACTGAAGTGTGAGCTTATCATAAGTATTTTGTACAATTTGGAGACCATATATCTCTCTGTCAAAGTTTGGAAGTATTGAAGAGAGAAATATGGAGACCATATTGCACAGAAGATCCATCCATGAATTATGTAATTCTACAAGCAGACTTAAACACCTAGTAGCTTGTCCCCACTCATATTATTAAGTTCCAAAAAGATCTACTTGTTGCTTCTTTACTAATTGGTAGCACTGACTTTCCTAAATTTCCTTGTTTTACTGTTTGTTGTATCTGCACCCCTTTAATGCTTCTTGAATTTTTTAAAATAGATCTGGTTGGTTACTCAGGTCCTTATATTACATGAACAGGTTGAAGAGCGGCTTGTGTCAGTTGAGGAATTGCTTGATGCTGATGAAGTCTTTTATACTGGAAATGCCATTTGTTTGTTGCCTGTCGGCAGCATAACTTACATGGGTAGAAGGTAGGCTTTGCTGTGGTATACCTCGTTATGAAATCTAATTTCCTTTAGGCAAAGCTTAGGTATAATTACTTATGTGCTACACATTCTCGTATTAAATTCAATCATATGGTTGCACTGTCCAATAAGCCACATGGTTGAATTTAACTGTTGTTAAGAGATGATAACAACATTTGTGCCACATGGTTGAATTTAAAGGGGAAACTTAAGATACAACACTTGACGAGTTGTACCTAAGTATTGTCCAATTCTTTTCATGCGCTTGTCCCTAAATATCATAGGTTTTGTCTATGGTTGCAAATCTTCTTTGCTATAATCTCTAATTATTGTTATTGTTCTGGTGGGTGGGGGTCTTCTGCAGGGTGTTGTATGGAGAAACTAGTGTGGTCTCTCAGCAACTTTGTTCGGCCCTTTCAAATTTACAGATGGGTCTTATGGAAGACCAAATGGGCTGGACTGTAGTCTTGGAGTAGAAAGGAAGAACCTTGTCAAATTTAACTTTTCAATTTCAGGAATAAATTTCTTAATACAGAAATTTCAATTTTCTAAAACAGCACTTATTTTAAGGTATAATTGTCCTTTTGGCTATTGCACCACACAATTACCATTGTGTTGTGAGAGGTAAAATGTATCAAGGCAAAACAAGTATTAAGGTTAAAAATCTAAAAGGTTAAAAAAGTTCTTGATCCTAGGATTGATATTCAAAGTGAAATTTTCAAGTTCCAATCTTAACCCTTAAAAGTAGTATTGCATGGTGCAATAGCCTGAATCTCAATCCATCTGAAATCTTCTCTCTATGAGGTATGTTACTTGCACAATCATGGAGTGTGGAAATAGTAGCTACTACGGCATAATGCATATAGAAGATTAGATTCAAACTCAATTATGTAAGAGCATTCGCAAGGGGCCCGCAAAATGCCAAATGTAAGGTAAATTTGGCATTCAGACCCAAAACGTGCTCCGCATCTGGAAGTGGGAAAGTGTTAAAATCTAAATTTTTTTAGCATAGTGCTACAGTACTAATCCTAAATGCACTTTACCAAAACGTTATATTATATTTTATTCCTTTTTTCTCTCTTATCACACGTTCTCTCATCTCTCTGTTTCTCACTCATTTTCCTCTCTTTCTCCCTTCTCTACAATCAATGGAGCTTCACAATGATCATCAACCTATGGGTAAGCACCAACGGAGCTCTATGGATTTAGTTGTGGGTGGTGATGGGTTTACTAATCGGTTTTGGCAGTGGGTTTGGGGCTGAGTTTCGGTGGTGGATTGTGGTGGCATCGGTGTAGTGGTTTGGTGGTGGCCTGGCATGGCGTGGGCGTTGATCAACGTGAAGGATCATGATGGGTTTTTCACGGGGATCGATGTGGTGTGGAGGATCGTGACCACTAGCGTGGAGGGTCTCTCATGGTGCGATGCTCATGGGCCAGGTGGAGGTTGATCTCGCTGTGGTTGTGGTGGTGAGTACTATGGTGTTGAATCTTGTGGTGGTGCTGAGTTTTGTATTGGTGGGTATTTGTTTTGTTTGTGGGTGAAGATCGAGTGGGTTTGTGGTGGGTTAGTGGTGTAGATCATGGCAGATCGGTGGTGGGTTTTGGCTGATCGGTGTGGGTTATTTTGGCGTGGGTTTCTTTAGAGGCGTGGTTCAGGTGGTGGGTTTTGTTTGGTGTGGGTTGTGGTGTGGAGATTTGTTGTTTGGTGTGGTGGAAATTAGTGCGGAGCTGTGGTGGTTATGGCGTTGTGATTGGCTCTGATGGCTTCGTTAATGGGTCTCTCTCTCTCTCTCTCTGGGTTTGCTGGTATATGTGGGGTGTTTTGGTTTGGTTTGATGGGTTTTTTGTTTTTTTTTTTTTTAACATGGTTTTGCTTTTGGTTTGATGGTCTAGTGGTTGTGCTGGGATACATGAGGGTGGTAGTGTACACACTGTGTTGCTATTTGGAGGTTGTTTGGTGGTGAGAGAAATAGTAAAAAAAGAATATTTCAATAAAGGAGCAAAAAATATAGAGTTTAGGAATGCTGAGAGTATTGTAAAATTGTATGGTATAAATCATAAAGTAGATTTTGAAATGATAAAATAGAATATTTTAAAGATTCCAGTTGTGAATGCTAACCAATAACCAACGTGTTACACTTTTTAATGTTTTATAGAGAGAAAGGAACACTGTTTGATGGCTTATTATAAGGTAGGACAGAGTCCCAACTTAAATTATTTGCGTAACTAAGCAATTATGGCCAGTGTATTGTACCAATCCCATGACCCCATAAGGAAAATGTTCATAGACTTTAGACTACTTAATTAAGAATGCTGAGGTTGTGAAATTTGGCCTAAATTATGAACAAGGATGGGAGTTTTGTATTTATGCCAGAATGATACCCTACTTGTTTAAATACCTGAAAAGTGATGAACCAAAAACAGTAACCTGAGAAGATGCCCACTGAATGATTTGTGGCTTACAGTTATAGAGATAGGACAAGTCCCAAACTATAGATGACTGTATAATTCTATAAATCATTTTCTAGACTTTTATTTCAATCAATTTGGATTGCATCATTTTCGTGGAGGTGTATCATCAATCAATTCTTTTACTTCTGGCATCTAAATTTATTTGCGACTGTCAACGTTAATATGAATAGGACCCAAAATTAACTTGGCAGGGACCAATGGTCCCGTTCCTTCGTTCCTTCACGAACGGAATATTCTCTATCCAGAAATTCAAATCTTGTGGCAGAGCTTATATAAATATAAAATATATATATATATATATATATATATACACATACATATATATATATATATATATAGATATATATATAAATAATTTGATTTTCTATATTATTCGATGCTCTCTTGGACAAGCTTTTCAGGAGAATGACTTGATTCTATCAACAATCTAAAGTTCTTGAGCATTTGTATATCTGCTATTGCAATTTTATTAGATTAATTCTAACATTGCTTGAAAGCCTCACTCAAATTACTGATATGATTCTATCAAGCAACGATTTTACTAGGTTAATTTCAGTATCACTCGAGAACCTCACACAAATTACTTATTTGGATTTAGGTGAAAACAAGTTTACTGGGTTAATTTTAGTGTTGCATGTAAACCTCACACAAATTACTTATTTAAATCTAGGTGAAAACAAGTTTACTTGGTTAATTTTAACATCACTTAAGAATCTTACAAGTTACAAACTACTTTGAATTTGTCATATAATAGTTTCAGCAGTGAGATTCTATTACCACTTTTAAATTTTAAGTGTTTTTGCTATACGTACGAACTAATGAGTTTTAATATTTTAACAAGTTTGTTGCCATTGCCACAGTTAAACTTGTCGATTCTCTCAATTTTATACCTTTAGAACAATCAACTTGTTGGTCCGGACTTAATCATGTAATTGGTTTAAATTTACTATAGACCTTTTTCTTTCGACAAGAATATTGGGACCTATTAATCAACACTCCTCGGTACCATTATTTTTCCTCACTGTTGCATCAAATTGGACTACTTTGACTCTTTGAAATTAGTCCGTTGCTTGTGTGTACAAGTTTGTGTTGCTTGATATACCATGTTGTTGAATTTTCCTCCAATTCTTCTAAATACGTTCTCATCTTGCATTAGATTTGTTGCTTTGTATTTCTCATGTGCTGCATATATTCTTTTGCATTTGATTTGTTACCTCAAACAAAAAATGGAGCATTAATAACCTTTGACTAACGAAGCCCTTAAATTGAATACGGTACCTAGTAGCCAAGTATTAATTAATAGTAGTCGCACTAACGAGTGTGAAGTTGTGATGTCCTCCACCTTGTATCAACCTACCAATGGCACCTCAGCTTTAACCTTATCTGATCCAAAAAGTTTTGGATGTGCATTGCCAGCTCCTTCCTATCCTATTAAAACTAAAAAACAAATTTAAACCCCACAGCTTAGTTTCTTTCCCTATGAATTATTAAAGCATGGATGTTGTTCCGTGTTTAATACTGCCTCCATATTTTTTTTGGCACTTTCTCAAATCTTAACCCATCCCTTTTCTCTTTCATTCCATCTATCTTCTGTGTCCCTATTAATATATTTTCACTTCTAGTTCCTTCCTATACTACTCTGCACAAGAAACCTCAAGTACTGAATCAGAGACCACTGCTCTTGAAGAGAAACAATGATTCAAAGAATAAGCGCTGGCTTTGGCAACCTGGTTCAATCGTTTCGAGCTGCTTCTTCTTCCTCTAAGGTTATTTCACATATCATCAATCTTTGACATCTTATTATTTGGTTTTAGCAAGTCTTTTTCATGATTAATCTTTACCAAGTTGTTGCTTAATTTGTGTTTCACAAAACTTCTCACTTTCACTCCTCTTTCTCTTTTGGTGTTCATTACTTGTCGAGAAAATATTTCATGCATAGTACATATATCTTCATCTCACAGTGCGTAGATTTCACATTGTCGTAACTAGTAATATCGGCACTTGTGAGAAGAATAATGCCGTAACAAAATTATTGTCAATGGTCTTATTATAAATTTGGTAGAAATTATTGTGTATTCTCGGAGTACTATTAATGTGTACTCTTTCCTCTCACATGAATGGTAGGTCTCACTAATTAAATTCATAGTGGGATCTACCATTTATGTGAAAGGAGAGAGTACGTATTTATAATATTTTGGGAGTATTTAATAATTTTCCTTAATTTGGTAGGTTCAGTGTGCTGACTTGGCAGCACGTGGCATACATAACTCATTGGTGCTTTATTATTTTTTTGTGTGCCACATGTAACGTAAACGGAACATTTTTGAGTATTTACTAGATTAGTCATTGAACTCAAGCCGCTTGATTCAGAAAAGAAATATATGTAAAAGACAAACCATAACGTAAGATAACGATGCCCTCCATTGAGAATTATGCAAAATCTCACACGTTTCGTTAGTGAGATTTTTAAAAGAAGGATCATGTTAACGGGTATTTTGAGGATAATTGTTGATAAACCAAATAAGAAAACTTATAAAAACAGTTCCTAAACCAATGTTTTTAGGGTATTTGTTAACATTTTCCTTAAAAGAAATAGAATTTGTTCGCGTAAAGATAAAGTTTTCCACCAAACTAATTTGAAAAAATCTCCCTCAACCTACTATGTTGAGATTTTTAAGATTATCAATGTATATTGTTTAAACAAGTCACAAAAATTTATTAAAAAAATTATATAACTAAAAGTAGGTACACTTGGGTGGTCCATCCATGCTTCTGTAGAAAAGAATCTCTTTAATATCATCCATTAATTCTGTAGAAAAGCAAAATCTTTCTTCTTCTTCTTTTATTTTTGAATAACTAAAAGGGGTAATCTCAGCCCATAACTTTATAGGATATATATCGGATAATATCAAACACACACCAATTATTTTTTAGATAGTAATCTTAACTAAATATTTAAACTAACTGTTAAGGGTCCTGTGATTCAACTAATTGTTATCTTTTTCTCCTTTTAACGAAAACATTTAAGATTCAAAGTGGCTTTAATTGTTGTGCCTACCATTATAAAAAAAAAAATATCTAGATTCTTTGCTCGTTTTACCTATCGAATCAATAATATATATATATATATATATATATATATATATATAGACTAACTTGTCGAATTGTCAATTTTGGGATAAACCAGTGGTTTCCTTTTTCACGTTTTCAAACGTACAAATGGATGGAAAATATTTTTATATTCTATATACTAATATATCTTTTTTGGCTGAATTATATACTAATATATCAGACATGTGCATTATGCACCCCTTATACTATATGTAGAGCTTAGTACTGCCATTGATCAATTTGACTCTCTGACTCGTGAGAGGGAAAGGATTTAAGATAGATTGAGTGGAAACAAAATTATTAATATGTGTGTGTGTTTTTCTCCAAAAAAAAAAAAAAAAAACTTTACAGTTCATCACTTTCTCAAAAAAAAAAAAAAAAAAAAAAAACTTTACAGTTCATCATTTGTTACAAAACATGTATTAAATAAGTTAGTAATTATCTGTTAACAATTAAGATTAAGTATGTATGATACATTTACAATAAATATACTAATACTTTGAACTTTGAAGAGCTGAAAATATTAAGGAATACACATACATACATAAAGATGAACCAAGTAACCAACCACCCTCAGGCTTCACCAAAAAGAAAAAAGAAAAAAGAGAGATATGGTGGTCCATTTTGTGGTAGATTACTCTAGAAATCCTACTAAATAAATGATGTAATAAATGATTTAACTGTTTTTTGATAGTTTCTCGACCCAATCTATACTGACTCTAATCCTATTTCAAGCTTTGTCTAGATTATCAAATTATATACTGATCCAAAAACTGACTGTGTTAGGTGATAGGTAACGCTAAGTCTCTCCCTCCAATTTTGGTATACAATTAAAAAGAGCAAACACGTTTCACACCCTTGCAACTACATTATTGTTTCTGGTCCATATTTTTTTCCCCTCATAACTTCATAAGTCATAATGCTTCTTGTTCATCTCATTATTCATTTATAACTAGCTGCTTGGTTCTTAGATCCCCTCCATTTCTGTATTACCATATCTGGAAACTCTCAATTTTATTGCTGGGGTTACCATGATTTCAAGGAGTGTATGCTTTCGCAATTTGCTTCAATCTCTTCGAGCTACTTCTTCCTCATCCAAGGTGTATTTTTTTTTTTTTTTTAAGCCTTGACTTCTTATAATTTATTCGCTATATATTGTTATTGTTATTGATATAATTTCTTTGTTTTTGTTAGGCAGATATTGTTAACAAGTTTTTAAAAAAAAAAAAAAATTATAAACATTTGCAGAGGGTTTTTTTTGGGTGAAAGAGCCTTATGAAATTATTTTCTTTGTACTTTCTTTCATTCTTTCTGGGTTCTTTGAACATATATAAACTATCAAAGACGGACCTAGGATTTCAAGATAAGGGGGCCATAGATAAGCGAAAAAATTTAAATTCAAATACACATCCATATAGTATTAAGAAACTTTCAACCAAAGACAAATATATAAAAATCATTATTTCTTAATATATTAAGATACAATCATTTACCAACAAAAACATAAAACACAATATACTATTATTTCTTAATACACAGAACACTATTGTTTTTTTACATTTTTTTAAAGATATATATGAGTTGGGTTGATAATTCATGATTTAGGAGAGGGCCCAAATCTAAATTTTTTATTTTTTTACTGAAAATTAAACTACTAATTTTTTTTTTGAGCTCGGGGGGCCGGACCCCACCTTGGTCCATCCCTGTAAGCTATCCTATCGTTCAATTTTCGTGTTTTGATGATTAATTAATTATCTTCTTTAGTACCTCTAGTATTTTCTATTTTGAGGACCATATTGATTTCCTCCCCAGAATAAATAGTTTGTCTTTGTAAAGAATAAAGATACATAATTGTTTGAGATTAAAACAACCAAGTTAAATGACCATGATCATTGGACGTATCATACTCCCAATGATACCGGTCAAAAGTGCCTAAAAAAAATTATATGTTATTCTCTCTTTGCTCAATTCAAAGAACGGTCCAAACGTTTATCGAAAAAGAAAAAAAAAGAAAGAAAGAAAGAGAGAGAATGGTCCAAAACGTGTTCATAGGGGCCCAGATTGGGATGGGTTCGACTTACAAGAATGGGCTGGGTGCAGATGAATGTGGTTTGTTTTTTTTTTGATGGGATGTGTGGTTTGGTTATTGATTGGGTTGCGTGTAGGTTTGTGTTGTTTCATACTCCTATGTGACACCATTTATAAGATGACGTGGGGTATTCATTAAGAAAAATGCTAATATAATTTTTTTAAAGAAATAAACATACACAAAGTAGAGGAAATGAGTTTTTAACACAAAAACAAATACTTATTAACAATTAATTTAATTGGTGTCACATTGATAACATAATAAAAAATTTTCTTTTGTTACTATTTTTTTATTTAAAATTTGGCACGTCAATTTGAAATCTCCTCTCACCTAAAAGTGAGTCTTATTTAGAGATTCTATTCACGAAACTCACCTTTACAAAGGAGAGAAGATGATACTGTTGTACAATACAGTATAATTTTTTAAGAAAGTCTATCCCACCTTTTTTTTTTTTTTTTTTTTTTTTTTTTTGTGCTTTTTGAAAAAATATAAATAAACAAATAAGTGAAAAATTAAAAGTGAAAAGCTAATCCAATCAAATTTGAATTCAAATTTCAAAGTTTAAAGCTAAAGCAGGGATAGAAATGTGAAAGAACATACATAAGGAGAATTGACGTGTTAATGTTCACATTTTGTAGATTGGATGTTACTATGGATTTTCATCTCAGGCTTCATCTTCTCTGCAACAAATGTGCGAACCATCTATTTATCGGTAATTGCATTATACTGAATTAGTCCCTTGTGTTACAACATTATGCAAATGCTTTAGAAGGTACATTTATCCTCATTCAAATACACATACAAATACTGAAACACAGAGTCTTGTGATTTCAGGTTTATTTGAGATCCGTTTATTTTGCTGAAATTGAAATTTTTTTACTAGAAGTACTATAAATAAAAGTAAATGTTAGTTGAAATAAAACAGTAGGACTTATGCATAGTACCAAAAAGTGCAGTGGGACTTATATGAATAATAGCAAAAATAAGCTGAATTGTAAAATAAGATGGCAAAAGATAAGCTAGCCAAACAGACACTTCATCTATAATTTTCTACTAGGTGAAAAAAGAAAATGGAACTCTTGCTAATGTTTTTGACCTGGTTTTTGCTTTTCTTATTGAGAATTGGCAATTTCAGAGATGATGACTACGCTGATTTAGACTGGGATAATCTTGGATTTAGTATAATGCCAACTGATTACATGTACCTTATGAAATGTTCGAAAGGAGAGGATTTTGAACAAGGTCGGCTTAATCGTTATGGAAACATTGAGTTGGGTCCCGCTGCTGGAGTTCTGAATTATGGGCAGGTAAGCTGAAAGTGATCTCTTTGTTACAATATTCAAATCTTTGCATGCTAGCTACAATACTTTGGATGGAAGTCTATTATCTAATACAAATTCTGAGTAACTTGAAGTTGAATCACTTGGTTCTAATTGTCCAAGTAGGATGCCTTGTACTTACGAGTCTTAATGGGTATCCAGTGTCATGCCTTTTTAAATTTTAAATGATATAGCACTCTATATACTATTAGATCGAGAAAATAAACTTTGTTTCCAACCTAATATGGTGACATGACCACTTTGAAGTAACGAAAGTGACCATGCTTGAGTTTCAAGTCTCGATTATATTATCACTAAAACATTGGTCCAACCCATTGGTGAAGTTTCACATATGGAAAATTTGAAAATGTTTGGGTCACCTTAATCATGCCTTAAATGCATGAAGTAGTCACTGTTTTTGAAGGAAGACATGTCCAATGAATTGAAATGGACTTTTTCTTAAAGCTGGATAACAAATAAGAGGTGGAAAGAAGTTGAAAAATGAAAAAAACAAGTAAATTAAAAAACTGCGGCCTGTTTTACCCTTACATTGTG
Organism: Castanopsis chinensis; assembly: GCA_032878915.1. Lineage (NCBI taxonomy): Eukaryota > Viridiplantae > Streptophyta > Magnoliopsida > Fagales > Fagaceae > Castanopsis > Castanopsis chinensis. The sequence continues at coordinate 2,028,387 of JAVQMG010000127.1, forward strand.
AAGCCCATGACTATGAGGAACTTATAATCATGTCAAAAATCTGAACAGGCAGTGTATGAAGGTACAAAAGTACATAGGAAAGAAGATGGGCGGCTTCTTCTCTTCCGTCCAGAGCAGAATGCAATTCGCATGAAATTTGGAGCAGAGAGAATGTGCATGCCATCACCCTCCATTGATCAATTTGTAGATGCTGTGAAGCAGACTGTCCTCGCCAATAAGCGTTGGGTAATCCTCTTCTATCTTGAAGAAAATGCTGAACCATTAACTCTTTATGAGTTAATTATTTCTTTAAATTTATGCATCTTTTGATTATAATGTATGTGGATAATTATGATGATCAGGTTCCTCCTCCAGGAAAAGGGTCTCTGTACATTAGGCCTCTGCTCATGGGAAGTGGTCAAATATTGGGTTTGGGTGCAGCACCTGAATACACTTTCCTAGTATATGTTTCTCCTGTTGGCAACTACTTCAAGGTGAGGGCATTTTTTGCTTTCCAATTGAAGCTTAACTTTTGCTTCCAACTAAAATCTTCTAGACTGTCTAGAATACTAAAAATGGGACAATGATTTTTATTCCATTGGATCCTACCAAGTGTAGAATGATTTGTCATTTATGTTATCTTACTTTATAATCAGGAGGGTTTTGCACCCTTGAACTTGTATGTTGAGAAAGATTTTGATCGTGCCTCTCGTGGTGGAACTGGAGGAATCAAATCAATCACCAACTATGCCCCAGTAAGGAATTTATTCTCTCATGTAACTTAAGTTTTTGCTGCTTTAAGCATTATTGTGTAATACATCATTGTGTTTGAAATTGTAGGGTTTGAAAGCATTGACTAAAGCAAAGAACAGAGGATTTTCTGATGTCTTATATCTGGACTCAGTGAACAGGAAAAATATTGAGGAGGTCTCCTCTTGTAACGTTTTTATTGTGAAGGTATTTTTCTTTTATAGAATATTTTAAGTTCAATCTAATATGTTAGCAAGTTTTTGTCTTGATGGAATATAAGGAAAGTGAAACTATTCTGTGATGACCACAGAAAGTAACCAAAGGATGCCAAACATTCTGTATTGTATAAACCTCATTGGATAAGCCTTGAAAGATATTACAATATGAGGTATAATTTCCAAGGATCGCTGATTACTGAGAAACAAATTGATTTGTGAAATTATCTTTAGTATATAGGGATGAATGAAAACAGTAGGCAAGTAATGATGCTTGAGATTGGATAAGAAAGGCTATTAGTAATATAACTAACCATATTGACGCAAATAAGATGTAAATGACAACTTATCACTTAGGCATCATAAGTTGAACCATTCAGCTTCCTCCATTAGGTTTAAGCAACCTGTAAATTACCCAAATTTTTTTTAAGCAACCTGTATTTTATACTTGTTTCACATTTACTCCATTGAAATTTTTTACAGTCCTAATTATATTATCTCCCTTTGTATTCTTATAATGGTACACTCTAAACCTCATCAATGCATTTTCCAATTTTCTAGGGCAATGCTATTTCAACTCCTGCAATAAATGGGACCATTCTTCCAGGAGTCACCCGCAGAAGCATCATTGAGATTGCTCGTGATCATGGTTACCAGGTGATATTCATGTACCACTAAATGACAGCTTGAACCTGATTTTCTTAATTAAGCTTTGAAGTAATCCAACTGAGAAGGGCTTCATTAAAAAATTCAGGCCACTCCTCCTTTTGTACATGTAAGACTTATGCATGACTAGGAACTTGCTGTTTCTGTTTTTGATGTTTCTCTTTGTTTCTAAGATGTGAACTCTTTACTCTGTAGAGTCTTTGTCATGGAATTCTTTCTATTTTCTTCTAAAAATAGTTAATTACTACTTGTGTCAAATGCTTAAACTGTTAGGAAATGGTTAGTTTAATTATTTAATCATTATTCTAATATCGTCCATAATTTGATGTCAGGTTGAGGAACGTGTTATTCCTATTGATGAATTGATCGATGCCGATGAAGTTTTCTGCACAGGAACTGCTGTTGGTGTTGCTTCTGTAGGTAGCATTTCATATGAAGGAAAAAGGTAGTTAACAGTATATGGCTTATTTGTTTATTTGCTGAAATACGGTTGTAGTTTAGTTATAACTAGAAAAATTGAAGTTCTGAAAAACTTTTAATAAAGAAATAAGCTAAAAAGTTAAAAGAAAAAACTATTCGCAAACACATCATAGTGTGATAGAATAAGAAAGAGCCTTTCGAAAACAAATGAGTACCTTCAGGGTGCATCCCTCTGATTATTGATCATAATTGTTGCAGAATTTATATTAATACTGCCAATATCTAACTTATGTAACTTACTTATATGCAGGATTAAATTTAAAACGGGTGCTCAGACTGTGTCCCAGGAACTATACTTGACCCTTGTAGGAATAAAAACAGGTTTGATTGAGGATAAGATGGGCTGGATAGTAGAGATGGAATAGTGACCATACCAAAATATTGTCAAAATTGTTGCTCTTTGGAACAGAATTTGTAAAAGTAAACCAATTTCATAATTCACGATCTATATATCCAAAATTGAATGTATTTGGTGTGTAGCATTGATTTGTTCCATTACAAATTAAGGACCAAAAAATATTTTGGCAACAAATCTCCCCGTCATATGTGCTCCTCTTCACATGGACCTTAACTCCTCTTAGCACGTGAGCCTTTGCAAATCCATCAAATCTCTCACCCACGTGTAAGTCTCTTTCACATCAACCTTAGCAAATACAAGTATTCGCAAATCCTAGAGTGTCATGCATGCAAGATTTGCAGCAAATGCAGCAATCTCCAAATGTCCATTCAAGCAAAAGTTGTACCTCCAATACCATTTTGTTAGGAGTACTCATGAACCCAAAAGTCTAAGCTAATAAGGTTGAGTCCAACTTACAATTAGACAAAGATATTTATACTCATCATTTAATAATACCTATAGAAGAGACATGTCCCTTGAAATTTTCTAAATCTGATACTTTTGGTATTGGATTTTACACCATCTTCTTTGATGATACAAAGTGAAAAACACATTTAGACCCCTGCCAAGGCTAAACTACCAATTTTAATCACTTAATTCACATATTAACTAGATAGTTAATTAATCAATTTTAAATCACATTATTATTAAGGATAAATAGAAAAAGCACACCAACCATATATAGACACATGCACATAGTGACAAGCATATATTGTTAGAGTGAAAACCCAAATGGTAAAAACATTTATGGTGTAAAACCTAAATCCAACTCAACAAGTCTACTATTGAAGGCTGTTGCTGTATATACAATATTCACGTGACTTCCCATGCGTATAGTTAGGCTTAGTACCCAAGCTCTCCTCTTCTGCTAGCAATTGCAGATAACGTATTGTGCCTTCAATGTTACTTGTTGCCACATATTAACCAACTGAAAGCAAAACCAATATCTCGATCACTTTAAGGCTTCTTGAAGGTTTGGTATCATCTCTTTTGATTTCAAACTCCAACACTAGTATTGTGATCTATGTGTTTGGAAGTATAAACCTCTCTAAGGTGTATCAATGAGAGAGAAAGGAAGAACTAGAAGGCTTTCTCTAGGGTTTTATTAGTTAAGTGTGGTCGTCTTCCTCTCTAAATCATTAAAGTTGCATTGTAGTTTAAAATTAAAATTGTTGTAGGTTTCTAGTAAGGCTGTAAATGAACCAAGCCGATCATGAATAATTTGGGCTCGACTCGATAGAAAGCTTGTTCATGTTTGTTTGTTTATAAATAAGCCAAACTTGAGCCATAGTTTTAGGCTTGTTTAATAAACAAGCCAAGCCCAAGCAAAAAAATTTGTTCACGAACAAGCTTGTGAGCTATTAGGATTGACAAACAACAATTCAAGCATAGATTCATTTATAAGTTTATATGTGTTAGCTAAATATGCTCATTACACATATTTTAATAATGATATGGCCAAAATGATTATGAAATCACTACCTATATTACCTTAATTTTTTCCTTCCCTTTAAACTGATCAAGATCCACTTTAGATTATAGTTACATTTAAAAATAAATAAATAATTAAATAGGCCACATATGATCCTTCCCTATCAATTATCTAAAGCAAAGTTATGAAACATGTTAGTATTTTCTTATTCATAATGGTTACAAATATGTATTTTTCTAATCCTTCACAATCTAACATGAATGTAAAAATTGTATTTTGAACAACTGCTGAAGTTGTAGACAAGGAATGATAAATTAATGAATTTAATTATGACTAATCATAAGTAAGATTAGATACATGATAAATTGACTATACTATTTTCTTTTTTCTTAATTTTAGAGATTTAAGCATTTAATAACGTAATTTTTTTAGATCTTAAACTCAAAAACTTGACCTGGGCTCGAGTTTGAGCTTGATATTAAGTTTGAGCTCGGCTTGACTAATTAATCAAGCCAAGCCAAGCTCAAGCTTAAGCTCAAGCTCAAGCTTTTTGGCTTTCCCATGAGTTCAAGCTCAAACACTATATTTAGGCTTGTCACAAGCTCAAGCAAAGTTCAAGCTTTTGATTTTTCCTGTTGAGCTAAGCTTGAACATGCACTACTCGACAGAGCTCGACTTTTTTATAGCCCTAGTTTCTAGGGTTGGTTGGTTACAGAAAAGTGGTGAAAGCTTGGGTAAATGATTTTCCATTATAGGTTAGCTAGACTAAAAGTTGCAAAAATGTCTATTGAAACTGTCAATTCGGTCGATTGATCAAGCAAATTTGCTCCACTGAAAACTACATACCAACACCTTCAACAATAACCTTTTTAGTTTTCAACCTTGATTACGTACACCACACAATTACAATTTTACATATTTAAATAATTAAATAAATTTATCATGGATTTAGCCATCACTAAAAATCCTAATATATAATCTAAAAAAACAAAAGCCTCAGACAGGCTCAGTTAAATTGCATGTAGATGTTATAATTTTGAAGTTTCAACATGCTTCCTCCCAACCCTCATCTTCTCTTGATGAGTCAATTGCGTGGTCTATTACTCTTAGACTCAAGTGAACTTATATCAAATTTTATTTTAAATAGAGATAATGCATGCGTCATTACTTGTTGACCAATATATTTTTTGGGAAAGGAGACTCCATTTTTTAGTTTATATATATTTTATTTTATAGATCCAATAATATACAAAATATTATTTGATTCAAAATTTTAAATGGTATAAGATTGAATATACCTTTTGATTTGTAATAGTTAATCTGAATCATGAATTGATTCATTTTAAATTTAATTTGAACCATAGTTTTCATTTTCCCTTCTCTTCGAGTCAAATTCACTTGTAAGAAGAAAAAAAATAGCAATAAAAAAAACCAATATATATAGAAGACATATATGGAACAATCCACTTTATTAATTCTCTTTTGGGTAACTTTATACTTTCATAAAGTTACAAGTGGACCTAGTTTTAGACACGAGTAGAACAACCAATGATAGTCAATCCTTAGTTCCAACCAAAATTGTGAGGTTAGGTATGGGGACTAATCATGATTGGTCACATGTATTTTTTAGCCATGTATAATAACTAAAACTAACTATATAAATAAAAACGTTTCTTAATATTAATTAGTCTTCCTGCAATTGGTTCTGATCTCTCCTTTTGAGCCAGTAAGTGGGCTGAGATTTCCCATTTTTATCATTGCACTCCCAAAATCAGAGAAGAACATTGCTGAGTTCTGGCTATAAGTGTTCACTTGGGAATCTGTGGAGCCACCATTGAAGAGCTGTTGATCTGAGTGCATAACGCCCTTTTTGACCAGTAAATCCTTGAAATAAGTGTTATCAAAAACTCCAGCAGTTTGGTCAAGAGGAGATAAATTAGAATCTCCACCTGTATTGGGGCAGTTTTTCTTTAATGATGCTGCAAAGTTTGAATCTATGTTAGTCTCATTATAGATACGAGTCCGAATTATATTGCATTTTACTTGACCTATGGTGTGCCCTCCTACAAAGAAAAAACACAAAAGAGAAGTTAAAAAAAAGAGTACATTTGTTATAATTTGGTGAAAATTCATACACCCAAAAATGCAATTGTTATGAGAAAGGTGGGATAAAAAGTTACGTTTTATGTTTTAACTAAGGGACAACGTTAAAAACACAACAATATTACTTTTACATGGACGAATTGACTAACTATTGGCAACATTTTTATTATGAATCAATTATAACAGATCATATTAACAATTGTGAAAATATTGTGTGTTTAAATTTGTTGTTACCTGAGAGAGTCACCATTTCTAGAGCAGTAAAACCCTTGTTGCTGAATGCAGATATGAGAGCACTAAGATCTGAGAAGGGGGAAGGGAGGTTATTTTGGGCATCATTAAAATTGGCTGTGGTTGCATCTCTTCTGCCTAATGGAACGGTCCATGTAGTGCCACCCAACTGAAGTAATCATACACAACAAAAGAAAAGATAACAATAAGAAAGGTAAATAATTAAGGGGAAAAAATATATATATCATAGACCAATTAATCAGTATGGCCTAGTCATTAACAATGTTAAAAATTTCTTTACTCACAATTTTTACTACGAAGAATTACAATTTTTTTTTTCTTTTTTTGAATGTAAAGCTGCTTGCCAATCTTTTTATTTATTTTTATTCTTTAACATTTTTTATTTTATTTTATTAACCCGATAAATTTTAATTTATGGTGTCCATTCCATTATAAATATCTTTTTACCCTCTAAGTTTTTTCAGATTTTATTTTAGTCCTCTAACATTGCTTTCGTTTATTAAGTTTTTTAAGGCTTTTTTCAAAATTTTAAAATTTTTCAACAAATTTTTTAAATTAAAAAAATTTAATTAATGATTGAAAAATATTTTCCCGATTTTTTTTCAAAAAATTTTAACAAAAGTTGACGAAAATGCTTTAATTGAATAATTTTGAAACTTAAAGGACTGAAATGAACAAAAACAAAACTAAAAGACTAAAATAAAATATGAAGAAATTTAGAGGGTTAGTTTTGTATTTTATATATATATATATATATATATATAATATCCATATCTTTGCTAGGGTTACCTTAAGAGCAGAAATTGCACAGTCCAAACTAAAAGACAATAGAACAGAACTTATAATGGGGCAGTTATGACTAGTTTTGCTGGTGGGAGCTTAGAGTACGTAGAGTTGGCCATAAATTATTTTCGACCAACTCTACTTTACTTTTCCTCCCCCCTCTATCCAAACTAACCATTAAATAGGATAATTAAACTTACATTTCTGATAGCTATATCTTTGCTATGATATACTAGTTTTTACTAATGATAGTTTTTCTCATTTTTGAATGAAAATATATGATAGTAGTAAGAGATTTTGATGATAGCTTACCTTAACAACAGAATCACGAGCTGCAACAGCTAAAATATCAGCACAAGACACAACTCCTGGGCATTGCTTTTCAAGTTGAGATTTAATGGTGTCAATCACCTCATATCCTCTCAATGAGTTGTTATTGGGCCCTGCCGTCTTCTCTCCTGTGAAATTGGTGGTGTCATCCAACAACACAGATGCATCACAACCCTGTTTACAACATCATAATATTATTAACATATATATATATATATATATATGTATAGTACTAGTTTATAAAACATTGGAATGGATTAATGGAAAAATTACCAATGAATGAAATGGAATTCTATATGCGTGTTTAAAGATAAATATTTTCTTTTTAAAAATATTCAGTTATATATATATGGCAATTAGTAATTTATCATGGTGTCAAAAATAGGTGGTTCTAAGTTTGAACACAATCTTTACTCTACTTTTTATTTAAATTTAAAAATTACACATGTTAGGTTCCATTTAATAAGAAAAAAAAAAATCCCACATGTAAAAAAATGTATTGGAATTATGATTAAATTTACCTAGATCTAAATTAAGTTTTTGAAAGGACGGTAATTTATCAGTTTTATTCAAAATAAGTTTTTTTTTTTTTTTTTTGAGAAAGTTATTCAAAATAAGTTAGTGCCAAAACGTGATAGATAATTTAAATAGTTATAACTATGTCTAAAACATAGGTATGGCCGGGTTCTTATTATTATTTTTTTTTTCTTTTGAGTTGGATTCTCAAAAAAAAGAATAATTAGTGATTGATGGTATACCATAAGTGAAAATACTACCTTATATATGTGTATGTGTGTAGATTTAAATTAAAATGGAAAATAGTAAAATAATTACAAACTTTATTTAAAAAGTCATATAAATAATGTGACAACAAATGTGATTAATACAATTAGTTGACTTAGTAGTTCTTAATCCTAAGGCCTCATGATATTCATAAAGTTTTGAATTTAAAACTTTTAGCTAGTATTTTAGGACTACCCTCAAGGAATTTAACCTCATAATAACTTGAGGGGTGTATGAGATGAGGGAGGAAATTACATATAATTGAGGGAATAGTTAGGTGTTCGAATAGTTCTAGATATCTTCATTTCAAAAGAAAATATTTCTAAATTAAGAAAATTATAATGATAATAATAATAATAAAAAATGAAAAAATAAGGACAAATTATTATATGTAAGTTAAATACATATATTGTCTTTTGGAACACGTTGTGGGTTAAATTAAATGGTGAAATCTAAAAGATAGAAATTAAAAATAAAAATGATATAAGACTTGCATTGACAAAGCAATCATGGAAATGGAGGCGAAGTAACGAGGCCCCCATACGATTCTCTTTGGACACTGCATTGTCTACTGCACCTTGAATTATAGAGAGTGCCGTAGGGCAAGAACTCGAATAGAAGTTGGATGATAGCTGAGCAGAAGCTATTCCCAACATAAACAGGAATAAAGTAGAAAAGGAGAGAATAAAGGAGGAAAAGAAGAAAGCCATGACTTTACTAAAACAAGAAAACTTTATATTCATAACTGGTTAAATCCTACTGATATTTATAGCCATTAGTGCTGCAGTAGTGAAACCATTTTTTCTTTCTAAAAATAATTAATTTATGTAAATATTGTGGAGTACAGAAGGGCATCCAGTCAACCTTTTTTGCATTTAAGGAAAATGGTTTTTGGTAGAGGTTAAAAGAAAGTGCATGAAGTGACAAGGATTTCTCAATATCATAAATAGCGGGAAGTGGACAAAAATATGACTTTCATGGACAAAATATATATGAGTTTCATTTTGTTTAAGGTTTTAATTTTTATATATATATATATATATGACATAAATGAAGAAAAGAAAAAAATAAAATAAAAAACCAGCTACTTGAGGGACAATAATTAAGTGAGTTGTGTGTGTCTATATATATACACACACATATTTCAATTTTATTGGCTGAATTTTCAAGAAAAATAACATCCGTTTACTATAAATAAAAACACGGAATTATAAACTATGTATATTGTGATAATGGTATTGACACAGCTTGGACAATAAATAAGTATAATGGATAAAATTGTAGTTAAATATTGGAGTATTTTTATACAAATATAATACATCAAACATTATATTTTTGTTGTAAAAATGTATCTTTTTAGAGTACGTTTATTCATAAAATATATATATATATATATATATATATATATATATAAAGCTAATACACTTATTTTTTTAATAAATCGTTACAACAAGTGAAGAAGAGATGTAGACTTTAACACTAGTGTAAGTTACAAAAATTGTCGGCACACATTTTTTTTTCCTTGGGTGAGGAAATTTGAAAACTAGTAGTCACTGCTAAGTTACATGGAGAGAACTTCACAAAAATACTGAATTAGAAAGCTCAATACAATTCATAAAACAGCTTTAGAGAATGTCAAAGTTTGTGTATATATATATATATATATATATATATATATATATATATATAAAGCTAATACACTTATTTTTTTTAATAAATCGTTACAACAAGTGAAGAAGAGATGTAGACTTTAACACTAGTGTAAGTAACAAAAATTGTCGGCACACATTTTTTTTTTCCTTGGGTGAGGAAATTTGAAAACTAGTAGTCACTGCTAAGTAACATGGAGAGAACTTCACAAAAATACTGAATTAGAAAGCTCAATACAAATCATAAAATAGCTTTAGAGAATGTCAAAGTTTGTGCATCAACATCGACGGACTGGGTACGCAATGACACGCTGGCTATATATGTCATACTTCCATTACTTCTCTGAGTTCAAATTTTCTGTCCCACTCTTCCTGCTTCACTATATACTCCACAAATATAAATTTGCCACATGTCTATCTATTTTATTAAATGTTAAATTTATGCCTTCAATTTTTAATTTTCCTAAAATAAATAAATATATAGCCCATCATATTTAGGTAATTGAACTAATAGAAGACATAAATTTAGTATTTAATAAAATAGATGAACATGTGACATGTTTATATTTGTGGAGTACATAGTGAAGTAGGAAGAGTGAGATAGAAGATTTGGACTCTACTTTTTTGGCTTCAAATTATTGAAACATTAAAAAGAAATAAGAGAAAGAGAGAAAATGACTGATAATAATTGAATTAGTTTTAAAAAGATGCTGGACAGACAGATAATACAAAGGATAAGCAAAAAGGCATGCGATTTTTAGAGATTCTTAAAAGAATATGCATGGTTCTAGTTCTACACTGGAATATTCCAAGCTCATAATTAATCAATCTCTAAACACGCACAGCCAAAACACAGTCTTCAACAACAGTGATTTTTGGCATAAGCTGATGTTGAATCTACGATAATATACCTTCAAATTGGCTTGTAGGAATCTGTTAACGTTCAAAATTGCCAAACCTTAGCACCTACTATCAGACAAATTAACGGTGGCCTAGTGGGTGATTTGTAGTCTATTCTCATGCCTATAAATTTCAACTTCATAGGGCTAATCATTGATCTAAGCAATGCAATTGTCTCTTGCCATTTAAAAATTAAAAAAAAAAAAATTGGTGCAATGTTGATTATTGAACCCCCACCCCCACGAGAATGAAATTTCTCAATAAATTATATCAAATTGCCCTCGTTTTTGGCATTTATCTCACATAGGTCGAAAAGAGAACATGACAACAACACACAAGTTGGCGAGCGAGACATGCGCAATGGATTGAGATGAAGAAGTATGGATTGATGAAGTATACATTTTCTTGCTAAATGTACTAGCACTAGATAACCCAGTCAAAAACGAATAAAAAGGTCACCTTTTCTCTTAGAAAAATAAAAAGGAAAAGCCCCCGTACGTGTTATTATATTATTTTGAGAAAATTCAGTCAAGCCCACGTCTTATTTATATGTAGCCCAGCAAAAAAACCAACAACAACTACAAAAATGTTTTTCCATTTGAGGGTTTAGGATCTTTTTTTTTTTTTTTTTATCTATCTATACTATTTATAACAAGATTTCTTTATTATTAAACTTTAATGTAGTTTAGAAATACCCTTAGAACTAATGTTTAATCGGAACGAAACTTAAGGACAACCCGAAAAAAATATATCTCTAATTCCATATAAAATGCCAACAAAATAGAATACACTCCTACTAATTCATGTTTTCAAAAAAAAAAAAAAAAAAAAACACTTATCCAAAAATTAAAAAAAAAAACTTTCTAGTCTACTTTGATATTTCCCTCAAGACCACGTTCCAACTTTTTAAAAAAAAAAAAAAAAAAACTTTATAAAGACTCACCGGTTTCTTTTATTTAAACTTTTTTTGAATTTCTGATTTCCTTAATTCCTAATCTCACGTACATTCAACCAAAAAAAAAAAAAAAGAGTCTTATTGCATGCACTAAGCATGCATGATGAGACTACTATTACATAATGATAAGTGACAAAATATTTGTAAAGGTTTCATTATTTCCGCTTGACTTACAAACAAAAAACTTATCATTCATGACAGATAGATAAAGTGGATTGCAAGAGTGAACAAATTAGATACCAAATAAGAAACAAATGGCTAATCCCAAATGGGAGAGAAAATGATACTTCTGATTATAACAAATTTGCTTGAGTTATAATGAATTTTTTTTTTTTTTTTACCAAAAGTAAAATGAAAAATATTTTTACGTATTTGTTAATATACATTCCGTACATATATACATCTATAATTTCACATGTGATATTTATATTTTTAAAGCATATTCACATGTAACACATGAAATGAATGATGTGCATGATGATGTATAGTAATGTGTGTGCAGTAATAATAACTGCCCAAAAAAAAAAATGTTTATAAATGTGTAAGTCATATTATGATTTCATTGCCATTTAATCTATTTGTTGGTGGTGTGCTATTTATTCATTCTTTCTTTTTCTAAATTTTAGTAGGAAAATGATCCCCTCTCATTTAGCCACAGAGATAAATAGGGTTATAGGATGGGGCGGTACAAGTACAACTAGACCTGCTGCAAGATTTGTCAAGCATTTTGGCCTCCTCAAAAAAAAAAAAAAAAACATTTAAAAAATAGACTAATGAGTACTTAGGAAATGGCGTATCACCAATCCACTGCCAAACAGTAATAGAATTGCAATCGGGTCCCTTTCACCCAAAAAAAAAAAAAAATTGCAAGCGGATTGGCTAGATTGGTGGGAAATATAAACAATGAAAGTGTTTGGCTGCAGGATATGCATGACTTCTTGGATGCTTTAATAGCGGGTGGTGTGATATTAAGTTTTTTGTTAAAACAAAAAGAAGAAAATAAAATGATATAGAAAGAAACTTCTTTGAACTTCTAATAATGGCTGATGTAATATGAAGTTAATTTTTTAATATAAAAAGAAGAAAATAAAATAACACAGAGACAAAGCATAAATAAGAGAGTAAAAGTGTTTTGGTTTGATGACCGACGTTCATATTAAAAAAAAAAAAAAACCCAAGAGCTACATTGTAACTATTTTGAATTGTAGCTTACAATAAGGTATATATATAGAAATACAATATAATCTGAAATTGAAATTGAAACTGAAATTTTTTGCTGAAAGTACTATAGATAAAAGTAAAAATTAACTGAAATAGTAGCGTGAGATCTATGAATAGTATTAAAAAGTACAGTAAGATCCATATATACTAGTAAAAATAAGCTAAATAGTAAAATAAGTTGACAAAAATAATTTTTGCCAAACACACACTTAAAATAATAACCCTAAAAACCATGGTAGCTCGTAGGATTCTACAAAGCTACGGTCTACATAGTTATAATAACATCCTAATACATTCGAATATCCCTCTTAAATTCAAGATGAAAGTTGGAAGATGTCATGAGTTGTGAATGAAAGTTCCTGCAGAAAGAAATTAACCACGGGCCGTAAATGACCAAATCAGATGTAGAATGGATTGAGCTTGACATGAATTGAAATGCCCAAGATCATAGTAAATGACAACTATTAATTAATGATGGATGGGGGCCAAAAGATGACTATTGTGGCTAGAGGACACTGCACCAGTGACTAGAGGATACCAACAGAAGAACGGTGGCTCAAGGATTGCATATGCATGTAAGACAAACATTGACAATAACAATGGACAACGACGAATAGTGGATTGTCGGCAACAACTCCGATGACCATAAGAGAGAGGCATGGTTGGCCGAAGATATCATAAAAAGGAATCTCACAGGAGACAACAGATATTGATGAAGGAAAGTGTTGTGGTTAGTACTAATTAAAGGAATAGAAAATACAAAGTTTATGTTGGGTTGAAAAAATACAGCAAATTACAATTATAGAAAAGCTAAAGTCAAGGAATGTGCTAGGGAGGAGAGAATCACGGGAGTGATATTGGCTGATATATGTTTGGCAAGTATTAGAATTTGAGTTGGACTCTTTGCTGGCAATATTTGACTTTGAATTGGACACATCAATCTTCTAATTATCACACCCCCGCAAGCTAATGGGACAAGCACGTACCACAAGCTTGTTTGTCAATAATTTGAAGCGGGCAGAAGAAAGCCCTTTGGTGAAACGTCTGCTACCTAATTTGTAGTACAAATGTAGCTAACATCAAGCTCCTTGCAAACAACCTTATCACACACATAATGGTAATCTACTTCCAAATGTTTAGTGCAAGCTTGGAACACCGGGTCTGAAGCTAAAGAGATAGAACTAATATTGTCAGACCAAATAAGCGGTGTTGATAGAGAGACACCCAAATCTTTGAAAAATGATTGAAGCCGTAAATTCTCAGCTGTAGTATATGCCAATTGACGGTATTCTGTTTCAGTAACTGAGCGAGATACAATAGCCACCAGTAGAGCAACGATCGTCGGCGTTTTCAGCATATGAATAGGCTCCTAAATGTAGAGAACCGGGTTGATAAAAGAGCTAGCAAACACGTTTCACACCCTTGCAACTACATTATTGTTTCTGGTACATCTTTTTTTTTTCCCCGATCATAATGCTTCATGTTCATCTCATTATTCATTTATAACTAGCTGCTTGGTTCTTAGACCCTCTCCATTTCAGTATCACCTACCATATCTGAAAACTCTTAATTTTACTGCTGGGGTTACCATGATTTCAAGGAGTTTATGTTTTCGCAATTGGCTTCAATCTCTTCGAGCTACTTCTTCCTCATCCTAGGCGTTTTTTTTTTTTAAGCCTTGACTTCTTATAATTTCTTCGCTATATATTGTTATTGTTATTGATATAATTTCTTTGTTTTTGTTAGGCAGATATTGTTACAAGGTTTTTTTATTTTATTTTATTTTATAAAATTATAAACGTTTGCAGAGGGATTTTCTGGGTGAAAGAGTCTTATGAAATTATTTTCTTTGTTCTTTCTTTCATTCTTTCTCGGTTCTTTGATCATATATAAGCTATCCAATCCTTCATTTCATGTTTTGGTGATTGATTCATTATCTTCTCTAGTACCTCTAGTATTTTCTATTTTGGGGAGCATATTGTCTACGTAATTCTAACTATTCATTTCCTACTTCATAATGGAAACCCCTCAACTAGTTTGTCTTTGTAAAGATACATAAATGTTTGAGATTATAACAATTAAATTAAATGACCATGATCATTGGACGTATCATACTCCCCAAAAAAGAGAAAATCATAGAGATACCATAAAATTATCCTTATCTTGGATATATTAAATAGGCTATTCAGTTTTTTTTTTTTTTTTAATAGTAGGTTACTCAGTTCGTAGTTCGTACATTTTCTTATTATATTTAGATAGTCTAGTCAATTATATTTTCTTACATACCATACACGTTTTTATTGTTCTGTTTGGATGAATATATAACATACGCATTATTCTCTCTTTGCTCGATTCAAAGACCGGTCAAAAGTTTCTTTAAAAAAAAAAAAAAAAACGTCATTCTCTCTTTGCTTCATTCAAAGAATGGTCCAAACTCCAAAAGTTCGAGAGAGAGAGAGAGAGAGAGAGAGAGAGAGAGAGAGAGAGAGAGAGAGAGAGAGAGAGAGAGAGAGAGAGAGAGAGAGAGAGAGAGAGAGAGAGAGAGAGAGAGAGAGGTCCAAAATGTGTTCATAGGGGCCAAAATGTAATCTGGGCCGGGATAGGTTTGACTTTCAAGAATGGGCTGGGTGTAGATGAATGTGGTCTGCTTATTGATTGGGTTGGGTGTAGGTTTGTGTTGTTTATGGTCTATTTGGTAAGAATATTTAAATATAGTTTTTGATTTTGCAATTCATAAAATGGTGGGTTCTACACTTAAATTTATTGTTTGGCTAATATTTTCTAAATACAGTTTTCAAAAAACTGTATTCTATTTTCCTGATTTAAAACAGAGTTTTGAAAATTACTAAAAAGGTGTTTTTAGGATACAGAAAATGTTTTTAATGAAAAAATTGTAAATAAATTGAAAACACAGGACTACATATTTGTTCAAACTCTTTTATTTCTTAAATTAATGAGTTTATCTTTATTACAAAAAGAATTCTCACACTTTATATATATATATATATATATATATATATATGACAATCAGTAATTTATCATGGTATTAAAAATTGGTGGTTTTAAGTTTGAATATGATCTTTACTCTACTTTTTATTTAAAGTTGAAAATCATAGTGTTAGGTTCCATTTAATAAGAAAAAAACCACATGTGAAGAAATGTATTAGAATTATGATTAAATGATTAAATTTACATAGTCTTAAATGATTAAATTTAGGAAGAACAGTAACTTACCATTTTTATTCAAAATAATTTTTTTTTTTTTTTGAGAAAGTTATTCAAAATAAGTTAGTGTCAAAACGTGAAAGATCATTTAAATAGTTATAACTATGTATAAAATATAGGTATGGAGTTATATTTTTTTTCTTTCGTTGGATTCTCAAAAGAAAGAATAATTAGTGATTGATGGTATACAATAAGTGAAATTACTACCTTATATATGTGTGTGTAGATTTAAATTAAAATAGAAAATAGTAAAATAATCACAAATTTTATTTAAAAAGACGTACAAATAATGTGACAATAAATGTGATTAATACAATGAGTTAATTTAGTTGTTTCTAATTCTAAAGCCTCATGATATTCATAAAGTTTTGAATTCAAAACTTTTAGCTAGTATTTTGGGATTATCCTCAAGGGATTTCACCTCATAATAACTTGGGGGTGTGTATGAGATGGGGGAGGGAATTACACATAATCAGGGGAATAGTTAGGTGCTTGAACAATTCTAAAAGAAAATATTTCTAAATTAAGAAAATAATAATAATAGAAGAAGGACAAATTATTATATGTAAGTTAAATACATGTGTGTATATATATATATATATATATATATATATATATAGTCTTTTGGATCACCTTGTGGTGGGTTAAATATGAAAGCTAAAAGATAGGAATTAAAAATAAAAATGATATAAGACTTGCATTGACAAAGCAATCATGAAAATAGAGGCGGAGTAACGAGACCCCATACGATTCTCTTTGGACACTGCAGTGTTTACTGCACCTCGAATTAGGAAGAGAGCCATAGGGCAAGAACTCGAATAGAAGTTGGATGATAACTGAGCAGAAGCTATTCCCAACTTATACAAGAATAAAGTAGAAAACGAGAGAATAGAGGAGAAAAAGAAAGCCATGACTTTACTAAAACAAGAAAACTTTATACCTCATGACTGGTTAAATCCTGATATATATAGCCATTAGTACTGTAGTAGCGAAACCATTTTTCTTTCTAAATATAATTAATTTATGTAAATATTGTGGAATACAGAAGGGCATCCAGTCAACCTCTTTTGCATTTAACGAAAATGGTTTTTGGTAGAGGTTAAAAGAGAGTGCATGAAGTGACAAGGATTTCTCAATATCATAAATAGCGGGAAATGGACAAAAATATGAGTTTCATTTTATTTAAGGTTTTAATTTTATATATATATATATATATATAAGACATACACGAAGAAAAGAAAAAAGAAATATAAATACATACCAGTTTATTATGACTTTTCAAATCAATTATTCTAGACTAAAATAAGGTATATGTAAGATAATCTCTCTCTCTCTCTCTCTCTCTCTCTCTCTCTCTCTCTCTCTCTCTCTCTCATTAGTTTTAATTTAGTAGCATATTATATAATTTCGTAGGAAATTATAAAAAATATATAAATTACTTAATGTATTTAACCTACTTTTTTTATTCTCAATTTTGGTTGAGTTTTCAAGCAAAATAAACATATGATTGCTATAATAGTAATAAAAAATCAAACACAGAATTGAAAATTTGAGTTTTCAATTTAGTAACATAATTATAGAATTTTAATGTAATTTCATAAGATATTATAAAAAACCAACTACTTTAGGGACACTAATTTAGTGAGTTGTGTGTGTCTATATATATATATATATACACATACATATATTTCAATTTTATTGGTTGAATTTTCAAGAAAAATAACATCCATTTGCTATAAATAAAAGCACGGAATTATAAACTATTTATATTGTGATAATGGTATTGACACAACTTGGACAATAAATAATTATAATGAGATAAAATTGTAGTTAAATATTGGAGTATTTTTATACAAATATAATTCATCAAACATTATATTTTTGTTATAAAAATGTATCTTTTTAGAGTATGTTTATTCATACAGTATATATATATATATATATATATATATATAAAGCTTATACACTTATTTTTTTTTAATAAATTGTTACAACAAGTGAAGGAGAGATGTAGATTTTAACACTTGTGTAAGTTACAAGAATTGTAGGCACAATTTTTTTTTTTTTCCTTGGGTGAGGAAATTTGAACACTAGTAGTCACTACTACTTTACATGGAGAGAACTTCACAAAACTACTGAATTAGAAAGTTCAATATAATTCATAAAACAGCTTCAGAGAATGTCAAAGCTTGTGCATCAACATCGACGGATTGTGTACGCGCTCAATGGCACGCTAGCTACGTCATACTTCCATTACTTCTCTGGCTTGAAATTATTGAAACATTAAAAGAAATAAGAGAAAGAGAGAAAATGACTTATAATAATTGAATTAGTTGTAGAAAGATGCTGGACACACAGATAATACAAAGCATAAGAAAGAAAAAGGCATGGGATTTTTAGAGATTCTTAAAAGGATTCTACACTGGAATTTCCAATCTCTAAAGCATGTACAGCCAAAGCAGTTTCAACAGCAGGGAGTTTTGGTATAAGCTGATGTTGAATCTACGATAATATTCCTTCAAATTGGCTTGTAGGAATCTGTTGACGTTCCAAATTGCCAAACCTTACCACCTACTATCAGAAAAATTAACGGTGGCCTAGTGGGTGATTAGTAGTTTCTGAAAATCTATTCTCATTCCTAGAAATTTCAACTTCATAAGGCTAATGCATTGAATCTAAGCCATGCAATTGTCTCTTGCCATTTAAAAATTTAAAAAAGAAAAAGAGTTGGTGCAATGTTAATTATTGAACCCCCACGAGATTGAATTTTTGGCATTTATCTCACATAGGTCGAAAAGAGAACATGGCAACAACACACAAGTTGGCGAGACATGCACAATGGATTGAGATGAAGGGGAAGTATGGATAGATGAAGTACACATTTTCTTGTTATATGTACTAGCAGTAGATGACCCAGTCAAAAATGAATAAAAAGGTCACCTTTTCTCTTAGAAAAATAAAAAGGAAAAGCCCTCGTACATGTTATTATATTATTTTGAGAAAATTCAGTCAAGCCCACGTGTTATTTATATGTAGCCCAGCAAAAAAACCAACAACAATAAAAACAACAATAACAAAAATGTTTTATATCGCACTCACAAAGCGTGCGTGATGAGACTACTATTAAATAATGATAAGTGACAAAATCTTTATAAAGGTTTCATTATTTCCACTCGACTTACAAACAAAAAACTTATCATTCATGACAGATAGATAAAGTGGATTGCAAGAGTGAACAATTTAGATACCAAATACAAACAAATGGCTAATCCCAAATGGGAGAGAAAATGATACTTATGATTATAAAAAATTTTCTTGAGTTATAATGAATTTCTTTTTTTACCAAAAGTAAAATGAAAAATATTTTTACACATTTGTTAATGTACATTCCGTACATATATACAACATCTATAATTTCATATGTGATATTTACATTTTTTAAGCATATTCACATGTAACACATGAAATGAATGATGTGCATGATGATGTATCATAATGTGTGTGCAGTAATAATAAGTGCCAAAAAAATATGTTTATAAATGTGAATGTGTCATATTATGATTTCATTGCCATTTAATCTATTTGTTGGTGGTGTGCTGTTTATTCATTCTTTCTTTTTCTAAATTTTAGTAGGAAAATGATCCCCTCTCATTTAGCCACAGAGATAAATAGGGTTATAGGATGGGGCGGTACAAGTACTACTAGACCTGCTGCAAGATTTGTCAAGCATTTTGGCCTCGTAAAAAAAAAAAAAAAAAAAGGGAACTCTTGCTAATGTTTTTGACCTGGTTTCTGCTTTTCTTATTGAGAATTGGCAATTTCAGAGATGATGACTACGCTGATTTGGACTGGGATAATCTTGGATTTGGTATAATGCCAACTGATTACATGTACCTTATGAAATATTCTAAAGGAGAGGATTTTGAACAAGGTCAGCTTAATCGTTATGCAAACATTGAGTTGGGCCCAGCTGATGGAGTTCTGAATTAAGGGCAGATAAGCTGAAAGTGATCTCTTTGTTCCAATATTCAAATCTTTGGATGCTAGCTATACTACTTTGGATAGAACTCTATCATCTAATACAAATTCTGAGTGACTTGAAGTTGGATCAACTTGGTTCTAATTGTCTGAATGGGTATTCAGTATCATATCATTTAAAATTTTAAATGATATAGCACTCTATATACTGTTAGATCGAGGAAATAAACTTTGTTTCCAACAGAATATGGTGACATGACCACTTTGAAGTGAAAGTGACCATGCTCGAGTTTCAAGTCTCGACTATATTTTCACTAAAACACAGGTCCAACCCATAGGTGAAATTTCATATTATGGAAAATTTGAAAAAGTTTGGGCCACCTAATCATGCCTTAAATGCACGAAGTAGTCACAGTTTTTGAAGAAAGACATATCCAATGAATTGAAATGGACTTTTTCTTAGAGCTGGATAACAAATAAGAGGTGGAAAGAAGTTGAAAAAGGAAAAAAACAGGAAACTCAATTAAAAAACTGCAGCCTATTATACCCTTACATTGTGAAGCCTATGACTATGAGAAACTTCTAATCATGTCAAAAATCTGAACAGGCAGTGTATGAAGGTACAAAAGTACATAGGAAAGAAGATAGGCGGCTTCTTCTCTTCCATCCAGAGCAGAATGCGATTCGCATAAAACTTGGAGCAGAGAGAATGTGCATGCCATCACCCTCCATTGATCAATTTGTAGAAGCTGTGAAGCAGACTGTCCTAGCCAACAAGCGTTGGGTAATCGTCTTCTATCTTGAAGAAAATGCTGAACCATTAATTCTTTATGATTTAATTATTTCTTTAAATTTGTACATCTTTTTAATATAATATGATCAGGTTCCTCCTCCAGGAAAAGGGTCTCTGTACATTAGGCCTCTGCTCATGGGAAGTGGTCAAATATTGGGTTTGGGTGCAGCACCTGAATACACTTTCCTGGTATATGTTTCCCCTGTTTTCAACTATTTCAAGGTGAGGGCATTTTCCGTTTTCCAAGAAAAATCTTCTATGTCTCAATCTCACTGCTAGTGTTCTGCAGTGTGCTTTATCAACTACAATATGCCATGCATCTTTTTTTCCATTTTAAAAAAGATGAACGTGTGACAGACTACAATTTGTAGAATGTAAAGTGGAATACTTAAAGTGGGACAAGGATTTTTTATTCCTTTAGCTCCTACAAAGAGTAAAAGGATTTATCATTTATGTAATCTTGGTTTATAATCAGGAGGGGTTTGCACCCTTGAACTTGTATGTTGAGAAAGAGTTTGATCGTGCCACTCGTGGTGGAACTGGAGGTATCAAATCAATAACCAACTATGCCCCGGTAAGGAACTTATTTCTCTCATGAAACTTAACTTTTTGCTGCATTAAGCATTATACTCTAACACATCATTGTGTTTGAAATTGTAGGGTTTGAAAGCATTGACAAAAGCAAAGAACGGAGTATTTTCTGATGCCTTATATCTGGACTCAGTGATAGGAAAAATATTGAGGAGGTCTCCTCTTGTAACATTTTTATTCTGAAGGTATTTTGCTTTTATAGAATATTTTAAATTCAATCTAATATGTTAGCAAGTTTTTGTCTTGATGGAATTTAAGGAAAGGGAAACTATTCTGTGATGACCACAGAAAGTAACTAAAGGATGCCAAGCATTCTGTATCTATAAAACTCATTGGATAAACCTTGAAAGAAATTACAATATAAGGTATAATTTCCAAGGATCACTGATTACTGAGAAACAAATTGATTTGTGAAATTATTGTAAGTATATGGAGATGAATGAAAACAGTAGGCAAGTAATGAAGCTTGAGATTGGATAAGGAAAGCTATTTGTAATATAATTAACCGTATTGATACTAATAAGATGTAGATGACAGCTTTTCACTTTGGCATCATAAATGAATCATTCAGTTTCCACCATCAAGTTTAAGCAACCTGTAAATTATCAACTAAAAAAAAAAAAAAAGTATAAGCAACCTATATTTACTACTAGTTTCACATTTACTTCATTGAAAATTTTAGTCCCAAATTATATTATCTCCCTCTGCAGTCTTATAATTGGTACACTCTAAACCTCATGCATGCATTTTCCAATTTTCTAGGGCAATGCTATTACAACTCCTGCAATAAATGGGACCATTCTTCCAGGAGTCACCCGTAGAAGCATCATTGAGATTGCTCGCGATCATAGTTGCCAGGTGATATTCATGTGCCACTAAATGACAGCTTGAACCTGATTTTCTTAATTAATTTTTGAAGTAATACTAACTGAGAAGGGCTTCATTAAAAAATTAAGGCCACACTTCCCATTGTACATGTGAGACTTATGCATGACTAGGAACTTGATGTTTCTGTTTTTGATGTTTCTCTTTGTTGCCAAGACGTGAACTCTACTCCGTGGAGTCTTTGTCATGGAATTCATTCTATTTTCTCCTAAAAATAATTAATTACTACTTGTGTCAAATGCTTAAACCGTTAGGAAATGGTTAGTTTAATTATTTAATCATTATTCTAATATCGTCTGTAATTTGATGTCAAGTCGAGGAATGTGTTATTCCTACTGACGAATTGATTGATACCGATGAAGCTTTCTGCACAGGAACTGCTGTTGGTGTTGCTTTTGTAGGTAGCATTACATATGAAGGAAAAAGGTAATTAACAGTATATGGCTTATTTGTTTATTTTCTGAAAGATGGTTAAAGTATAGTTATAACTAGAAAAACTGAAGTTCTGAAAAACTTTTAATAAAAAATTAAGCTAAAAAGTTAAAATAAAAAACTATTCGCAAACACACCATAGTGTGATAGAATAAGAAAGCGCCTTTTGAAAACAAATGAGTACCTTCAGGGTGCATCCCCCTGATTATTGATCATAATTGTTGCAGAATTTATATTAATACTGCTGATATCAAACTTATGGAACTTATTTATATGCAGGATTAAATTTAAAACGGGTGCTCAGACTGTGTCCCAGGAACTATACTCAACCCTTGTAGGAATAAAAACGGGTTTGATTGAGGATAAGATGGGCTGGATAGTAGAGATAGAATAGTGACCATACCAAAATATTATCAAAATTGTTGCTCTTTGGAACAGAATTTGTAAAAATAAACCAATTTCATATTTCACAATCTATATATCCAAAATGGAATGCGTTTGGTCTTTAGCGTTGATTTGTTACATGACAAATTAAGGACCAAAAAGTATTTTGGCAACAATTCTCCCTGTCATTTGTTCTCCTCTTCACATGGACCTTAACTCCTCTTAGCACGCGAGCCTTTGCAAATCCATCAAATCTCTCACTCACATGTAAGTATCTTTCACATCAACCTTAGCAAATACAAGCCTTCGCAAATCCTAGAGTGTCATGCATGCAAGATCTGCAGCAAATGCAGCAATCTCCAAATGCTCATTCAAACAAAAGTTATACCTCCAATACCATTTTGTTAGGAGTACTCATGAACCCAAAAGTCTAAGCTAATAAGGTTGAGTCCAACTTACAATTAGACAAAGATATTTATACTCATCATTTAATAATACCTATATAAGGGACATGTCCCTTGAAAATTTCTAAATCTATTACTTTTGGTATTGGATTTTACACCATCTTCTTTGATGATACATAGTGAAAAAAACATTTAGACCCCTACAAAGGCTAAACTACCAATTTTAATCACTTAATTCACATATTAACTAGATAGTTAATTAATCAATTTTAAATCACATTATTATTAAGGATAAATAGAAAAAGGACACCAACCATATATAAACACATGCACACAGTGACAAGCATATATTCACGGAGTGGAAATCCAAATGGTAAAAACATTATGGTGTAAAACCTAAATCCAACTCAACAAGTCCACCATTGAAGGTTGTTGCCGTACATACGATATTCACGTGACTTCCCATACGTATAGTTAGGCTTAGTACCCAAACTCTCCTCTTCTGCTAGTAATTGCAGATAGTGTATTGCCTTCAATGTTACTTGTTGCCACATGTTAACCTATTGACAGCAAAACCGATATCTCAATCACTTTAAGGCTTCTTGAAGGTTTGGTATCATCTCTTTTGATTTCAAACTCCAATGCTAGTATTGTGATCTATGTGTTTGGAAGTATAAACTTCTCTAAGGTGTATCAATGAGAGAGAAAGGAAGAACTAGAAGGCTTTCTCTAGGGTTTTATTAGTTTAGTGTGGTTGTCTTCCTCTCTAAATCATTAAAGTTGCATTGTAGTTTAAAATTAAAATTGATGTAGGTTTCTAGGATTGGTTGGTTACAGAAAAGTTGTGAAAGCTCGGGTGAATGATTTTCCATCATAGGTTAGCTAGACTGAAAGTTGCGAAAATGTCTACTGAAACTGTCAATTCGGTTGATTGATCAGGCAAATTTGCTCCATTGAAACCCGCATACCAACACCTTCAACAATAACCTTTTTAGTTTTCAACCTTGATTACACCACACAATTACAATTTTACATATTTGAATAATTAAATAATTTTATCATGGAATTAGCCATCACTAAAAATCCAAATATATAATCTAAAAAAAAAGAGAGCCTCAGATAGGCTCAGTTAAATTGCATGTAGATGTTATAATTTGAAGTTTCAACATGCTTCCTCCCAACCCTCATCTTCTCTAGATGAGTCAAGTGAACTTATATTAAATCAATATATATAAAAGCAGAGACCTCATGTGAGAGTGCATGAGGTCCTATTACGTGGCACTCTAATATTACATGTAACCTTTTTTACCATTTTTCATTAAGTTTTTTTAACTGTTACCCAATAGATCATAGTAACTCATTTTTACTTTTATATAAATTTAGCATTTTTTTACCTCTTTTTATTATGTTTTTTTTATTGTTACCCAATAGATCACAGTAACTTCTTTTACTGTCCTGTCATATGGCATTCTAATATTGTATTTAACCTTTTTTTTGACCTTTTTTCATTGAGTTTTTTTAATCGTTACCCAATAGATCATAATAACTTATTTTTACTATTATATAAATTTAGCATTTTTTACCTCTTTTTATTAAGTTTTTTTTACTGTTGCCCAATAGATCATAGTAATTTCTTTTTACTATTATATAAAATATGGGTTGTTCTTGACAATTAGACCCATTAGACCAAAATTAATTCACTATAAAATAAACTACCTTTTAAAAGTAGATCAAACCTTATGAAAAACTCAAGCCAGTTCTTACCTTATATATTATGACCCAAGTTTGACCCTTCTCACGTGTAAAAAAAAAAAAAAAAAAAAAAAAAAAAGCTCTTATCTTTTTACAAACTTTCTTCTTCCTCCCCCACGTATAGGTGATACTTCTAGAAAATCTCATCCTTATGAAATCATGTCTTTATTTTTCCCCAATTTCAATTCAATATGCATTTGTCTATTAATAATATTCTATGCAATTTATGTAGACAAATTCTCTGTCATCAACCAGTGCAACAAAAATATATATAAATCTTAAGATCCTTGAGGTTGCTGAAATAATTGATAAGTGCATATTTCTAAAATTTATAATAACAAAAAAGTTTAATAAATATCATATACTATCTCACAAAATGCCATTAACTTAATATTTTCTTTAAAAAAATTCAATGATAGGAATGGTAAAAAACATGATCCTATACAAGAAATACCAAAAATACATGCAAAAAAAATTTCATAGGAGGATTCATCTTTAAATATTATGAAGACAATAATAAAGATAAAATGCATTGAATGAGATCCTACGAAACAGGTTTGTTAATCATTTCAATTTATACTCATCATTTACGTAAAAAAATAATCATACATCATATTATTTACATTAAAAAAAATAATACATATTAATTTCAAAGTTCATTGCAAGATGTAAACTGCTAGGGTATTGCAATAATAAGTAATATTGATACAACAATAGGTTGGTAGTACATTTTATGCGTACTTTGTGAAACGAATGTCAAACCACAAGCAAAATCATTTGGGTATGCAAAATGTGAAACAAAAATATATCTTTCTATCCCAAATTTAGAGGCACTCACATTAACTACATACTCTCCAAATATTTATAATATATTTATTTACACTATAACTACTATATATATACAATTGCAAACTACTTCAGATACATAATTCAAATTGAAGTTTTTGATGCAACTATCAAAACAAATTTTGTGATATTTGATTGAGATGCCGAGAAAATCCTAATTGAATCTACAAGATATTTTGCTGAAAAATAAATTGAGGCACAACTTATTTAAATTATTGTAAAAATATTGATATTGGAGAACGAATTCCACGTGATTTGAAAAAAAAAATTAGGAAAAAAATGGATTTCTCCACTTCCTTTGAATGAATTCAATCTAAAGGGTGGTTTTGAAAGTTACATATTTGCTAAGATTTTTGATGCACCTTCAAATGATAAAAAGGTATGGAAGAAAAAGAAAATACACAATTCAATATGCTATATTAATTCTTTTTGCTGCACTATTCCAAAATTAACCAAAAAAAAAAAAATATTTACAAAAAACTGTAACATCATTGAAATTTAATATAAATGCAAATACTATGAAAAATCTTAGCAACAAAGTCCAAATTTTGTAAGATCCAATTAAGAATCTCTCGATGCCAATTCATTAGTGATTAACACAATGATGCAACAAAAGGGAAAAAAAAAAATGATGAAAGCTCAAAAATTGAACAAATATGGACGGACTAAGCTTCAAACGTTGAAGATAGAGAAATTGATGATGATAACAAGCATCACCATACCTTAATAACAAAGATTGAAGAAACCAAAAAAAAAAAAAAGAAAAAAAAAGAAGATTTCGTAATGATGTTAGGTTCTAAGACCTTTAGGTTTAAATGTATTAGAACTCTAATTTGTAATGTTGGCAAACCATGATCAAAACGTTTCAGTCTTGTTTAGACTGCTCAAAGTATGTGTCTTATATGTAAAGTTGGAATCGAGTTTTTGCAGAATTTACTGTGTAATTCTGCTTGGCTCATTCGATCGAGAATTAGACTTGACCGATCGAAAGTCATATAGATTGTTTTTCTACAGAATTTTCCATCTCAACCCAAGCCCATTAAGGATTAGGATTTCAAATCTACTTCTCTCACTATATAAAAGAAATCCTAAGCACGTTTTTAAAGGCTTCTAAGAGAGAGAAGAGTGTGCCTCTTTTTGTATCTAAGGTTTGTACCCAAAAGCTCTCTAGAGTCTTTTTGTTGCTCATATTGCTGTTTGTGTGAATCTCTTCTGAGATCTAAGAGGTGCTTGCCTTCACACAAGCTTAGGATTATTAAGAAGGAGATTTCTTCAAGTGCTTGATGATCATTCAGTTACTGCCATAAGAGCTTAAAGATACACAAGCGGGAGTGCTTGTACTTGCTGGAGAATCCGAGAAAGGAGTCCATGGTCTAGAAATTTGCACGTGGTCGTGTCAGTAAGTTTTCTATTGGTGGGTAGCAATAGAATGTTAGTGGTCTAAGTTACTATTGTACAAACTTAGATTCCCGAGTCATCATATCTTTGTGTTTTTATATTCCGCATTTTACATTGATATGATTATATGATTGTGTTAACTTAGATCTAAAATTTGGACTAAGTAATAACTTGGCCTGTTAACTAGGTTAATCCAATTGTGTTTTAAAGGGTTTAAAAACTTTACAATGAAGCTTTTTATTACATCATATAATAAAAATCAATAATATAGAATGAATTAATATGTTTTTATCAATTTTTATTATACAATATTACTCCAAGTGGTTTTAATTATTGCTCATTACTTGAACAAAATAATTATAATAGATATATGTGAGCAATTTATTATTGTTACTTTTTATTATAAACTCATTACTCACAAAGTTTTATAATAAATATGCTATAGTATATGTCTAATATTTTCCAAAAACAAGTTTACATAAAACATTACAACAATATCCGTGCATCGCACAGGAAACTTACTAGTTTTATTTTAAATAGAGATAATGCATGTGTCATTACTTGTTGACCAATATATTTTTTGGGAAAGGAGACTCTCCATTTTTTAGTTTATTTATTTTATTTTATAGATCCAATAATATACAAAATATTATTTGATTCAATATTTTAAATGGTATAAGATTGGATATACCTTTTCATTTGTAATAGTTAATCTAAATCATGAATTGATTCATTTTAAATTTAATTTGAACCATATTTTTCATTTTCCCTTCTCTTCGAGTCAAAATTCACTTGTAAGAAGAAGAAAAAAATAGCAATAAAAAAACCTAACATATATAGAAGACAAATATGGAACAATCCACTTTATTAATTCTCTTTTGGGTAACTTTATACTTTTATAAAGTTACAAGTGGACCTAGTTTTAGACACATGTATAGAACAACCAATAATAGTCAATCCTTAGTTCCAACCAAAATTGTGAGGTTGAGTATGGAGACTAATCATGATCGGTCACATGTATTTTTTAACCACATATAATGACTAAAAGTAACTATATAAATAAAAAAGTTTCTTAATATCAATTAGTCTTCCTGCAATTGGTTCTGATCTCTCCTTTTAAGCCAGTAAGTGGGCTGAGGTTTCCCATTTTTATCATGGCACTCCCAAAATCAGAGAAAAACATTGCTGAGTTCTGGCTATAGGTGTTCACTTGGGAATCTGTGGAGCCACCATTGAAGAGTTGTTGATCTGAGTGCATAACGCCCTTTTTGACCACTAAATCCTTGAAATAAGTGTTATCAAAAACTCTAGCAGTTTGGTCAAGAGGAGATAAATTAGTATCTCCGCCTGTACTGGGACAGTTTTTCTTTAATGATTTTGCAAAGTTTGAATCTATATTAGTCTCATTATAGATACGAGTCCGAATTATACTGCATTGTACTTGACCTATGGTGTGCCCTCCTACAAAGAAAAAACACAAAAGAGAAGTTAAAAAAAGAGTACATTTGTTATAATTTGGTGAAAATTCATACACCCAAAAATGCAATTGTTATGAGAGAGGTGGGATAAAAAGTTGCGTTTTATGTTTTAACTAAGGGACAAGGTTAAAAACAAAACAATATTACTTTTACACAGACGAATTGACTGACTATTGACAACATTTTTATTATAAACCAATTATAACATAACGTATCAACAATTGTGAAAAAATTGTGTGTATAAATTTGTTGTTACCTGAGAGAGTCACCATTTCTGGAGTAGTAAAACCCTTGTTGCTGAAGGCAGATATGAGAGCACTAAGATCCGAGAAAGGGGAAGGGAGGTTATTTTGGGCATCATTAAAACTGGCTGTGGTTGCATCTCTTCTGCCTAATGGAACGGTCCATGTAGTGCCACCCAACTGAAGTAATCATACACAACAAAAGAAAAGATAACAATAAGAAAGGTAAATAATTAAGGGGAAAATATATATATCATAGACCAATTAATCGGTATGGCCTAGTCATTAACAATATTAAAAATTTCTTTACTCACAATTCTTAATACGAAGAATTACAATTTTTTTTTTCTTTTTTGAATGTAAAGCTGCTTGCCAATCTTTTTATTTATTTTTATTCTTTAACACTTTTTATTTTATTTTATAAATACAATAAATTTAAATATATGGTGTCCATTCCATAATAAATATCTTTTGACCATCTAAGTTACTTCAGATTTCATTTTAGTCCTCTAACTTTGCTTTTGTTTATTTCAGTCATCTAACTTTCAAGTTTATTCAATTAAGGCTTTTTCCATTAACTTTTGTTATATGTTATGGTTTTTTTTTTCCAATTTTTTAAAATTCTTCTTCAAATTTTTTTAAATTAAAAAAATTCAATTAATGATTGAAAAATATTTTCAAGATTTTTTTTCTGAAGAAATATTAACAAAAGTTGACGAAAAGGCCTTAATTGAATAATTTTGATACTTAAAGGATTGAAATGAACAGAAATAAAACTAGGAGACTAAAATAAAATATGAAGAAACTTAGAAGGTTAGTTTTGAATTTTAGCCATATATAATATCCATATCTTTGCTAGGGTTACCTCAAGAGCAGAATGGAACTTAGAGTACGTAGAGTACGCAAAACGAAACTTATAATGGGACAGTTATGGCCAGTTTGGCTGGTGGGAGCTTAGAGTACGTAGAGTTGGCCATAAATTATTTTTGATCAACTCTACTCTACCTTTCCTCCTCCCTCCATCCAAACTAACCATTAAATAAGATAATTAAACTTACATTTCTGATAGCTATATCTTAGCTATGATATACTAGTTTCTACTAATGATAGTTTTTCTCATTTTTGAATGAAAATATATGATAGTAGTAAGAGATTTTGATGATAGCTTACCTTAACGACAGAATCACGAGCTGCAACAGCTAAAATATCAGCACAAGACACAACTCCTGGGCATTGCTTTTCAAGTTGAGATTTAATGGTGTCAATCACCTCATATCCTCTCAATGAGTTGTTATTGGGCCCCGCCGTCTTCTCTCCTGTGAAATTGGTGGTGTCATCCAACAACACAGATGCATCACAACCCTGTTTACAACATCATAATGTTATTATATATATATATATATATATATATATATATATAATACTAGTTTATAAAACATTGGAATGGATTAATGGAAAAATTACCAACGAATGAAATGGAATTCTATATGCATGTTTAAAGATAATTTCTATATTTTTTTTTAAAATATTCGGTTATATATATATATATATATATATATGACAATTATTAATTTATCATGGTGTCAAAAAAGGTGGTTCTAAGTTTGAACACAATCTTTACTCTACTTTTTATTAAAAGTTAAAAATTACACGTGTTAGTTTCTATTTAATAAGAAAAAAAATCTCACTTGTAAAAAAATATATTAGAATTATGATTAAATGATTAAATTTACCCAGATCTAAATTAACTTTTTGGAAGAACGTTGATTTATCAGTTTTATTCAAAATAAAAATGTATCTTTTTTGTTTTTTTTGAGAAAGTTATTCAGAATAAGTTAGCGCCAAAACATGATAGATAATTTAAATAGTTATAACTATGTCTAAAACATAGGTATGGGTTTTTATTTTTTTTCTTTTGAGTTGGATTCTCAAAAGAAAGAATAATTAGTGATTGATGGTATACAATAAGTGAAAATACTACCTTATATATGTGTATATATGTGTGTAGATTTAAATTAAAATGGAAATAGTAAAATAATTACAAATTTTATTTAAAAAGTCATATAAATAATATGACAACAAATGTGATTAATACAATGAGTTGACTTAGTAGTTCTTAATCCTAAGGCTTCATGATATTCATAAAGTTTTGAATTTAAAACTTTTAGCTAGTATTTTGGGACTCTCCTCAAGGTATTTCACCTCATAATAACTTGAGGTGTGTATGAGATGAGGAAGGAAATTGCACATAGTCGAGGGAATAGTTAGGTGCTCGAATAGTTCTAGATATCCTCATTTCAAAAGAAAATATTTCTAAATTAAGAAAATAATAATGATAATAATAATAATAATAACAAATGAAAAAATAAGGACAAATTATTATATGTAAGTTAAATACATATATTTTCTTTTGGAACACGTTGTGGGTTAAATTAAATGGTGAAAGTTAAAAGATAGGAACTAAAAATAAAAATGATATAAGACTTGCATTGACAAAGCAATCATGGAAATGGAGGCGGAGTAACGAGGCCCCCATACGATTCTCTTTGGACACTGCAGTGTTTACTGCGCCTCGAATTATAGAGAGAGCCGTAGGGCAAGAACTCGAATAGAAGTTGGATGATAGTTGAGCAGAAGCTATTCCCAACATAAACAAGAATAAAGTAGAAAAGGAGAGAATAGAGAACGAAAAATAAGCCATGACTTTACTAAAACAAGAAAACCTTATACCTCATAACTGGTTAAATCCTACTGATATTTATAGCCATTCGTGCTGCAGTAGTGACCATTTTTTATTCTAAAAATAATTAATTTATGTAAATATTGTGGAGTACAGAAGGGCATCCAGTCAACCTTTTTTGCAAAAGCGGGAAATGGACAAAAATACGACTTTCATGGACAAAATATATATGAGTTTCATTTTGTTTAAGGTTATATATATATATATATGACATAAACGAAGAAAAGAAAAAAGAAATATAAATACATACCATTTTTTTTTTTTTTTTTGAGAAAGAAATACATGCCAGTTTATTATGAGTTTTCAATTAATTATTCTAGAAAAAAATAAGGTATAGGTAAGATTATCTCTCTCTCTCTCTCTCTCTCCAATTTAGAAGCATATTGTATAATTTCGTAAGAAATTATAAAAAAATATATAAATTACTTAATATATTTAACCTACTTTTTTTTTCCAATTTTGGTTGAGTTTTCGAGACAAATAAACATATGATTGCTATAATAAAAAAAAAAAAAAAAATCAATCACAGAATTGAAAAAGTGTGTATTCAATTTTGTAACATAATTATAGAGTTTTAATGTAATTTCAACGGATATTATAAAAAACTAGCTACTTTAGGGACACTAATTAAGTGAGTTGTGTGTGTCTATATATATATATATATATATATATATACACACACACACATATATTTCAATTTTATTTGCTGAATTTTCAAGAAAAATAGCATCCGTTTACTATAAATAAAAACACAGAATTATGAACTATGTATATTGTGATAATGGTATTGACACAACTTGGACAATAAATAATTATAATGGATAAAATTGTAGTTAAATATTGGAGTATTTTTATACAAATAAAATACATCAAACATTATATTTTTGTTATAAAATTGTATCTTTTTAGAGTATGTTTATTCATACAATAATATATATATATATATATATATATAAAAAGCTAATACACTTATTTTTTTTAATAAATCGTTACAACAAGTGAAGAAGAGATGTAGATTTTTAAACTAGTGTAAGTTACAAAAATTGTCATTACAATTTTTTTTTCCTTGGGTGAGGAAATTTGAACACTAGTAGTTGCTGCTAAGTCACATGAAGAGAACTTCACAAAAATACTGAATTAGAAAGCTCAATACAATTCATAAAACAGCTTCAGAGAATGTCAAAGTTTGTGCATGCATCAAAATCGACGAACTGTGTACGCAACGGCACGCTGGCTATATACATCATACTCTTCCATTACTTCTGAGTCCAAATTTTCTGTCCCACTCTTCTTGTTCTACTATATACTCCACATATATAAACATGCCACATGTCCATCTATTTTATTAAATGCTAAATTTATGTTTTTTATTATTTCAATTTCCTAAAATAAATAAATATATAATCTATCATATTTAGGTAATTGAACTAATAGAAAGTATAAATTTAGTATTTAATAAAATAGATGGACATGTACATGCGGCATGTTTATATTTATGGAGTATATAGTGAAGCAAGAAGAGTGTGATAAAAGATTTGGACTCTACTTCTTTGGTTTCAAATTATTGAAACATTAAAAAGAAATAAGAGAGAGAGAGAAAATGATTGATAATAATTGAATTAGTTTTAAAAAGATGCTGGACAGACAGATAATACAAAGGATTAAAAAAAAGGCATTCGATTTTTGGAGATTCTTAAAAGGATATGCATGGTTCTAGTTCTACACTGGAATTTTCCAAGCTCATAATTAATCAATCTCTAAAACACGCACAGCCAAAACAGTCTTCAACAACAGGGATTTTTAGCATAAGCTGATGATGTTGAATCTACGATAATATACCTTCAAATTGGCTTGTAGGAATCTGTAAACGTTCAAAATTGCCAAACCTTACAGCCTACTATCAGAGAAATTAACGGTGGTCTAGTGGGTGATTTGTAGTTTTCTAAAAGGCTATTCTCATGCCTATAAATTTCAACTTCATATGGCTAAATCATTGAATCTAAGCCATGCAATTGTCTCTTGCCATTTAAAAATTAAGAAAAAAAGTTGGTTCAATGTTGATTATTGAACCCCCACGAGAATGAATTTTCTCAATAAATTATATCCAATTGCCCTCGTTTTTGGCATTTATCTCACATAGGTCGAAAACAGAACATGGCAACAGCACACAAGTTGGCGAGACATGCACAATGGATTGAAATGAAGAAGTACGGATTGATGAAGTATACATTTTCTTGCTAAATGTACTAGCACTAGATAACCCAGTCAAAAATGAATAAAAAGGTCACCTTTTCTACAGGCTGGCTCAACAACTTTGAGAGCCTTATGCGAAAACTTTGAGTGTGGTCTTTATTATATTTAAATATTAATAAAATAATAAATATTGAATTTTTTTATTTAAAATATATTTTTCTTGCTTTTTAAGATGCAAAATTACTAATTAAGTTTTTGTATTTAATTTTTTTTAACATTTCTTTTTCAATTGATAATATAACTAATCCACTTAATCTTTCTTGTGACATAGTAAAACTTAAAGAAGATTTTGTTAATTTTAATTTTAATATAGCTAATCTACTTAATTTTTTTTTAATTTTAAATAAAAATTAATTTATTACATGGTTCAATAAATAAGTGTCACTATAATACAAATGAGTTGATATGATACACATCAAATTATTAATTGGTATGATAATTTATAATAATTGATAAAGTAAGAAAACGTGTTGTCCTATGACTATGGGCCACTGGGCTGTGTAGTGCACAACTGTGCAGCCTGTGCTACTGTGCAATGTGTAACTGTGTAGAAAACGTGCTGTCCAGCCTAAATTTAATTTTGTTAGCTGAAGTTTGACTATTTTTGTTTTTTTTTTCCCTTTTTAATCTTCTACATTTTAGGATACAATCGGACATTATTAATGCATTTTATTGACCAATAAAAGTACTTAAAATTTTATTTAATTAAAATATATAGATAAATATATTATATATATAATTTTTTTTACAAGTTAGGGCCTTAGGTGATTGCATCAATTGCATCATCTATTGAGTCGGCCTTGCTTTTCTAACACTTACAAAAATAAAAAGGAAAAGCCCTCGTACGTGTTATTATATTATTTTGAGAAAATTCAGTCAAGGCCATGTGTTATTTATATGTAGCCCAGCAAATAAACCAACAACAACAACAAAAATGTTTTCCATTTAGGGGTTTAGGATCTTTTTTTTTTTTTTTTTAATTTTAATTTTTTTCTATCTATACTATTTATAACAAGATTTTTTTTTTTTGGATTGAACTTTTATGTGGTTTAGAAATACCCTTAGAACTTATGTTTGATAGGAACAAAACTTAAGGACAGCTCGGTAAAAATATATCTTTAATTCCACTTAAAATGCCTACAAAATAGAATACTCTCCTACTAATTCATGTTTTCAAAAAAAAAACTTATCCTCCATGACAGATAGATAAAGTGGATTGCAAGTGTGAAAAATTTAGATACCAAATAAGAAACAAATGGCTAATCCCAAAAGGGAGAGAAGATGATACTTCTGATTATAAGAAATTTGCTTGAGTTATAATGAATTTATTTTTTTACCAAAAGTAAAATGAAAAATATTTTTACATACTTGTTAATGTAAATGTACATTTTGTACATATATATAACATCTATAATTTCACATGTGATATTTACATTTTTTAAGCATATTCACATGTAACACATGAAATGAATGATGTGCATGATGATGTATAATAATGTGTGTGCAGTAATCTATATATATATATATATATATATATATATATATATAATAGGTGAAGTAGAGAGAAACTCCAACTGCAATTCTAAATTAGAATCTTAATTTTCTACCATGTGTCAAGATTCATGTAGTTCTATTTGTTTAAATTTAAGTAGATCACTTGCAATTCCGGTGTCTTTTTTTTTTTTACACCTGCGTATTTCAAGGTTTATCACACCTGTGTGTTTTAAGGTTCATCTCCCTACATCTGCATATTTCAAGGTTCATCTCCCCTTCTCCAATACAACTCTCCTATTGTTCAATAAATGTTATGAAATTTGATAAGCAATTTGAAAAGAATCTCTTGGTATCAATAATGCATGTATTTGGGTATTTCTTTATCTTATATAAGAAGAGATTTTTCATAGATTCCCATTGTAATTTTTTGATTTCATGTATTTTTTTCTCCCAAAAAAAAAAAAAAAAACACTCCTCCACTACTCATATTCATCCGAACCTCTTCTCTCTCTCTCTCTGCAAAATTCAATTTCTACTTCTCTATTAAATCTGTTTTATCAAGAATTTTTTTTTTTTTTTGGTTTCGTTCCATCTCTGCAAAATTCAGTCTAATCTCTCTTTCTCTCACTCTATTTTGCAGATCAATTATAGATCTCCTTTACAAAGGCAGGCTTTATATGCAAGGTAACTGTTAATTAGATATGATTTTATTATTATTATTATTATTATTATTATTATATTATATTATTTTATTATTATTATTATTATTATTTGTTTGCAAGTTTTATGGGGTTTATAATCTAGCTCACACTCTCTATTTTCATTAGATCTATTTATTTTCACCCTATGTTCTCAATCTCTTTCTCTCAAGAATTTTTGGTTTATAGGATTGATGATGGGCTCTTTTTTTATTTTTCCTTTGGAGTGTTAAAGAGATATATAGTGTTTATTGCAAAGGTAGACTTTGGATGCATAATTTTTTTTTTTAATTATTAAATATGAGAATCTTCTCAAGATTGAACCACAGTTTTCTTAGATCTCTACTCATAGATCTTGGATCTCAAAACTCAAACTTATATACAATTGGCAAAGACATGAACTCAAGCTATTTTGCAGATCATATATACAATTAGAACTTATCCTATTTGTTTGCATTTACGTTTTATGCTCATAATTTTAGTAATTTTTAATTGATTAAAATTTTTTATGAGATTCATGTTATTCTATTGTTATATATTGTTATGAGATGCATGTTATGAGATTCACATTTAATTGATTAAAATATTTTGCTAAAAATAGTTTGTGATAAAGAAACTTAATTATAGCTATATGTACCGTGTATGAATCAATCTTGAATATATATGTCTATGTAGCATTCTTTCTTTAGAATTTTGTATGATAAAAATATTTGTTAAAAAATTACATAATGCTAAGATTTATTAAACATGAATAAACTAAGTCTGTTAAACATGACTAAACTCATGATTAATAAAAAAAACAAAAAGCAAAACCAATAGTGTCACTTAAATAATAAAATGCAATATATTTATTTCCATTGTTTTATTAAATTATATCCATTCCTGTGCGGTAGCATGGGTTACATACTAGTATATAATAAGTGCCAAAAAAATATGTTTATAAATGTGTATATGTCATATTATGATTTCATTGCCATTTAATCTATTTGTTGGTGGTGTGTTACTTATTCATTCTTTCTTTTTCTAAATTTTAGTAGGAAAATGATCCTCTCTCATTTAGCCACAGAGATAAATAGGGTTATAGGATGGGGTGGTACAAGTCCAACTAGACCTGCTGCAAGATTTGTCAAGCAATTTGGCCTCGTCAAAAATAAAATAAAATAAAATAAATAAAAAATAGACTAATGAGTACTTAGGAAATGGCGTATCACCAATCCACTGCCAAACAGGAATATAATTGCAAGCGGATCCCTTTTAAAAAAAAATTGCAAGCAGATTGGCTAGATTGGTGGGAGATATAAACAATGAAAGTGTTTGGCTGCAGGATATGCATGACTTCTTGGATGCTTTAGGGGGTGTTTAGCAACTAAGTTTAAACACATTTTTCCTCACACGTATATCAAAAACACCCAAACAATATAATTTAAACTACTCTCTCAAACGCCCCTTAATAGCAGGTGGTGTAATATTAAGTTTTTTTTTTAAAACAAAAAGAAGAAAATAAAATGATATAGAAAGAAACTTCTTTGAACTTCTAATAATGGCTGATGTAATATGAAGTTATTTTTTTAATATAAAAAGAAAATAAAATAACGTAGAGACAAAGCATAAATAAAAGAGTAAAAGTGTTTTGGTTTGATGACCAACGTTCATATTAAAAAAAAACCGATAGCTACATTGTAACTATTTTGAATTGTAGCTTACAATAAATTGAATGGAAGGTATATATATATATATATATATATATATATATATATATATATATATATATACACACACACAATATAATCTGAAACTGAAATTTTTTGCTAAATGTACTATAACTAAAAGTAAAAGTTAACTGAAATAATAGCATGAGACTTATAAATAGTATCAAAAAATGTAGTGAGATTCATAAATACTAGCGAAAATAAGCTGAATAATAAAATAAGTTTGTAAAAATAATTTTTGCCAAACACACACTTAGAATGATAACCCTACAAACCATGGTAGTTCATAGTATTCTACAAAGCAACGGTCTTCATAGTTATAATAACATCCTAATATATTCGAATATCCCCTCTCAAATTCAAGATGAAAGTTTGAAGATGTAAGAGCATTCACATCAGCTCGTTCAAAACTTCCATCTATTTTACACGAAAAAACCTACTTTTTTTTTTTATTTTACGCACTCACTTTTACAATACACCCACATCAGTTTATCTATTTTACACATTTAATCAATAAAATATTTATTTTTTTACAATTTTTTATCATCCCTCCAGCCACCATCATCACCACCCAGCCACCATCACCACCATCATCGCCACCATCATCACCACCCAACTAGGATCATCACCAACCCAATCGGCGGCAAGATCATCACCGACCCGCACCCATAAAAAACCAGGAAAAAAAAAAAAACCACCGGATCGGAGTGAGATCGAGGCGATTCCTCCGATCCTCCGATCATCACCGATCCTCCGCGTCCTTCACCGGTACAAGACGATTCCTCTAAACCAACGGATCAGAGTGAGATCGAGGCCTCTGGCCTGAGCAACAGATCGCCAACGGATCAGCGGCGATGGCGATGGCCGAAGCTTGAGGAAGATCAGCGGCGATGGCGATGGACCAAAAATGGATCAAAAATGGATCGCCGGCCTCAATCTCATCAGCGAAGCTTGAGGAAGATCAGCAGCGATGGCGATGGACCAAAAATGGATCGCCAGCCTCAATCTCATCGGCGGCGATGGCGATGGCCGAAGCTTGAGGAAGATCAGCGGAAGCTAGAGGAAGAAGAAAAAATTATGAGATGAGAGAGACTGCGCCTGAGAGAGAGAGAGGGAGGTGAGAATCAGGGAGGAGAGAGATAAAACTAATAATATAATCTATACCCATGCTATAGTGCCTGTGTAAATTTACACGAGTACTGTAGCAACGTGAATATTTTAGATAATTTTAGATGAGTTTACACTCACTGATGTGGGTACTTTTTTACTCAAAATGTGTAAAATTAATAATTTTTTATCATTTTACACATTTATACACCTTTATACATTCACTGATGTGAATGCTCTAACGAGTTTGAAATGAAGTTCTTGCAGAAAGAAATTAACCACGGGCCATAAATGACCAAATCAGATGTAGAATGGATTGAGCTTGACATGAATTGAATTGCCCAAGATCATAGTAAACGACAACTATTAATTAATGATGGATGAGGCCAAAAGTTGACTATTGTGGCTAGAGGACAATGCACCAGTGACTAGAGGATGCCAATAGAAGAACGGTGGCTCAAGGATTGCATGTGCATATAAGACAAACATTGACAATAACAATGGACAACGACGAATAGTGGATTGTCGGCAACCACTCCGATGACCATAAGAGAGTGGCATGGTTGGCCGAAGATATCATAAAAAGAAATCTCACAGGAGACAAAAGATATTGATGAAGGAAAGTGTTGTGGTTAGTACTAATTAAAGGAATAGAAAATACAAAGTTTATGTTGGGTTGAAAAAATACAGCAAATTACAATTATAGAAAAGCTAAAGTCAAGGAATGTGCTAGGGAGGAGAGAATCACGCGAGTGATATTCGCTGATATATGTTTGGCAAGTATTAGAATTTGGGTTGGACTCTTTGCTGGCAATATTTGACTTTGAATTGGACACATCAATCTTCTAATTATCACACCCCCGCAAAGTAATGCGACAAGAGCGTACCACAAGCTTGTTTGTCAATAATTTGAAGCGGGCAGAAGAAAGCCCTTTGGTGAAACGTCTGCTACCTAATTTGTAGTACAAATGTAGCTAACATCAAGCTCCTTGCAAACAACCTTATCACACACATAATGGGGTAATCTACTTCCAAATGTCTAGTGCAAGCTTGGAACACCGGGTCTGAAGCTAAAGAGATAGAACTAATATTGTCAGACCAAATAAGCGGTGTTGATAGAGAGACACCCAAATCATTGAAAAATGATTGAAGCCGCAAATTCTCAGCTGTAGTATATGCCAATTGACGGTATTCTGTTTCAGTACCTGAGCGAGATACAATAGCCACCAGTAGAGCAACGATCGTCAGCGTTTTCAGCATATGAATAGGCTCCTAAATGTAGAGAACCGGGTTGATAAAAGAGCTAGCAAACACGTTTCACACCCTTGCAACTACATTATTGTTTCTGGTACATCTTTTTTTTTTCCCCCTTCATAATGCTTCATGTTCATCTCATTATTCATTTATAACTGGCTGCTTGGTTCTTAGACCCTCTCCATTTCAGTATCACCTACCATATCTGAAAACTCTTAATTTTATTGCTGGGGTTACCATGATTTCAAGGAGTGTATGTTTTCGCAATTGGCTTCAATCTCTTCGTGCTACTTCTTCCTCATCCTAGGTTTTTTTTTTTTTTTTTTGTTTGAGCCTTGACTTCTTATAATTTATTCGCTATATATTGTTATTGTTATTGATATAATTTCTTTGTTTTTGTTTAGGCAGATATTGTTACAAGGTTTTTTTTTTTTTAATTTTATTTTATTTTTTAAAATTATAAACGTTTGCAGAGGGTTTTTCTGGGTGAAAGAGTTATGAAATTATTTTCTTTGTTCTTCCATTCATTCTTTCTCGGTTCTTTGATCATATATAAGCTATCCAATCCTTCATTTTTCATGTTTTGGTGATTGATTAATTCTCTACTACCTCTAGTATTTCTATTTTGGGGAGCATATTGTCTACGTAATTCTAACTATCCATTTCCTACTTCATAATAGAAACCCCTCTACTAGTTTGTCTTTGTAAAGATACATAAATGTTTGAGATTATAACAATTAAATTAAATGACCATGATCATTGGACGTATCATACTCCCAAAAAAAAATGAAAATCATAGAGATACCATAAAATTATCCTTATCTTGGATATATTAAATAGGCTATTCAGGTTTTTTTTTTTTTTTTTTTTTTTTTTTTTTTCAATAATAGGTTATTTAGTTTGTAGTTCGTACATTTTCTTATTATATTTAGATAGTCTAGTCAATTATATTTTCTTACATAACATACATGTTTTTATTGTTCTATTTGGATGAATATATAACATCCGCATTATTCTCTCTTTGCTCGATTCAAAGACCGGTCAAAAGTTTCTTTTTAAAAAAAAAAAAAAAAAGTCAATCTCTCTTTGCTCTATTCAAAGAATGGTCCAAAAGTTCCGAGAGAGAGAGAGAGAGAGAGAGAGAGAGAGAGAGAGAGAGAGAGAGAGAGAGAGAGAGAGAGAGAGAGAGAGAGAGAGAGAGAGAGAGAGAGAGAATGGTCCAAAACGTGTTCATAGGGGCCAAAATGTAATTTGGGCCGAGATAGGTTCAAGGTTATTAAAACCGGACCGAACCGTATGGTCGGACCGGATTAACCAAAAACCGGTCACCGTTACGGTTTTTTAAGCATAAAAACCTGGAACTCTCTCCTTTGCAGTGAATCGTCTGAACCCCGATCCAACCGTATGGTTTGTTGAACCGTGCACGGTTTTTTCGGTTTTCTTCCCACAAAATTTTGCTAAAAAATCTCTGTCTTGATCTCGTTTGTCCACTGTCAGAAGCTCCACCATCACTGGATCTGACCGTTTGAACTTTGAAGGATTGATTTGCTTGTTTGGAGATGAAAGACGGAGAGAGAGAGAGAGAGGGGTAGGAGTGATAGAGAGAACGCAGTTACAAAGACATAGAAGAAGGAAATTGACAAAGAATCCGCGGAGTAAACAAAGTAAAAGAGAGAAATGAGAACAGGATGGCAGGATTTGATATTGGGAATAGGGAAATGGTTTTTATTTTAAATTTTTTTACCTAAAAAGTCACGCCTCTCCCCTTTTTTGATAACCATCCACCAATATCTTCAGTTCTTTATTATCACCTTTCCCATCACTTGACTAGATGACTTTTTTTTTTTTTTTTTTTTTAAGAGATATTTTATAATATTTGTAATAAATTACAAAAAGATCTTCTATATATTATCATCTTTAAATATTATTTTGGTTAATATTGTAGAATTTTGTTCATGTAATTTATTTATTTTTGTATTAATAAATTGATAAAATAATTATTACGTCATCACGGTCCGATCTTGGTCGAACCTCAGTTGAACCTTAAAAACCTTGGACCTCTTCATTTTACGGTTCATTGAACGGTCCTGGTCTGAAAACTATGGATAGGTTTGACTTTCAAAAATGGGCTGGGTGTAGATGAATGTGGTTTGCTTATTGATTAGGTTGGGTGTAGGTTTGCGTTGTTTAAGGCCTTTGGTAAGAATATTTAAATATAGTTTTTTGTTTTACAATTCATAAAACGGTGGGTTCCACACTTAAATTTATTGTTTGGCTAATATTTTCTAAATACAGTTTTCAAAAAACTGTATCCTATTTTCCTGATTTAAAACAGGGTTTTGAAAATGACTAAAAGGGTGTTTTCAAGATAGAGAAAATGTTTTTAATGAAAAAATTGTAAATAAATTGAAAACAGTGGACTCCACATATTTGTCCAAACTCTTTTATTTCTTAAATTAATGAGTTTATCTTTATTACAGAAAGAATTCTCACACTTTAAATTTGAAACTTAGCATTAAACAAAAATGAAGAGCTTCAGAACTAGTTGATCTTTTAGTATTGCTTTTCTCATGTAGGGCTCTCTAAGGGACCCCGGGTTGATGAAAATACCTCTATATTCCCCGAATAGAGCTCCTTTCCCCGCTGGTGGAAACTTGGTAACCTTCTAAAGTCTTCACCTCCTTTTCTTTTCCCTAGTGCCACCAATTCTCTCCAATGGTCGAAAGCAAAAACTGCATCCTCGTCGAGAAACTTTTCACCAAAAGGAGGGTTAACTTGGAGGCCCTCACTAAAACCTTACGAAGTATGTGGCGCTCAGTTTGGACTTTTGAAGTGCGAGACTTGGGATCCAACATTGTGCTCATAATTTTTGATGATGAAACTGATCCATAAAAGCTACTGGTGCAAGGGCCTTGGACCTTTGACAAATATCTTATTGGTTTATACAAGCCAACAGGGGAGGAATCGGTGGATGATGCCACTTTTGACAAAACCGCTTTTTGGGTCTAGATGCATAATCTTCCCCTCCGCTGCATGAAAAAAACCACCATCGAAGCTATCGGAAAAAAATTTGGGCACTGTTAAGCACATTGACGCATCCTCTACTGGAGAATGCCGGGATCGTTACTTCAGAGTGTGAATCCAACTCAATATCACCCAACCTCTGTGCCGAGGAAGAATGGTGAACATCGGCAAAGTAGAACCATAGTGGGTGGCTTTCCAGTACGAGAAACTTTCGATATTTTGCTACTAGTGCAGACTCCTTAACCACAACGAGAAGGACTGTTCTCTTTGGTCTGACAGCAACGGAACTCTGCACACTGAGGAGCAACAATACAACACGTGGTTACGTGCTCCCATCAACACTCTTCAACAGCCCCAAGTGGTCATTGATAAGCCTACGTCACAACCCAAACACCCCAATGGATCACCGCGATTGTCACAACCCAAACTCGATACTCGGATTTGTGACCATGACTAGCATGCTAATATCAAGTTTAAAACTGATATTAACAAGAACCAACTTAACTTTTACAAAAACTTTTCCAAAAGCTTTCCTCTTTCTTTTCATTATTGTTTCTTTACTTAAATGATATAACTTTTCACTAGACATTCAGAGCATCTACATTGTACTTAAAAGAATAACATAATCCACCAGTTACTCAAATTCTGAATTTCACATAATACATCTCTTAATACTTTAAGGTACACAACTTTTATTAAATCCTAAAATACACAATACTGTAAAACTAGAAATTAAATTACTAGTTTGGGTTCTATTCTTTTAAAACTAAAAACAACTCCTTCCAAAACTTGACTAAGGCTCCCTCTGCTCCAAAATAAAACCTATGACTGAAAGGGTGGAAGGGGTGAGCTACACAGCTCAGTAAAGGTAAGATACATAAGAATTTAATAAGAATGCATGTAAATCAAACCATTTCATTTCTTTTCATTTTATAAATGATTAGATAGGAGAACATCTTTTCATGCATAGTATTTATACTATTTGTAATAATAACTTATACGTTTTTTTATAGGAAAATGATTGTTCTCCTTTTTCTCATCAGGATAATATTACCAAAACCTTTCAAGCTGAATTTCTTTTATTTCTTACAAAGTCACCATATATAATATTGATTGTTTAAAATCATATATATATATATATATATATAGTCTTATTACAAATTAATCATTTTGACTTAAATCAGCTAATATGTAACTTTA
Source organism: Castanopsis chinensis (assembly GCA_032878915.1). Classification (NCBI taxonomy): domain Eukaryota; kingdom Viridiplantae; phylum Streptophyta; class Magnoliopsida; order Fagales; family Fagaceae; genus Castanopsis; species Castanopsis chinensis. The sequence goes on from JAVQMG010000127.1 coordinate 2,073,169, forward strand.
TCTTAAATTAGAAACATATTAATAAATAAGAAACTTTTCTTTATAAACTTCTTTTCATAAAATATAATAACTTTCATAGTCATAAAACTCAATGTTTCTTAAAGAAAAGATAGCTGATAACTTTTTACCGTAAACTTGTACTTTCATCAGAAGTTTTATCGTTACAAAATATTAATACCTTTTCATTAGATTCTTTATTTTTAAAGCACAACAGAACTTCAGAAACTTTTATCTTTAAAGAACAGCTTTTCTTTTCATCATAAATTTCTTTTCACGAGAGCTTTTAACTTTTTATAATGCATTTAAACAAATCATTCTCTCATGATCAATAAAATAATATAGTTGTTCATAACATATTGGTTAGTCCATATTTGATAAGTCTGTACTTATTTGGGAGGCTTCTAACACCACTGTGCTAGGCATCCATCAGTCTCCACAATGCCAGGTATTCCCAGGATCACATCATATACATATCTTTCAACTATGGCGGTAGGTTGACATCCTCCACAAGTTGGCCGTAACCAACAAGGGCGGGTACAGCAGAGCCAGTCCCACTTTTAATGGCCAATCAGATAACATTTTCCATGGAAAGCTAGTAATTAAACCTCTATTAGCAGAGTTCAGATCATCAGAGAACATAACCTGAAAACATTTCATACTTATACATCATACCTGAAAATTCTTATTTTGCATAACATTTCGTAATAATAGCATTTCCATTCTTTTTCTTTTAAACATCATGTTCATGGAATTAGTAATAATATCAATATGCTTAAATCATATACATGAGGTTTCGAAAGCTCATGAACATATCTTTGTCTAAAACATGATTATATTTCATATCTCTAATCAAAAGCCTTTTAATGCATAATATACTTTAAAATAATCTCATGACTTACCAAATGCTCATATAACTTATCCCTTACCTGAAAGCAGAGGAACCGAGAGCCTACAATCAATGGAGCTTAGACTTGGGTATTGGTAACACCTAAACCAAATATCAAAGCTTATTACTATCAATTTCTCCTTATCATAAACTTACGCATTCTTCTCAAAACCTATATCTTAAAATCAAGGAAATCCTAATCCCACCTCAACGAGGTTTCCACAAACATATATGCACACATCAACAAAGGATGTACCAAACTAAAGAAAAACCATCATTCTCATATTTATATCATATCTCCAAGGAGCCAACTTCATTTCAAAAGGTGCTTTAAGATTAGGAAAATAATGCATGCATAAACATAAACTCTTTTAAGCATGGTCATATAACCGTATACACTCATATGGCAACATGAAAAAGTGGTAGAATGGTTTAGAACCCCTAAATTGAGTACCAAACCTTGAACCAAGTTACACAAAACTTATCTATGATCTAGACATACTAAATGATAAGTATATTAATTTATAGCTCAAAACGTTCATCCTAACTTTAGAATTAAATCCTCAAATTTAGGCATGCCCCTTACTATTCTCTGTTTTATTCCAGCAGCATATACTTCACTTATACAATACAAATGAGCTATCAAAATACATCCAATCATCGTGAAAGTTTACAGAGAAACTCCTATGAATGTCTAGTAAAGAACATATCAATTTCGGAGTCAAAGCATAAAACCATAATTTATTAAAAATCATGCAACACAACATGCTCAAATCTGTCCTGACAGAATTTCATGCAACTTAGAAATTAAACCATTATTTTTTATATTGCTCCAAATGCTGTGAGACCACTTCCATTAGAACCATATGTGTCTTAGAATTCATAAAAACTACTCCTAGCATCCTAATCCACTCTATATGATTTATTACATAATTTACCATGTGTAAACACAGAATCTGTCTCAGTGACAGCTTTGAAACGTTTTCTTGTAAATTCACAAACAATTATCAAACGATGGTATTTTCCTATGAAATGTAATACACATATACTAGACATATTGTATAATAATCTCCAACAAACCTTTTACCCATAGCTGTTCTAGAAAAATCCAGGCCTTTTAATGGCTAAACAGGTTAACCAGTGAGTGCAATTCTTAACAAGTTCATGAACTAACACTCAACCAACTTCAATTACTAAATCAAATACACATTCAGCATCTCAAATTGCAATTTCATAAAGTTTATCTAGCTATTTTAATCCTTTAACACTCACCCATAATAGATTTTATATTAGTCTATCATCTAGAAGCACATGTAGGCATAACAATGATTCAAATCATATTTGGGCAATCAACAATCTCTAGAATCCAACACACCCATATACAAAATCATATAACTATCACAAAAGTTTAAAAATGGAAAAATAGACTAAAAGAATTAGATTTTTCCCCTTACCCTAAGCATGGTTCTTGGAGTGATAGAGCTAGAGTCACTCTAGCTTTACATTGAGAACAAGAGCTTGAGAAGAGTTGAAAGAAACCTCTTGTTGCTACTGGACCCGTTGGTGTGAGAGGGAGAGAAAAGTTGAGAGCTTTTCTTTCTTTTGGTGTTGATTCGTGGGTATGAAAGAGGGAGGGAGTTTCTTGAGTCTTCTAGTTGGTTAAGGAAGTCAAAGAAGAGATAATGTGCTACCAATAAGAACAAAGGAGGGAGAAAACAAAAGAGCAAAGAAAGGACCAAGGAAATTTCTGATTTGTGTGGATACGTGGGAAATAGAGAGGCCTCTTGGATGTTCTAGTTGTCTTGAGAAAAGCCAAAGAAACTAGGTGGAGCTTAATCATTGCATGGAAGGCCAAGTCTTGGTCATTGGGGTTTGTCAACATGCATGATGCTTTGGCATTATATGCGATGAATTTCCATTGGTTGCATGTGTGGGTGGAATTTCCACCATAACAACTCACGCATCACACATAATTAAAACACCAACTATGTATGTAATAACTTAAACCACTTAAAATAGTTTTGTACATACTTAGTATATATATACATAATACAATTAGCTATTCAATTTATTTATAAACTTTACAATTCTTATTCAAAGGCATTATAAAATAATATGTTTATTAAATACTCATATATTAATTTTAGAAATTAAGTGGCTTAAAATTATAATTAACCACTTAAACACAAGTTAACTATAAAATTGGGTCGGGGTGTTACAGCGACCCCCTTGCCCCATACCATCACCAACCACTATCGGAACTACAGTGGCGACAAAACCCTCCACCTCGATAACTCATACCATCCCGATACCTACACTAACCATATCCAAGACCGAACCCGATTTTCTGAAACACACCACAGCCCACCCCGATACGGACCCACCTACTTTTTCACAGCAAACCACACACACTGTCCCAACAAATAAGGAAATCTTGGCTAACACAGATCTTTTTAACACCCATATCTCGAAAATTGATACTACCTTAAATATCTACCCTTTCTCATCTAAATCAACCTCACCACAAAAGGAAACCACCCCATGCATGGACCACCCCATGGTTTCTTCCCCTGACCACGCATCCCATTACCAACCCAATATTGTGACAGTCAACTTTTTGATACCCCAGTCATGCGCATGCAAGATAATATACACGTGCCCTTTCGTGGGCCAACAAAGAAGTTGGACCCATCCAAGGTACATGGAAAAGAATTGGGCCTCTGCAATAGGTACTGGACTTAAAACGTGAACCCCTACTTGTTGGATCAAAAAGCAAACCTGAGAACAAAGCCATGGACCCAAAACATAACTCACCTTTGGCTGGACTAAAACGCAAGCCTGTGGAACAGTCCCATACACATGCAATGTTCATTGACAAGAAACTGAAACTTGAAGACGGTCCACGTACTTTGGAAAATTTTGAGACAGACAATTTAGGATTGGCAATGGCTGCGTAGCAGCATTGCTGGGTCCAATGAATGTATTAAATTGGAACTGTCAAGGGCTTAGGAGCCCCTAACGCTCTTAAGAGAGCATGGAAAAAAGAATCTCCCATCTGTGTCTTCTTAATGGAGACAAAACTTTACACAGATTAGTTGAACGCCAAGAAACAAAACTGGGACTACAATCAGGGTCTCTTGGCTTCTAGTGAGGGTCGTAGTGGTGGCTTAGCTCTTCTGTGGAAACCAGATACAAAGGTACATGTCAAAAAATTTTCTCATTGGTTTATTGATGCTCATGTGTTTTGTGAATGACAAGAATATGTTGGAGGTTGACAGGTTTCTATGGGCATCCCGAAACTAGTAAGTGTGAGGAAACTTGGACTTTCCTTGAACCTCTTGGACAACCAAATCACCTTTCCTGGCTCTGCATTGGTGATTTCAATGAGATTACAAGCCAGTCCGAGAAAGTGGGTGGTTGCCTACGGCCAATGCGCCAAATGGATCGTTTTTGCACTGCCATTCACCATTGTAATTTCATTGACCTTGGATACATTGGCTCTCCATTCACAAGGTCCTGAAATCACCCTATTGAAGGTCGTATTCATATCAGGCTGGACCATGCCCTGGCCAACACGACCTGGAAGTCGCTCTTCCCTAATGCCACTGTCCATCATGTTTCAATGTGATCTTCGAACCACTCTATGCTCACCATCTGGATATAGCCCTCCAGACCTAGACAAACACGTTCCTGACCCCTCTTTCGATTTGAAGCCATGTGGCTTCAAGACCCACGGTGTGCCGATATCGTCCAAGAAGCATGGCATGAAGGTCTCTACAAGCCGGATGGTGCTTCAATCACCAACTATCATGCTAGCTATTGTGACTGACTGACTGCTTAAAATAAACTTGAATTTGGTCATGTAGGGAATACAATTGCGAAGTCCAACCAAAAGCTTCAAGCCCTTGAGCATCATCCTATCTGCAATGATACTAAAATTCAGGAGGTACGAGCGACTTTGAACCGATGGTTAGATGCTGAAAATACAATGTGGCACTAGTGCTCGCGAAATTTGTGGATCACTAATGGTGACCGGAACACTTCCTTCTTTCATCAAAAAGCATCAAACCGGAAAGATAGAAACTCCATTTGGGGCATTTTTGATGCAACGGGACAATGGCAAAAGGATGATCACACTACTGAGAACATCATTCTGGATTATTTTGAGACCATCTTTCGCTCCAATGGGCCTACTGATACCTTAGTCCTGGTTGATGCAATCCAACCTGTGGTCATAGACAAGATAAATGCCTCCCTCACTCAAACTTTCACAACTAAAGAAGTCCATAAAGCTCTCAAACAGATGCATCCTAAAAAATCTTTGGGTCCCGATGGTATGCCCCCTCTATTTTATCAACACTTTTGGTCTCTTACTAGTGAATGTGTCACCAAAACCATTCTGGATTTCTTGAACTTGGGTATTATTCCTCCAAATTTTAATGAAACACATATTGTTCTCATTCCAAAGACTAAAAATCCCACGAAAGTGACTCAGTATAAACTGATAAGTCTTTGTTATGTTATTTCTAGACTCACCTCCAAACTCATTACTATTCGGCTGAAGCGCTTCCTACCCCATATTGTAAGTGAAAGCCAAAGTGCTTTCATGTCAGACTGCCTCATCACAGACAATATTATTGTTGCCTTTGAAACTAGGCACCACCTTAATAAAAAAAAGAAGCGGTAAGATTGGTGAGATGGCCTTAAAATTAGATCTGAGTAACGCCTTTAATCGTGTTGAATGGGGTTGCTTAGAGAAAATCATGTAGAAAATGGGTTTCAATGATAAATGGGTGAAAATTATTATGCAATGTATTACCTCTGTTACATATTCTGTCAGGATTAACAGGAAATCCCGAGGTCACATAATCCCATCTAGGGGTTTGAGACAAGGGGACCTTATCTCCCCCTTCATGTTTCTTTTCTGTGTAGATGGACTCTCAGCTCTTTTAAACCAATCTGTAGCTGCTGGACAACTTCAAGATGTATCGGCTTGCCCACTTGGACCAAGGATATCTCATTTATTCTTTACTGATGACAGCATCATTTTTTGCCAAGCAACACCGGAACAATGCAGCCATCTTGAGCATCTTTTAACTATATATGAGCAAGCCTCGGGACAACAGCTAATAAAAAGAAAATTGCTCTTTTCTTTACCATAAACACCCCACGGGACACACAAGAAGAGATAAAAATTCGCTTTGGAGCAGAGGTGATCAAACAGTATGAGACTTATTTGGGCCTGCCATCCTTAGTGGGCAAATCAAAGAAACACACCTTCAGAGCTTTAAAGGAAAAGCTTGACAACAAACTCTCTGGCTGGAATGAAAAGCTGTTATCCCAAGCAGGTAAAGAAGTTCTCATCAATTTAGTTGCACAAGCCATTCCCACATACACAATGAGTGTCTTTAAACTTCCGGATTCCCTATGTGATGAATTGGCTGGAATGATTCGAAGATTTTGGTGGGGCCAAAAGGAAGGTAAAAATAAAATGACATGGCTGAGCTGAGACAAAATGTGCACACCAAAGGAAGAAGGGGGATTGGGTTTTCGAGACCTCAAGGCTTTCAACCTTGCTCTCTTAGCTAAACAAGGCTGGTGTTTACAGATGAACAACAACTCATTGGTCCATAGAGTACTTAAAGCCTGTTATTTTCCAATTATAGATTTCCTACATGCGGAGTTGGGCACGAAACCATCATTTGCATGGCGAAACATTTTGTCCACTCAGTTTGTTGGGCAATCAGGCTACCGCTGGCAGGTAGGAGATGACAAGTCCATTGGAGTGTGTGTTAGGACATATGTGATTTGATGTTAGAAACATATGTCAACATTTTATGTAATTGGATAATCCTTTGACAAAATGCATTTTATTTGTAATTAGGTAGATCTAGGATGTGTTTAATACTTAAAGAAAAAAAGTTTTAAGTTCAAGTGTTAAAACCATGCAAGTCTGTCCAAGAATCAAGTAAGGAAGTGCTGGATTTTAAATCTCGACAACTAGTATCTATCGAGGTTTAAAAGCTACTGAAGCTTGTGACCCTACAGCTAGCTTGATAGATGGCTATCTATCGAGATTTATAAAACTCAGTTTTTCAGAACTGTTTTTCATTTAATTCGTGAATGTATGTTTGGGCTTTCTTTTTTCACAACCCTAAACTAATATAAGGATTATTTTAAGGGCCATTACACAGAGCATAGTTGCACAAGAGCACAATTGCAAAAGCGTGAAGGAAAGTGTGACCGGAAACCTAGTTGCCCTAGTTCATCTTGAAGAAGCTACTGTGTTTGTACACCATAGGGTTTTGTGACCAAGCAACTTCGTGATCTTCATCGTGTGATGAACTGAAGAACTTTGCAACCAACATCCTTCTCAAGTTGGTGATCAAGTCACGTACTGAGATCTACACATCTTCTGGTTAGTCACGTAATGGGAGCCGTGCAATACAAGGAGAGATTGTCATTGCAAAACAAGTCCAATTGAGTATTGGGATAAAAGTTCAACTATAGGTTGGTATAAGGTACTGGGATTCCTTTACTTGCAACTGCTTGTTTTGATAATAGTGGATTCTCGAGAGTGGTGACCTTAAAATCACCTGGTGGGGTTTTTACCTTAAAGGTTTTCCCCATTCGTAAATAAATCACCGTGTCATTTAATTTTCACAGCATATTTTGTTATTTAGTGATTTGTTTGTGCTGCCACGTACTTTACATATTAATTTGATTAATTAATTGAACTTGGTTAATTAATCAATTAATCCATCATTAGGGGTCAATATGTTTTTTGCCTATCAAGTAGTATTAGAGCAGGCACACTGTGATTAGGGCTTGATCTTTGATGTGTGATCCATTGACCCCTATTTGTCATGGATAGAGGATAGTCACTCATTGTACCTCCTTTATTTTAAGGAACTAACTATGCATACTAGAAAGTACGCATGAGAGCTTTCTTGCAGTTATTAGATGAGAAAGTGTGGCAAGTTATGGAAATAGGCTGGACCAAGACGAAGGAAGCGCCGGCCGACTGGGATGATGCAAAGATCAAGGCGGCAAACTTTAACAGCAGGGCATTGAATGCTTTATTCAGTGCAGTCACAAATGATGATTTTAAGAAGATCTCCTTCACTGAAACTGCAAAAGGAGGCATGGACTATTCTTCAGACAACCTATGAAGGAACTAAGGCTGTCAAGGATTCAAAACTTTAGAGGCTCACTACTAGCTTCCAAGAAATCAAGATGGAGGAGGATGAGTCATATTATGAGTTCTATGCTAGGCTCAAGGACATAGTGAACTCAGCTTTCAATCTTGGGGAAATCATTCCCGAACCTAAGATTGTGAGCAAGGTACTCAGATCTCTGCCCTAGAGATTTCATGCCAAGATCATCGCCACTGAGAAATCTAAAGATATTGACAAGATTCCTTTGACAGAGCTTGTTGAAAATCTGCAGACCTATGAGTTGGGTTTGTCTAGGATTAGGAAGTTAAGCAAGAGCAAGAGCAAGAGCAAGAGCAAGAGCAAGAGCAAGAGCAAGAGCATGATACTAAAGGCCAAGAGCAATGTCACGGATGAGTCTTCTGATGATGAAGATTCTAAAATGAAGTTCTACATCACCCAACAGTACAAGAAGTTCATGAAGAATGCCAATGCAAAGGGCTTCGACAAGGACTGTAGGCAATTAAGTTCTTCACAAACTAAGAGCCAAGACAAAAGGAAGAAGGGCGCTAGGGATGACGGTTAGTACACTATTCCCTCAGGACCCAAGTATTTCGGGTGTTAAGGCTTCACTCTTATGAAACAAGAGTGCCCTACCTATCTCAAGTCCATTGGGAAAAGCAAGGTACTTGCTTCAACCTTGAGCGACACTGAACCTGAGGATGATTCCGAAAATGAAGATGACTGAATCCTAAATGCCTTTACCGCCACTGTCAATCCTATTGAAGGGGTTGTAGAAGATGTAGATGAAGAAGAAAGCTTGGTGGAGTCAAAATTTGAGAAGATGGATGAGCAAGATGACATCCACACAGCCTATGCAAAGCTATATAAGGTCTCAAAAAAACATAAGAAGTTGTATAGGTTGGCCACCAAGAAGCTCAGTGAAGTGGAGCTTGAACGAGAACAACTTTCCACAAAGTTTGATGAAACCAATTAGACAATTGGAGCACTGAGTTTTGAGAACAATTTTTTGGCTGAGAAGACCAAGAAGCTTGAGGTGGAACTGTTCCAAGTGAGAGCTCAGTTGGAGAAGACATCAAGTGCAAAGCTTGATGAGATGCTCAGCATGCAAAAATCTGCCTCTGATTGAACCGGTTTACGGTATGATTTTTCTTCTCCTAATATTGTTTTTTCTAGTACTACTATTTTTGTTTCTCCAGCTAACAATATTGATTTTGAGAATAATGATGCTAAAACTATGATAGCTAGTGAGAACATAGACAAGGGTAAATCTATCTTAGAAGCACCCCCTAAACTTGCTAAGAAAGAAAGCAAAAACCCTAGGGCTAAGAAGAGTAATGTCCAAAAGTATAAAGAGAAGAAGTAGCATCTCTGTCATCACTGTGGCGCAGCTGGACATACTCGACCCAATTGTTATAAGTGGTTAGCCACTCAACAGAGCAAAAACATGATTTTGTCGGGAAACTAGAATTAGCTTCCATCCTCTCTTGCTCCTCTTGAAGATCTCCTCAAGGCCCTCTTGTTCCTTTCGAACTTGAGCGGTTTCAATTCTTCTTCCTTACCGTCGGTTCAAGGTTTTGCTTAAAGGAAAGGTTCTTCCAAGGTGTGGAAGGAAAAAGGGCTTCAAATGATTTAGTCACTTTTTTTCTCTCTCCTTCTTTTTGCTATGTTTGCATTACTTGTGTGTTTTGCTTTCTTATTTTGAGACAATCTAATTTTTATGCATTGCTTTATTTGACATATTTATGTTTGGTTGTTTTTTAGTTTTGCTTGGTTGATTTTTAGTTTTGTTTTTGTTTTGTATTTCACTCATAAAAAAATTGAAAAAAAAAAAAATACAAAAACAGTATGTGTTTGTGTACATTGGTACTTTTGTACCTTGAATGGCCAATGAAATAGAGTTTTCTAAACTTTGTATCTTTTGTAGCTTAGATGAGCATCTTTATGCACAACTAAGCAGGTGAGCTTTGTGTTTGTGATGAGTAAGGTTAAATGATCTTTTGTACTTAATACTTGTATCACTCTTTTTGACAGGAATGACTAAAAAATCCTAAGAGAAAGGTATAAATAACCATCTCATCACTGTTGCTCGTCAATCATGAAATGACATCTGTATGTTTCGGCATAGTAGAAGTGCAATGTCAAAAAGCTTAACATAATTGGGTATTTCCTTTCTCTCTCTTATATACCCATGCATGATATTCTCAATAAAAAAATGCAAACAAAAATAAAAGCAAAAAGATCAAAATACTTTATATAAGATTGCAAGCGTGTATTCTAGCAGATGTGGGAGTTATAGGATGTACCTCGAAGGTGATAGTGCCCATCAAGCAGTTATGATCGTATGTGAGTTAAATTGATCTACTCATATCTCAAATCTTCATAACATAGAGACACTTATGCAAGCTTGTGATGTTTTCACACACAACACACAATATTCTTTGCTACTTTTGATGCATGTGCAGGTAGAATATAATTTGGCTATCACAAGGTTTACTTGTGTTAATGTATGTTTACTACGCTGTCTTAACTTATTTTTGAAATACAAAATTGGTTAGACTTGTTTAGTGTGTGTGTGTGTGTTATGGATCTAAATGTATGTCATTTTTCTTGGTTGAGAGATGATTTTGAGAGCTTAAAATGTTGGTTGGATCCTTGGTTGAGCAGCATACTTGATTGCATTCATATTTGTATTTTTCTCTTCTTTTAAATTTTTTTTTAAGTAATCTCGATAACTTCTCGATAGCTCTCGACAGATAAGCTATCTATCGAGACCTTCAGCTTCTTTTATCCCATTCTCAATAGCTCTCAATAGCTAGTTTGATCCATCTAGAAACCTTCTGTTTCCTCGATAGCTATCTCGATCCATCGAGCTTCTTTGCTTTGGAAACCTCTCGTTAGATCCTCTATAGCTGGTTCGATAGCTAAAAGGCACGTTTTAAACCTCAGTAGCTTCTCGATAGCTCTCTATCGATCCAGGTTCATGAAGTTCCTATATATACACGCTTCGCAATTTCTAGTCCATTCTCCTCGATCTCTCTCGACTGATTTGAGTCTTCACCTCCTAAACACCTCTCACTCCTCCAAACTTCATTCCCAAGCTTTCTTCGACCTTAATCTTGTTTTTCTTCACCGGTAAGGTCTTTAATCCCTCTCTTCATCATGCATTGCATATGTTTGACCTAACTTTTGGTATTTTTGGAAAGTTTTGAGATTTTTCAATTTCAATGAAGTTTTTGCTCAATTTTTGGGATGAGTTTTGTTAAAATGATCTTTAAACTTCATGCATTGTTATATTGTGTGCTGGTAGGTTTGGATTAGGCTGAGCCCATGATAAATTTATATTAGCACGTCACATGTTCATACATTCTCATGCATACGCACCTTCAATTCTATATATCTTGATATATTTATTGATGGGTACTTTTTTGATTGTCTCCCTCTCTTTCTCTCTTTCTCTCCCTCTTACGTTAGTGGCATCATGGAACCTAAACATAAATCCATTCCGTCTCAAAACCCTCTTCATTTCAGGGCTTCTTCTTTTTTTTCTTCTTCTGACCCCACTCCTTTTCACATACGGTTCCGTGATGAGAAGGCCAAGTCAGACTTCTTTGAGAACTTTTTACGACGAGGCATTCATTTGGAACGCCAAGTTATTCTGTCATATTTTTCTGACATTGACCTACCCATTGTCATTCACAATAAGGGTTGGGAGTCACTATGTGGCACTCCGGTCATGTGCCCTTCCGTGATCATACTGGTGTTCTACTCCAATATGCACAGATTTGATTATTCTATACCCCAATTTGTCACTCGTGTTTGGGGTATACGCATGGTTGTTACTTCAGGTATTGTATCTGAGGTACTACATGTTCCTAGGCTAGCACATCCTAACTACCCTGGCTGTGGGTGTCTGCGGACAATGTCCAAAGATGAACTCTCGTCTCTTTTCTATGAGACACCTTCTTCTTGGGGTGACCGTCAGTACACCCGTTGCTCGGCCTTTGCTAAAGGTTTGAGGTTCATTAACATGGTGATGACTTTTGTTCTCCATCCTTTGTCTCACTATAACACTATCACATAGCCTCGTGCTCGCTTTTTGCTTTTCCTAATTGAGGATCTTACCATAGATTTCCCTTCTCACTTTATACTCTCTCTTATAAATGTCTATAAGGATACGACGACCTATGATAAGCTCATTTTTCCTTCAGCTATCGCGCAGCTCCTTCGCCATTTTTCTGTCTCCTATCTTGAGTCTCCCTACTTCACGTTCATGTGTGCCATTGATGCTGTTATCGTTAAGCGGAGTTTTGCACAGCTTTGCTCGAGGCGGACTCAAACCGAGACGTTTGCTCCTCCAGCTTCTACCGCTCCATCCACTTCCGCTCCTTCGTCTTCAGTGGGTGGAGTGACACTTGAGGCCACCATAGCACAGCTTGTGCGCATGGATGCTCGCCTTAACACATTTAGTGATGAGTTGTGTCAGGTGAACACCCGTGTTAGTCGTATCGCACGATGACAGGCTGTCATGGGTGATTTCACGGTTTTTTTTTCTCTATCTCCACCGGTAGCTGAGGATGAGAGTGACAATGGCTCCGGCAATGATGATGTTAATGAAGATGTTGATGTTGGCTCGCCTAGTGATGATAAGATGTCTACTTGATGTACTTACCCCTTTGTCACTCGTGACAAAAAGGAATAGCTTTGGATATGAGAGTAGTCATACTCATAAGGGTAGGGTTAATTTAGGAGATAAGGAGAGTGTTCATTTTTTTTAAGGGGTGTAGTTAGGATTTTATGTATCTATTTCTTTTCTTTCTATTTTAGATAAATTATCTCTTATACATGGGTCTTGTAACCATTTGACATACATTGTACTTATATTTGGTTTATATATATTTCGATGTATGTTATTTCACCTATCTCTCCATGTGTTGTTTCTTCTCTCGCTTTATACACGTGTTTCTTATATTTTATATGCATTCTTTTATTTTTGTCCACACTAAGATGCCTTGATGAATTTTATTTTAGTGGTTCAGAAATACAAGTTGTCAAAGTCTTCTTGCCATGAACTCTCTTCTTGCAAAGTTTTTTAAGAGTTTGTGGTAGGATAGATTTTATTGTACTTAACAAGTGAGTATAAGTTGAGTGATTCATGACTTTTTTCATATGTTCATTTGTTTTTTATGGTTTTATCATGGATTGCCAAAGGGGGAGATTGTTAGGACATCTGTGATTTGATGTTAGGAACATATGTTAACATTTTATGTAATTGGCTAAACCTTTGACAAAACACACTTTACTTGTAATTAGGTAGATTTAGGATGTGTTTAATACTTCAAGAAACAAGGTTTCAAGTTCAAGTGTTAAAACCATGCAAGTTTGTCCAAAAATCAAGTAAGGAAATGCTAGATTTTAAATCTCTACAGCTAGTATCTATCGAGGTTTAAAAGCTGTTGAAACCCGTGACTCGACAGCTAGCTCGATAGATAGCTATCTATCGAGGTTTATGAAACTCAATTTTTCAGAGCTGTCTTTTATCCAATTTGTGAATGTATGTTTGGGCTTTCTTTTCTGACAACCTTAAACATATATAAGGATTATTTTAAGGGCCATTACATAGAGCATAGTTGCACAAGAACACAATTGCACAAGCGTGAAGGAAAGTGTGATCGGAAACATAGTTGCCTTAGTTCATCTTGAAGAAGCTGCTGTGTTTCACCGTAAGGTTTTGTGACTAAGCAACTTCATAATCTTCATCGTGTGTTGAACTGAAGAACTTTACAGTCAACATCCTTCTCAAGTTGGTTGTCAAGTTGCATACTGGGATCCACGCATCTTTTGTTTAGTTATGTACAAGGAGCCGTGCAATATAAGGAGAGATTATCACTACAGAACAAGTCCAATTAGGTATTGGGGTAAGGGTTCAATTGTAGGTTGGTATAAGGTATTGGGATTCCTTTACTTGTAACTTCTTGTTTTGATAATAGTGGATTCTCGGGAGTGGTGACCTTAAAATCACGTAGTGGGGTTTTTGCCTCGAAAGTTTTTCCCATTCGTAAACAAATCACCGTGTCATTTAATTTTCGCTGCATATTAAGTTATTTAGTGATTTGTTTGTGCTACAACGTACTTTACATGTTAATTTGATTAATTAATTAAACTTGACTAATTAATCAATTAATCCATCACTAGGGGTCAATATGTTTTTGGCCTATCAATGTGGACGGATCATTGGCTACCAAGACCCTCCACCTTTTGTGTCCTCACACGCTCGACCTTACTGCCTGTAAATACAACAGTGGATTCTCTCATGGACCAAGAAAGTGGTGAGTAGAATCTCAACCTGATTAACTGGGTTTTCTTCCATGAAGATGCCACATCCATCCTAAGCATTCCTTTAAGCCGCCATAAGCCAAGGGACTGCATGATTTGGGTTTTCATTCCTTGGAGGCATTTCACTGTCAACAGTGCATACAAAGTTGCAAGAATCATCACCCAGCTTTCTACCTCAGCCGAGACATCTCAAAGCAATGAGCAAACTTGGTTTTGGTGCCAAGTTTGGAACCTACAAATACCCAACAAGATAAAAAAATTTACGTGGAAAGCATGCAACAACATACTTAATTCCCACAAAAGCCAACCTCTACCATAGATGGGTTATCGACGACCCCACTTATGAGGCGTGCACACTAGCACCAAAAACAATTGGACATTTATTTTGGGGGTGCAATGTTGCAAAGGAACTTTGGACCCTCTCGGACATACCACTGGAGAGAATTGGGATCATTCATAGGTCTTTCATGGATCTCATTTGGTATCTACTCTTCAAGCAGCACATGGACACCACACTTATCGAACTGGTAGTCACAATAGCATGGAGTGTGTTAATGTATATAGTGTTGAGGGCTTTAGGTCCAAACTAGTTTACTTGTATAGCACACATTCTTGCACTACACTCTTACTTGTACTGCACTCATATTTACTTATACTACACTCATATGCCTCCTATATAAAGGCACTCATGTATATTCTTTTGGTGTGAAATACAATACACTTATTCAGTATTTCTAACATGGTATCAGAGCCACTGCTCTGACCTTTTTCTTAGCAGTCTTGTCTCTATTAGTGTTACTCCATTCTTGCTTCTGCCGTCATAGCAACTGCCACAGCCTTTTGCCGTTGAACCTTCAACGTCTTCTAGACATTGTCCTTGGGTTCCAGACCTGTCGCAGCCGCCGTTGAGGAGTTCCACACAGACCACTGCCTTTTTCGCACTGCCGCAAATCTTGCTCCGATCAACTTACGTCAGCATCTAGTCTCTACTGACGTCATTGCCAAGTCATCTGCTGACGTCATCACCGTTAACCGTTGACTTTGACCGTTGACCGTTGACTTTTGCTATCTAGGTGCTCCTTACCCAGTTTTTCACATAGATTTCATTTTTGCAGTCCAATTTTGCATATTTTGCTTCTAAATGAAGAATAAGGACATTTCTTCTTCCTTTTGCAACAATCGTCGTCGAAAATTCAGCAAACGTTTTTGCAATTTTTGTAAACGTTTTAGCCATAATATTGAGACTTGCTATCAGCGCAATAAATCAGCTGTTTCAAATTTTGCTGCTACTGTTGCTAACACTAATAGTGTCCAACCAATGGCTTCTGTCTCTGCACAGTCTACATCTTCAGGTCGCACTTTCACTATGTCCATAGATGACCTTAAAAACATCATCACCAATGTCATTTGTATGGTTGGTAATGCATCTTATTCCTCTTCTCTCTCAGCTTTATCTGGTATGTCTCATTCCTCTTGGCTTATGGATTCTGCTTGTTGCAATCATATGACACCTCACTCGTCCTTATTTTCTGAACTTAAACCTGCACCACACCCTCTTAATATACACATAGCAAATGGTTCCACAATGTCTGGTCATAATATGGGTTCCATTTCGACCTCAAAACTCTCAGTTCCTGGGGTCTTTAATGTTCCTGACCTTTCTTACAATTTGTTTTCTGTGGGACAATTAGCTGAGTTGGGTTATCGCATTATATTTGATTATTCTGGGTGTATTATGCAGGATCCAAGGACGGGACAAGAGCTTGGGACCGGTCCCAGAGTTGGGCGTATGTTTCCCATAGACAACCTTCGTCTTCCACTTGTTGCTCCTGTTTCTATTGCCGCAGCTGCTGCAGTATCTTCTATTCCTTCCCTTGCACTTTGGCATGCTCGACTTGGTCATGCATCTTCTTCTCGGGTACAACAGTTGGTTTCTAGAGGTTTGTTAGGTTCAGTGTCTACAGAAAATTTTGATTGTGTCTCATGTCAGTTAGGAAAACAACCAGTTTTGCCTTTCAATACTAGTGAATCAATATCCACTAATATCTTTGATCTTATTCATTCTGATGTTTGGGGACCTTCTTTTGTCTCTAGTATTGGTGGCTCTCGATATTTTGTTGTCTTTGTTGATGATTACTCTCGCTATAGCTGGATTTTTAATATGAAACATCGTTCTGAATTATTGCAAGTATATTCTAATTTTGCAAAAATGGTTGAAACTCAATTTTCCAAATGTATCAAAATTTTTCGATCTGATAATGCTCTTGAGTACACTCAATATGTTTTCCAAGCTATTTTGCATTCCTATGGCACTGTTCATCAACTAACTTGCCCAGGTACCTCTCAACAAAATGGTAGAGCCGAACGAAAACTTCGTCATATTCTTGACACTGTTCGTGCTCTCCTTCTCTCTGCCAAAGTTCCTGCTCCTTTTTGGGGCGAAGCTGCTCTTCATGCTGTTCATACTATTAATTGCATTCCTAGTCCTGTTATCCAAAATCAAACTCCATATGAGCGCCTTTTTGGGTCACCTCCAGACTATCATTACCTTCGCTCCTTCGGTTATGCTTGTTTCGTTCTTCTTCAGCTACATGAGCATAATAAACTTGAGCCTAGATCAAGACTTTGTTGTTTTCTTGGCTATGGCGAAACTCAAAAGGGGTATCGGTGTTATGATCCTATTTCTCATCGTCTTCGTATCTCCCACAATGTTGTCTTTTGGGAACATCGCCTTTTTGTCGAGCTTTCTCACTTCAGTGCTTCTCTATCTTCCTCTTCTGTCTTAGATCTATTTCCAGATGAGGCACATACTCCTTCTGTAGCTGCTCCTGACCCTCTTGTAGCTACTCCTGATCCTCCTATAGCTGCTCCTGATTCTACTATAGACTTCTCTGTCCAACCACCAGATATCCTTGATCCCTTTCCTAGTTCCCCCTTTAATGAATAGGTGGAAGATGAACAGGTCGAAGATGAGCTACCCAACCCTAATCCTGGGTCCCCTGCTCCTGCTCCGCCTAAAGATCTTGCACAAGACATTCCACCTCGTCACTCAACTCGGGTAAGGTCCATTCCTGCACATTTGCTTAACTATCATTGTTACACTGCCCTTGCTACACTGCACGAGCCTCACACCTATCATGAGGCTTCCACTGACCCTTTATGGCAGATTGCAATGAAAGAGGAACTTGGTTGTAAGTGGATCTACAAGATTAAGACTCGCTCTGATGGGTCCATTGAGCGCTACAAAGCTCGTCTTGTTGCAAAAGGTTTTACACAAGAGTATGGAATTGATTATGAAGAGACCTTCGCTCCGGTTGCTCGTATCTCATCTGTTCATACCCTCTTAGCTGTTGCTGCTGCTAGTAAATGGGACCTTTTCCAGATGGATGTCAAAAATGCATTCCTTAATGGGGATTTAAGTGAAGAAGTTTATATGCAACCTCCTCCTGGTCTCTCTGTTGAGTCAAACAAGGTTTGTCACCTTCGACGTGCACTTTATGGCCTTAAACAAGCTCCACGAGCTTGGTTTGCCAAATTCAGCTCTACCATTTCTCGCTTGGGTTACATGGCCAGTCACTATGATTCTGCCTTATTTCTTCGTCGCACTGACAAAGGCACTATTTTACTTCTCCTGTATGTGGATGATATGATCATAACTGGTGATGACCTCAGTGGCATTCAAGAACTCAAGGATTTTCTCAGTCAGCAGTTTGAGATGAAAGATTTTGGACATCTCAGCTACTTCTTGGGTCTTGAAATCACTCATTCTACAGATGGACTTTACATTACTCAAGCCAAGTATGCCTCTGAACTCTTGTCTAGAGCTGGACTTACTGATAGCAAGACTGTTGACACTCCAGTTGAGCTTAATGCGCATCTGACTCCCTCAGGAGGGAAACCATTGTCTAATCCCTCTCTTTACAGACGCTTAGTTAGCAGCCTAGTTTATCTCACTGTTACTCGTCCAGACATTTCCTATGTTGTTCACCAAGTGAGCCAGTATCTGTCTGCTCCACGATCGACTCACTATGCTGCTGTTTTGCGCATTCTTTGGTACCTAAAGGGCACTCTCTTCTATGGTCTTTTCTACTCTGCTCAGTCTCCTCTTGTTCTCCGTGCATTTTCTGATGCTGATTGGGCAGGAGATCCCACTGATCGTAGGTCCACCACTGGTTATTGCTTTCTTCTTGGTTCTTCTTTGATTTCTTGGCGAAGCAAGAAACAAACTCATGTGGCCCGTTCCAGTACTGAAGCAGAATATCGTGCCCTTGCTGATACCACATCTGAGTTTCTTTGGCTACAATGGCTTCTCAAAGACTAGGTGTGTCACATTTTCTGCTACTCCTCTTTATTGTGACAACAAAAGTGCCATTCATATTGCTCATAATGATGTCTTCCATGAACGGACTAAACACATCGAGATCGATTGTCATTTTATCCGTTACCATCTTGTCCATGGTGCTCTCAAGCTAATCTCAGTCTCCTCTACAGATCAACTTGCAGATATCTTCACCAAGTCACATCCTAAGGGATGCCTTCGTACTTTGGTTGACAACCTCAAGTTGGTCTCACATCCACCTTGAGTTTGAGGGGGGCTGTTAATGTATATAGTGTTGAGGGCTTTAGGCCCAAACTAGTTTACTTGTATAGCACACATTCTTGCACTACACTCTTACTTGTACTGCACTCATATTTACTTGTACTACACTCATATGCCTCCTACATAAAGACACTCATGTATATTCTTTTGGTGTGAAATACAATACACTTATTCAGTATTTCTAACAGAGTGCATGGTTCAACCGAAACAAAACCTGCATGGGGGAAGCATGACAAACTTCGCAAGAAATTCTGAGACGAGCTCGCTTCATATTACATGACTTCCAGCTTGCACACCTACGACCCACTCAGCTCAAAGAAGCCATGGATGGCCGTTGGTCCCATCTGCATTTCCCTGGAACAAGGTTAACGTAGATGCTGCAGTCTTCTCCCAGCTTGGCATGATCAGCGTCGATGTGATCATTAAGGACCACTTTGGATCTATTGTCGTAGCCTTAAGCAAATGCCTCCCTCTTTTGTTGGATCCTTTGGAGGCAGAAGCAAAGGCAATGGATGAAGCCATTGTTTTTGCATGGGACATAGGATTCAGAGATGTCAATTTCAAGTCAGATTCCACGCTGGTTTACCATGCTATGGAGAACCCCACTGACACCCTAGTCTCTATCTCTACTATAGTCTCAGGTTTTTGCTCTAGACTTCCTGCGTTTCGTACTTTCCAATCATCTCACGTGAGGCGATAGGGAAATAGACCAGCTCATACTTTAGCTGCTTTTACAAAGAATATTGACTTTTTTGTAACTTGGATGGAAGAGTCTCCACTTTTCCTTGCGTCTTTGGTTTCTCAAGATGCTATGTACTGTTTCGCAACTTAATAAAATGAGAGTATTTCTTATTAAAAAAAAAGAAAAAAAAAAAGAGCTCTATTCTCTTATTATAATCCACACAAAAAAAATAAATAAATAAAAATTCTATAGTTTCTACATGTTACTTTTTATAAATATTTTTTTTTTTAAATCTCAAAAATAGAAATGGTCTCCCAAACAACTATTTTTTGTTTTTAGTATTTTGAAAATTAAAAGTGAAAAATATAAGTTGTTTTCATATTTTTTAAGTGAAAAATTAAAAGTGAAAAGCTAATCCAAACAAATTTGAATTCAAATTTCAAAGTTCAAAGCTAAAGCAGGGATAGAAATGTGAAAGAACATTCAAAAGGAGAACTGACGTGTAAATGTGTACATTTTGTAGATTGGGTGTTACTATGGATTTTCATCTCAGGCTTCATCTTCTCTGCAACAAATGTGCGAACCATCTATTTATCGGTAATTGCATTATACTGAATTAGTCCCTTGTGTTACAAATTATGCAAATGCTTTAGTAGCTACACTTATCCTCATTCAAATACACATATAAATACTGAAATACACACACGTCTTGTAGTTTCGTCTGGAATTTTCTACCAAGTGAAAAAAAAAAAAAAATGGAACTCTTGCTAATTTTTTTTACCCTTTTTTCTAGTTTCTGCTTTTCTTATTGAGAATTGGCAATTTCAGAGATGATGACTACGCTAATTTGGGCTGGGATATTCTTGGATTTGGTATAATGCCAACTGATTACACGTACCTTATGAAATGTTCTAAAGGAGAGGATTTTGAACAAGGTCAGCTTAATCGTTATGGAAACATTGAGTTGGGCCCTACTGCTGGAGTTCTGAATTATGGGCAGGTAAGCTGAAAGTGATCTCTTTGTTACAATATTCAAATCTTTGCATGCTAGCTACAATACTTTGGATGGAAGTCTATTATCTAATACAAATTCTGAGTAACTTGAAGTTGAATCACTTGGTTCTAATTGTCCGAGTAGGAAGCCTTGTACTTACGAGTCTTAATGGGTATCCAGTGTCATGTCATTTAAAATTTTAAATGGCATAGCACTCTATATACTATTAGATCAAGGAAATAAACTTTGTTGGGTAATCCTTTTCTATCTTGAAGAAAATGTTGAACCATTAACTCTTTATTATTATGGATAAATAGAAAGGGCACACCAACCATATATAAACACATGCACACAGTGACAAGCATATATGCACGGAGTGAAAATCCAAATGGTAAAAACATTATGGGGTAAAACCTAAATCCAACTCAACAAGTCCACTATTGAAGGTCATACAACATTCAAGTGACTTCCCATACATATATTTAGGCTTAGTACCCAAGCTCTCCTCTTTTGCTAGCAATTGCAAATAATGCATTGTGCCTTCAATGCTACTTGTTGCCACATGTTAACCTACTAACAGCAAGATCGATATCTCAATTAGTTTAAGGCTTCTTGAAGATTTGGTATCATCTCTTTTGATTTCAAACAACTGCTCCAACGCTAGTATTGTGATCTATGTGCTTGGAAGTATAAACCTCTCTATGGTGTCTCAATGAGAGAGAAAGGAAGAACTAGAAGGCTTTCTCTAGGTTTGTATTAGTTTAGTGTGGTCGTCTTCCTCTCTAAATCATTAAAGTTGCATTGTAGTTTAAAATTAGAATTGGTGTAGGTTTCTAGGGTTGGTTGGTTACTGAAAAGCTATAAAAGCCCAGGTCAATGATTTTCCTTTATAGGTTAGCTAGATTGAAAGTTGCGAAAATGTATGCTAAAACTATCAATTCGGTCAATTGATCAAGTAAATTTGCTCCACTGAAAACTACATACCAACACCTTCAACAATAACCTTTTTAGTTTTCAACCTTGATTACGCCACACAATTACAATTATACATATTTGAATAATTAAATAAATTTATCATGGAATTAGCCATCACTAAAAATCCTAATATATAATCTAAAAAAAAATGCCCCAAATAGGCTCAGTTAAATTGCATGTGGATGTTATAATTTTGAAGTTTCAACGTGCTTCCTCCCAACCCTCATCTTTTCTAGATGATTCAATTGCATGGTCATTCGTATAATTATTACTCTTAGACTCAAGTGAACTTATGTAAAATTTTATTTTAAATAGAGATAATGCATGTTGCATTACTTGTTGTCCAAAAAAATATATATATATATAATATATATATATATATATATATATATATATATTTGGGAAAGGATACTCTCCATTTTTTAGTTTATATATTTTATTTTATAGATCAATAATATACAAAATGTTATGTAATTTAAAATTTTAAATGGTATAAGATTGAATATATCTTTTTTTTTTTCTTGATTTGTAATAGTTAATCTAAATCATGAATTGATTAATTTTAAATTTAATTTGAACCATAATTTTCATTTTCCCTTCTGTTCGAGTCAAAATTCACTTGTAAGAAGGAAAAAAAATAGCAATAAAAGAAACCAACGTATATAGAAGACAAATATGGAGCAATTTACTTTATTAATTCTTTTTTGGGTAACTTTATACTTTTATAAAGTTACAAGTGAACCTACTTTTTGACACATGTATAAAACAACTAATAACAATCAATCCTTAATCCCAACCAAAATTGTGAGGTCAGATATGGAGACTAATCAAGATCGGTCACATGCATTTTTTAACCATGTGTAATAACTAAAAGTAATTATATAAATAAAAAAGTTTCTTAATATCAATTAGTCTTCCTACAATTGGTTCTAATCTCTCCTTTTGAGCCAGTAAGTGGGCTGAGGTTTCCCATTTTTATCATGGCACGCCCAAAATCATGGAAGAACTTTGCTGAGTTCTGGCTATAGGTCTTCACTTGGGAAACTGTGGAGCCACCATTGAAGAGCTGTTGATCTGAGTGCATAAGGCCCTTTTTGTTCACTAAATCCTTGAAATAAGTGTTATCAAAAACTCTAGCAGTTTGGTCAAGAGGAGATAAATTAGTATCTCCACCTGTACTCGGGCAGTTTTTCTTTATTGATGCTGCAAATTGTGCATCTATATTTTTCTCATAATAGATACGAGGCCGAATTACACTGCATTGTACTTGACCTATGGTGTGCCCTCCTACAAATAAAAAAACAAAAGGGCAGTTTAAAAAAAAGAGTACATTCGTTATAATTTGGTAAAAATTCATACACCCAAAAAAGCAATTGTAAAGAGAGGTGAAATTAAAATTAATGTTTTAAGTTTTAACTAAGGGACAATGTTAAAAACATAACAATATTACTTTTACATGGACGGATTGACCCATTATTGACAACACTTTTATTATGAACCAATTATAACAAATCGTATTAACAATTGGGAAAAAATTTTGTGCATCTAAATTTGTTGTTACCTGAGAGAGTCACCATTTCTGAAGCAGTAAAACCCTTTTTGCGGAATGCAAATTTAAGAGCACTAAGATCTAAAGTGGGGGAAGGGAGGTTTTTTGAGGCATCATTAAAACTGGCTGTGGTTGCATCTCTTCTGCCTAATGGAACGGTCCATGTAGTGCCACCCAACTGAAGTAATCATACACAACAAAAGAAAAGATAAGAAAGGTAAATAATTAAGGAGAAATAATATATATCATAGACAAATTAATCAGTATGGCCTAGTCATTAACAATATTAAAACTTTATCTACTCATAATTTTTAAAAGAAAGAATTACAATTTTTTTTTCTTTTTTGAATGTAAATAAAAGCTGCTTGCCAATCTTCGTATTTATTTTTATTCTTTAAACTTTTTTATTTTATTTTATAAATACGATAAATTTGAATTTATGGTGTCCGTTCCATAAAAAATATCTTTTGATATATATATATATATATATATATATATATTAATATCCATATCTTTGCTAGGGTTACCTTAAGAGCAGATATTGCACGGTCCAAACTAAAAGACAATAGAATGGAACTTATAATGGGACAATTATGGCCAGTTTGGATGGTGGGTGCTTAGAGTAGAGTTGGCCATAAATTATTTTTGGCCAACTCTGCTCTACTTGTCCTCCCTTATTCTCCATCCAAATTGGCCATTAAAAGTGATAATTATTCTTACATTTCTGATAGCTATATATTAGCTATGATATAATAGTTTTTACTAATGATAGTTTTTCGTATTTTTGAATGAAAAAATATGGTAGTAGTAAGAGATTTTGATGATAGATTACCTTAACAACAGAATCACGAGCTGCAACAGCTAAAATATCAGCGCAAGACACAACTCCAGGGCATTGCCTTTCAAGTTGAGATTTAATGGTGTCAATCACCTCATATCCTCTCAATGAGTTGTTATTGGGCCCCACCGTCTTCTCTCCTTTGAGATTGGTGGTGTCATCCAACAACACAGATGCATCACAACCCTGTTTACAACATCACAATATTATATATATAGAGAGAGGGAGAGTACAAGTTTATAAAACATTGGAATGGATTAATGGAAAAATTACCAACGAATGAAATGGAATTTTATATGGGTGTTTAAAGATTAATACTTTCCTTTTAAAAACATTTGGTTATATGTGTGTGTGTGTGTGTGTGTGTGTGTGTGTATGACAATTAGTAATTTATCATGGTATAAAAAATATATGGTTTTAAGTTTGAACATGATATTTACTCTACTTTTTTATTTAATGTTGAAAATCACACGTGTTAGATTCCATTTGTAAGAAAGAAAAACCACATGTGAAGGAATCTATTAGAATTATGATTAAATTTACCTAGTCCTAAATTAAGTTTTTGGAAGAACAGTAATTTACCATTTTTATTCAAAATAATTTTTTTTTTTTTTCAGAAAGTTATTCAAAATAAGTTAGTGTCAAAATGTGAAAGATAATTTAAATAGTTATAATTATGTATAAAACATAGGTATGGAGTTATAGTTTTTTCCTTTTGAGTTGGATTCTCAAAAGAAAGAATTATTAGTGATTGTTGGTATACAATAAGTGAAATTACTACCTTATATATGTGTATGTGTGTAGATTTAAATTAAAATAGAAAACTGTAAAATAATTACAAATTTTATTTAAAAGGACATACAAATAATGTGACAATAAATGTGATTAATAAAATGAGTTGATTTAGTAGTTTCTAATCCTAAAGGCTCATGATATTCATAAAGTTTTGAATTCAAAACTTTTAGCTAGTATTTTGGGATTATCCTCAAGGGATTTCACCTCATAATAACTTGGGGGTGTGTATGAGATGGGGGAGGGAATTACAAATAATTGAGGGAATAGTTAGGTGCTCGAACAATTCTAAAAGAAAATATTTCTAAATTAAGAAAAAATAATAATAGAAGAAGGAAAAATTATTAGTTAAATACATACATACATACATACATACATACATATATATATAAATATATATATATATATATATATTGTCTTTTGGAACACGTTGTGGTGGGTTAAAGATGAAAGCTAAAAGATAGGAATTAAAAATAAAAATGATATAAGACTTGATATATATATATATATATATATATATAGAGAGAGAGAGAGAGAGAGAGAGAGAGAGAGAGAGAGAGAGAGAGAGAGAGAGAGAGATGAGTTCAAGTTACACTTGGTGTAACTTCATAAGAGTTACGCCTTTTTTGAATCATTGATTTGTATTAGATCTAAGGGTGGAAAAAAAGTCCTGGTCATGTCATTATTATTCCCTAGATATTAGTAATTAAGTCATTAACTCTTCTTATTAAAAATAAATAAAAAATAAAAAACTGCATTAACTCTCTGTCCATCATCATCTTCATCTTCTTTCCCTCTCTCACATGGTTTGTATCTAGTACAGCCACAATGATCGTTCCTCTTTGGCACAAATAAAAACAATGGACATGCATTTCTTGTGTTGGGTACGATCATCATCCGTTTTGACCCAAGTTAGTTATGATTAGAAGAAGTACTTGTTTTCTTGGTTTTATTTATAGAATATAAGTCTAATTTTAACTTATTTCGTTTCTATTCAAAATTTGTGCAAGAAATTAAGTAAAAAAAAAAAAAATCAGTTTAAGTAAAAATAATAATTTGAACAAAAAGAAAAATCAATGGCCAATCAACACTCGTCAATATAGCCGATAAACAATTAATCCGTGGTGAGAAAAATAGTGTGTAGAGGAGAGAGAGAGAGAGAGAGAAGGTTTGCATCTAAAAATTGAATATGTTTTCCACTCTATTGGACCTTGTTTTCCATTAGCAATATAAAATGTTTTCTATTGAACTACATGTGGTGGTGTGTACTCAGATTATATGCTAATCAAGAAGATGTTGCTGGAGAATGAGGAATGATTCTCAGCAGTTGGGAAACTTTCAATTGTCTTTTGTGTTAACTCATCATAAAGAATTATTACACAAAGACTGCGTGAGAAAGGGAGAGAAGATGAAGCTGATGATGGAGAGTAGAGAGTTAATGCTGTTTTTTATTTTTCTATTTTTAATAAGAAGAGTTAATGGCGTAATTACTAATTTTTAGGGAACAATAATGACATGACCATGACTTTTTTTTCACCCATAGATCTAATACAAATCAATGGTTAAAAAAATGTGTAACTCTTATGAAGTTTTATTAGGTATAACTTGAACTCATTTCATATATATATAGTTTTTTGGAACAGGTTGTAGTGGGTTAAAGATGAAAGCTAAAAGATAGGAATTAAAAATAAAAATGATATAAGACTTGCATTGACAAAGCAATCATGGAAATGGAGGCGGAGTAACGAGGCCCCCATACGATTCTCTTTGGACACTGCAGTGTTTACAGCGCCTCGAATTATAGAGAGAGCCTTAGGGCAAGAACTCGAATAGAAGTTGGATGATAGCTGAGCAGAAGCTATTCCCAACATAAACAAGAATAAAGTAGAAAAGGAGAGAATAGAGGAGGAAAAGAAAGCCATGACTTTACTAAAACAAGAAAACCTTATACCTCATAACTGGTTAATCCTTACTGATATTTATAGCCATTAGTGCTGCAGTAGTGAAACCATTTTTCTTTCTAAAAATAATTAATTTATGTAAATATTGTGGAGTACAGAAGGGCATCCAGTCAACCTCTTTTGCATTAGACGAAAATGGATTTTGGTAGAGGTTAAAAGAAAGTGCATGGAGTGACAAGGATTTCTCAATATCATAAATAGCGGGAAATTGACAAAAGTATGAGTTTCATTTTATTTAAGGTTTTAATTTTTTTATATATATATATATATATATATATATATATATAAGACATAAACGAAGAACAGAAAAAAGAAATATAAATACATGCCAGTTTTTTTTTTTTTTTTTTTTTTGAGAAAAAAAATCCGTACCAGTTTATTATGAGATTTCAAATCAATTATTCTAGACTAAAATAAGGTATATGTAAGATAATCTCTCTCTCTCTCTCTCTCTCTCTCTCTCTCTCTCTCTCATTAGTTCCAATTTAGTAGCATATTATATAATTTCGTAAGAAATTATAAAAAATATATAAATTGCTTAATATATTTAATATACATTTTTTTTCAATTTTGGTCGAGTTTTCAAATAAACATATGATTGCTATAATGAAAAAAATTAAACACAGAATTGAAAAAGTGTGTATTCAATTTAGTAACATAATTATAGAATTTTAATATAATTTCATAAGATATTATAAAAAACCAACTACTTTAGGGACACTAATTAAGTGAGTTGTGTGTGTCTATATATATATATATATATATATATATATATATATATATATATATTTCAATTTTATTGGTTGAATTTTCAAGAAAATAACATCCATTTGCTATAAATAAAAACACGGAATTATAAACTATGTATATTGTGATAATGGTATTGACACAACTTGGCCAATAAATAATTATAATGGGATAAAATTGTAGTTAAATATTGGAGTATTTTTATACAAATATAATACATCAAACATTATATTTTTGTTATAAAAATGTATCTTTCTAGAGTATGTTTATTCATACAATAATATATATATATATATATATATAAAGCTAATACACTTATTTTTTTTTAAATTGTTACAACAAGTGAAGGAGAGATGTAGATTTTAATGCTAGTGTAGGAAATATTTTTTTTCCTTGGGTGAGGAAATTTGAACACTAATAGTCACTGCCACTTCACATGGAGAGAACTTCACAAAAATACTGAATTGGAAAGTTCAATGCAATTCATAAAACAGCTTCAGAGAATGACAAAGTTTGTGCATCAATATCGACGGATTGTGTACGCAATGGCACCTCGACGGACCGTGTACGCAATGGCACGTTCGCTACGTGATACTTCCATTACTTCTCTGGCTTGAAATTATTGACATATTGAAAAGAAATAAGAGAAAGAGAGAAAATGACTGATAATAATTGAATTAGTTGTAAAAAA
The DNA here is from genome assembly GCA_032878915.1 of Castanopsis chinensis. Lineage (NCBI taxonomy): Eukaryota > Viridiplantae > Streptophyta > Magnoliopsida > Fagales > Fagaceae > Castanopsis > Castanopsis chinensis. The sequence continues at coordinate 2,101,395 of JAVQMG010000127.1, forward strand.
AATGCTGGACACACAGATAATACAAAGGATAAGAAAAAAAAAAAAAAGGCATGGGATTTTTAGAGATTCTTAAAAGGATGCGTGGTTCTAGTTCTACACTGGAATTTTCCAAGCTCATAATTAATCAATCTCTAAAACATGTACAGCCAAAGCAGTTTCAACAGCAGATATTTTTGGTATATCCCTTCAAATTGGCTTGTCGGAATCTGTTAACGTTCCAAATTGCCAAACCTTAACACCTACTATCAGACAAATTAACGGTGGCCTAGTGGGTGATTTGTAGTTTCTAAAAGTGTATTCTCATGCCTAGAAATTTCAACTTCATTGAAGGCTAATGAGTTGAACCCCCACGACATTGATTATTGAACCCCCACGAGATTGAATGTTTGGCATTTATCTCACATAGGTCGAAAAGAGAACATGGCAACAACAAACAAGTTGGCGAGACATGCACAATGGATTAAGATGAAGAAGAAGTATGGATTGATGAAGTATAAATTTTCTTGCTAAATGTAATAACAGCATGGTTGTCAAAATCCCAACTTGGATTCTAGGATCCTACGATTTTACGATCCCACCTATCCAAAACAATCCGAATCCTTCAAGGATCTTCGCGATCGTTCAGGATTGGTAGGATCATACGATTTTGACTATCCCAAACGACCTTAGTTTTTTGTAATCTTTTTTAACTTGACAGAAGGCTCAATTAGACCTAAATGAAAAATAAAATCAAAATAGATCAAGTTTTTCCACTCTAATGTAGATAGAGTGTCAGTTGGACCCAAATAAAAAATATCCTAATAGAGTGTCACATTTTTAAAGTTTTTGGCATCTTTAAATGATGCTTACAAATGAATCTAGTAATATATGGCAATTATATCAATGAATGTATAATTTATGTGATTATTTAACATACTAATATGTATTTTTTATTTTTTTCTCAAATAATGTAGAATCTTACGATCCATGATCCGATTTTACGATTTACGATCCCACTTACTTCCCACGATCTTATGTAAGATCCTGATTTTGACAACCTTGATTAGCAGTAGATAACCCAGTAAAAAATGAATAAAAATGTCATCTTTTCTCTTAGAAAAATAAAAAGGAAAAGCGCTCGTACGTGTTATTATAATATTTTTGAGAAAATTCAGTCAAGCCCACGTGTTATTTATATGTAGCCCAGCAAAAAAAAACCAACAACAACAACAAAAATGATTTCCATTTGGAGGGTTTAGGTTCTTTTCTTTATCTATCTATGCTATCTATAATAAGATTCTCTTCCTTAAACTGGACTTTTATGTGGCTCAGAAATTCCCCTAGACTTTACATTTAATAGGGGCAAAACTTGAAGACTCACCTATTTCTTTTATTTTATTTTATTTTTTTGAATTTTTAGTTTGTTTAATTCCCAATCTCACGTACATTAGACCAAAAAAAAAAAAAAAAAAGCCTTATCGCATATGCAAAGCGCGTTACAAATGTTTCATCTATGACAAATAGATAAAATGGATTACAGGAGTGAATAATTTCGATACCAAATAAGAAACAAGTGGCTAATCCCAAATGGGAGAGAAATGATACATCTAATTATAACAAATTTGCTTGAGTTATAATGAATTTCTTTTTTTTAACCAAAAGTAAAATGAATTTTTTTTTTTTTTTACACATTTGTTAATGTACACTCCACACATATATATAATATCTATAATTTCACATGTGATATTCGTATTTTTTAAGTATATTCCCATTTAACACATGAAATGAATGATGTGCATGATGATGTATAATTATGTGTATGCAATTATAATAAGTGCCAAAAAAATATGTCTATAAATGTGTATGTGTATATTATGATTTCATTGTCATTTAGGGTCCGTTTGGATAGAACTTATTGCTGAAAACTAAAAACACTGTAGCAAAATAATTTTTAAATGTGTAAATAATGTTGTGAGACTCATTTTTAATATATATATATTTTTTAATAAAGTGTTTGTGGGTTCCATGAACAGTGTATAAATAGTAACTTTGTCTTCTGCACAATGCTGAACAGTATCGATTACTGTTCATGAACAGTAACTTTGCCTCCTGCACAGTACTAAATAGTAACAATAACCGTAACAATGATTGTAGTCGTGCAAAAAAAAAAAAAAAAAAAAGTGAAACTCAAAACGTGTATCCAACGGATACTTAATCTATTTGTTGGTGGTGTGCTATTTATATTCATTCTTTCTTTTTCTAAAATTTTTCTCAATTTTAGTAGGAAAATGATCCCCTCTCATTTAGCCACACAGATAAATAGGGTTATAGGATGGGGCGGTACAAGTACAACTAGACCTGCTGCAAGATTTGTCAAGCATTTTGGCCTCCTCAAAAAAAAAATAAATAAATAAATAAAAAATAAAAATTAAAAAAAATTAAAAATTAAAAAATAGACTAACGAGTTTGAAATGAAAGTTCCTACAGGGAGCAATTAACCACGGGCCATAAATAACCAAATCAGATGTAGAGTGGATTGAGCTTGACATGAATTGAAATAAATAGACTAACGAGTTTGAAATGAAAGTTCCTACAGAGAGAAATTTACCACGGGCCATAAACGACCAAATCAGATGTAGAGTGGATTGAGCTTGACATGAATTGAAATAAATAGACTAACGAGTTTGAAATGAAAGTTCCTACAGTGAGAAATTAACTACGGGCCATAAATGACCAAATCAGACGTACAGAGGATTGAGCTTGACATGAATTGAAATAAATAGACCAAACGAGTTTGAAATGAAAGTTCCTACAGAGAGAAATTAACCACGGGCCATAAATGACCAAATCAGATGTAGAGTGGATTGAGCTTGACATGAATTGAAATGCCCAAGACCATAGTAAATGACAACTATTAAATAACGATGGATGGAGGCCGAAAGATGACCGTTGTGGCTGGAGGATAATGCACCAATGACTAGAGGATACCAACAGAACGGTGGCTCAAGGATTGCATATGAATTTAAGACAAACATTGACAATAACAATGGACATCGACGAATTGTGGATTGTCAGCAACGACTCCGATGACCATCAGAGAGTGGCATGGTTGGCCGAAGATATCATAAAAAGAAAATGTCACAGGAGACAAAAGATATTGATGAAGGAAAGTGTTGTGGTTGGTTCTAATTAAAGGAATAGAGAATACAAAGTTTATGTTGGATTGAAAAACCACACCCATAAAGGCGTATGCTATTTTGTATTAATACTAAAAGATTATAGACAAACTTCCCTAAATTGTAGAGATTATAATTACAGCAAATTACAATTATATAAAAGCTAAAGTCAAGGGATGTGCTAGGGAGGAGATAATCACCAGAGTGATATTGGTTGATATATGTTTGGTGTGAAATTGTTATTTACAACTATTTTGTGTTGGCTTTAATTTCGTGCCAAATTTGATTGTAATTTTGTTCAATCATGTTTACCCTATATTTTATGTGGGATTTCATTATATGGGTTGTGTGTGAGAGAAGCTTTTATTGAAGACAAAGTGGATTTCGCGAGAAATTTCGCGAGAAGCCTTCCTGCAAAGTGAGCCACGTGCAGAGCATATGATTGGAATACGAAGAGTCATGACAGTTGGTTTTCGTGAGTAATTCGCAGGTAAGGTCTTCCCGCGAAATACTTGAAAACATTTTGTTTTGTTATTTTAGTATATTTGCTCCACTACATCTTCACTCACATTATATATACCCTCATTATTCACATATTGTAAAAAGTGTTTTTCAGAGAGAAAACCTTAATATACACACTTGAGAGTTAAAGATTGTTATACCCATAATCATCTACACTTTCTTTTGTGGTTTTTCTCTACTCCTACCTTTCCATATCCATATTCTTAAGAGGTTGATAGCCCAAACACTTACCACACTCATTCTGAGTGTCAAGTGAGGTTTTGGAGCTGAATTGCAATTGGGCTGAATTGACAGATGCAATCGGGCTGAATTATGGGATCCGAAAAGCTAGACAAGGCATGGTTCCGAGAAGCCTTGTTGAAGTAGGAGCTTGGAGAGTTTAGGTGCATTGGATAGATTAGGCTTAGAGGGTCTCTTACTATTCGTGTATCCCAACTTATTGTCTAGTGGATCGATTTACTGCTTGGAGGGCGACAGAGAGGTTCTTCACCGAGTTCTGAGGTTTCCTCTTTGATAACACATCACCATGTTATCTTATGTTTGCATTCTTCTTCCCTACTCTTTTTGCTTTCATTTTATTGTTGATATATGATGAATATGGCTTAGAGTAGTTTTATTGTTTATTAACTTATATTTACTTTATTCCGAACTTAGTTAAGTTAGAGTAAAATCAACCAAGACTTAATCTTTTAATTTAGGGGTCTAAACGGCTCTTGTATTTTCAACACAAGTCCCAGCTTTCAATTGGTATCAAAGCAGGTGCACTTCTTGTGGTTTTATTACCTAAGTGCGATCCTAGACCCTTTTTGTGATGGATCCATCACAATCGCTTAATGCTTTACCATTCTTTGATGGGAGCAACTATGCATATTGGAAAGTCCGTATGAGGGCATTCCTTTATGCTATAGATGAGATGGTATGAGATTTTGTTGAGAATGGGTATGATAGACCCACTACCGCTAAATTCGAATGGGATAAGGCAGCTCTTGCTTTGGCAAATGCCAATAGCAAAGAAATTAATGCTATTTTCTATGATGTGTCTACTGATGAAATTCACAGGATATCTCATGTGAAGACTACCAAGGAAGCTTGGATAATTCTTAAGACTACCTATGAAGGTACCAAGAAAGTCAAGGACACAAAGCTCCAAATGCTTACTACTCGATTTGAAAAACTCAAGATGAGTGACGATGAGTCATTTGATTCATTTGATTCATCCTATAGGAAGCTCAATGAGATCATGATTGCCAAGCTCAATCTCAGAGAGAAGATTGAGGATACCAAGGTGGTGAGAAAGATTTTAAGGTCTTTACCGAAGAGCTTCTATGCAAAGGTCACAACTATAAAAGAGAGCAAAGATTTAGATAAGATCAAGATTCAAGAACTCATTGAATCTCTTCAAACATATGAGCTCGGATTGCCTTACCACAAGCCAAGTAAATCAATTGCCCTCAAAACCATCAATGAGAGATTGGATGACTCCTCCGAAGAAGATGATGTGAAGAAAGAGGTAGCGTTCCTTGCAAAGAACTTCTAGAAATTCCTTAAGATGAAAAATAATGGGAAGTCTTTTAGCAAAGGGAAGTTCTCATCCTCCAAAGGTGTTAAGACGGAGTTCAAGAAGAAAGATGGGAAGGATTCTTAATCTCCTCAAAGAATCATGTGCTACGAATGCAACAATCATGAACATCTCAAAAAGGAATGTCCCAACTACTTGAAAGGGAAGGGTAAAGTGTTTGCCACTTCCCTTAGTGATTCCGAAAGCTCAAACTCTGATGCGGAAGGAGAGTGTTATAGTAACGGAAATTATATGGCCTTCATGGCAATTACCTCCATTGATTCTAAGGATGATTTGAGCAACTTGGTTGATGAGCTTGGTGTGCATTCAGACAATGAAGAAGTTGAAGGTTCGGATGATGAGGATGTGTGCCTTAATGAAGGTGAGAAGAACCTTCAAGAAGTCTATGATGCTCTACTAGAAGATTGTGACAAATACGCCAAGGTTGCGAATAATGTCGTGAAAAAGATGAAGAAAGTTGAAGAAGAGCATAGGTGCACCCTTGTGCAACTTAAGGAAACGAAGTGTGAAGTAGAAGGGCTTAAGGGAGAATTGGTGAAAGAATATTCTAAAATCAAGTTTCTTGAACTTGAAATTATTCAAGCAAATGTTTAGGTTGAGCGCATTTCCACCAAAAAACTTGACAGTGTGCTATCTTCACAAAAATCTTCACATGATAAGACCGGTTTGGGCTATACCAATGAAGGAAGCTCTAGCAGCGAATCCAAGAAGGAAATGAGGTTCGTAACGACCAAGAATCTAGAGAAACTGAAAGAGGTGAAGCTCGAGATTGAGACCCCTAGTGTTGCAAAGAGAACCATTGGTGCAAAACCAAAGGATAAAGGGAAGTCATTACCTAAAAATCAAAGGGGGCCCTAAGTGAAGTATTGTTGTCATCATTGCGCCGTGCAAGGCCACACAAGGCCAAATTGCTTCAAGCTTCATACACTCAGGAAGGTTGATTTTATGCGTGGCCAAGAAAGTTTAAGAAGAATACCAAAGGGAGCACAAGCTAAGGGAGAAAGTGAGGGACAACTCATTAAAGACGTTTTGTTCATCTTACTTTACTTGTTCTATATTTGAGTGTGTTGAAAAATTCAAAAAACCATAAAAATTGAAAAATCTTCAAAAGTGTGATCGCTTGTGCTGTGTTTATCACATGTAAGTTTGGCCTAGTACCTTTGTACTAATGACGTAGTGCATTTACGAGCTTAGCTGGTTATATATGCACATCTATCGTGTGGGAAAAATCTTGAAATCTATGTGTGATTGTTGTAAATTGATTTTCAAGCTTGTCATGAATGGTTAGTCAATAGTCTTGTTGGTCTTGATACATACATAGACTTGTGCCTATATATTTTCCCACTTTTTATGTTTTTGCTTGATAGCTTAAGAATGTCAAATCTTGAAAAAAGATAATGAGCTGCAAAAGCCGTCGCACATAATAGTATTTGACTAGGAAAAAGGAAAAGTGACTTGTATTAAAAAGTCTGGTGTCTCAAAAAGCCATAGGCTTACTCTCAAAATTGAAATATAAAAAATTTCAGGTATATCAAAATCAGATGTATTGTTCATGAATGATAAAATGTTATGATTTGAAAGAAGCCAAAAAGAAAAGCTTCAAAGGTATGTAATCATTTTCTTGTGAGATGTCATATATGTTCATTTCTATAATTGAGATAGACCATTTAACTTAGTACTAGTTGTATATTACTTGATTGAATTGATCATGAAGATTCACTCTAGACTAAGGACTATTCCACAGTTGATACACATACACACAACACACAAGTCTATTGTTCAATGAATGCTTATTTCATTTGTGTGATTGTACATGTTCAAATGTGATGTGTATACTTAATTGCTTGTCAATCAAACCCAATTTTTTTTTGAGTATTTTATATGTTTTTGAAAGTGTTTTTATGCTTTTGTGTTTTTGACTTTTTGTTCATATTGCATTTTTAATGTTTTTTTATCAAAAACTCCTTCAAAGGAATTTTCACGAGAAGCTCGTGAGTAAGCTCTTCCCGCAAAAATGATAAAGGAAAAACTTGAAAACACAAAAATTTCAAACGAAAACTTTCGTGACTGTCTCGCGAGTAAACCTTACCTGCGAAAATTTTTGAGCTTCAGTAGCATTTTTCATGAGTAACTTCGCGAGAAGCTAACCAATGAAAAACGCATGTTTTCAGTTTTTAAAGGACTGAACAAGACAGTTTTTCAAGCTCACACCCTTTGCCTCCCTTGACCCTTTCTTAACCCTAAACCTATTTTCTCTCAAAAACCCAACCAAAACTTAAGAAAAATCATCTCAAAGTCTTCTTTAAGGTATGTTTGATCAATATTTTCTCTTTATTTCTTAAGATTATGCCTTAGATTCTAGGTTTTGCATGAGTTATGTATATTTTTGACAAAGGGTTGGAAAAATTCATTTTTGTGCAAAATTTTTTCATTTTCCTGATTGGGCTCCGTCTCATTTGCTTTGTTTGTGTTTGTGTTGGCCCATTGTGGCATTTTAACATGTATTTTGGCAAGATTTACACATGTTCATGCATTGCTTACATGTTGTTTGCGTTTGTGCATACCAAGTGTTTGATAAAATGCCTAAATGTGATTTTGGAGTTGTTTTGGACTCCTATGAGTACCAATCTTTGGGGATTACCATGATTATACATGTTTATCATGTTTTGATCATTGATTGTGTGTTTTACACACTTTGACCCAAATGTGCTTAGTCATGCCTTGATCATGCATCACATATGCGCACCACATGCACAGTTGATGCACACACTTGTTCAATTGTCATGTTTTGCATATCACTCATACTAGATAATTGTTGTTACATGCTTAGCACTCATAACATGATCTTGTGACATTATTTATGTTCTTTTTAGGACTTTGTGTTTAGTTTTTGGACTAATTTGGTACTAATCAAGTTTATGTTCTTGTTTTTGTCTTTTTGCACTTGTTCTTTGTGTTTTGTGACTGTTTTTGCAGACGTTTCTTACTAGGCAATTTGCCACAAAGAAATCATCAAAGCATCCATGCTCGGACTCAGAGAATTTTCAAAGCATTGAGGCAGACATGACTTACAATGACTTCTACAAAAGGGCAATGATCATCATGGAAAGGGTTGTAAGAATGAAGACCCTTGAAAACACTATCATTCCTAAAGTGTTCAAGAAGAGGATATGGACAAAGTTGTTCAACCCAAGTGGGAATGTCTTTGCCGAAATCATAAGGGAATTCTTTACAAATGTCCTTGTGGAATGGGAACGCAAAAATTTTTGGGTGAGGCAACGAGAGTTCTTTATCATGAGGGACTTCATTCAAGATGTATTAGAAGTTCTTCCACCATCTCAACAAATTTCTATCTAGTATGAAGATAGATTTGATTCTCTTGAGCCAATGACAGATCTCCTTAATGGCTCTCTCAAGAAGAAGTCAATGAACACAATTCCTTTTACCACGGAGATGAGGACATTGACCTATATCATGATCCACAACCTCTACCCGATGACAAACTTGACCACATTGTCCGGACCAAGAGCTATGTTTCTATATGATCTCTTCACACATAAGGAAATCGACATATGCGGTCACATATACTACCTCTTGACCAAAGCCATCACCAAGAGGAATTCGAGAACCTTCTTGCCATTTTCAAGTCTTATCATGGCTCTTATAGCAAGAACAAGGTTGAAGTTTCCGAGTGATATTAACATCATGCAAAGGGACTCACCGATTAGTGCTCTAACAATGACTCGAAGCAAAGCCCATATCACTAGACCAAAAACTGGCATTTCTCAAATCCCAAGGGACAATGTTGACGAAGAAGGTGGGGACACGGAGGAAGAAATTGACAGGTTCACATTAGCCTCGAAGGGCTCTGCACAACCAACCTCCCAAGCTCAAGCACGAGGACTCGATCTTCTTGATCATCTCTGTAAGGTTGAATTTATTCAATCATGTTGTTGGCTTTATTCGTTGCCAAATTTTCTTGTAATTCAGCCTCGCGACTGGATCTCACGACTGGCTAGTTGCTAAAGGTGGCACACGTGTTAAGCATGCAAGGGGAGATGAAAGGTCGAACCAGCTATTGTACTACAGGATAAAACCTCCAGCTGGCCAGGCAGTTAGCTCACGACTCAAACTCATGACTCACGACTCGTTCCAGTTGTGAGCTCGAGTCGCCAGAATGCCCTATTTGGTTGTAACTAACTTTTCGCATTCCATACACACCCTACTATAAATAACCTTATACTCACGAAATGTAGAAAGCTTCCAAAGAGAATTTTGAGAGAGAAACCCTATAGAAAAACAAGATTGACTCATCCACAATCTTCATCCTTTGAGTCTCCAAATTCCTCTACTCTCACCCTCTCCATTGTTACATCCTTGAGAGGGACATTGCCCAAATCCTTATCTCACCATACCTATATTTGTGAGGAGGCATTTAATACTTAGGAAGCAGTTTTGAAGGGACCAATTCATTTTGGTTGATGCAATGAGCTTATTGCGGGATTTGGTAAGCAAAAGAAGACAAGATTCAGCGTAACCCTATTGGAGCAAGAAGTTTGAAGGGCTTAAGTGCACTGGGTAGATTAAGCTTGGAGGTTCTTTTGCTATTCATGTCATGAACTGTGCTATAGACTAAATCCTTGGCCTGATTCTTTGTCCTTGTTGGTGATACTTATTTGTTACTAATTTTTGGTGTTACTATATGTTGTGCTCTATTTTGTAATATTTGCTATTATGTTTGTGCAGATGTCTCCAAAGAAGAAGACCACTGCACAAAAGGCTAACAAGAGAAAGAAAATGGACAATACAAAGTTCAGGTCTACCAAACATTTTGAGAGATACAATCAGTTTTATTCAAATGATCCTCCCATCCAAGAAAGATTTGTGGATTTGGTTGATTTGAAAGACTACTTCATTCTAAGATGTTTTCAGGATAGAGGTTGGGACAAGCTCCTTAGTGATCTGTCCGTGGTATGTGAACCATTGATCATAGAATTCTATGCTAATGCAGTCTTAAGAGAGGATGAAATCAACTGTTGGATAAAAGGTCATGAATTCAATATTGACTTGGAGGACATTGATGAAATTCTTGGTTTTGAGGGGTTAGACCATGATTTCACACACTACAAGGACAGAATGCTCTTTATAGAAACTGTTCAATCTCACATTGGTGGAATTAGAGAAGGAAAATGCCTAAATACTACTGCCTTTTCACCATACCTTAGATGTCTCACATACATTATGATGTTCAACCTATACCCGGTAAAGAAGTTGACTAACATCAATAATGCAAGAGCCATTATCTCATAGAGCTTCGGGAGAACACTTATATTGATATTAGTGCTCATATCTTCTGCATTATTGTTGTTGAAACAAGAACCTATTCAAGGGCAAAACTGATTTTCCCTAGTCTACTCATGTGGCTCTTTCGAGCAAAGGGTGTGGAAATTCCTCAAGATATCAGTCTCATGTCTACTCCTTCAGCTATCAATGCTTTAACTATTACACGGATCAAAGTTCGTCTTCCGAGTGATGAAGAGAAGGGTGATTGAGAGCAAGGAGAACCTATGGAAACTGAGACAAAAGCTGAAGAATAACCCTCAAACTCAAGAGGTTGTGGCAAATGGAGTCGAGCTTCATGATCTTCTGCAGTACCATCAGATGCTTTTCAGATCATCCTTGAAAGGATTGACGGGCTTCGTGACGTCCAGAATGAGCAATCTAACAGACTGGCTGCTATCTGAGAGCAGATGAATCTTCTTTTAGCAAATTTTGATAGCTTCACTACCTAGCAGTAGCCCTCTGGCCATTCCGGTCAAAAAGGGGGAGAAGTAGCTTTTGAGGGGGAGCACTATTTTGAGGGGAAGCAAAACCGGCAAAACCTTAAGCATTTTTCTTTATGTTGTTTATGGTTTTTTTTTTGTTATGTTTAGACTATTTTAATATGGGTTTGCACAGCACTTTGTTAAATACTTTGGTTTACATATTTAAGTTATTATTCAGTACTTGGTTTGTACCTTAGTTTTGTAGCTCAGTACTTTTAGTTAATGTTATGCATTTCTTTTAGTACATCACTCTTGTGCCCTTGTTGGATTTTACATCCTTGATGTAATTACCCTGTGTTGTTGTATCGATTGAGTGTTGTACATGCAAATGATACTTTGCTTTGAGCTTATAAGCTTGCATGTTCGGATGTTCATTCCTTGAGTGAATGATCATTGTGGTCACTATTTATAGTGATTGCTTGTTTTTGGTCAAGCCATGCTTTACTACTGTTAATCTTTATTACTTGATCGCATTGTGCTTGCTCCATATGCATTTCAAGTTTTCTGCTTACAATAATCGTATTGTGTTGTTGTTTTCAAGAAATACTTGTTCGTATGGTTCAAGAGCTTTATAGATTTTAGAGTTAGGTGTGAGTGAGTTTTGTTCAACTGTTCCCAACTCACATATTAAGTCTAGAGTGTGTTTTAGGGTTTTTTCATGAAATAGCTAAAGGGGAAGATTGTAAGGTTGAATTTATTCAATCATATTGTTGGCTTTATTCCATGCCAAATTTACTTGTAATTCAACATTTAGAAACCCTATATTTAGGTAGGAATCATGTAAGGGTAGTGTGTGAGAGAGTGTGAAGAAAAGCTCAAGAGTGTGCATCCAAGAAGAGCCTTGCAACTCGATCTCGCGACTGGCTCGCGATTGGCTAGTCACTAAAGGTGGCACACGTGTGAAGCATGTAAGGGAAGCTGAAGGGTCGCGCCAGCTATTGCACTACAGGATAAAACCTCTAGCTAGCCAGACAGTTAGCTCGCGACTCGTTCTAGTCGTGAGCTCGAGTCACCAGAATGTCCTGTTTGGCTGTAATTGATTTTTCGCATTCCATACACACCCTACTATAAATACCCTTCTACCTGCGAAATGTAAAGAGCTTCCAGAGAGAATTTTGAGAGAGAAACCCCAGAGAGAATTTTGAGAGAGAAACCCTAGAGAAAAACAAGATTGACTCATCCACAATCTTCATCATTTGATTCTCCAAATTCTTTTACTCTCACCCTCTCCATTGTTACATCCTTGAGAGGGACATTAGCCAAATCCTTATCTCACCATACCTATATCTATGAGAAAGCATTTTGGTACTTGGAAAACAATTCTAAAGGGACCAATTCATTTTGGTTGATGAAATGGGCTTATTGCGGGATCTGGTAAGCTAAAGAAGACAAGGTTCGACGTAACCTTATTGGAGCAAGAAGCTTGGAGAGATTAGGTGCACTGGATAGATTAAGCTTGGAGGGTCTTCTGCTATTCATATATCCTAACTTTATTCTCTAGTGGATTATTGACCGCTTGGAAGGCGACGGAGAGGTTTTTCGCCGAGGATTTCGGTTTTCTCTTCGATAACACATCATTTTGTTGTCTTTGTATTTGTATCTCTTTTTCCTTAATTTTTACCTTTTAATTACTGTTGTGGTTGTGATTAATTTCGGTTTAGATTGTTTTACCAACTCTGTTTTAGCTTATTTTCATATTTCGCACATACATTGTTTGATAATAAGCTTGTGTTGGTAATTTGTATTTTGGGGGTCTAAATGTTCATAAGTGTTTTACACACTATTTGAACATTCAATCTCATTGCACGGGTTGAGCAGATGTATGGTATGCTAAAATCCTATATGCAACACACCTCAGATCAATTTACCTATGTCGAAGGCCAGATTACTGCACTATCGTCTCAGATTGAAGACATGATGATGGAGCAGCAGTAGCAAAAAGAGGGCTCCGAATCAGAATCTGAAGAGTTCTAACCTCTTTAGCCATTTTTGTCAAAAAGGGGGAGTAGTTTGAGGGGGAGCTGCTTAGTTTGAGGGGGAGCATAGCATAGCATATCATAGATATTGGTTTATTTTGGTGATTTAGTAGTTTACTTTTGGTTTTATTAGTCTACTTTCATTTACCTCTATAGTTTTTATAACTCTTGGATATTTACATTACTTTCTTTTAAAGCTTTAAAGTACTCTAGTTTAAAATTTCAGCTTATTTTTAGTACTTTGTTTTATGTATCCTTGCCTTGTAGCATTTTAAGTACTTTTAGATTAATGCATACATTATTATTAGTACTACACACTTGTACCCTTGTTGATATTGTATCCTTAATGTAAATACCTTTTGTGTTTTACATTGGTTGTGTGTTGGACATGCAAGTGTTTTTATTGCATTGCGTGTTCGAATGATCATTTACTAGTTAAATGTTGAATGTTCATGTTTGATCAAGTTATGCTTCATAGTTTATATATTGTTTAATTTCTTGATCGCATTTTACTCGTTCCTATACGTACCTTGTATTCAACTTGTCATAAGCTTAAAGAAAGTTTTGTTTGTGTGTGAGTGTTTTAGGATACAAGTGTATACGTGCAAGTGCTTCACAACTTCTAGATTAGGTGTGAGTGAATTTTACCGCTGTTCCCAAACTCACGTTTAAGTCTAGAGTATGTTTTAAAGGTTTTATCGCGGAATAGCCAAATGGGGAGATTGTAAAGTTGTTAGTTACAACTATTTTGTGTTGGCTTTAATTTCGTGCCAAATTTGATTGTAATTTTATTCAATCATGTTTACCCTGTATTTTATGTGGAATTTCATTGTATGGGTTATGTGTAAGAGAAAGTGTGAAGACTCAAGCTTTTATTGAAGACAAAGTGGATTTCGCGAGAAGTTTTGCGAGAAGCCTTCCAGCAAAGTAAGCCACATGCAGAGCACATGACTAGAATGCGAAGAGTCATGACAGTTGGTTTTCGCGAGTAATTCGCGGGTAAGGCCTTCCCATAAAATACCCGTGAAACGTTCTGTTTTGCTATTTTGGCATATCTGCTCTACTACATCTTCACCCACACTATATATACCCTTATTACCCATATATTGTAAGGAGTGTTTTTCAGAGAAAAAACCCTATCATACACACTTGAGAGTTAGAGATTGTTATACCCACAATCATCTACATTATCCTGTGTGGTTTTCCTTTACTCATACCTCTCCATATCCATATCTTTGAGAGGTTGATAGCTCAAACACTTACCATACCCATTCTGAGTGTCAAGTGAGCTTTTGGTGCTACTGGAAAGCATTAGAAAAAGCCAAGCTTTGGCGAATGCAATCAAACTACATTATGGGATTTGGAAAGTTAGACAAGACACAGTTCTGAGAAGCCTTGTTGGAGTAAGAGCTTGGAGAGCTTAGGTGCATTGGGTAGATTAGGCTTGAAAGGTCTCTTGCTATTCATGTATCCCAATTTATTGACTAGTGGATCGATTTATCGCTTGAAGGCCGACAGAGAGGTTTTTTGCCAAGTTCTTTGGTTTCCTCTTCGATAACACATCGCCATGTTATCTTGTGTTTGTATTCTTCTTTCCTACTCTTTTAGCTTTCATTTTAATGTTAATATATGATGAATATGACTTAGAGTAGTTTTATTGTTTGTTCACTCGCATTTACTCTATTCCGAACTTAGTTAAGTTAGAGTAAAATCAAGCAAGCCGTAATCCTTTAATTTAAGGGGTCTAAACAGCTCTTGTGTTTTTAACACAAATCCGAACTTTCATTTGGCAAGTATTAGAATTTGAATTGGACTCTTTCATATCAATATGTTTGGACTCTTTGCTGGCAATATTTGACTTTGAATTGGACACATCAATCTTCTAATTATCACACCCCCACAAGCTAATGGGACAAGAGTGTACCATAAGCGTGTTTGTCAATAATTTGAAGCACTCAGAAGAAAGCCCTTTGATGAAATGTTTGCCACTTGATCTATAGTACAAATGTAGCTAACATCAAGCTCCTTACGAACAACCTTCTCACACATCTAATTGTTATCTACTTCCAAATGTTTAGTGCAAGCATGAAACACTGGATTTGAAGCTAAAGAGATAGAACTAACATTGTCACACCAAATAAGTGGTGTTGATAGAGAGACATCCAAATCTTTGAACAATGATGAAAGCCATGAAATCTCAGCTGTAGTATATGCCAATTGATGGTATTTTGCTTCAGTGCTTAAGCGAGATACATGAGAAGATCAACATAATCAGCATCTAAATAGGCTTCCAAACGTAGAGAACCAGGTTGATAAAAGAGACCATGAGCAGGAGTACTCTTCAAATAATACAATATTCTTTTGATAGCAATCCAGTGAATTGTTGTAGGTTGATGCATGAATTGACAAACTTGGTTTAGTACAAAAGAGATATCCGGACAAGTGAGTGTCAAATATTGTGACGCCACGAAAACACTTTGATATTCAATAGGATCAGGAAGAAGATCACCATCATAAAGACTCAATTTATGTTGAGTGTGAGCAGGAGAAGAAATAGGCTTGACATCCTCAAACTTTGTGCGATGTAATAGATCCATGGTATATTTTGTTTCTGTTAGGTACAAACCACCAGAACTGTATATTGCCTCAAGACTAAGGAAAAAATGCAAAGGACCCAAATCCTTCATAGAGAAAAGTTTCCTAAGGTTCTATATAAGCTTGAAAATATGATATGAACTATTCTTTGTGATCTAAATATTATCAGCATAAATAAGTAGAATAATGATTAAAGCACCCTTACAAAATTTGAAGAATGAGTAATCAGCCTTAGAATCACAAAAATCGAGCACCTCTAAATAGTCAGAAAATCTTTGAAACCATTGTCGAGGAGCCTGTTTTAAACCATAAAGGGACTTATGAGGCTTACAAATATGGTGTGGATAATTAGGATCAATGAACCTAGAAGGTTGACACATATACATATTCTTAAATAATCAGATAGGCCATTTTTTATGAATGGCTAAAACAAGAACAATGCGAATATTGGAGTGTTTCACAACCAGACTAAAAGTCTCTATATAATCAAGACCTTATTGTTGATTGAAACCATTTGCTACAATACGAGCTTTATGCAACTTCCATTTCGCATGTTCAACCGCTTGGCTATAACAAGTGGGTTCGATCAAATGAGAATCATATACCGCATTCATTGCATATTATGGATTGGGCCTGCAAATTCCATCTTTTCTTCTAGTGACCATGGAGTGGGTGGAATTTTCTAGGAGTGTGTGATGTGGGATTAAGTGGTAATGGATTTGGAATGGAAGATGCATTTGAAGTAGAAGTTGTGAGGGATGAAGTAGGTGGTATAGTGGGTCTGGGATGAGAAGCCATAGGAGAAGAACCTACAAGATGGTTGCTGGAAATATGAGGAGGAGAGCTTTGTGTGAGGGAAACAGAATCTAGTGGGGTAGGCATTTGAGAAGTTTGAGGTATAAGAGGGGAAGTGGGTGGAGGTCTAGAATAAGAAAGCGGTGTATGTAGCTGAGTTCGTTGAATCATTTCTAGTGTAGATTCCAAATATTTCAAGGAGCTCTTTCCTGCAGAAATAATGTTGATAGTCTCTTCAAATGGGAATGAAGAATCATAAAAAATAACATGACGAGATAAATAGACACGACCCGTGCTTGAATCAAGACATTGATATCCTCGATGATTAAGAGAGTAACCCAAAAACACATATTGTTTAGAACAAAATTGCAGCTTATTTGTATTATAGGGTTGCAAATAAGGAAAGCATGCATAACCAAAAAACCGAAGACTATCATAAGTGGGAGATTTTTGAAATAGCTTTTCATATGAAATGAGATAATTTAAGACTCGAGCTGGAAGTCTATTAATCAAATACATTGCAATGAGTACCAGGTTGCACATGCTGATGTGAAACGAGCCACTGTGGATAGCATTGGTGGGGAAAGAGATTTATTGGTCCAACTGAGGATCATTTGGTTCTGTTGATGCCAAGTAATATAAGATGGATCCACTTCAATGGTCTCCTTACCATCTTTGTTACATTTAAATTCTGGAGGACATTACTTTGTACCATCTACAAATCCCATCAAACTCTTACTCTTCAAAATAGGAACAACCTGAACCCTGAATGACTGAGTAATTGGTTCTATCTAGTTTAATTAACATGAACCCTGAATGACTGGGTACCACAACACCAGTTGAAGAGTTGGTGGATTCCATTGAAATTAGCTAAAGCAAAGAAAAGAGAAAAGCTGACGAAAAAAATTTGTGTTTTTTTTTTTTTTTTTTTCTAAAGGTCAGTGGACATATAGCTTTGATACCATAAAGGAATAGAGAATACAAAGTTTATGTTGGGTTGAAAAACCGTACCAAGTAAGACATATACAATTTTATATTAACACTAAAAGATTATAGACAAACTTCCCTAAATGGTAGAGATTACAATTACAACAAATTACAATTACAAAAAATTAGCTTAAGTCAAGGGATGTGCCACGGAGAAGAGAATCACGGGGGTGATATTGGCTTATTTATGCTTGGCAAGTATTAGAATTTGAATTGGACTCTTTTATGGCAATATGTTTGGACTCTTTGTTGGCAATATTTGACTTGAATTGGACACATCAATCTTCTGATTATCACTAATTAGTTTGGAACCATATATACCTCATAATACATTGGTTATTATTTCAAACTTTCCTTACCCTAAGACTAGAACTTATTAAAAAAAAAATTGGCCAAGAAGTATATAACACAACAATTTTACAACTTCTATTACAATTAGTGCATAATTAAAATGGTATAAGTAGTATATCCCAATAAAAGTGACGTTCCAATCAAAACAAATTAAATCAATAGCCTTGAAATATATAATCTATATTTGGATTTCACCATTTTGTATAACAAAATATCCACACACAAACTTTAAAACTCTCCCAAATACTCATATCTTTTAATTAATTAATTTTAAATGAAAAAACGCAAACAGGTTTATATATATATATATATAGGGTCTGTTTAAAATCTGCTTATTTTGCTGAAAGTACTGTAGTTAAAGACAAAAATTAATTGAAATAGTACAGTGAGACTCATGAATAATACCAAAAAGTACAGTGAGACCTATAAATAGTAACAAAAATAAGTTAAATAGTAAAATAAACTGACTTTTTAATTTTTTACCAAACATGCACATAATATGTGGCTCTTTTTAGAAAGATTACTTCTCTTATTTGAATTTCAATACATCTATGTGAGATTTGTAAAAAAAAAAATCAACAGTTTTAGGGCTGTTTTGTAGTAAAATCTATATATATATATATATATATATATATATATATATATATATATATTCAAAACGGTATGAAAATACCGTTTTGAAAGTCTAAATGGGTAAGCAGGGAGGCCTATTAACACAGCCCATGTATTAGCTTGAGGTTGATTATATTGACCCTGGCCTGGCTAAAGCCCTTTTGGATGATGTTTGTTGAAACTTGAAACTACCGCATGTCTTGTGATAATAGCCATTCGATGTGTCGGGCCCCAAGAAAGAAACTTCACTTATGTTATCGAGAATTTCTACTTTCCTAGTCCAACGAAAATATGACCGAATTTAAACAAATGTTTTTAATATTTAAATAATATTATACATATTTTAATATATTTTTTATTTATATATATTTTTAAAAAATACAAAAACGTTAGTAAAACAACGTAAACAAACAGCCCTTAGAATTCGAAGGCCCTAGTACCAAACGGCCTATCACGTTTTAGAAAACAAATACAAAAAGTTCTTTGCGCGCTTCTAGTTCTAAACTTTGGCTCCAAATATTTTGTCACCAGAATTAACAGGGGTGTGAGAGAAGAAGAACAACCTCTGCTAACATCAACCTCAGAACAAAACCAACAAGAAGAATTAAATGCAAGTAGTTTGCTTACACAAACATGGTTAGAGTCGAAGAAATTGTGGGCAATTGCTGGACCCTCCATTTTCAGCAGGCTAGCCATGTTCTCCATGACTGTCATAACCCAGTCCTTCTCCGGCCACCTCAGTGACCTCGACCTCGCCGCCATTTCCATCGCCTCCACTGTCATCATTGCCATCACTTTCGGTTTCTTGGTACCCCCATTTCCGTTCTCTTCCTTTCTAATCTTTCACTTTCATCACCATAACTACCACTTGTCCCAAAAACTAACACTTCCTCTCACTATAATACTTCAGAAAAGCTCAAATTTTCGCTATGAATTTAATCATTTAACCATTATTTTAACGCATGATCACCATTTTGATGTAGTTGGGTATGGCGGGTGCTCTTGAAACGCTATGTGGCCAAGCATACGGGGCCAGACAGTACCACATGTTGGGCATTTACTTGCAACGTTCTTGGATAGTTTTGTTTTCGTGTTCGATTTTATTACTTCCCTTGTTCTTGTTTGCAACGCCAATACTAAAGCCTATGGGCCAAACCGATGCGGTGGCGGAGCAATCGGGTTTGGTGGCAATGTGGTTGATTCCTATGCACCTGAGTTTGCCATTTCAGTTCACGTTGCAGAGGTTCTTGCAGAGCCAAGTGAAGACTTGGGTTCTTGCTTATATCTCAGGGGGTGCTCTTGCACTCCGTGCGTTTGTTAGTTGGTTTTTTGTGTATAAGTTAAGAGTGGGGATTGTTGGGGCTGCCCTTACGCTGGATTTCTCGTGGTGGATGTCTGTTTTGGGACTTTTAGTGTATGTTGTATGTGGTGGGTGTGCTGATTCGTGGACTGGTTTTTCGGGTCAAGCTTTCGTTGGGCTTTGGGAGTTTTTTAAGCTTTCTGTGGCTTCTAAGGTTATGGTCGCGTATGTGTTCCCTCTCTCTCTCTCTCACATCATATGATTGATTAGGCAAAAGTATAGGTGCATTTAATACTCCATGATATTTTTGTATGTTGTTCAAAAAATAGAGTGAAATTATGCTCAGATACCAAGAAAACACACACAAACACAATGTACTTAGGTATGTGTGCAAATCATGAATTATTGACAATTGTATTCTACTTAGTGCAAGCCATTACTTGTGCAGCACACTTGCTTCTTGGATATCAAAGCCTTATACTTTTACAGTTAAGACCCTTGATTTAATCTTACATCTGTTTTATTACAGGGTATTGATAATAGTGTCAGGGTATTTGCACAATACTGAGGTTGCAGTTGATGCACTTTCGATCTGGTTAGTTCCAAATTTCTAGACCTTGTGTCATTGGCTTATGTGTCAATGTGTATCTTATTTGATTGTTTTCTAGTTTCTTACTATCTTCTCAATGTCGCGCTGTTTTGGCAGCATAACTATCTTTGGCTGGGAGTCGATGATTCCTCTCGGATTTCTGGCTGCTTCTGGGTATGTTGCTGGTTCTAAGTCTTGTTTCCACTCTTCTTTATAGTAAAACATAATGTGTATGGTAGAATAGGAATATAACATGCAATTTAAACAGTGAAAATGTGGATAATATGTGAGAAGCAAGATTTGAGGTTCAAGAGTTACAGATTAAGGAGTCCTATATGTCACCAGCATCATCATTTCACTTGCCCAATGCTATCCCCATTCCCACTAAAACATAAGTTTGATCATTATGTTAAGCTTTATCTTCCCAAGTGTGGAAACCATTCTGTTTCTTGCCCCATGTAATGATGTCTGTAAGCAGTACATTTACGGACTTTTATTTTTTTTTTTTTGAGTGTGTGAACTAATTAAGGCAGTTCTTATGACATGCAGTTCCGCAAAGATATAATATCGTCTGTTCTTAAAATGCTTCTGGCTTAATTTACCCGCATGCTTTAATTGTTAAAGGCAAACAATATGTTAAGGTTCAAGGTTCTTGAAAGAGAGTTTCGATAGAGAAAATCTAATCATTTGACAAGATAAAACCCGATGGTCTTTTCTGTGAGCTAAATGTCAATTATTAGTGTTTTAATTTAATAACATCTTTCCAGCATCATTTAACATCATTGGTGGATGTGATGGGTTCGAATAAATGCCCCATTTTTATATCTTGGATACTCTTCGTAGCATCTCTAGTAATTACTGAGTAATTTTTGGAGTGGAGGGAGTTCTTTTAAATTTTATCTTTTTTGTGTTGAAAACCAACCAAGAGGTTAAAGCATTTGAATATGAGGTTATCAAAATCATTAGCTTCATAAGACCTTAGAAAATTTCACTACTGATGATTGGTGGAAACCTACCTTTACCTCTTCAATGTAACCATGCAGATGTATATATGTTAATGGTTGCCACACCCCCCCCCCCCCCCCCCCCCCCCCCCACCCCCTAGCGGCATTGCTAGTCTAGGAGGGGAGTCTTTGAGTTTGTGCCTTTGCGAGTTCATCCCAAATAAAGTGAACTCATTTTGGGTCTTGGTTGGGAAGATGCAGATAATATTCCAATAGTCTAGTGTTAGCTTCTATGATGTTTGCTTTAGGTAGTGTTTTGGGGAGGAAGAATAGGAATGATGGAAATGGGGAGGATGAAAAGAGAGAGGTGGGATAAAAACACAACAATATTACTTTTACATGGACGGATTGACCGATTATCGACAACACTTTTATTATGAACCAATTATATCAAATCGTATTAACAATTGTAAAAAAAATTTGTGCATCTAAATTTGTTGTTACCTGAGAGAGTCACCATTTCTGAAGTAGTAAAACCCTTGTTGCAGAATGCAGATTTAAGAGCACTAAGATTTGAAGTGGGGGAAGGGAGGGTTTTTGGGGCATCATTAAAACTGGCTGTGGTTGCATCTCTTCTTCTTAATGGAATGGTCCATGTAGTGCCATCCAACCGAAGTAATCATACACAACAAAAGAAAAGATAAGAAAGGTAAATAATTAAGGGGAAAAAATATATATCATAGACCAATTAATTGGCATGGCCTAGTCATTAACAATATTAAAAATTTATTTACTCAATTTTTAATACAAAGAATTACAATTTTTTTACTTTTTTTTGAATATAAATAAAAGCTACTTGCCAATCTTTTTGTTAGGTTCTAAGACCTTAAGTTTTAATGTATTAGAACACTAATTTGTAATGTTGGCAAACCATGATCAAAACGTATTAGTATTATTTAGACTGCTCAAAGTATATATGTTTTATGTAAAGTTGGAATCGAGTGCACTACAGAATTTACTGTGCAATTTTGTCTAGCTCAATCGATCGAGAATTAGACTCGACCGATCGAAGGCCGTGCAGATTGTTTTTTCTGCAAAATTTTCTAATTCAGCCCAAGCCCGTTTTGTGTGTAGGGTTTTATGTTTTACCCTAGGTATAAAAGGGAAAATCTTAGCACGTGTTTAGAGAGCTGCTGATTCTCTTTATGCTGTGTGTGTGAATTTCTTGTAAGATCTAGAAGTGTTTGTCTTCATATATACTTACGGTTATCAAGATTTAGATTGATGTTAAGAGCTTGGTGATCAATTCAATTGCAGATTCAAGAGCTTAAAGATATACAAGTGGAAGTGCTTGTGCTTGCTGGGAATTCAAGAAAGAAGTAGTCCGTGGACTCGAAGCTGTCACGTGGTCCTGATAGTAAGTTTCCTACTCGAGCTAGTAATAGGATATTAGTGGTCTAAGTCGCTATTGTGTAAACTTCAATTCTTTCATAATGGATTCAGTTTACCTTGAGGATAGTTAGGCTAAATCCTCTTTAGGTTTTTTATCGTTTGGTTTTCCTAGGTTATCATATTGTTGTGTTCTTTATTTTTCGCACTTTACAATGATATGATTTATATGTGTTAATCTAGATCTGCATAATTTACCTAAATTAATCACTTAGTTAAATAAGTAGGTTAATTTGGTTGTGTTTAAGGGGTCTAAAAATGTACACTTTTTATTTATTTTTATTCTTTAAACTTTTTTATTTTATTTTATAAATATGATAACTTTGAATTTATGGTGTCCGTTCTATAATAAATATCCTTTAATATATATATATATATATATATATATATTAATATCCATATCTTTGCTAGGGTTACCTTAAGAGCAGAAATTGCATGGTCCAAACTAAAAGACATTAGAATGGAACTTATAATGGGACAGTTATGGCCAGTTTGGATGGTAGGTGCTTAGAGTAGAGTTGGCCATAAATTATTTTCAGCCAACTTTACTCTACTCGTTCTCCCTCCCTCTCCATCCAAATTGGCCATTAAAAGGGATAATTATTCTTACATTTCTTATAGTTATATCTTAGCTATGGTATACTAGTTTTTACTAATGATAGTTTTTCGTATTTTTGAATGAAAATATATGATAGTAGTAAGAGATTTTGATGATAGCTTACCTTAACAACAGAATCACGAGCTGCAACAGCTAAAATATCAGCACAAGACACAACTCCAAGGCATTGCCTTTCAAGTTGAGATTTAATGGTATCAATCACCTCATATCCTCTCAATGAGTTGTTATTAGGCCCCGCCATCTTCTCTCCTTTGGAATTGGTGGTGTCATCCAACAACGCAGATGCATCACAACCCTGTTTACAACATCATAATATTATTAATATATATATATATATATATATATATATATATAGGACAATTAGTAATTTATCATGGTATCAAAAATTGGTGGTTTTAAGTTTGAACATGATCTTTACTCTACATTTTATTTAAATATATATATGACAATCAGTACTTTATCATGGTATCAAAAATTTGTGGTTTAAGTTTGAACATGATCTTTACTCTACATTTTATTTAAATATATATATGACAATCAGTAATTTATCATGGTATCAAAAATTGGTGGTTTTAAGTTTGAACATGATCTTTACTCTACATTTTACTTAAATATATATATGACAATCAGTAATTCATCATGGTATCAAAAATTGGTAGTTTTAAGTTTGAACATGATCTTTACTCTACATTTTATTTAAAGTTGAAAATCACAGTGTTATGTTCCATATAATAAGAAAAAAAAAACCGCATGTGAAGAAATGTATTAGAATTATGATTAAATGATTAAATTTACTTAGTCTTAAATTAAGTTTTTGGAAGAACAGTAACCTACCATTTTTATTCAAAATATTTTTTTTTTTTTGAGAAAGTTATTCAAAATAAGTTAGTGTCAAAACATGAAAGATAATTTAAATGGTTATAACTATGTATAAAATATAGGTATGGAGTCATATTTTTTTCTTTTGTTGGATTCTCAAAAGAAAGAATAATTAGTGATTGATGGTATACAATAAGTGAAATTACTACCTTATATATGTGTGTGTAGACTTAAATTAAAATAGAAAATAGTAAAATAATTACAAATTTTATTTAAAAAGACGTACAAATAATGTGACAATAAATGTGATTGATACAATGAGTTAATTTAGTTGTTTCTAATCCTAAAGCCTCATGACATTCATAAAGTTTTGAATTCAAAACTTTTAGCTAGTATTTTGGGATTATCCTCAAGGGATTTCACCTCATAATAACTCGGGGGTGTGTATGAGATGGGGGAGGGAATTACACATAATTGAGGGAATAGTTAGGTGCTCGAACAATTCTAAAAGAAAATATTAAGAAAATAACAATAATAGGAGGACAAATTATTATATGTAAGTTAAATACATACATACATACATACATACATATATATATATATATATATATATATATAGTCTTTTGGAACATGTTGTGGTGGGTTAAATATGAAAGCTAAAAAATAGGAATTAAAAAGAAAAATGATATAAGACTTGCATTGACAAAGCAATCATGAAAATGGAGGCAGAGTAACGAGGCCCCCATACGATTCTCTTTGTACACTGCAGTGTTTACAACGCCTCAAATTAGGGAGAGAGCCATAGGGCAAGAACTCGAATAGAAGTTGGATGATAGCTGAGCAGAAGCTATTCCCAACATAAACAAGAATAAAGTAGAAAAGGAGAGAATAGAGGAGAAAAACAAAGCCATGACTTTACTAAAACAAGAGAACTTTATACCTCATAACTGGTTAAATCCTGATATTTATAGCCATTAGTGCTGTAATAGTGAAACCATTTTTCTTTCTAAATATAATTAATTTATGTAAATATTGTGGAGTACAGAAGGGCATCCAGTCAACTTCTTTTGCATTTAACGAAAATGGTTTTTGGTAGAGGTTAAAAGAAAGTGCATGAAGTGACAAGGATTTCTCAATATCATAAATAGCGGGAAATGGACAAAAATATGAGTTTCATTTTATTTAAGGTTTTTTTAATATATATATATATATATATATATATAAAACATAAACGAAGAAAAGAAAAAAGAAATATAAATACATACCAGTTTTTTTTTTTTTTTTTTTTTGAGAAAAAAACATACCAGTTTATTATGACTTTTCAATTCAATTATTCTAGACTAAAATAAGGTATATGTAAGATAATCTCTCTCTCTCACACACACATTAGTTTTAATTTAGTAGCATATTATATAATTTCGTAAGAAATTATAAAAAAAAATATAAATTACTTAATGTATTTAACCTACTTTTTTTTTCAATTTTGGTTGAGTTTTCAAGCAAAATAAACATATGATTGCTATAATAATAATAAAAAATCAAACACAGAATTGAAAATTTGTGTTTTCAATTTAGTAACATAATTATAGAATTTTAATGTAATTTCATAAGATATTATAAAAAACCAACTACTTTAGGGACACTAATTAAGTGAGTTGTGTGTGTCTATATATATACATACATATATTTCAATTTTATTGGTTGAATTTTCAAGAAAAATAACATCCTTTTGCTATAAATAAAATCACGGAATTATAAACTATGTATATTGTGATAATGGCCGGTATTGACACAACTTGAACAATAAATAATTATAATGAGAAAAAATTGTAGTTAAATATTGGAGTATTTTTATACAAATATAATACATCAAACATTATATTTTTGTTATAAAAATGTATCTTTTTAGAGTATGTTTATTCATACAGTAATATATATATATATATATATATATATAAAGCTAATATACTTATTTTTTTAATAAATTTTTACAACAAGTGAAGGAGAGATGTAGATTTTAACACTTGTGTAAGTTACGAAAATTGTAGGCACAATATTTTTTTTCCTTGGGTGAGGAAATTTGAACACTAGTAGTCACTGCTACTTTACATGGAGAGAACTTCACAAAAATACTGAATTAGAAAGCTCAATATAATTCATAAAATAGCTTCAGAGAATGTCAAAGTTTGTGCATCAACATCGACGAACTGTGTGCGCGTGCAATGGCACGCTGGCTACGTCATACTTCCATTACTTCTCTGGCTTGAAATTATTGAAACATTAAAAAGAAATAAGAGAAAGAGAGAAAATGACTGATGATAATTGAATTATTTGTAAAAAGATGCTGGACACAAAGATAATACAAAGGATAAGGAAAAAAGAAAGGCATGGGATTTTTAGAGATTCTTAAAAGGATTCTACGCTGTGGAATTTTCCAATCTCTAAAACATGTACAGCCAAAGCAGTTTCAACAGTAGGGATTTTTGGTATAAGCTGATGTTGAATCTACGATAATATTCCTTCAAATTGGCTTGTAGGAATCTGTTGACGTTCCAAATTGCCAAACCTTACCACCTACTATCAGACAAATTAACGGTGGCCTAGTGGGTGATTTGTAGTTTCTAAAAGTCGATCTCATTCCTAGAAATTTCAACTTCATAAGGCTAATGCATTGAATCTAAGCCATGCAATTGTCTCTTGCCATTTAAAAAAAAAAAGAGTTGGTGCAATGTTAATTATTGAACCCCCACGAGATTGAATTTTTGGCATTATCTCACAAAGGTCGAAAAGAGAACATGGCAACAACACACAAGTTGGCGAGACATGCACAATGGATTGAGATGAAAGGGAAGTATGGATTGATGAAGTACACATTTTCTTGCTATATGTACTAGCAGTAGATAACCCAGTCAAAAATGAATAAAAATGTCACCTTTTCTCTTAGAAAAATAAAAAGGAAAAGCCCTCGTACATGTTATTATATTATTTTGAGAAAATTCAGTCAAGCCCACATGTTATATATATGTAGCCCAGCAAAAAAACCAACAACAAAAACAACAATAACAAAAATGTTTTATATCGCACTCACAAAGCGTGCGTGATAAGACTATTATTACATAATAATAAGTGACAAAATGATACTTCTGATTATAAAAAATTTGCTTGACTTATAATGAATTTCTTTTTTTACCAAAAGTAAAATGAAAAATATTTTTACACATTTGTTAACGTACATTCTGTACATATATACCTCTATAATTTCATATGTGATAGTTACATTTTTTTAAGCATATTCACATGTAACACATGAAATGAATGATGTGCATGATGATGTATAATAATGTGTGTGCAGTAATAATAAGTGCCAAAAAAATATGTTTATAAATGTATATGTCATATTATGATTTCATTTCCATTTAATCTATTTGTTGGTGGTGTGTTGTTTATTCATTCTTTCTTTTTCTAAATTTTAGTAGGAAAATGATACCCTCTCATTTAGCCACAGAGATAAATAGGGTTATAGGATGGGGCGGTACAAGTACAACTAGACAAGCCTGCTGCAAGATTTGTCAAGCATTTTGGCCTCCTCAAAAAAAAAATGGAACTCTTGCTAATGTTTTTGACCTAGTTTCTGCTTTTCTTATTAAGAATTGGAAATTTCAAAGATGATGACTACGCTGATTTGGACTGAGATAATCTTAGATTTGGTATAATGCCAACTGATTACATGTACCTTATGAAATTTTCTAAAGGAGAGGATTTTGAACAAGGTCAGCTTAATCGTTATGGAAACATTGAGTTGGGCCCAACTGCTGGAGTTCTGAATTATGGGCAGATAAGCTGAAAGTGGTCTCTTTGTTCCAATATTCAAATCTTTGCATGCTAGCTACACTACTTTGGATAGAACTCTATCATCTAATGCAAATTCTGAGTAACTTAAAGTTGAATCAACTTGGTTCTAATTGTCTGAATGGGTATTCAGTATCATATCATTTAAAATTTTAAATGATATCTATATACTGTTAGATCGAGGAAATAAAATTCGTTTCCAACTGAATATGGTGACATGGCCACTTTGAAGTAACGAAAGTGACCATGCACGAGTTTCAAGTCTCAACTATATATCACTAAAACACTGGTCCAACCCATTGGTGAAGTTGAGTATTTTGGAAAATTTGAAAAAGTTTGGGCCACCTTAATCATGCCTTAAATGCACGAAGTAGTCACAGTTTTGGAAGGAAGACATGTCCAATGAATTGAAATGGACTTTTTCTTAGAGCTGGATAACAAATAAGGGGTGGAAAGAAGTTGAAAAAAAAAAAAAAAAAAAAAAAAAAAAAAAAAAAAAAAAAAAAGCTGCAGCCTATTTTACCCTTACATTGTGAATCCTATGACTATGAGAAACTTCTAATCATGTCAAAAATCTGAACAGGCAGTGTATGAAGGTACAGAAGGACATAGGAAAGAAGATGGGTGGCTTCTTCTCTTCCGTCCAGAGCAGAATGCAAAAACTTGGAGCTGAGAGAATGTGCATGCCGTCACCCTTTATGGATCAATTTGTAGATGCTGTGAAGCAGACTGTCCTAGCCAACAAGCGTTGGGTAATCCTCTTCTATCTTGAAGAAAATGTTTAACCATTAATTCTTTATGAGTTAATTATTTCTTTAAATTTATACATCTTTTTAATATAATGTATGTGGACGATTAATTATGATCAGGTTCCTCCTCCGGGAAAAGGGTCTCTGTACATTAGGCCTCTGCTCATGGGTAGTGGTCAAATATTGGGTTTGGGTGCAGCACCTGAATACACTTTCCTAGTATATGTTTCCCCTGTTGGCAACTATTTCAAGGTGAGGGCATTTTCCGTTTTCGAATAAAAATCTTCTATGCCTCAATCTCACTACTAGTGTTCTGCAGTGTGCTTTATCAACTACAATATGCCATGCATCTTTTTTTCCATTTTAAACTTTGGTCACTTTTTAAGGGGTAAAAAAAGTAAAAGAAAAAAGATGAACGTGTGACAGACTGCAATTGGTAGAATGTAAAGTGGAATACTTAAAATGGGACAAGGATTTTTTATTCCTTTAGCTCCTACAAAGAGTAAAAGGATTTGTCATTTATGTAATCTTGGTTTATAATCAGGAGGGTTTGCACCCTTGAACTTGTATGTTGAGAAAGAGTTTGATCGTGCCTCTCGTCGTGAAACTGGAGGTATCAAATCAATCACCAACTATGCCCCGGTAAGGAACTTATTCTCTCATGTAACTCAACTTTTTGCTGCATCAAGCATTATTGTCTAACACATCATTGTGTTTGAAATTGTAGGGTTTGAAAGCATTGACAAAAGCAAAGAACAGAGGATTTTCTGATGTCTTATATCTGGACTCAGTGAATAGGAAAAATACTGAGGAGGTCTCCTCTTGTAACATTTTTATTGTGAAAGTATTTTGCTTTTATAGAATATTTTAAGTTCAATCTAATATGTTAGCAAGTTTTTGTCTTGATGGAATTTAATGTTAGGATATGTGCCCTTAAATCCTATTGTATGGTGCTATGTATGACATTATGTATGACTTAATGTTGTGTTTAATAAAGTTGTTTATTTTTATCTAAAATAATGGTAACATGAATATTTGGACATTATCATATAGTCCATGAGATGCATAGTATGTGATTTATGTGATTTAGTCGCAGAAAATATAAATCACAAGTTCTTTGTAAACTCAGAATTTATAGTTCGTAGTCGGTGATGAAATTGGGCATTTCATCTGCGAAGACTATAACGTATCAACTAAGATGATTTGTCTTGATCATGGAAGTGGTGACTTCTAGTTGATATGCTGATATGTTTTAAGAGTTAAGACATATTGAACTGGACCGCTGTGAGATTTATTATTCTCCTAACGACTGTCAAATGAATAATAAATCTCACGACTTCTATTTGCATGAACTCTTAATCCTGAGAGAATAATGGACCTGATCATGAGGTGTAGGTTACTTTGATATATCAGGAGTGAGATATAAAGTAACGGTCAAAACCTCAGTATGTTGGGCAACCACATTTAGTGTTGATGGAACATATATTCTCAAGATGGAATTCATAGTCTCTTAATGGAGATACAAAATATTCCCTGGAGATACAAAATATTCCCTTGAGATAAGTTTAATGGGTTTGGTTATTCAGAGAGTTAGGTCTAACCACTTTGGTAAGAAATTACTAAAGTATATATTTATGAAATTGGATTTCATAAATATATGATGAATAACTTTAAAGGATTAAACCGGGTACTCAAGGATAAGATGTAGTAATTTACAAAGTGGCAGTCTATAATTATGATTTTGTATTACTACGAATATTTTATGAAGGGGTTACGTGTAAAATAAAGTCTTGGGATATAATTTATTAATAAGGCCTAGAGTGCAATTATATTTATATAGTGGTATTAAATATAATTAATGGTAACTTTGGACTTGTCAAGAGTTGACGGAAAAGCCCAAGGCCCATTGGAGCTAGTGTCTTATTGGTCCCTTTTGGTCCCATTCCAAGCCACACATTAAAGCCCAATTGGAAAGGCCCAATAGGCCGGCCCAATTAGATAATCAGTTAGTTATAAAGGGAGAAACATACAGAATTTTTTGAATGTGATTTTTCGAAAAGAAAAGAAAGAGTGTGAGACACACTTTCATTCTCCCTTTTGGAAACTGATTGAGAGACCACACATCTTGGGCGTAAAGTGGAATTGGAGTGAAGATTAAAAGTTTTCCCAAGTGCTTCTAATCTTTGTTTTGAAATTCTCCACACCAAGGTACGCTATCTTGTTCTTAAATTCTGAAATTCATATAGTGCATGTTGTCAATCATGAATGAAATAGATCATTGTTTGTTGCTTCCGCTGTGTGTTTTGTATGAGATACAAAACCAGATTTTTATCCAACATTTAAGGAAAGGGAAACTATTCTGTGATGACCACATAAAGTAACCAAAGGATGCCAAGCGTTCTGTATCTATAAAACTCATTGGATAAACCTTGAAAGAAATTACAATGTAAGGTATAATTTCCAAGGATCAAACAAATCGATTTGTGAAATTATTGTAAGTGTATGGAAATGAATGAAAGCAGTAGGCAAGTAATGAAGCTTGAGATTGGATAAGAAAAGCTATTTGTAATATAATTAACCGTATTGATACTAATAAGATGTAGATGACAGCTTATCACTTAGGCATCATAAATGAATCATTCAGTTTCCCCCATCAAGTTTAAGCAACCTGTAAATTATCAACCAAAAAAAAAAAAGTTTAAGCAACCTATATTTAATACTTGTTTCACATTTACTTCATTGAAAATTTTAGTCCCAAATTATATTATCTACCTTTGTATTCTTATAATTGGTATACTCTAAACCTCATGCATGCATTTTCCAATTTTCTAGGGCAATGCTATTTCAACTCCTGCAATAAATGGGACCATTCTTCCTGGAGTCACCCGTAGAAGCATCATTGAGATTGCTTGCGATCATGGTTACCAGATGATATTCATGTACCACTAAATGACAGCTTGAACCTGATTTTCTTAATTAATTTTTGAAGTAATACCAACTGAGAAGGGCTTCATTAAAAAATTAAGGCCACTCTTCCCATTGTACATGTGAGACTTATGCATGACTAGGAACTTGCTGTTTCTGTTTTTGATGTTTCTCTTTGTTGCCAAGACGTGAACTCTTTACTCTGTAGAGTCTTTGTCATGGAATTCATTCTATTTTCTCCTAATAATAATTAATTACTACTTGTGCCAAATGCTTAAACTGTTAGGAAATTGTTAATTTAATTATTTAATCATTATTCTAATATTGTCCATAATTTGATGTCAGGTCAAGGAACATGTTATTCCTATTGATGAATTGATTGATGCCGATGAAGTTTTCTGCACAGGAACTGTAGTTGGTGTTGCTTCTGTAGGTAGCATTACATATGAAAGAAAAAGGTAATTAACAGTATATGGCTTATTTGTTTATTTACTGAAAGATGGTTAAAGTATAGTTATAACTAGAAAAATTGAAGTTCTGATAAATTTTTAATAAAAAAAAAAAATCAAAAAGGTTAAAAGAAAAAACTGCACTTGTTTAGACCACTGTAAAACTAGATTGTTTAACCTAATTAATTAACCAAGTGAATACTTAGGTTTATTATTCAAATCTAGGTTAAAACAAAACAATCATATTATGCAAAACAACAAAAATATAAAGAACACAATGATATGATGACCCAGAAAAACCAAACTGGTAAAAAACCTGAGGAGGGTTCAACATAGCTATACTCAAGGTAAAACAACAAAACCACTATGAAAGAATTAAAGTTTACACAATAGTGACTTAGACCACTAACCTCTTATTGGTACCTCGAATAAGAAATTTACTACCACAATCCCATGATAACTCCGAGTCCACAGGCTACTTTTTTCTTTAGCCTTTGCAAAACACAAACACCCACGTTTGTGACTTTGAAATCCCATTCAAAGGTTTAGCAACACAAACTCTCCTGTTTGTAACTCCAAGACCACCCTTGAAGGCTTAGATCATCAGCACCTTTGATGAATAGAAAAGGCAGCAACTTCTACAATATCGGATCTTGAGATTCTTTAAGTAATAACACCGGTAGAAGATATGAGAAAGCTTTTTTTAAGGAACAAAACCCTAAATACAAAAGAGGCACACTTTTCTCTCTCTAAAAAGCCTTATAAAAACGTGCTTAGGGTTTCCTTTATATACTGGGAGAAGTAGACCTGAAACCCTAATCCTTAATGGGCTTAAACTACTATTTAGGCTTAATGAAAATTCTGCAGATACGACTTTCGATCAATCGAGCCTGTCTTTCGATCGGTCGAACCAGGCAGTTTCTAAAATCTTCTTTCCACAGCTGACTTGTTCTTGAATCTTGACATGAATCACCTTGAACATTGTCTAATAATACCTATAGATTCTAGGATCTATATTTAGACAAGTTTATGTTCACTATTTGCCAATTGTTCTAAGCTTTTAGAACCTAACGATCTCCCCCTTTGGCAATTCATGACAAAACTTACATACAATATGAAATGCTCAAATACAAGAACCACCCAATAAAATAAAACGCCCAATTACATCACAAATCCCAATCTAAGACTCCTAACCTAGAAGTTGCAAGAAGAGGTAGAATGTCTTGATCAGAATGTACCTGTCTTTCCTGAAAACTCTTAAAAGAACACATCACCGCATGTGTGGAAAGAAAGACATATAAACAATATGAAACACAAATATAAAAACAAAAGTAAATTCTAACTCTCCCCCTAAGTTAGATACATCAAAATGTTTTTATATTCTCTCCCTTTCAAAAACAATGTTGTCTCCCCCTAAACAAAACATACAGAATTCCCAAACAAACAGGATTTCCACATTTCATCTATTTCCCCTTGTATGTTTTTAGACCCCTGTAAAACTAGCAAGTTGTTTAACCTAATTAATTAACTAAGTGAATATTTAGGTTTATTATTTAGATCTAGCTTAAAACAAAATAATCATATCATGCAAAACAGCGGAAATGTAAAGAATACAATGATATGATAACCCAAAAAAATCAAACTGGTAAAAAATTTGGGGAGAATTTAACCTAACTATTCTTAAGGTAAAACAGCAAACCATTATGAAATAATTGAAGTTTACATAATAGCAGCTTAGACCACTAACATCCTATTGCTACCTCGAGTAGGAAACTTACTACCACGACCCCATGATAGCTCCAAGTCTACCGACTACTTCTTTCTTTGGCCTTTGCAAAACACAAACACCCACGTTTATGACTTTGAGATCTCACTCAAAGGTTTAGCAACACAAACTCTCCTGTTTGTGACTCCAAGACCCCCTTGAAGATTTAGATCATCAACACCTTTGATGACTAGAGAAGGCAGCAACTTCTACAACACCGGATCTTAAGATTCTTCAAGTAATAACACCAATAGAAGATATGAGGGAGCTTTTTTTGGAACAAAACCCTAAATACAAAAGAGGCACACTCTTCTCTCTCTAAAAAGCTTTATAAAAATGTGCTTAGGGTTTCCTTTATATACTGAGAGAAATAGATCTAAAACCCTAATCCTTAATAGGCTTGAACTGCTGTTTAGGCTTAATTAAAATTTTGCAGATACGACTTTCGATTGGCCGAGCCTGTCTTTCGATCGGTCGAACTAGGCAGTTTCTAAAATCTTCTTTCTGTAGCTTACTTGTTCTTGAATCTTGACATGAATCACCTTGAATATTGTCTAATAATATCTATAGATTCTAGGATCTATATCTAGACAAGTTTATGTTCACGATTTGCCAATTATTCTAAACTTTTAGAACCGAACAAAAACTATTGGCAAACACACCATAGTGTGATAGAACAAGAAAGAGCTTTTTGAAAACAAATGAGTAACTTTAAGGTGCGTCCCTCTGATTATTGATCATAATTGTTGCAGAATTTATATTAATACTACCAATATCTAACTTATGTAACTTATTTATATGCAAGATTAAATTAAAAACGGGTGTTCAGACTGTGTCCCAGTAACTATACTCAACCCTTGTAGGAATAAAAACGGGTTTGGTTGAGGATAAGATGGGCTAGATAGTAGAGATAGAATAGTGACCATACCAAAATATTGTCAAAATTGTTGCTCTTTGGAACAGAATTTGTAAAAATAAACCAATTTCATAATTCACAATCTATATTTGTGTTTTGTGTTTAGCGTTGATTTGTTACATGACAAATTAAGGACCAAAAATTATTTTGGCAACAAATCTCCCTGTCATAATTTCTCCTCTTCACATGGACCTTAACTCCTCTTAGCACGCGAGCCTTTGCAAATCCATCAAATCTCTCACTCACATGTGAGTCTTTATCACAGTAACCTTAGAAGATACAAGACTTCGCAAATCCTAGAGTGTCATGCATGCAAGATTTGTGGCAAATGCAACAATCGCCAAATGCCCATTCAAGCAAAACTTGTACCTCCAATACCATTTTGTTAGGAGGAGTACTCATGAACCCAAAAGTCTAAGCTAATAAGGTTGAGTCCAACTTACAATTAGACATAGATATTTATACTCATCATTTAATAATACCTATAGAAGGGACAAGTCCCTTGAAAATTTCTAAATCTATTACTTTTGGTATTGGATTTTCCACCATCTTCTTCGATGATACATAGTGAAAAACACATTTTTACCCCTACCAAGGCTACCAATTTTAATCACTTAATTCACATATAACTAGATAGTTAATTAATCAATTTTAAATCACATTATTATTATTATGGATAAATAGAGAAAGCACACCAACCATATATAAACACATGCACACAGTGACAAGCATATATTCACGGAGTGAAAATCCAAATGGTAAAAACATTATGGGGTAAAACCTAAATCCAACTCAACAAGTCCACTATTGAAGGTTGTTGTAGTACATACAACATTCACATGACTTCCCATACATATATTTAGGCTTAGTACCCAAGCTCTCCTCTTCTACTAGCAGTTGCAGATAATGCATTGTGCCTTCAATGTTACTTGTTGCCACATGTTGACCTATTGACAGCAAGACTGATATCTCGATCACTTTAAGGCTTCTTGAAGATTTGGTATCATCTCTTTTGATTTCAAACAACTACTCCAATGCCAGTATCGTGATCTATGAGTTTGGAAGTATAAACCTCTCTAAGGTGTATCAATGAGAGAGAAAGGAAGAACTAGAAGGCTTTCTCTATGTTTGTGTTAGTTTAGTGTGGTCGTCTTCCTCTCTATCATTAAAGTTGCATTGTAGTTTAAAATTAAAATTGGTGTAGGTTTCTAGGGTTGGTTGGTTACAGAAAAGCTGTGAAAGGCCAGTTCAATGATTTTCCTTTAGAGCATTACCATCAGCTCTTCTATAAAAATGCCATTTTGACAAACCTAAAGCTTATTTTATTATTTTACCACATCATTTTACAATATCTCATTCATCACATATTTTATTCTTCAATTCTATACATTAAAATAATATATAAAAATATTAAAAAAAACCATTAATATAAAAAATACAAAATAATAACCCACTCCATACACAAACACAACCAGGCTCAAACCCACCACCATACACATCATAGCCCGCCACCACCACCCATAGGTACAATCCGCCACCACCAACAAAAATCCACCAACCGCCACCACCACCCAATACTACTTTTAAAAAAATCTCCAAAATCAACACAAAAAAATCCCCCAAAAAAAAAATGAAGAGATGAATCAACTCCATTTATACAACCCAATATATAGAGAGAAATGAGAGAAAAGAGCTTGAAAAAGAACCAACTCACCCATAATCACAATCACATGGAATCCACAATCGAAGGGAAAAAAAAAATACAAAGGGAGATCAGAATATGAGATCTCCACATTGACGGCCTCAGCGGTGAGGCTGAACTTCACAGTGAGGCCGAACTCCGAGGCGACGGCCGATCTCAATGGCAATGGCCTAGGCGGAGAAAAAAAAAGGACAAAGAGGGAGAGTGAAAGGGCGAAAAAAAAAAGAGATAGAGAAGGCGCAAAGAAAGTGGTAGAAAAAAAAAAAGAAAAAAAAAAAGAAAGAAAAAGGGAGAGGTGGAGGTTCTGGAGAAGAAAGAAGAAGAAAAAAAGGAAGATAAAGAGAAGATGAAGAGAAGGAAGAAGAAGAAAAAAAAGGAAGATAAAGAGAAGATGAAGTGAGAGGCGGAGAAAGAAAGAGAGAGAAGAAAGAAAGTCATAAATGAAAATAGAGAAAGGGAATAAAAAAAACTATTTTTTTAGCATATTTTTCCATACCGTTTCAAAGATAGAATGGTACTGTTCATATGTGCTAAATATTATGGCATATAGAACATCTCATGGGAGATGTTTTTTGGTATTTGGTGTGCCAAATGACAAATATTTGACATTTAGCACACCTGATGGTAATGCTCTTATAAGTTAGCTAGATTGAAAGTTGCGAAAATGTATGTTGAAACTATCAATCTAGTCGATTGATCAAGCAAATTTGCTCCACTGAAAACTACATACCAACACCTTCAATAATAACCTTTTAGTTTTCAACCTTGATTACACCACACAATTACAATTATACATATTTGAATAACTAAATAAATTTATCATGGAATTAGCCATCACAAAAAATCCTAATATATAATCTAAAAAAAATGCCTTAGATAGGCTCAGTTAAATTGCCTGTAGATGTTATAATTTTGAAGTTTCAACATGCTTCCTACCAACCCTCATCTTCTCTAGATGAGTCAATTGCATGGTCATTCGTATAATTATTGTTCTTAGAGTCAAGTGAACTTAAGTGAAATTTTACTTTAAATAGAGATAATGCATGTTTCATTACTTGTTGTCCAATATATTTTTTGGGAAAGGATTACTCTCCATTTTTTAGTTTATATATTTTATTTTATAGATCCAATAATATACCAAATGTTATGTAATTCAAAATTTTAAATGTTATAAGATTGAATATATCTTTTTTTTTTATTTGTAATAATTAATCTGAATCATGAATTGATTAATTTTAAATTTAATTTGAACCATAATTTTCATTTCCCCTTCTCTTCGATTCAAAATTCACTTGTAAGAAAAAAAAATAGCAATAAAAGAAACCAACATATATAAAAGACAAATATGGAGCAATCCACTTTATTAATTCTTTATTGGGTAACTTTATACTTTTATAAAGTTACAGGTGGACCTAGTTTTAGACACATGTATAGAACAACTAATAACTGTCAATCCTTAATCCCAACCAAAATTGTGAGGTCGGATATGGAGACTAATCAAGATTGGTCACATGATTTTTTTTTAACCATGTGTAATAACTAAAAGTAATTATATAAATAAAAAAGTTTCTTAATATCAATTAGTTTTCCTGCAATTGGTTCTGATCTCTCCTTTTGAGCCAGTAAGTGGGCTGAGGTTTCCCATTTTTATCATTGCACTCCCAAAATCAGAGAAGAACATTGTTGAGTTTTGGCTATAGGTGTTCACTTGGGAATCTGTGGAGCCACCATTGAAGAGTTGTTGATCTGAGTGCATAACACCCTTTTGGTTCACTAAATCCTTGAAATAAGTGTTATCAAAAACTCCAGCAGTTTGGTCAAGAGGAGATAAATTAGAATCTCCGCCTGTACTAGGGCAGTTTTTCTTTAATGATGCCGCAAAGTTTGAATCTATATTAGTCTCATTATAGATACGATTTCGAATTATACTGCATTTTACTTGACCTATGGTGTGCCCTCCTACAATGAAAAAAACACAAAAGCAAAGTTAAAAAAAAGAGTACATTTGTTATAATTTGGTGAAAATTCATATACTCAAAAATGCAATTGTTCTGAGAGAGGTGGGATAAAAAGTTATGTTTTATGTTTTAACTAAGGGACAAGGTTAAAAACACAACAATATTACTTTTACATGAACGAATTGACTGACTATCAACAACATTTTTATTATGAACCAATTATAACAGATCGTATCAACAATTGTGAAAATATTGTGTGTTTAAATTTATTGTTACCTGAGAGAGTCACCATTTCTGAAGCAGTAAAACCCTTGTTGCTGAATGCAGATATGAGAGCACTAAGATCGGAGAAGGGGGAAGGGAGGTTATTTTGGGCATCATTAGAACTGGCTGTGGTTGCATCTCTTCTGCCTAATGGAACGGTCCATGTAGGGCCACCTAGCTAAAGTAATCATACACAACGAAAGAAAAGATAAGAAAGCTAAATAATTAAGGGGAAAAAATATATATCATAGACCAATTAATCGGCATGGCCTAGTCATTAACAATATTAAAAATTTATTTACTCACAATTTTTAATACGAAAAATTACAATTTTTTTTTTCCTTTTTTTGAATGTAAATAAAAGATGCTTACCAATCTTTTTATTTTATTTTATAAATACGATAAATTTGAATTTATTGTGTCCGTTCTATAATAAATATCTTTTGATATATATATATATATATATATATATAGATATTAATATCCATATCTTTGCTAGGGTTACCTTGAGAGCAAAAACTGCATGGTCCAAACTAAAAGACAATAGAACGAAACTTATAATGGGACAAATATGGCCAATTTGGCTGGTGGGAGCTTAGAGTACGTAGAGTTGGCCATAAATTATTTTCGACCAACTCTACTCGACTTTTCCTCCCCCCCCCCCCCCCCTTCCTCCATCCAAACTAACCATTAAATAGGATAATTAAACTTACATTTCTGATTGCAATATCTTAGCTATGATATACTAGTTTTTACTAATGATAGTTTTTCTCATTTTTGAATGAAAATATATGATAGTAGTAAGAGATTTTGATGATAGCTTACCTTAACAACAGAATCACGAGCTGCAGCAGCTAAAATATCAGCACAAGACACAACTCCTGGGCATTGCTTTTCAAGTTGAGATTTAATGGTGTCAATCACCTCATATCCTCTCAATGAGTTGTTATTAGGCCCCGCCGTCTTCTCTCCTGTGAAATTGGTGGTGTCATCCAATAACACAGATGCATCACATCCCTGTTTACAACATCATAATATTATTAATATATATATATATATAGTACTTGTTTATAAAATATTGGAATGGATTAATGGAAAAATTACCAACGAATAAAATGGAATTTTATATGGGTGTTTAAAGATAAATACTTTCTTTTTAAAAACATTCGGTTATATATATATATATATGACAATTAGTAATTTATCATGGTATCAAAAATAGGTGGTTTTAAGTTTGAACATGATCTTACTCTACTTTTTATTCAAAGTTGAAAATCACATGTGTTAGGTTCCATTTAATAAGAAAAAAAAAAAAAAAACACATGTGAAGAAATGTATTAGAATTATGATTAAATGATTAAATTTACCCAATCCTAAATTAAGTTTTTGGAAGAACAATAATTTACCATTTTTATTCAAAATAAGTTTTTTTTTTTTTTTTGAGAAAGTTATTCCAAATAAGTTAGTGTCAAAATGTGAAAGATAATTTAAATAGTTTATAACTATGTATAAAACATAGGTATGGAGTTATAATTTTTTCTTTTGAATTGGATTCTCGAAAGAAAGAATAATTAGTGATTGATGGTATACAATAAGTGAAATTACTACCTTATATATGTGTATGTGTGTAGATTTAAATTTAAATAGAAAATAGTAAAATAATTACAAATTTTATTTAAAAAGACGTACAAATAATGTGACAATAAATGTGATTAGTACAATGAGTTGATTTAGTAGTTTCTAATCCTAAAGCCTCATAATATTCATAAAGTTTTTAATTCAAAACTTTTAGCTAGTATTTTGGGATTATCTTCAAGGGATTTCACCTCATAATAACTTGGGGATTGTGTATGAGATGGGAGAGGGAATTACACATAATGGAGGGAACAGTTAGGTGCTCGAACAATTCTAAAGGAAAATATTTCTAAATTAAGAAAGTAATAATAATAGAAGAAGGACAAATTATTATATGTAAGTTAAATACATACATACATACATATATATACATACATACATATATATATATATATATATATATATATATATAGTCTTTTGGAACACGTTGTGGTGGGTTAAAGATGAAAGCTAAAAGATAGGGATTAAAAATAAAAATGATATAAGACTTGCATTGACAAAGCAATCATGAAAATGGAGGCGGAGTAACGAGGCCCCCATACGATTCTCTTTGGACACTGCAGTGTTTACAGCGTCTCGAATTATAGAGAGAGCCTTAGGGCAAGAACTCGAATAGAAGTTGGATGATAGCTGAGCAGAAGCTATTCCCAACATAAACAAGAATAAAGTAGAAAAGGAGAGAATAGAGGAGGAAAAGAAAGCCATGACTTTACTAAAACAAGAAAACCTTATACCTCATAACTGGTTAAATCCTACTGATATTTATAGCCATTAGTGCTGCAGTAGCGAAACCATTTGTCTTTCTAAAAATAATTAATTTATGTAAATATTGTGGAGTCCAGAAGGGCATCCAGTTAACCTTTTTTGTATTTAACGAAAATGGTTTTTGGTAGAGGTTAAAAGAAAGTGCATGAAGTGACAAGGATTTGTCATCAATATCATAAATAGCGGGAAATGGACATGAAGTGACAAGGATTTCTCAATATCATAAATACCGGGAAATGGACAAAAATATGAGTTTCATTTTATTTAAGGTTTTAATATATATATATAAGACATAAACGAAGAAAAGAAAAAAGAAATATAAATACATACCAATTTTTTTTTTTTTTTGAGAAAAAAATACATACCAGTTTATTATGAGTTTTCAAATCAATTATTCTAGACTAAAATAAGGTATATATAAGATAATCTCTCTCTCTCTCTCTCTCTCTCTCTCTCTCTCTCTCGTTAGTTCCAATTTAGCAGCATATTATACAATTTCGTAAGAAATT
Source organism: Castanopsis chinensis (assembly GCA_032878915.1). NCBI lineage: Eukaryota > Viridiplantae > Streptophyta > Magnoliopsida > Fagales > Fagaceae > Castanopsis > Castanopsis chinensis. Next base: position 2,142,998 of record JAVQMG010000127.1, read on the forward strand.
ATAAAAAATATATAAATTACTTAATATATTTAACCTACTTTTTTTTTCAATTTTTGGTTGAGTTTTCAAGCACAATAAACATATGATTGCTATAATAATAATAAAAAAATCAAACACAGAATTGAAAAAGTGTGTATTCAATTTAGTAACATAATTATAGAATTTTAATGTAATTTCATAAGATATTATAAAAAACCAACTACTTTAGGGACACTAATTAAGTGAGTTGTGTGTGTATATATATATATACACACACACATATATTTCAATTTTATTGGTTGAATTTTCAAGAAAAATAACATCCGTTTGCTATAAAAAAAAACACGGAATTATAAACTATGTATATTATGATAATGGTATTGACACAACTTGGACAATAAATAATTATAATGGGATAAAATTGTAGTTAAATATTGGATTATTTTTATACAAATATAATACATCAAACATTATATTTTTGTTATAAAAATGTATCTGTGGGGCCAGAAGAATCAAAGCATGTTTTTGGGCCTTGGGCCTGATCCGAGAGCATTAACTTGTTCGAGATGATCTAGCGACAACAAGGGTACCAAATTTAAAGGCCCACAGCCCACTGTTGGGGTAAAGGCTAGTTAGAATAGTCCGAGGAGGGGTGCATCCTTGGCTAACTGAGGTGAAGGTCATAAGATACGTCGTGATGTTTAGGAGGAACCTAGAAAACTCAATGAGTGAAGATATGCTCCAAAGGGATACCAAAAGGGAGTACGAATGGGTAACATACCGCTGAAAGCTGCTACCACCGCATTAAAAATTTCGCACCTACCCCTCTGGCTGCATTAATGAAGAAGTGACATCTGAGATGATGGTAGTCAACCTTACAACTATTAGGGGAAGATTTCAAGAGAGTGGTGGATGGGAAAGGGATCTGCATTAATGATCTGATCAATTGGATAATGGAGGAGAAGAAGAATATAAATAGAGGGAGGAGGGACTAGAAGAAGGGGAGAACATTGCACATAGCATCTCATCAATTGTAAATTTTCTTTAAGGAACAAAGAGAAATTAATACAGAAAATTCTCGGCTCACATCCGAGGAGAGCTTGAGATACATTGAAAGTTCTTTGCCTGCGATTCGTGGACCTAGTCCAACGTCTTTGTTTCTCAATGTCCAAAGCAATCTAAGTTTCAAGCCCACACTCTACAAATTTCATTGTTTTAGGCCTTTTGGGCCTGTCCCCTTCATGCGTTTGAGTCCAAGCTTGAATTGTGTCCCTACAGTATCTTTTTAGAGTATGTTTATTCATACAATAATACAGATATATATATATATATATATATAAAGCTAATACACTTATTTTTTTAATAAATTGTTACAACAAGTGAAGGAGAGACGTAGAGTGTAAGTTACAAAAATTGTAGGCACAAATTTTTTTTTTTTCCTTGAGTGAGGAAATTTGAACACTAGTAGTCACTACTACTTCACATGGAGAGAACTTCACAAAAATACTGAATTAGAAAGCTCAATACAATTCATAAAACAACTTCAAAAAATGTCAAAGTTTGTGCATCAACATCAACAAACTGTGTACGCAATGGCACCCTGACTATATACGTCATACTTCCATTACATCTCTGGCTTGAAATTATTGAGACATTAAAAAGAAATAAGAGAAAATGAGAAAATGACTGATAATAATTGAATTAGTTTAATAAAAGATGCTGGACAGACAGATAATGCAAAGGATAAGAAAAAAAAGGCATGGGATTTTTAGAGATTCTTAAAAGGATGCATGGTTCTAGTCGACACTGGAATTTTCCAAGCTCATAATTAATCAATCTCTAAAATACAGCCAAAAAAATATTCAACAACAGGGATTTTTGGTATAAGCTGATGTTGAATCTACGAGAATATTCCTTCAAATTGGCTTGTCGGATTCTGTTAACGTTCCAAATTGCCAAACCTTAATTACCGCCTATTATCAGACAAGTTAACGGTGGCCTAGTGGGTGATTTGTAGTTTTCTAAAAGACTATTCTTATGCCTATAAATTTCAACTTCATATGGCTAAATCATTGAATCTAAGCCATGCAATTGTCTCTTGCCATCTAATAATTAAGAAAAAAAGTTGGTGCAATGTTGATTATTGAACCCCCACGAGAATGAATTTTCTCAATAAATTATATCAAATTGCCCTCGTTTTTGGCATTTATCTCACATAGGCCGAAAAGAGAACATGGCAACAACACACAAGTTGGCGAGACACAATGGATTGAGATGAAGAAGTATGGATTGATGAAGTACACACTTTCTTGCTATATGTACTAGGCTACTTGCAGTAGATAACCCAGTCAAAAATGAATAAAAAGATCACTTTTCCTCTTATAAAAATAAAAAGGAAAGGCCCTCGGTACGTGTTATTATATTATTTTTGAGAAAATTCAGTCAAGCCCACGTGTTATTTATATGTAGCCCAGCAAAAAACCAACAACAACAACTACAAAATGTTTTCCACTTGGGGGATTTAGGTTCTTTTCTTTATCTATCTATACTATTTATAATAGTATTTTTCTCTTTGGGCTGAATTTTTATATGGTTTAGGAATGCCCTTAGACCCTATGTTTAATAGAGACAAAACTTGAAGACAACTTGATAAAAATATATTTTAAACTCCATGTAAAATGCCTACAAAATAAAACACTCTTCTACTAATTCATGTTTTTAAAACAAACTTATCCAAAAAATTAAAATTAAAAAAAGAAAAACCTTTTCAGTCCACTTAGATATTTCACTCAAGACTAGGTTCCAACTTTTTAAAAAAAAAAAAAAAAACTTTATAAAAACTCATTAGTTTCTTTTATTTATTTATTTATTTTTGAATTTTCGGTTTGCTTAATTCCTACTCTCATGTACATTAGACCAAAAAAAAAAAAAAGCCTCATTGCACACACAAAATGCGTGTGATGAGGTTACTATTACATAATGATAAGCAACAAATTATTTGTAAAGGTTTCATTATTTCAGCTCGACCTACAAACAAAAAACTTCTCGTCCATGACAGATAGATAAAGTGGATTGCAGGAGTGAACAATTTTGATACCAAATAAGAAACAAATGGCTTATCCCAAATGGGAGAGAAAATGATACTTCTGATTATAACAAATTTGCTTGAGTTATAATGAATTTCTTTTCTTTACCAAAAGTAAAATGAAAAATATTTTTACACATTTGTTAATGTACACTTTGCACATATATACAATATCTATAATTTCATATATGATATTCATATCTTTTAAGTATATTTACGTTTAACACATGAAATGAATAATGTGTAATAATGTGTGTGCAGTAATAATAAGTGCCAAAAAAATATGTTTATAAATGTGTATATGCCATATTATGATTTCATTGCCATTTAATCTATTGTTGGTGGTGTGCTATTTATTCATTCTTCTTTCTCTAAAATTTTTCTCGAGTTTAGTAGGAAAATGATCCCCTCTCATTTAGCCACACAGATAAATAGGGTTATAAGATGGGGCGGTACAAGTACAACTAGACCTGCTGCAAGATTTGTTAAGCATTTAGCCTTCTCAAAAAAAAAAAACATTAAAAAATAGACTAATGAGTACTTAGGAAATGGGGTATCACCAATCCACTGCCAAACACTAAACAGTAATAGAATTCAAGCGGATTGGCTAGATTGGTGGGAAATATAAACAATGAAAGTAGTTGGCTGGAGGATATGCCTGACTTCTTGGATCCTTTTATAGCGGGTGGTGTAATATTAAGTTTTTTGTCAAAACAAAAAGAAGAAAATAAAATGATATAGAAAGAAACTTCTTTGAACTTCTAATAATGGCTGATGTAATATGAAGTTATTTTTTAATATAAAAGAAGAAAATAAAATAATGTAGAGACATAAATAAGAGGGTAAAAGTGTTTTGGTTTGTTGACCGATGTTCATATTAAAAAAAAACCAATAGCTACATTGTAACTATTTTGAATTGTAGCTTAGAATAAATTGACTGTAAGGTATATATATAGAAATACAATAGACTCGATTCTCAAAAATAAAAAAAGAAATACAATAGACTCAGTATGATATCCCTAAAACCATGATAGTTCATAGGATTCTACAAAGCTAGGGTCTATGTAGTTTTCATAACATCCTAATATATTCGAATATTCTCTCTCAAATTCAAGATGAAAGTTTGAAGAAGTCAAGAGTTTGAAATGAAAGTTCCTGCAGAGAAAAATTAACCACGGGCCATAAATGACCAAATCAGATGTATAACGGATTGAGCTGGACATGATTTGAAATGCCCATAATCATAGCAAATGACAACTATTAAATAATGATGGATGGAAGCCAAAAGATGACTATTGTGGCTAGAGGACAATGCACCAGTGACTAGAGGATGTTGCATCTGCATTTAAGACAAACATTGACAATAACAATGGACAACGACGAAAAGTGGATTGAGAGTGGCATGGTTGGCCGAAGATTTCATAAAAAGAAAATGTCACTAGAGACAAAAGATATTGATGAAGGAAAGTGTTGTGGTTGGTACTAATTAAAGGAATAGATAATACAAAAAGTTGTAAAAAGTAACCTTCAATCTCAACCATTAATTTTTTTTTACGAGAAAGCATCGAATATTATTATTGCATTTTAGAAATAGAAGATACATCGTGGATAAGATCTTGCATAATACAACAAAAGTCCTTTTCAATCCAAATAAGAAAGTCAGCAACGCTAGATGCTTGCTTTGCTAATATATGGGCTGGCAAGTTGCCCTATCTCCTGACATGAGAGAAAAACACACTTCTAAAGTCCCCACCGATCTCCTATTTGCCTTGGATCACTGCAGCAATAGAGGAAGGAGGTGTAGAAATATTGCATAGAGCATTATACACCAACAGAGTGTCACCTTCCAAGATGATGTCACGCACTCCAACATCCTTAGCAAAAAGCAGCCCTGTTTCAAACGCCTTGGCCTCTTACCTTTTTTTCTAATTAATGGTTGAGATATAATAAATCTCAACCATTAATTAAAAAAAGATTAAGAAAAAAGATTAGAAAATCGTTTTTATTTTGATCTTTGCTGTCAACCCAATAACAAAAAAATATAAGATAACAGACGGAATGCACTGTATGCATAATAAGTGCTGACGTGGCTAATAAAATAATAAAAAAAATTATTCAGTTTTTAAAAAATAACACATCAGCATTTTAATAATAAAAAATCCATGTCAGAAAATTTAAAAATAAAATAAAAAACAAAACCTTAAATCTCATTAAATTAAATAATTAAATTTGTATTTCTTTTATTACTTTTCATTATTTTTTTGGAAGAACATAAAAACATGTTCTTCCCCAACATATCTAATCAGCCAACCCATTTGGACAATCAAAATCAAAAAATTCTAATACAATCAACACCGAATTCTACAGCAAATCAAACCCATAAACTTAGTAAACAAACTAATCTCTAACAAACCCCAACCTAGAAATTTTCTTGAGAAACAAACACAAAATAAAACCCAAAAAATTCAATAAAGACCCATGCCCGAATCTCCATAGCTTTCTTGTTCTTCTTCCCTAAGACCCATGGTTGAAAACCCATCTTCCCCACTAACACATGGCTGAAGAGTAAAGACCCATGGCCACGCCCCACCAATCTGAGCCCAGATTAAACCCACAACCACCGGTCTCTACCTCAACAATCACCACCACCAATCTAAGAGAGAGAGCTTTAGAGATTTTCGTTTGAGCTGAAGAGTGAAGACCCATGGCCATACCCCACCAATCTGAGCCCAGATTAAACCCACAACCACCGATCTCCACCTCGACAATCACCACCACCAATCTAAGAGAGAGAGCTTTAGAGATTTTCATTTGGGTAAGCAAAACACCAGTCTGTCAAGCTTTAGAGCTTTAGAGAACTTTAGAGATTTTGATTTAAGGTCCAGTCCATCGACTACCACTCCGTCCACCGCACTCCTTCATGTCCTCATCGTGGGATGACTCCACCACCACCAGTAAGAGAGGAAAAGAGAGAGGGTGAGTTAGAGAGAGAGATCTGAACTTGCTTTTGAAGAGAGAGGGAGCTTCAGAGAGTCAAATTGAAAAATAAAATAAAAATACTGAGATGAGCTTAAGAGAGAGATTGAGATCTGAACTTCATTTTCATTGTTTTTATTTTTTTTAATTAAACTAAAATTGAAAATAAAAATTATTTTTATTTTTTTAATTTAGAAAATACTGACGTGGTTGTTTTTAATTTAGAAAATGCTAATGTGGCATTTAAAAATGTCAAATAAAATATTTTATTATTATTTTATTAGCTATGTCAGTATTTATAATGCACACAGTCAATTTCGTCTACCACATCAAATTTTTCTGTTACTAGATTAACGGTAAGGACCAAAATAAAAACAATTTTTTAATATCTAGGATTGACCTAGGAATGAAATCAACTTAGGAACCAAATCGAGAATCGGCCCAAAATGTAGGGACCAAAATTGCATTTACGCCTTAATACTAAAAGATTATAGACAAACTTCCCTATATTGTAGAGATTATAATTACAGCAAATTACAATTGTATAAAAGCTAAAGTCAAGGGATGTGCAAGGGAGGAGATAATCATGGGAGTGATATTGGCTGATATATGGTTGGCAAGTATTAGAATTTGAATTCGACTCTTTTATATCAATATGTTTGGACTCTTTGCTGGCAATATTTGACTTTGAATTGGACACATCAATCTTCTAATTATCACACCCCCACAAGCTAATGGGACAAGAGCATACCATAAACGTGTTTGTCAATAATTTGAAGCACGCAGAAGAAAGCCCTTTGGTGAAACATTTGCCACCTGATCTATAGTACAAATGTAGCTAACATCAAGCTCCTTGCGAACAACCTTCTCACGTATATAATTGTTATCTACTTCCAAATGTTTAGTGCAAGTATGAAACACCGGATTTGGAGCTAAAGAGATAGAACGAATATTGTCACACCAAATAAGCGGTGTTGATAGAGAGACATCCAAATCTTTGAACAATGATCAAAGCGATGAAATCTCAGCTGTAGTATATGCCAATTGACGGTATTTTGCTTCAGTGATTGAGTGAGATACAGTACAGTGTTTCTTGGCACTCCAAGATATGAGATTACATCCAAAATAAATACAATAGCCACCAATAGAGTGATGGTTATCATGGTTTTCAACATAATCATCATCTGAATAGGCTTCTAAACGTAGAGAACCAAGTTGATAAAAGAGACCGTGAGCAGGAGTACTCTTCAAATAACGCAATATTCTTTTGATGGCAATCCAGTGAGTTGTTGTAGGTTGATGCATGAATTGACACACTTGGTTTACTACAAAAGAGATATTCGGACAAGTGAGTGTCAAATATTGTAACGCCCCGACAACACTTAGATATTCAATAGGATCAAGAAGAAGATCACCATCATAAAGACTCAATTTATGTTGAGTGTGAGCAGGAGAAGAAATAGGCTTGACATCCTGAAACTTTGTGCTATGTAATAGATCCATGGTATATTTTGTTTAAGTTAGGTATAAACCACCAGAGCTGTATATTTCCTCAAGACCAAGGAAAAAATGCAAAGGACCTAAATCCTTCATAGAAAACAGTTTCCCAAGGTTCTGTATAAGCTTGAAAATATGAGATGAACTACTCTTTGTGATCTAAATATTATCAACATAAATAAGTGAAATAGTGATCAAAGCACCATTACAGAATGTGAAGAAGGAGTAATCAGCCTTAGACTCACAAAAACCGAGCTCCTCTAAATAGTAAGAAAATCTTTGAAACCATTGTCGAGGAGCTTGTTTTAAACCATAGAGGGACCTATGAGGCCTATAGATATGGTGTGGAAAATTAGGATCAATGAACCCAGAAGGTTGACGCATATACATACACATCCTCAATTAGGCCATGGAGAAATGCGTTCTGAACATCCAATTATCGGATAGGCCATTTTTGATGAATGGCTAAAACAAGAACGATGCGAAGATTGGAGTGTTTCACAACCAAACTAAAAGTCTTTGTATAATCAAGACCTTATTGTTGATTGAAACCATTTGCAACAATACGAGCTTTATAGCGCTCAATAATACTATCAAATTTTTTCTTGATTTTAAACACCCAATTATTAGGCAATATGTTCATATTTGAACGAGGGGGGACTAATGACCAAGTATCATTCTGTTGCAAGGTATTAAATTCAACCCTCATAGCATGACGCCATTTCGCATGTTTAACCGCTTGGCTATAACAGGTGGGTTCAATCAAATGAGAATCATATACCACATTCATTGCATATTTTGGATTGGGCCTGCAAATTCCATCTTTTCTTCTAGTGACCATGGAGTTGGAGAAATTTTCTGGGTGAGTGTGTGATGTGGGATTAAGTGGTAGTGGATTTGGAATTGAAGATGCATTTGAAGTAGAAGTTGTGAGGGATGAAGTAGGTGGTATAGTGGGACTGGGATGAGAAGCCATAAGAGAAGAACCTACAAGATGGTTGCTACAAATATGAGGAGGAGAGCTTTGTGTGAGGGAAACAAAATCTAGTGGGGTAGGCATTTGAGGAGTTTGAGGTATAAGAGGGGCAATGGGTGGAGGTCTAGAATAAGAAGGTGGTGTATATAGCTAGACGTGGCAAAACGGGCGGGTCAGGTTCGGATCGGGTCAAACGGGTTGTGGGTCAAACGGGTCACGGGTAAAAAACGGGTTATCTTAAGCGGGTTAAAAATGGGTTCGAGTCAACCGGGTTACGGGTCGGATCGAGTTGACCCGTATTTTATCATTTGAAAAGTTATACAACAAATTATTTGATGTAAACTGCATTATTTTGACTTCACCACTTATATCAAGAATGAATTCAGTTAAACTTATTAATACTTATTCAATAATTTTAAAATTATACAAATCCTAATATTGCTATCTAAAACAAAATAACACAAACATAAGTAAAATAAATACAAATGTTTTATTTCTACACAATATCAATATTCCAAAATATAAAACAAAATTACAAATAACTTATTAGATAACTCATTTGATAAAGAATAAAAACATATAAGAAATTTACAATCTTCAAAATTGATTTTATAATCTATTATCAATTGTGGTTGACACTCTATTTCAATTTGAGATATACATTAAAATTTGATTGCTTACTTATTTATACATGGTCTCTTTTATGAATATCATATCATTGTTAAACAACACACTCTAGAAAATATCATAATTTATTTTGAAAAGCCGTTTATTTTGGACATAAATTGTTAAAAAATAAGTCTAAGCATTTATAATTTATGCTAATTTGATACTTTAGCTTCACTATTTTTACACTTGTAAATGTTTCTCACACATATCTGCAATTTTAAATCTATATTTTTAACTCTACTATAACCATATTATCTTAGCATGTACTTTGTTATTTGATATCTAAAAAATTTTACTCATTACAGAATGCTCAACTTTTTATCTTTCAATTAATTTGCATATGTAAATGTATCAATTGTTTTCTTAAAATTCACAATAAACAATTAAACTACTATTGTCTTAATTTTACTTTTTTTTTTTTACCAAAAAAAAAATGTTTTAAAAAAGTTATTCAGGTTCGGGTCGGGTCAGGTTGACTCGCAAAAAACTCGAAAAACTCGGGCCAGGTCACGGGTCAACCCATTTTTGTTTTGGGTCAAAAAAATCAAGTTCGGGTCAAGTATTTTTCGAGTCGGGTTGGGTCAGGTCAGAAAATTTTGACCCGTTTTGCCATGTCTATATGTAGCTAAGTTCGTTGAATCATTTCTAGTGTAGGTACCAAAGATTCTAGGGAGTCGTTCTCTGCAGAAATAGTGTTAATAGTCTCATCAAATGGGAATGAAGAATCATAAAAAATAACATGACGGGATAAATAGACACAACCCGTGCTTGAATCAAGACATCGATATCCATGATGATTAAGAGAGTAACCCAAAAACACATATCATTTAGAACAAAATTGCAGCTTATTTGTATTATAGGGTCGCAAATAAGGAAAGCATGCACAATTGAAAACTTGAAGACTATCATAAGTGGGAGACTTTTGAAATAGCTTTTCATATGGTGTGAGATAATTTAAGACTCAAGCTAGAAATCTATTAATCAAATACACTGCAGTGAGGACCAGGTTGCATATGCTGATGTGAAACGAGCCACTGTGGATAGCACTAGTGGGGAAAGAGAATAATTGGTCCAATTGAGGATCATTTGGTTTTGTTGATGCCAAGTAATATAAGATGGATCCACTTCAGTGGTCTTCTTACCATCTTTGTTACATTTAGATTCTGGAGGATATTGATTTGTACCATCTACAAATCCCATCAAACTCTAGCTCTTCAAAATATGAAAAATTTGAACCTTGAATGATTGGGTAATTGATCCTGTCTAGTTTAATTGACATGAACCCTGAATGACTAGGTACCACAACACCAGTTGAAGAATTGGTGGATTGCATTGAAATTAGCTAAAGCAAAGAAAAGAGAAAAGCTGAAGAAAAAAAATTGTGTTTTTTTTTTTTTCTAAAGGTTGGTGGACATATAGCTCTGATACCATAAAGGAATACAGAATACAAAGTTTATGTTGGGTTGAAAAACCACACCCAGTAAGACATATACTGTTTTATATTAACACTACAAGATTATAAACAAATTTCCCTGAATGGTAGAGATTACAATTACAGCAAATTACAATTACAAAAAATTATCTTAAGTCAAGGGATGTGCTACGGAGAAGAGAATCACGATAGTGATATTGGCTAATTTATGTTTGGCAAGTATTAGAATTAGAATTGGACTATTTTATGGCAATATGTTTGGACTCTTTGTTGCCAATGTTTGACTTTGAATTGGACACATCAATCTTTTGATTATCACTACTTAGTTTGGAACCTTATATATCTCATAATACATTGGTTATTAATTCAAACTTTCCTTTCCCTAAGACTAGAACTTATTAAAAAAAAATTGGCCAAGAAGTATATAACACAACAATTTTACAACTTCTATTACAATTAGTGCATAATTAAAATGGTATAAGTAGTATATCCCAATAAAAGTGACGTTCCAATCAAAACAAATTAAATCAATAGCCTTGAAATATATAATCTATATTTGGGTTTCACCATTCTGCGTAACAAAATATCCACACACAAATTCTAAAACTCTCTCAAATACTCATATCTTTTAATTAATTAATTTTAAATGAAAAAACACAGACGGGTTATATATATATATATATATATATATATGTGGTTTGTTTGGAATCCGCTTCTTTACTAAAACAGAAAATTTTTTGCTGAAAGGACTATAGTTAAAGATAAAAATTAGCTGAAATAGTACAGTGAGACCTATGAATAGTACCAAAAAGTGCAGTGAAGCCCATAAATAGTAGCAAAAATAAGTTGTATAGTAAAATAAGTTGGCTTTTAAATTTTTTTGCCAAACACACACATAATATGTGGTTATTTTTAGAAAGATTACTTCTCCTATTTGAATTTCAATACCTCTATGACAGAGTTGTAAAAAAATATCAATAGTTTTAGGGCCTATTTGGTAGTAATATTTTTATTTTTTTTATTATTTTCAAAACGGTACGAAAATAATTTTTAAAAAATTGAATATGAAACTAGTATATATTGTTACTATTATTACTCAAAACTCGAACTTCATTTTGAGGAATGGGTGTGTGTGAGTCTTGAAAGTTTAAATGGGTAAGTAGGGAGGCCTAATAACACAGCCCATGTATTAGCTTAATGGGCCTTGAGGTAAGGTTTCGTTGATTGTATTGACCCTGGCCTGGCTAAAGCCCTTATGGAATGATGTTTGTTGAAACTTGAAACTACCACGTCTTGTGATAATAGCCGTTCGATGAGTCGGGCCCCAAGAAAGCAGCTTCACTTATGCTATAGATAATTCCTACTTTCTTAGTCCAAATCACAGCCTCACCGCGAGTAATTCTTAAGTATTCTCAGACCATAGAAAATAATGTTACTTTCTCTTACATTTATAGTAAAATTCGCTTATTAAATTCATAATAAGCTTCACTATAAATATAAGAGAAAGAAACACTATTTTTTTTTGTCATGCTAACGAATGCCCTTAAGGCATTAGTTAACAATCTATTTTAAGAAAGTTTTTACACTACTTTTATGAAAAATAAAAACTGTCAAAATATTAATTACTTTATTTTATTTTTTCATAAAAACTTTTTTTAAATAAATTGTTAACCAATACCCTAAACACGTTCATTAGCATTTCTTTTTTTTTTTTATGTTACGAGAATATCTACTAATTTTTCCCTCTCATTTCAAACAAAAACAAAATTATTTCCCATGGTAGAAAACAAAACAAACAGTACTTTACGCACTTCAAATATTTTGTCACCAGAATTAACATGGGTGTGAGAGAAGAAGAAGAACAACAAACTCTGTTAACATCAACCTCAGAACAAAACCAAGAAGAAGAATTAAATGCAAGTAGTTTGCTTAGACAAACATGGTTAGAGTCGAAGAAATTGTGGGCAATTGCTGGACCCTCCATTTTCAGCAGGCTAGCCATGTTCTCCATGACTGTCATAACCCAGTCCTTCTCCGGCCACCTCAGTGACCTCGACCTCGCCGCCATTTCCATCGCCTCCACCGTCATCATCGCCATCACTTTCGGCTTCTTGGTACTCCCATTTCCCTTCTCTTCCTTTCTAATTTTTCACTTTCATCACGATAACTACAACTTGTCCCACTATAATACTTCAGAAAAGCTCAAATTGTTTAATCATTTAAGCATTATTTTAACAAGTGATGACCATTTTGATGTAGTTGGGTATGGCGAGTGCTCTTGAAACGCTATGTGGCCAAGCATACGGGGCCAGACAGTACCACATGTTAGGCATTTACTTGCAACGTTCTTGGATAGTTTTGTTTTCGTGTTCGATTTTATTACTTCCCTTGTTCTTGTTTGCAACGCCAATACTAAAGCTTTTGGGCCAAACCGATGCGGTGGCGGAGCAGTCGGGTTTGGTGGCAATGTGGTTGATTCCTATGCACTTGAGTTTCCCATTTCAGTTCACGTTGCAGAGGTTCTTGCAGAGCCAAGTGAAGACTTGGGTTCTTGCTTATATCTCAGGGGGTGCTCTTGCACTGCATGTGTTTGTTAGTTGGTTTTTTGTGTATAAGTTAAGAGTGGGGATTGTTGGGGCTGCCCTTACGCTTGATTTCTCGTGGTGGATGTCTGTTTTGGGACTTTTTGTGTATGTTGTATGTGGTGGGTGTGCTGATTCGTGGACTGGTTTTTCGGGTCAAGCTTTCGTTGGGCTTTGGGAGTTTTTTAAGCTCTCTGTGGCTTCTGGGGTTATGGTCGCGTATGTGTTCCCTCTCTCTCTCTCACATCATACGATTGATTAGGCAAAAGTATAGGTGCATTTAATATTCCATGTTATTTTTGTATGTTGTTCAAAGAATAGAGTGAAATTATGCACAAATATCAAGAAAAACACACACAAACACAATGAACTTATGTATGTGTGCAATCAATGAATTATTGACAATTGTATTCTACTTAGTGCAAGCCATTACTTGTGCAGCACACTTGCTTCTTGGATATCAAAGCGTTATACTTTTACAGTTAAGACCCTTGATTTAATCTTCCATCTGTTGTGTTTGTGTGTATGCGCGTGAAGGTTGGAGAATTTTTATTACAGGGTATTGGTAATAGTGTCAGGGTATTTGCACAATACTGAGGTTGCAGTTGATGCACTTTCGATCTGGTTAGTTCCAAGTTTCTAGACCTTGTGTCATTGGCTTGTGTGTCAACGTGTATTTTGTTTGATTGTTTTCTAGTTTCTTACTATCTTCTCAATGTGGCGCTGTTTTGGCAGCATAACTATCTTTGGCTGGGAGTCGATGATTCCTCTCGGATTTCTGGCTGCTTCTGGGTATGTTGCTTGTTCTAAGTCTTTTTTCCACTCTTCTTTATAGGAAAACATAATGTGTATGGTAGAATAGGAATATAACATGCAATTTAAACAGTGAAAATGTGGATAATATGTGAGAAGCAAGATTTGAGGTTCAAGAGTTACAGATTAAGAAGTCCTATATGTCACCAGCATCATCATTTCACTTGCCCAATGCTATCCCCATTCCCACTAAAACATAAGTTTGATCATTATTTTAAGCTTTATCTTCCCAAGTGTGGAAACCATACTGTTTCTTTCCCCATGTAATGATGTCTGTAAGCAGTACATTTACGGACTGTTTTTTTTTTTTTTTGAGTGTGTGAACTAATTAAGACAGTTCTTGTGACATGCAGTTCCGCAATGATATAATATCATCTTTTCTTAAAATGCTTCTGGCTTAATTTACCCGCATACTTTAATTGTTAAAGGCAAACAATATGTTAAGGTTCAAGGTTCTTGAAAGAGAGTTTCAATAGAGAAAATCTAATTATTTGACAAGATAAAACCCGATGCTCTTTTCTGTGAGCTAAATGTCAATTATTCGTGTTTTAATTTAATAACATCTTTCCAGCATCATTTAACATCATTAGTGGATGTGATGGGTTCAAATAAATGCCCCATGTTTATATCTTGGATTCTCTTCGTAGCATCTCTAGTAATTACTAAGTACTTTTTGGAGTGGAGGGAGTTCTTTTAAATTTTATCTTTTTTTTTTTGTTGAAAACCAACCAAGAGGTTAAAGCATTTGAATGTGAGATTATCAAAATCATTAGCTTCATAAGACTTTAGAAAATTTCACTAGCCCCTCCCCCGGCGGCATTGCTAGTCTAGGAGGGGAGTCTTTGAGTTTGTGCCTTTGTGAGTTCATCCCGAATAAAGTGAACTCATTTTTGGTCTTGGTTGTGAAGATGCAGATAATATTCCAATAGTCTAGTGTTAGCTTCTATGATATAAGCTTTTGGTAGTGTTTTGGGGAGGAAGAACAGGAATGATGGAAAGGGGGAGGATGAAAAAGGGCAGTGAAATGGGAGGATGTAAGAAAGGAGGTAGAGTCCTAATTTCTAACCAGGCACACAAAAATTAACCACCCAACATTGGCAGGAAAGTTGAAGTTTGAAATTTGGTAAAAGTATGGTAGTCAATCTAAAAAACAATCCATCCCTTCACACTATAGCCATGCTGGTGAACAAAAGTCACTTTTTCCACCCATCTTTTTTAACCATGTTATCTTCTCCTAATTCAGGGTACGTGTAGCAAATGAGCTTGGTGCAGGCAATGCAAAAGGTGCAAAATTTGCTACTACAATCTCAGTGTTGTCCTCCTTAATGGTTGGACTCCTATTTTGGTCAATAATCATAGCCTTCCCTGAGAATCTTGCAATGATCTTTACCTCCAGCGCTTCTGTTATTGAAATGGTCAATGATTTAGCAGTCTTGTTGGCGTTCACTATTCTTTTCAATTGCATTCAACCTGTTCTTTCAGGTAAGATACAGAAACAGCACTCAGTCCTGAAAATTGCAAATGCATGTATCGTGTAGTGATTTGGTGTGATGTATTGCTTTTCAGGTGTTGCTATTGGATCTGGATGGCAAGCTAAAGTGGCTTTTATAAACATAGGCGGCTATTACTTAGTTGGGGTCCCTCTTGGGGTTCTCTTGGGTTGGTCACTTCATTTTGGAATTACGGTACGTGTGTTGCATTGTTGCCAATACTTCAATGTGTTAGGATACACATATTTTGGCTTGGTAAATAGAACTACACCTTGATTTCTTGAATCTTCCATGATATAAAATGTAGAAGCCAAAATTGACTGTGCCACAAAGACACGAATAGAAAAAAAGTCACTCCAAAGTTATAAAGACAGCATATTCAATATTCATTGCTTCTATCGGATGATGCATTTCTTCCAGTATGATTTGTTCATTTTACATGTTCATAATTGAATGAGCAGGGTATCTGGACTGGAATGATTAGTGGAACTGTGGTTCAGACATTGATATTAGCTATAATCACACTGAGATGCGAATGGGAAAAAGAGGTAATGGTCGAAATAGGGATACTCTGAAAACCATTTCATTTGGCATTGTTTTTTCAAAAATATGATTTGAATGCTTTTGGGGTTAAATTATCATTCGCAGGCACAAAAAGCTCAGATACTTATTACAAAGGAGGCAGCTTCCAGACACTAATCTCATCTCAACAAGTGCACAATTTGTGGCCATGTGATGTTTCTCTATCCGAAGTGTGAGTGACCTCTTCACCTATCTAAGGCCTGTCTAGATGTATGTGTATGAAGCCTCAATATGAGGTGATACCGAAATGGCAAATACGACTTCTTTTTAAAATATAAGTGGGGATATGCTGCTTAAAAGATATATTTTTCTTGGATAAATGTCAAGATTTTGTCATGTCGTTACATAATCCCTAGTTATAGTGTAATAGCTTAAATGTGTAGTTTAATTAATATATACATTAGTCGGACTTTCTTTTTAAAATATAAGCGGGGATATGCTGCTTAATAGATATATTTTTCTTGGATAAAAGTCAAGATTTTGTCATGTCATTACGAAATCTCTAGTTATAGTGTAATAGCTTAAATGTATAGCTTTATTAATATAGACATTAGTTGAACTTAATGTATGCTGTTGCAGTACAATTCAAAAAAATTGGCCTTGATTGTAGTAAAATGTTTCTGTGAATTCGTTTGTCCTTGAATTGTTTGAGTTTCCTATTGAAATGAGATGATGTCACTCTAGGGTTGTTCATTTGCAGGCAATATCCTCCAGAGACAATCAGTAAAAACTATTTTCTACTCACTGTTGATGAAGAAAACCAGTTGACCTCATGAATGTTAGGCCTTGATTCTGTGTCTGACCTTGACAGAATGACTTGCTATGCTATACTGTGTCAAACTTGTGAACATATGTTTGGCTAAAGTTTGCAGCTGCCTTTTTGCTTCCCTTATAAATTCAATGCTATAAAACTGGAAAATGTTGGTAAATTAATTAGGCCAAACTTAAAAAATAAAAAAATAAAAAATAAAAATAAAAAAACACTGTTCAAACTTGGGGGTTGAAATATGGGCATAGAGGAACCTTTCCTCTCTTCCTCACAACCCCTCTCAATTTCCTCTTCTCACTGACTGTGTGTCGAAGTTTTCGGACCTGTGTACTTTTTTTGCATTTTCTTGTATTTCAGTTATGGCATTTTGATTTCTCTCTTGTTAAAACATCATCAGCCTTTTGTTCATTATACATTTGGAATTTTGAGTTTGATTCTCCACAAATAAACATTTTTTAAAGAACTCAGGGGAAGATTTGAGCTAATTTTACATTTTTGGCCTTTGTCGCAAAACTTCCCCAACAAATTGTACGTTGTAACTTGTAACAACATTCTTCTTAGTAATCTTAATTTCAAAGTTACTAGTTCTGCATCATACTGGTACATAAAAAATAGTTTGAAGCATGTTGCACAGTATATAACTTGTGAAGGTCAAGATCAACGATTGTTGAACCCCAGAAAAAATAAATAAATATAGAGTATTAATTGGCTAGACTTTTTCACTGATTTTGTGATAACTTTGTCCTTCAGCATTTATAATTACCATGATACCATCCTAGATGACTAAATTACTCTGTTTGAAACAATGTATGTCTTTGACTCTTTGGTAACGGGAACAAGAGGTGGAGAAATTCAATGTTATAAAAGAACTGACTTAAACGAGAATATTTTATAGTCTCAAGTTGAAAAGCCTGTGCCTTGGAAGGGCTGGAATTCTATAGGAGATTCGATATCAAGGGGATGCTCAACACTTATATTACTTGTTATAATCTCAAACATTTATATAGGAGATTTGATGTCTAGGGGATGCTCAAAATATGTATGCAACACTATGTTTAAAACGTTTACCTTCTTGAGTTCGTGGTATGCTTGAGGCTTCATCTATAATGAATTATGAAGCCCTGTTGCTTAATAGTCGACGGAAAAATGGAGTAATTTTAATGACATAACTTTTCTCACAATTATTGATATTACAATTGGATTAACATAACTTTCATTTGTATCTAACATTGACACTAGTTTTAATTATGAACTAAGACATATAAACAGTTGTGGAAAATTATATAAAAAATGTTGTGTTGACTTGACTGTCGATAGACTTTTGCAATAAGAATTGGTGTGGAACATCCCTAGTGCTAATATTTGACTAGGGCTGGTTGTTTGTTCATTGAGAAGCAAGAAAATGAAAAGAGATCTAAACCTTTTAAATGCAAGAAAATGCGTTTGCATCTTAGACTTCTTTTTGGTAGAAATGGATTTCATTGCATTGAACTAAAATAGAAGAGTTAAGGTAGAATCATAGTACATCAACATAATAATATCCGATGAGGGATTACCAAAAATCCTAAAATCCTGCACACTAATTTGCTTCTAAGAAACCATGTTTAATTTTCACGCTTGGAATTTATCTCAGAAGTTGCTAATCCAAAATGAGAAGAGAGTGATCAATATGAATTAATGTAAGAATTACCTGAAATCCATTCCATCACCTCTTGCTAATAGTGAATTCAATTCATATCTTTTGAAAATTCGTCTAAGATGTAAAAATGATGAGATCAAAATCGTTTTCAAAGCAAGAAAATGCATATGCATCTTAGACTTCTTCAATTCATATATTTTTAAAAATATATCTGAGATGTAAAAATTGATCAACTTTATCATTTTCACGGCTTTCGATTGGTTTAACTTTCAATGCTTGTCTTATAAAAACAAAAAAAAAATAAGAATTTTCAACTCTTCTCCCTCAGTTATATGATTACATATTCTTTACTCTTTGGACTGGGTAGTGGGTAATGAGTACGCATGAGAAACTACACTCCAAATAACTCTTATTCCATGACATTGGTTAGAAGGGTTTTTTTTTTTTTTTTTTTTTCCACAGTCTTTATTTTGTTTTATTTAACAGTTTTACTATAAGTTTGACATCTTAATAGAACCAATAATATGTTTGATAGTATGAGAATTTTTTTTTTTTTTTTTATATATACATCTTTTCTGCTTTCAAATACATTTTTCTTTTGAATATTGGGTGTATACCAAACATTTAGATAATCATTGCTGCAATTTAGAGCTCACATGGTTTTGTTTATTTTTTAACGGACATCATTGCATACATCACATGACGTATCTGCTGTACATGACGAGCAGAGGAAGATATGCATTATATTAAAAAACCTGGCAATTAATTTAATTAATTTCTGCCTTGACTAAGACAAACTGAAAAGAAAGAAGCCATGGTGGAGCCAAGAAACTGTTCTTTTTTTTCTTTCCTTTTTTGAGAAAGTAGAAAGAAAACTGTTCTTGAGGGTACATAAAGTAGATAATAAATAGTGAATAACTTGCTATTATTAATAGAGAAATGTTAACAAATACCCTTAGAGTATTGGTTAACAATCTATATAAAGAAAGTTTTTATGGAAAAATGAAATAAAGCAATTAATGTTTTGATAGTTTTTTTCATTTCTCATAAAAGTGATGTTAAAACTTTCCTAAAATAGATTGTTAACCAATGCCCTAAAGGCATTCGTTAGCATGACCCTTATTAATATTAGTTCTAAGATCGTAACAACAAAACTAGTATTAAAATTTTGGAAAGATGGTTAATTAATACTTTTATAAATAGGGTAGTGCTAGCTTTATGTAGTCAACTTTTCGTAATTATCAAAAAAAAACTTTTCAACTTTTTGTCTGACTTCTTTATCATCTTTATATGGTGTCAAATCAATAAAGTTAATTTTTTTAATTTTATTTATCACTTCAGTATTATTTTTAGTTATTTCATTAATTTATACCAATTTTTATTAGGTGGACTCTACAGTAAATCATTCTTAACGAACATCTTATGATGTCCATTAACATTTTTCTTAAATTTACTCAAAAAATGTTTATATAAATACTTTATACATAATATACGATAATTTTGGGAAGATAGAATAATTAAAGTTTGTATAAAGTTTCACTAGATTTTTACAAATACTTTTCATTTTTTTATAGAAACAATAGAATTTGGACCTATGACATCCACCCAATGATAATTACTCTTTATTAACAAGTGAAAACACTAAATAAATTTTGGTGTAGGTGAAGTTTGAATCTAAGACTTCTACTCGATGATAAAAAACTTTATTAGTTTAGCTAACTAGAAACTATAAATGAAATTATAAATGATTTATTCAGTTGATTGAATGATTTGGCTTCAACCAGTGGACACTTGCAATAAACGAAGATGGAGGAAATGGGAGGTCGCCAAAAGTTGTGCGGATGGGACTCATGGGAAACTTAATGTTGCTTAAGTTAAGAAATGATAGCATTTGGCTCTTAACTTCACAGGGTGGCAGTTAGTATTTTCTTATGTGATGAATGACGATACAATCCTTATATATGGAGTCCATGGCAAAATCAAAATTTTGAGATGTCCGCTTATCATCAAAATCCAAATTGGGAAAAGATTTTTCTGAGGGGGCTCTTGGTCTGATTCTCTAATTTCAGGAATTAATAAAAAATAAATAAAAAAAATAAAAAAAAAAGGAATTATCTTTCAAGATAATCCTTGTTTCTATTTTTCCCTGTGAAATCATATATCAAAAGCTATTATTTGCTAACTTTAGACATCACCCATTGAAATGACCCAACGACCATTCATTCACTGTCTCTTCCTTTATCATACCAACACTGTCTCTTCCTTTATTCTGTCTCTTCCTTTATTCAGCCAAAAAAAAAAAAAACAGTCTCTCTTCCTTTATTTTAGGAGTCCACCGATCAAAGTAGAGCCATTCCATCAACTACATCAAAGGGAGAAACTACATGTAGGTCATACCAATACAGTCAGTGGTCTAGTGGCCAAGCCTTGGACCAACAAGACTCTGATCTTGAGTTTAAGTCCCTTTATTTTCCATTATTGAGCACGTTTGCTAAAAAGAGAGCAAATTATACATTAAAGAAATATAATCAGTTATAAGATAGTATTTGAGTGATCCAGCCATTTGCTTCTGTTCATGAAGTTCCAAGAATTTTACTATTCTCAGGAAAAAAAATACAAGATACAGTAGCTCAATTTTCTCCTTAAAAAACAACATAAAATCTCTAATAACAGTTTTTCTATCATATGCACAAGATTCACAATGGCTATAAAACAAGTCAAAAAAATTTCAGCCCAAGCCTCCACTCCATAGACTAAGTATCAGAAAATCTCCTATTAAAAATTGTAACAATATTATTTTGGATCAAGTCATAATCCGGATCAAATACAACTAAGTTTTACAAAGCCCAATAGCAACAATTACCTTACACGTGCAACTACTTTTACTAGCCAAAAACAAATGTAGGGTCATGGTAACATGAAAATTTCCAGCCTATGTTGAGTGATTCACTATCTCATTCGCTGCCTCTTTTTTTTTTTTTTTTTTTTCTTTTTTTCTTTCTTTTAATTTTTTAATTTTTTTTATGGGCAATTTCATTCCTCAAGCTTGATGAATAGTCCTCACTCCTCAAACATGTTTCACACTTTCATGTTCTGCACACGCATGCACAGTAGACCATGATTAGTTTACTTTATTCATCTTAAAAAGGAGGAGCACATTTAATTTCCACTCCGTTGTACTTCAATTTTTTTTTTTTTTTTTTTTTGTGAATACTTCAATTTGAATTGTATACAATTATATCCATCCATAATTAAAAGGGTGACAAAAAAAAAACGTGATTCTAGCATAAATTATGCCATGGAATCTTTTACTCAGATACATACATGTTCTTGAAGCCAACACGTAATTAATTCTTGCTAACTTGCCTGTTGTCTCTAGGCGCGTGTCCTACTACTTGTTTAGTGAAGAGTTTAGGCGGTTTTTTGGGCCATTCAAGCTTAGATAGTTCAAGAATCAAAAACCATTTTGATTTGTTGTTCTTCAAGTGATAATGACATTTTTTTTTTTTATCGTGTCCTATATGTATGATTCGAACGATTCTATCATACTAAAAAAAAATTCTTAGAGTAAGTCACATTATACTCGCATAACACTTCCTTTAACATACTATATGACCCTAAAAGGGAAAAACTGAGTGATGAAGGAT
This sequence comes from Castanopsis chinensis, assembly GCA_032878915.1. Classification (NCBI taxonomy): domain Eukaryota; kingdom Viridiplantae; phylum Streptophyta; class Magnoliopsida; order Fagales; family Fagaceae; genus Castanopsis; species Castanopsis chinensis. Next base: position 2,165,134 of record JAVQMG010000127.1, read on the forward strand.
GTGAATTTTTTAGTAGAAAGTTCAGTGGTTGAAGACATTCCTAGGATCTAAACTCTTCTTCTTATTTCACTATCTATCTTGTATATTAAACAAAGTTTATTTTATAATATTTATTATTTTAATGTGTGAATTATTTAAATATGAACAAATAATTAAAAATTATAAATATATATATATATATATATATATATGTTGCTAATGTAACCTCAATCGCATTAATTGTTATACAAAGCATTTGATAATATCTTTAATATTTTTTATTTGTTATATTCTTAATGTAAAATCAATTACATTAATTATCATCTCAATATAATAGTATTTGATACTTAATTTTTTTTTTTTTTAAGAAATAGTTTGATACTTATATTGATAATACTTTTAACATTTTCTTTTGTGGATTTTCTTTCACAAAGAGGAATTTACAAAAGAAAAGGGAAAATATCTTCTTTTTTTGGAAAAAAAAAAAAAAAAAAAAAGGAAAGAAAAGGGAATTTATGTAAGACAAAGGAAAAAAGAAAAGAAAAGTAGAGATTGTCCTGTTTTCTTTATTCAATCATTCTTGGAGAAAAACAAGGATAGATGGGTTGTCAAGCATTAAATCAGAGGACCCTCAACTAACAATCACTACTTCTTTGCAAAGACTAGTTTTGATTTTGTTATCTGTACTTGGTTCATCTAAGACCACAGATAGTATTTGTAAATTTTAAAAATTAAGCACAAGGCTTTGCCTTCACATAAACTAATCAATCATTTTTTGGATATATATATTACCAACCATTCTCAATTTCAACTTTCAAGGACAAACAAAACTAGATTTTGTATGCAGCCTTTTTATTTATATAAGTAGAAAAAAAATGAAATAATAAAAGTAAGTTTCTAAAACAGCTTTTTGTACTTTGTATTTTTGTAGTTTAGTGTGTAGAGATATATATATATATATATATATATATATATATATATATTATAATAAGGATGTCAATTCGCAATTGTATTCATGGTTATGAGAGATTCTACCTTCTTCCACTTCTTATAGGTTGATTGTATTCAATTCTTCTACTTCTTATAGAAGTCAATGAAGCCACGAATGAGACTTTTTTTTGTTTTATTTTTTTATAGCCAAGTATCTAAATCTTTTTCAATATTTACCTATTCCCTTAAACTTGTACAGTCGGCACACACCCACATCCCCGAAAACAAATTAGATTTGATCACAAATTTATAATATTTATTAAACTAAAATAGAATTACAAGTTGCCAGTTGCCACTGACATTTTTCCCACGAATGTGTATTCTCAATAATAAAACATGCTATACCGTCCAAAAACGTTGCTTTGAACACAGTTCCAGATACAAATATTACAAACAAATTTGCTTACGGACCCAAGAAACTTAACAACCATTCTCAGAATAGGACAACCTATCAATGGGTCAACGTTCAGATTCGTAGCCTAACAACTTCACATCTCTCCAAAGTCCAATCTTCCTACCAACATGTGTTGTTGTGCACTAGAAAGCATTAAATACTACTAGCCTATGCATACTACAAGTTTGAGCTTTATCGACCATGTTAGATTAAATAGTGGTTTTTATTTTATTCAGAAAACAATTTATTCAACCAATTAAACAAGATAAACAATGTCCACCTCTAGCAACAGATAGTGAATCATCGACTTTAGAAGATAATGTCGAAAATCAATAACCCCACGTCTAGGTGGAGCTTTAGAAGACTTGAAAGACAAAGAACTAGAATACTCAAAATTGACACGTATAGTGCCAACCAAAACTGCTTCGATACTTAAGTGAGCACTTACAATAATGTATATTTTAATTACAAGTCTTTATTGGTTGTTTTTTCATACTATTGAAGTAATTGGAGATTGTCTCTATCACATACATACATACATACATACGTATATAGGAGTATAGAACATTCCTACCATGTCCCTAGATTTCAAAAATCCTCCAAAATTAGGGTTGTGAATCACATCTGGCCGAATATAGGAGGCAACACCGCAAAAGTTATGAGAATATTGTGTGCCGCACACTTGCATCACACTTTTTATCACATATTTAGCCCCCATGTTCCATAATGTGTCTTTTCCATTAAGGAAAATTGTTTGTCTTTTGGTCTTCTCATTACAATAACATTACTTATTGACATAGTTTTGAAATCTGAACTGATTGTACGGTCTGACCTGGTTAACTGTGAACCTTTCATTTTTGCAGTTCTTTTAACTTTAAGAATCTCTTTATGCCAAAAAAACATGAACCCATACGAATCGCGGTTGAACAAAAGAATTTGTAAGTAAAAAAAAAAAAAAAAAAAAACTAGAGAAGAAAAAGACAATGAAGTAGGGTTGTGCCAAGTTGAGATAGCAAGTTGCCAACACAATCGGGTCAGTGATCATGCCTTCGTCCTTTGCTGCAGCTGCTTCTTTCTTCGTTTTCTTCTTCTCTTTATTTTGTTCTTCTTCATCACTCTGTAATTTACTCTCTTTTTAGCTGAATACTGTTGTGTTTTCACTTCCTCTTTCTTTCTTTTCTTTGTATTCTTTTTGAATTCCTAAAGATCTGTTTGAATTATCAATTTCTATAACTCATAACTCAAAAATGATGGGACTCATAGCGAGAAGTCCGTTTGGGAGCACTATAATTATGTTTCTATCACTCAATTCTCTGATTTTTGAGTTATGAGTTATGGAAACTAAAAACACATTTTGGCTGTTTTCAGTTTTCATAACTCATAACTCAATGGCATTTTTGTAATTAAACACACATGGGACTCGCAGCCGCAACTTTTGACCAACTGACTTTTTTTTTTTTTTTTTCACTGGGTTCAGTCTTCAGTTTTGGGGTTTTTTTTTTTTTTTTTTGCTGGGTTTGGGTGTCTGGGTACTGGGAAAAAAAATGCACCAAGTGACAGATATGAGACCCACAAATAGTGTGAAAAATATTAAGTGATGAGAAGTGAGTGATGGTGTCAAATGGATGTAGTATTTTAAAGTGATAAGTAATGAGTGACAAATGACGAAAATTGAGTGACAAAAAAAAATTGATTCAAACAGCCCTTAAGCTTCTCACGTGACTCACGTTGGAAATGATGAATGGTTCCAATTTTTGAATAAAAGCAAAAAATTTGAGCCGTTCGATTTAGCTCTCTTTTCAGCTTTAGCCCAATATGATGTGAAGTGCATTGATAGATGCAATTTTCAGCTTAGCCCACTGTGATGTGACGTATGCAATAAATATTGCAAGTATTTTTAAGAGGAACGTTGGTCCTATAATATACATATAATTTTTTGCTCAAAAAAAAAAAAATATACATATAATTTTTGTCACGTGATGATGTATGAGTAGTTAAAATGTGGTAAAAAATTTTCTCAAAAAAAAAAAGTAGTAAAAATTGTGTAAAATGTGTAATGATAGTATTACTCTATTTTTAATTAATATTTACAGTTTTCTTAAAATGAAATAAATAAAATTAAGTATATAATAATTATTTAATTTTAAAATTATTAAATTATTTTATTTAACGCAAGTCTCCTTCTCATTCTTATATAATGATAATAATAATAATAATAATAATAATAATTATTATTATTATTATTATTATTATTATTATTATCACAAGTTTTATTAATCAACATATAAATAAATACTATATTTAAGTTTGCTTGGGATTTGATATTTTTTATTTGTCTTGTGAAAGTTATGATATGAAAAAAAATATATTTAAAAAAGATTCATTTCTATATTTAATTGGATTATTTTAGTTAATTTTCTATTTATACTAATTTGATATATTTAATTAATTATTAAATTAATTATGACATCATCATCGTTCGACCTCGGTCTGGCCTCAAAAATCTTGAGCATTTTTCTTTTACGGTACATTGAACTGTCCAAGTTTGAAAACAATACTTATTGATCCTTCATATGAACAAATTTTGTATGAACAAGCGAGAAAAACGTATGAACAAGCTATAAGGACAAGTTGACACATATTTAGACAAAATATTTTAAATATCGCAGTTTTAATGTACACTGGAATTAAATTTTAAATCTCTTATACAACTATCAGTGATTTTACCAGTTAAGCTAATTGGAACCCACAATTTAATATTATTATTGTTTCCACTTTTCTTTTACAATTGAGAAATTTTAATGATAGTGTTTTACAATTATCTAATTCAAACACGTAGGTCACGTTAATCTTTAATTATGTTAATATATACTGTATGAGTCATGAGATCAAAAGTTCCAAGTTCATATTAAAAAAAAAAAAAAAAAAGATCAAAAGTTTGAAAAGAAGTCACCATTTGTATGATTTTGACTTTTTGCTTTAACAGCAACCAAAGCCTCTCTTTTTTTTTTTTTTTTTTAAGATGTAACGGAAATGAAAGCTAAAAGGTAACATTCTTTTTTCTTTTTTGATAAACGCTAAAAAGTAACATTCAATCATTTAACCTTCAAATATTATAATATTCTTTTAAACTCTCATTCATGTATTACACGTTAAAGATACGTCTTTTAACATTTCACGAAATGTCTTTTAAATTTTTATAGGTCAAGTTTGGTGTGATGGCAAACGGTTTACACTAAAAGCGACATATTACGGATCAAGTTTAAGAATCAAAATTTCTAAAAAAAAAGAAATTGAGGGTAAAAATATCTACTATAACTTCTCGCAGATTTGGCCAAAATAGGAAATTAATAATGTCTTTCAAACATTATAATTAGTAAGCACTGTTTACAAACTATATTTTTTACTAATATCTCGAGCCTAAGAGACTCGATTTTGGCCCCCAAAATCGAGTTTCATGACCAAAATCGAGTTTCAAAGACTCGATTTTCATATTCTGATCACGTCTGATATGTCATTTTTTCTATGTGATATCTACCTAGAAATCGAGGCTTTAAGACTCAATTTACACTCTTTACATATCAAGTAAATTGTTTTACAAATCAAGCCCCCTCTCACTGTTCTCTCTATTCTTTTCTTTCAGTTTCACCTTTCTCCCCCTCTCTCCACTCTCACCTGATCTGCAATCCTCTTTTTTTTTTTTTTTTTTTATGGGTTTGCAGACTGCATGTAGGTGGTAGTGGTGATAGATCCAAGGCGGTAGTGGTTGTTGATTGATGGTTTTGATGGTTGCTAATTGGTGAGGGGAAGGGAGGCAAAGGGTTGGCGGCGACATGGGTCAATGGTGGAGGAGAGAGGGAGTGTGTGATATGGAGAGGTGGGGAAATGGAGTGTCGACGGTTAAGTTCAGGGGACAAAATTGGGTTGTAGTTCGACGGTGAAGTTCATCGGCGTGCTCAAATCGGCGGCAGTGGCTCTGGGCTGTGGTTTCGACGGTGGTTGTGTGGATTTTGATGGTTGCTGATCGGTGGTTTTGGTGATTGTGTTTCTGGGATTTTGTTAAAAATTTTTTTGGGTATTTCTAGGAATGGATTGTACTGACTTAGACTTAAAAATTTTGTGGCTTATAAATTGAGTCTCAGATACTCGATTTCCAAGTGGACGCCACGTGAAAAAAATTCCACATTAGATGTGATCAGAACATGAAAATCGACCCTCAAAGACTTGATTTTTATGCTCAAAATCGAGTCTCTTAGAATCGAGATGTTTGTAAAAAATATAGTTTTATAACAATGCCTACTAATTATATTGTTTAGAAATTAATATTAATTTCCAATTTTGGCCCACAGATTTCATAAAAATAGAAACTGTCAAACGTTTGACAAATTTATTAAAGAGTTTTAATGTTAAAAATAACTTTAAGATAGAAGTTGAAATTTGAAACTTTTAAAATTAAGTTCTACAATTTACCGTTGTGAACTAGTTATCACTAAAATTTTACCACTAAAACTTAGTTTTATAGTTAAAGATCTTATTATAGTTAGATTTATAGTTAACATTTTCAAAATGACACTAATCTATAGAATGCCATATACCACTGGACCTTGTAGTCTAGTGGTACCCGATTCCGTTGTAACCTTGAGCTCGGGGTTTTATCACCTATAATTACTCAGCAAAAAACAAAAAAAAATTACAGAACGCCATATCAGTTTCACGTTCCACTTTCTCAAAAGAAAAAGAAAAAAAGTTTCACGTTCTAACCCGCGTGGGTCATATTAGAAGAAAAAGAGGTCCGCAATTTATTATTATTGATAAATGAGGCATGCCAACCTCAATCATCTTTGAGTCATTGTATCGAATTTTGTTTTAAAGACCCAAAGAGTCTCGTCGAAAGGGACAAGGGAACAATTGTGTTGCAATTCATATTTATCCAATTTCTTGACTTGTTTAGGATCAGATCAATGGAATTATGGAAGCATAAATACATAAATTTACCCAAGTGGATAAAAAAGTCTCATCAACAAAATCTAATTCCTTAATGTAATTTTAATTATAATACATAAGTAACTGCAGTGCCTTGATATTGACTAGTAGAATTGCTTTTAATGCAGTATTATAATTAAAGGAAAAGTTAATACATGCCTTAAGAACATTGGTTGCTTAAGTATAATATATAGACTAGAGTACTAGATAGAGGAACAAAAATTGCATCAATAGGATATTATAAGTTTTACTACTTTAATGAAATTACAAATTAGTGTGTCACAAATCCTAAAGAGTTTATTCAAATATTCATTTATGAGGTAGTTGAAATTCATCAATCACATTCATTGTTATTGACATCAGTTTAAAGCAACCACACTAGATCGTGGATAGTCTTTTAAAATACAAAAAGTCTCAATTTTGCACATTTTAACCCAAAATCCCTCACATCAGTCTTTGTAAAAATGTCTAAATGTACACAATGGTTTTGTAAATGAACAGTAACCATGCATATATACACGGTTATTGTTTACTGTGTAAATAATTTTTTTATTCTTTTTTCCACTCTCCTCACTCTCTTTTTCTCATTTCCTTTCTCACCTCACTCTCACGGTTATTGTTCACAGTGTTAAAAAAATGAATATTTTATTTGAATAAATATGTATAATAGACAAACTAATGTGTGTGTTTTGTAAAAATATGTGTATAAAATATAAAAAGTAAGTTTTAGATGTGCAAAATGGAAAATATTTTGCACATACTGACATGGATGCTTTGCTAAGTTAAAATTTACAATACCTCTAACATTTTATTAAAGGTTTTGATCCTAGAATTATTGGGGAAATGCAAACCAGATAAATCAAACAACTAAATTTTTGGATCCCAATCCTTGATTTATCGACAATATTCACCCTATTTTATGTGGATGACGATGTCAATGTATATAAAAGATTATTTATTTTGAAAGATTAATATACCTAATTTCATCTTCTATTAAAATTTCTAAATAATTATTTAATTTATCTAAAAAAAATTAATACCCTTCTTTACTTCCTTTATTTGAATTTCAATTAAGGATGATAAATTAAAAAAATGAATACATTTTTACTTGAAAATTAATACATTCAAATAATTCAATATTGTTTGCTTAAAAAACTTAAAATTTTATAAGGAATCAATATAATGGACTGACAGAGTAACAGTTAAAGTCTTAAAGGCAGTAAATTTGAAGTTTCGAACTAATCAAGCGTGTCCAAATATAGACTCCAAAATAAATTTTTGTCCCTATTTATTGATTTTGTTAAGAAAAGCTCTCTATTTAAGGAATATTATGTCAAGTGATAACCGATAATTATATAGCTCAATTGGCAACTCTTAGTACTTTAAATAGAGATTTTAAGTGTTCAAATCCTCCATTTCTAACTATTGAATATCGAAGAAAAAGAAGATTAGTACAAGGACATGATCCTCATTCCTCACTAATTCACTGGTTTGCTACCACAATTCTTTGGTGTTTGATTCATCTCCTCACACAAGTATACATAACCCAATGTCATCCAAAGCTGTCTGAAAACGATATAAGATAGGATACATTAAAATTAATTTGGCCGAACTACGTTACACTAGTGGAAGGAAACAAATTTATTTTGTCATCAAAGAAAGGAAACAACTTTGTATTCAAAGAAAGGAAACAAATTCATCATTCACTGCTCTTCCCTACTATCAATAGAAGAAACCCGACAAAGAAGGAAAGCTTGTCCAGTTTTCACATGAATAAAGAACGTTATCCTCTTAATTTCTAAATGGGGGTTGGGATTGTTAGCAAGATTCATTAAGTAGGCTTAAAAAGTTTACACATGTGATTTATTGATTTTTGTCTCTAAAAAAATCTCTAAAAAAAAGGTTTTAGTTTTACTCCTTTTGATTGGCCTCTTCATTAGGAAAACTAAAAAGGCAACAACCAGCAGATTTCACATGTAAAAACATATATTACAGTAATGAGCCAATTCCCCTCCACTTATCTTATATGACCAAATAAACGAATGAAGATAGAAGGTGGTACTCTTTTTATAACTAGATAGTTGGGGGGAGATTTGAAATTTTGAATCATCTACAAAAAACATTAGGAGGTGTCAGTTATGTTATAAGACTTTTGGCGTAAAATGTGATACTTAATTATAAGACAAAGCGCCAATTTGGGTGAAATTTGAGAAAAAATGTCAAAAAAAGAGTTTTTAATTTAAACATTCAAAGTCCTAATCTTCTTTCTCCTCCGACTATTGAATTATCAAAAATATTTTATGGGTGGCCTGACATTTAAAGCATTAGAATCTTGTTTTGCAAAATTTATGCAAATTCTAAAGTAAAAAGAGTTTTTATTTTTCCTCCTCTATTTTAGCTACCAACCTTCTAAACATACTCTAAATCTCACCCTTCATTTTCTTATACATCCAATTTAAATATTCAACATAATTTTTTTTTTTTTAGAAATGAAAGATGGATAGAGAGAGTTTGAATGGATTAAAAAATAAAAAAAAAGAACAGTTTTTTTTTTTTGGTACAAAAGGCTCCTGTGATATATCCAAACTTTTTTAGTGCAGCGGTGTTTTACAAAAATTTGGATAGTTATAAAGAGCCGGATTTGAGATGTTCTTTTGATAATTTTTAACTAGTGTTCTTTGATCTGGCTAAAAAAATATGATAAAAAGTTGGATACCAATGGCAATGCTGTCAGGATGGGTTTCTCAAAAAAAAAAAAAAAAAAATTGCTGTCGGGATGGGTGTTGAGTCAGTCTGAATGGATAGTTTGGTAAAACAATTATCAAATTTGCTGAAAGTAATTCAATTTTTGCATAAAAGGTGATACACTCTGTTCCAGTGTGTTTAAAAAGCTGATATACTATTAATTTTCAAAAATTTATTACACACAACTTTACATATAAGGCAAAATATTGTTTTGGAAACAATACAAAACAGCCTTGATATATATAATTCTGCTGTCACAATTCAGACCGCAAAAATTAAAGGGTCTTTGATAATTAAATTGATAGTCTGTTCTTAGGAAGTCAAGTCCACCTTTTATGCTTACCAAAAGAGAAAAACGAAGTCCACCGTTTGTATTGTACGTGTCCTCTCAAAGTCCACCGCCAAATCCAATATATGAACCTACCCTTCTATCAATCTCTCTTAAATTTAGGCCATTAGGCTGATACTGTTTCTTAATTCTAATTTCTGAACTCACTCTCATGGGGAGCATTAACGAGCCACTATTACCGGAATCGACAACCACAGAAGTTGGATTCAAAGATGAAGAAAAGAAAGATCTCTCATCAAGGGTGTGGATTGAAACCAAGAAGCTATGGAAAATCGTGGGTCCCGCCATCTTCAGCCGCATCGCTTCTTACACCATGAACGTTATCACCCAAGCCTTCGCTGGCCACCTTGGCGAAGTTGAACTTGCAGCCATATCTATTGCCAACACTGTCATCGTTGGCTTCAATTTTGGCCTACTGGTAATTCATCAAAACTCCATACTTGTCAGAATGTTACTAATTAATTATCTTATGTATCGGATATATGATTTTCATGTCTCAACTACCTCACAACTGTGTGAGGTTTACTTGTTGTTAGACAAAGAGACGATACATATATCTGAAACATAAAATACTTCCTACTGTAAAGTGAATGATGCATATCTCGATCATAGACGATACATATATCCGAAACATAAAATACCTTCTACTGTGAAGTGAATGATGCATATCTCGATGTATGATGTGTGAGATAATTAGAAAATGATTTACTTTGTTTAACGTTGGTTTTGGGTCTTTTTGTTTTGGGCAAGCAGTTAGGGATGGCTAGTGCGTTAGAGACATTGTGTGGACAAGCATTTGGTGCGAAGAGGTACCACATGTTGGGAATATACATGCAAAGGTCATGGATTGTGCTAGTCCTATGTTGTTTCTTGCTACTACCCTTCTACGTTTTCGCCTCTCCGCTGCTTAAACTCATAGGACAACCCGATGACGTGGCAGAGGCTTCAGGTGTGGTGGCTTGTTGGTTAATACCATTGCATTTCAGCTTTGCGTTTCAGTTCCCATTGCAAAGGTTCTTGCAGTCCCAGTTGAAGAACATAGTGATTGCTTGGGTTTCTTTGGTGGGTCTATTGGTGAATGTGTTGACTAGTTGGCTATTCGTTTATGTGTTGGATCTTGGCCTTGTGGGTGCGGCTCTTGCTTTGGATATCTCCTGGTGGGTTTTGGTTTTTGGGTTGTATGGCTATACTGCTTTTGGTGGCTGTCCTTTGACTTGGCATGGGTTCTCCATTGAAGCCTTTTCTGGTCTATGGGAATTTATCAAACTCTCTGCTGCTTCTGGGGTTATGCTATGGTCTCTCTCTCTCTCCCTCCCTCTCTCTCTCAAAGTATAGTCTATGCTGCGGTCTCTCTCTCTCTCTCTCTCTCTCTCTCTCTCTCACATTTTTTGTTAGTCTCTACCAATTATTCACTGTTCGAGAAATTCTTATTTTACGTGGTATAGTATCGGGTAGTTCCTTTCCAATAGAAGTAGGTCACATGGTTGGTAAAAACTATCCTATGTGAAACGGAGAAAAAATACTCATAAAGTACTCGATAACGGCTCACATTGTCGACACATTAAAAATAATATTCGCCACTTTTTAAGTAGTGGCATATTATAAATATAATATGAACATACAAAGGTTATTTAAAAATGAAAATGTGTCTCATTGATTAAATTTTAGTAGAATCTACTTGAGTTCTGAATAATTACTCTCCTTTCTATTTTATACCCCATAACCATAATTTGCACATTCTGTTCCAAGAAAAAAAAGAAAAAAGACATTTAATATTATAATTGGTGGATTAAAAAAATGAAACATTGTTCAACCCTAGGGTATAGAAGATCTTGGTTGGTTTGTTATATATTCACTGTTCCGACTCTCAACTTTTTCTTTGATTTCATTATTTATTTATATATATATTTTTTTTATGTGGGTGTTGTTGCACTTGGTGAATTGACTAGCTTGGAGAATTGGTACTACAGAGTACTAATATTAATGACTGGGTTCCTACAGAATGCCACTTTAGCCGTGGATGCATTGTCAATCTGGTACGCGGTTCTCTGGTCTCCCCCTGTTTTATTAGTTATATGTGTGTGTATATATATATATATATATATATATATTGATAATCTATTTTATTAGCTATATAATGCTGTCATGTAATTGCTAAAAAAAAAAAAAAATTGTTCTTAGTTCTTACTTCTTACCGTCAATGTACCTTTATTATACTTTTGGAACGGAGCAAAGAGACATTTCATAAAGATAAATGGTTTTTTCTAATATTCAGAAAGAAATGAAATTGCACCTTTTCCCTTTGATAGTTTGGTATAAAGTATAAAGTTAGAAATTTTTGTAACACTTTTTCGGTTTGTTTGCTGGATTTCAATTACAATTTTGCAGCATGACTGTCAATGGCTGGGAGATGATGATTCCTTTGGCTTTTTTCGCTGGTACCGGGTACAAATTGACAACTCCCTAGTCCTTTTCCCAATATTTGATTGTCTTACCATGTATTTCTTCCAATATATAATTATATATAACTATTAATTAAGAGATTATTTAGTAAAAGTAAAAAGACTATTTAAAAAACAGAAAGAAAAAAGATACGCGACTTGACCAACCTTTGCATCACGTGTTCATAAATGCCCCTAAAAAAAATAAAAACAAAAAACAAAAAAACAAAACTTAACTTAAAAATAGGAGACCAACCTACTTGTCCTAACCTTTTAGGGCATTTAGTCCTAGCAATTATTTTTTAGAAGAAAATTGATACGCTTCTAATGAGCAAAATAAAAAAAATTAGCTTTTGTTAATATGACAATACACTAAAAATTGTCATTAATTTTCATCCAAAATATAAAACTAAAAATACTATAACAAAATAATTTTTAAATGTGTGAATAGTAGTTTACCCTAACTTAAAAATAGGGAGACCAACCTACTTGTTTACTCATTTAGTTTTAATAAAAAATTATTAATTTTTAAATGTGTGAATAGTGCCATGAGACTCAGTTTTAATGAAAATTTTATTGAATTTTGTACTTGTGGGTCTCGTGAACAGTGCACTGGATCCACTGTTTAAAATGCAAACGCACTAAAAACATAAATTCAGCGCAATCTAAACTAACACTAGGTACAGAAATAAAAACCAGAACCTGTCTTTAGTGAGTTTTATGGGTGGGGAGTGGATTAATTTGGTTAAAGACTAAAAGAATAATTCTTTAATAATATTAATAATAAAAAGTGAAAGAATGATTTGAATTTGGAACTTAGTGGGCAATTTGGATGAAAAAGATAAAAATAATGCTAGGGAATAATTAGAATTTGAAACTTACCGTATCCCTTCAAATGCTTTTAGTTTGATTTTTTATAACATAGAATGGTAGTTTTTTTTTTTTAATATGAACTCAGAATGGTAGTTATTTGAACTATTTGTCATGGAATTTACAGAGTTAGGGTAGCCAATGAACTAGGAGCTGGGAATGGCAAGGCAGCACAATTTTCAACAATCGTTTCTGTGATACAATCGAGTGTGATTGGAATTTTTTTCTGCGCTCTTATCATGATACTCCATGACAAGTACGCTTATTTGTTCACATCCTCCACTGAAGTGCTTGAAGAAGTTGATAAGCTCACTGTTCTATTAGCTGCTACAATTCTCTTAAATAGTGTTCAACCTATTTTATCAGGTAATTTCCTAAGAACAGACATAGCAAAATTGCCAACGTACTAGTGTCTGACATGTATCCAACACGACATGTACCTGACATGGACACAAACGTGTCAAATACGTACTTAAGAAAAAAATCAATTTTTAATTCAGTATTTCTATTTTGGTGTTGAATGCTGTTTATTTGAACTCTTTTTATGGGTGTCTAATTTATTTAAACCTTATTGTTCGTACTTTAAACAATATTTTATTGTCTTTAATTTAATTTTAGATATATTTCCAAGTATTTCATTGTTGTTACATACTTTGTAAATCCAAAATAAACATAATTTATTTCAAATATAAAATATATATACCTAAAAATAAATATTAGTTAATTAATTTATTCTCATATCCTCTACGTATCATATCCTAGTTTTTAAAGAAATGCATTGTACTATGTATCATGTCGTTTTATGTATCGTGTCCATATCCGTGCTACATATTGTACTTTTGAAAACCGCATAGTGTCTAGATAATGTGCTTCTTGAAGAGCACCATGAACATGAAATGTGAAAAATACCATAGAATTGAACAAATAAAAACTCTTTGTTCTAATGTTTGTGTTTTATTCTATGCTCTGCTAATTATAGCTTGACACATGATATATCACATTTGTTAGAATATAAAATGAGACACAATTAGTCAAACATAGTTTTTTTTGTTTGTTTTGAACCTATATTTGGTGATTATCCTTTTTGATTTGAATATTGGCATTAAATTTTGTCAAAACTTAATAACAGAAGAAAATATAGGTTGTCAAACGATGTCTCTAAGTACTAGTCTTTTCCTCTTTGAAATCAATTGTAAATATATTTTCTTCATTATGACAGGAGTGGCTGTTGGATCGGGATGGCAGTCATGGGTTGCATATATAAATCTGGGCTGCTACTATGTCATTGGGCTCCCACTTGGACTTCTATTGGGATTGGTCTTCGACCTTGGAGTTATGGTATGCGTAACTTCTTTTATTAGCCTCCGATTTAGTAGAGATTATGATATATACCTAATCCGCCTCTGGCTTTGTGGGCATTTATATATGACAGTTGGTTCGGCCTCAACATGGCCCCTAATGAACTGAGTGAAGTCTAAAACCAAGTTCAAAACCAAAAAAACATAAAGAAAAGTCAAGAACCAAGCTAAGGCCTAAGAGTCATGTTTGTAGCGTGAATATAGGTCTACCAACTCAGTAGATCATGAAAGTAAATGCGCGTCAAAAGTCATGTACTCTGGGTATGTTGAAGCTATTAGAAAAATTTTAGAGATAATCGCTCCCTCAATTTCACAACTTATTAATTTGTGCGATTATAAATGGTACAAATATTTTGCCCATATAAATCTATCACTTTTCGTCAATCACTCATAATCGCACAAGTAAAAAATTTGTGAAATTTAGTATAGACGTGTTCATAATCGTGTTGTTCATTTTATGGAGCGAACATTAGAGATACTTTTACCCACTCAATGGAAGAAGGAGATACTTGCTCCTTTGACACGGCTCTAGTGGCTAATGCCTCAAATCATTTTAAAAAGAAAAAAAAAAAGAAAAGAAACGAAAAGAAAAGAGCCGTGTAGTGTTACTCAACAGCTCCTAGAACATACATGGTGAAAGTGCATCGGCTAGTTAAATTTTGTCTTCTTTTGAAGACCTTTTAGGTCGGTTGCATATTTGCCCAATTGCCCTGACACTAGGACTATGACTTGACAAATATGCTGAACTTTAATGCACCTTATTTATATATATATATATATATATATATATATATATATATTTTGAGAGCTCCACCTTTTATATTGAGAACATCTTACCTACCAAAAATTGAATAACTTCAAGCGCGGCTCGCTTATATTGTTACCCTCTTAAATTTACTTCTAGGACTGAAAAATTACTGAGTATTTCTAGAGTATAATAAATATATATATTTTTTTACATAATTATAAATTTTATTAATTAAATTTATAATGTGACTTATAATTTATATAAAAAAAAATACATATTTATAATATTCTAAAACTCCCTAATAATTTTCTTTTAAGACTAGTGGGCTTTCTTATGCACGAAACTGTCACAGAACCTAATTTCCCAACGATGAATTGGTTTTAGATTCTAGATTGTACAATAGACTTAAATATGTCCAGTTACATCTGGGTCCAGGAGGGCCAGGAATTAAAGTTTGATTGGAAATAGAGGAGAAGAAGAAATGACAAATGAATAAGGTGGGCTGTCTTATGCGCGAAACTGTCACAGAACCTAATTTCCTAACAATAAATTGGTTTTAGATTCTAGGTTGTACAATAGACTTAAATATGTTCAGTTACATCTGGGGCCAGGAGGGTTAGGAATTAAAGTTTGATTGGAAATAGAGGAGGAGAAGAAACGACAAATGAATAAGGTGGTCCAAAATCCAAATATAGTACTAGTAATGTTGTATACTAAGAAGTTTGGACTTAGTTTGCATTCAGGGTTGTGTTTGTGTTTTATAAGGGATCATAGAATTAGTTTGGTTCTGATACAAGTTAAACCAAAACCAAAATCAGTCCAATTTTTCATGTGGGTGCTTAACATGCACAAGAAAATTTAAATTTTATAGTGGAAATATGCATGTGCAGCCAAACACCCAAATTTTAAAAACTTGATTTTGGTGAGAATGGATATCTGAAAGAATCAAATTTAAACTAAGGAATTTATATGGTTCTATTAGAATTTAGAACCAGTTTGTTAAAAGAAAAGGTTAACGAACTATAAAAATAAATAATAAAATTAAATTACCCAATTATGTTTTTCTTGGTGAATTTACCTCGTATAAGCTCCTCTACAAAGAATTTTCCATTTGGCATGACTAGGATTCCAATGTGCTGAAATGTAATACAACTTGATGTGGCAGGGTATCTGGGGTGGAATGATTTTGGGTGGAACTGCAATCCAAACAGTGATTTTGGCTATCATAACAGCACGATGCGATTGGAAAAAGGAGGTACTACAATTTAACACAATTTCCCTTGTTATAACTAATAATAACGCTGACATTGTGTTGTGCATGTAAAATCCATATGAATTCATTTCTTGTATTCATGGATTTCAGGCTGCTAAGGCTAGCATTCGCGTAAATAAATGGTCAAGTCCTAACCCACAAGATGAAGAAGAAGGTCAATCGGAGGTCCAACAATGAGTCAATGACAGCAATTTTGATGGATTTTGGATTTTTTCACTTTTAGGTGCACCAGCCGGCGGTGTATACTCCCTAATAATATACAATTCTTCTGCTAATCTAGTTTTGAATAATTGATTTTTAGGGGGTTCTTTAGCATGTAAAAATGGAGTTGCAATCATAATCGATGGAGAAGTATTACGTTTACAATATTTTCATAACACTTTCACAAAAAATCATATATTATAAGTTATTATTGGTTCTAATTTGAACCCACCACTTGAATTACTTTTTTGCTTACCAATAACAGCTAATAACTCAACTGGTAAAGTCTCTGATGGTTGAATAAGAGATTTAGGGTTCAATCTCCGCTTACACCAAATACTGATTGGTGTTTTGGTCTGATGATTAAAAAGCTATCATCAAGAGCGGACGTCATAGGTTAAAACTTTCTCTAAAAAAAAAGAAAGATTTGTTATAAAAATGTTGTGGACGTAGCATTTTCCTAATAGATAAGTATATTCATTAGTTGCTACTTGAAATGCAAATTGCAATTAAGTGGATGAGGTATTTAAGGGTAATCGACCTAATACTCACTTTAGTAAAAAGGGTTGGACAAATATTATAATAGCTTTTAAAATAAAACTGGAAATGAATATCTTAGGGTGAAGCATAAGCATAAGTGAGATGGATTGAAGAAAGATTGGGTACTTTGGAATAAGTTGAAGGGAAGTAAAACTGGATTAGGATGAGATGCAGCCAAAGGAACAACAGTTGCAACTGATGAGTGGTGGGAGAAGAAACTACTGATATGTTTTGTATAACCCATTATACATATTTTGTATTAGTAGATAATCCATGCTTATTTGAGTTATTAATGAAAATATTCAAAATTGTAGGAGGTTCCCGCCTAAAGCTGCAAAATTTCGAGAGAAATGTTTGGAGAATGTTGACATATTACACATTATGTTTAAGGACATTATAGCCACAGGAGATTTAGCATGGGCCCCCACTTCAGGTTTATTACCTGATGATCTTGAGAGACCTAAGAAGGGGCTCGGTGATAAATTTGTTGACTCGTTTTCTCCAAATGACGATCATGACGTTCATGAAGATGAGACTTTTAACCTCACACAATTACCTAACCCAACACAGAACAAAGAAAAGAAGCGAGTTTTACCATCATCCACCCAGAGCAAAGGGAAGAAAGGAGGAATGACATTATAATTGACACAACAGCTTAGTCGTATCTATGATGTTGTGAAGTTAAGGAAATTAGTTTATTCAGTGGAGCCAAGTAGTACTATTCATAATGTCATGGAACATGTGTGCACCTTAGATAGCATTGAGAAGGGTTTCAAACTCTACCTCATAGCAGCACGTATTTTTCAGAAATGAAAGAAGAGAGAGAGATGTTTGTCGTGATAGAAGAACCATATTTACAACTTTAATTTCTGCAAGAGGAGGCAAAATTGTTAGGAGGGCACTACTTTGGCACTTATGGTGTTTTATGTTTTATTCTTTAAATAATGTTTTATGGAAGAAAGAGGTGTTTTTCATGGTTTGTTGTTTTATCCTTTGAATAATGTGGCTGTTAGTGTGTTTTAACTTGTTGGGCTGTTAGGGTGTTTGAATTACAAAAATAGAAGCATGGTTGTATCTTTGAATAGAAAGCTATTAAATCAAGAGTTGAGACCTCTTTTCATTGTTCTCCCAATTTTCTGCCAATAGATCAACTTTGTTTTTTCACTAGTGTTGAGTTTGTTAGGTTTTTTGATAAAAAATTAAATCAGTTGGTGAAATGGGGGTTAGAATGCCTGTAGGAGTGTGAGTGCTGTAGCAATTATTTGGCTGTAAAAATTACTGCAACTATATAGGCTAATTTTAGGATTTTGCCATACTTAGGTGTAACCAAGTTTCCTTAGGCCATGTCTCCTACATCCAATCTTGATTGTCACCAATAGCAATTAAGAAAAACTATAGTATAATTGCTAAAATTGCAAAGGAGATGAGAAAGGAGAGAGTATTACATGGAGTGTATCTCAATTAAAAGCTTATTTTGGTTTATCCAGGGGGTAATTTTTTATATGTTGTTTTTGTAGTGAATCTTATTGAAGTTTTCAAATTTGATTAGAGGTCCTTAGTTTATCTAATATGTTTGATTGTTTAATGCGCGCGCACACACACACACACACACACACACACACAGTTTACCATTTATTAAGAGTAAATATATAGAAGATTGTGAGGACCAAGCCTGGGGTTTAGCCTTTGGAACCCAGACGAGGAATATCTAGCTGCAGAACTTGTTGATCATGAGGGTTTAGATGTGCATGAGAAAATGGGACATCCCTTGGCATTTTTACCAAGGTCACTGATGGTTGATATCTTCTCAATACCATAAATCCTAAATCTGTTCATTAAAAGTAGGTTTTTTTTTTTTTTGCTAAATAGTATGGTGCATCATGCATGATTACTGATGTAAATGGCTCTCTTATTAGAAAATTCAAGCATCCTCTATCTTAATAGAATTCTCAAGGATCCATATTTGCAATCAATGTTCGAAAGCATTAATCATCTACTATTAAACCCCTCAAATTCTCCAACTAAATAAACTGCGGAAACTAATATAGGATATGTTGAACAGCAAAATCACTATTGATGTGTGCTATTCAAGTATCACTACATGCTTTAGGAGTAGTTCTAAGTGGTATTGTCCTATGTATAGTTCTATTTCATTGAACATATCTTTCCTTAATGCTATGCATGATCAACTATAAGGTGCTCCTAGAGTACTTATTACTTAAGAACGCATCAACTGTAAGGTGCTCTTAAGGTAAGTTGTCTTTGAGTCTACCTAGGGGGTTTTTGTCACAGACTAACTATGGGCAATTATGACCATTAATTAGATACTTTTGTGAGATTTTGTTGTGTGATAGATACTTATTTTGATTTATCAAGTTATTATTTTTTAAATGTTTAATCTTTTTCTTTATTCTGATTTATCTAATTTATTACTATAATATTTTAGGCGTTATTCCTAAGGATTACAATGATTATATTGATAATAGTGATGAAGATCATTCTTATGATGTGGAAAACGATGAACATGATGATGAGGAATTAAATGATCTTACTGTTGCTGGATGTCATGTTACAGTGATATATTATATGAAATATATTGATAAAACCTTGTAGAGATTTTGAACAAACAGGCTATATGTGGTTGATGGATTGTTTGACGGGTAATGAAATGAAATGTTAGGAAATGTTTAGAAGGAAGCCACATGTTTTCCTTCAATTGTGTAATGTTTTACAACATACATATGGACTTCAACACACAAGGCATATCAGGCTTGAAGAGTCAGTAGGTATATGTTTGATGATACTTGGACAAGGAGCTTGTAACAGGTTGGTTCAAGAAAGATTCCAACATTCTGGTGAGACTATATATAGATATTTTCCTAGAGTTTTGAAATGCCTTAACATAATGTTAATAGATATCCTCAAGCCTTCTGACCTTACATTTAGTGTAGTTCCAAGACATATACAGAAATGAATCCACTATACATGCCACACTTTCATGTATTCATTTCATACATTGTAATTTGTTTCTAATATTTGTTAGGATGATTTCCTAAGTAACTAAAATTTATTTTCTATTTTGGGATTGTATTGGTGCCATTGATGGTACACATATCCAAGTAGTTGTTGGAGACGACAAGAAAGCTCCATATTATAATAGAAAAGGTGTGACATTTTTTAAGATGATGGCATTATGTGATTTTTATATACTTTTCACATTTGTTATGGTTGGATGGGAAGGTGCAGCACATGATACACGTATTTTCTAGAAAGGGTGTGACATCTTTTAATGTGATGGCAGCATGTAATTTTGATTTTCTTTTCACATTTGTTATGGTTGGATGAGAAGGTGCAGCACATGATACATGTATTTTCTTAGATACTACAACAAAATGAATTTTCAGCGACGAAAATTAGTGAAGAAATATATTTCATCGCTAAAAATACAGCTTTAGCGACGAAATTTAATAATGAAAAAAAATTATAACATTTAGCGACGAAAATCAATTTTCATCGATATTGTGATCTGAAAAATGGGCTAGTGGGGGGAACATTGGCTCCAACTTAATTGATCTATAGCGATGAAAGATTTCGTCGCTAAAGTTGAAATTTTTAGTGACGAAATATTTCGTCACTGTAGGTATTGCCGTGGATAGTATTAGTAACGAAAAATAATCGTCACTAAAAATATTCATAATTTTTCATTCCATTGTTTTAGTGACGAAATCATAATTCGTCACTAAAAGTATGCTATAGCGACAAAATATTAATTTCGTCTTTAAAAATATTAACAAAATATGGGTTCTTTTGTGACAAAATTTAAGTTCGTTGCTAAAAACATTAAACCTCTTATATCATTAGCGACGAAAATAATTCGTCGCTAAAGACCTTCATATATAAGTGCCCCTTGCCTGTGCCCTTTCCCTATTTTTGTTCAATCCTCAGCTCCTAACCCATATGAAGAAACCCATATACGAAGAACCCAACCGACACCAGTGAGAAGAAACCCAACCGACGCCGATAAGCACGAACCCACAGTCCCTGATTCTCATTCCGTCGCCGATAAGCACAAATCCACCATTGTCGATTCTCATTCCATCTCCGATAAGCACAAACCCTCCATCGCCGATAAGCACGAACCCACCATCGCTGATAAGCACGAACCCACCATCGCCGATTCTCATTCTGTCTCCGATAAGCACGAACCCACCATTCCCGCTCACCATTTCGTCACCGATTCATCATTCCATTGCCAATAAGCTTGAACCCAACTGTTGCCGTTCACCATTTCGTTGCCGATTCATCATTCTGTCGCCGATTCACCATTCCTCGTCGCCAATTCACCATTCCTCGTTTCCGATTCTCCATTCCGTTGTCGCCACATACCATTCTGTCGCCAATAAGCTTGAACCCAACCATCACCGATTCATCATTCTGTCGCCAATAAGCACGAACCCAACCGTCACCGTTCACCATTCTGTTGCCAATTCTCACATAATCTTGTAAGATCTTCTGCTCACCTTTTTTTGGGTACTTGTTCATTTTTCTCCATCTAATTTATATTGCTCTTTTAACTCTTTGGATTCTTTCTTGTTTTTTTTTTTTTAATCTTTATAGATATGGTTCTGAAGTCAAAGGATTTAAGTTTGAGGATCAATATTGTTTTATCAATTTGTTGGTTTAAGTTTTATTTGTGTTTTGGATTATTTCTGTAATGGTCGAAATTTTGTTTTTTTAAAAAAAAAAAAAAAAAAAGTTAATACTTCATACTAATAGGCTGTGATTTTTCTTCAATGGTTAATCTGCTGTGTTTTTAGTTTTGGGTTTATTTTTTTGATGGTCATTATCTAATTGATAGTATGTCAAATCTATTTTTTTTTCCCCCTGAAGGTTAGTTTGTTTTAGTAGAAAATTTTTCACTTTGTATGTTTTAGAGTCAAAAAAAGAGAAGAATCTAAACCTTCATCCATCTAGATGGAGATTTAGGGGCCAAAAAAGAGCTCTAAGAGCTCTAAATCTATTTTTAGAACATAAATAGAGTATGCAAACCCACAAAAAAGATCTTAAGTGGT
Source organism: Castanopsis chinensis (assembly GCA_032878915.1). Lineage (NCBI taxonomy): Eukaryota > Viridiplantae > Streptophyta > Magnoliopsida > Fagales > Fagaceae > Castanopsis > Castanopsis chinensis. The sequence goes on from JAVQMG010000127.1 coordinate 2,187,077, forward strand.
GCTTTAAGGATAATTTTACTTTTCATGATATATAAATCAAGCACTATTCATTGTAATTTGCCAAACACTCAGAACACTAAAGAGTGTTTTTTCAGTTAATGCTCTATAATTCAAAACTGACATTCTATGTTTTATTAGAATTAATGTTTATGCATATATTATGATTGCTTGCAAGACTCATTTTATTGCTTCATGTATTTGTATTGTGTTGCCAATTTATGTATTGCTAGAACAAAAAGGGTGAAGCTTTATGATATATTTAATAATTCTAGCTTTGTTAATTAAGCCATAATTGGACTGCCTTTTTTTATTTATGTACTGTAGCAGAAATTTAATGGTTTTTGGTTGAATGTGATGACAAGGTTAGTGATTGTTTGGGTTGCTATGGGGGAATAAAAAGAGGCTTAGATCTATGAAATTCAAAGACCAAAGTTTAGCCAACAAATCAGATTTATATGCTTAGCTTGATCATAGTAAGTAAATTTTGTTTAAATTCCTAAAAACTCTATACTTGCGATGTTTGTGATTGGTTTTGTTGTATATTGTTGTGTTGGAGCAAACGTGTGGCTTGCATGGTGTTATAAGGTGGTTTAAATTCATATTGGAAGTGTTTTTAATTTATTGCAAATGTGAATGGGCCTTATTGATTAGATGTGATGAATAGTACTTTAATGGATTTCAATACTTGTAAACACTCTATACTTGTGATGCTTGTGATTGATTTTATGGTGGGTTGTTGTGTTGGAGCAAGTGAGTGGCTTGTATGGTGTTATAAGGTGGTTTAAATTCATATTGAGAGTATTTTTAGTTTCTTACAAATGTGAATGGACATTGTTGATTAGATGTGATGAATATTACATTCATTGATTTCAATACTTGTAAATATACTTGTGATGTTTGTGATTGTTTTTGTGGTGGGTTGTTGTGTTGGAGCAAGCGGGTGATTTGCATGATGTTATAAGGTGGTTTAAATTCATATTTGGAGTGCTTTTAATTTCTTGCAAATGTGAATGGACCTTGTTGATTATATGTGATGAATAGTAATTTCATTGATTTCAATACTTAAAAATACTCTATACTTGTGATGTTTGTGATTGGTTTTGTAGTGAGTTGTTGTGTTGGAGCAAGCGAGTGGCTTGCATGATGTTATAAAGTGGTTTAAATTCATATTGGGAGTGTTTTTAATTTCTTGCAGATGTGAATGGACCTTGTTGATTAGATGTGATAAATAATACTTCAATTGATTACAATACTTGTAAACACTCTATACTTGTGATATTTGTAATTGGTTTTGTGGTGGGTTGTTGCGTTCGAGCAAGCGGGTGGCTTGCATGGTGTTATAAGGTGGTTTAAATTCATATTATGAGTATTTTTAATTTCTTACAAATGTGAATGAACCTTGTTGATTAGATGTGATGAATATTACTTTAATTGAAAATTTCAATACTTGTAAACACTCTATACTTGTGATGTTTGTGATTGGTTTTGTGGTGAGTTGTTGTGTTGAAGTAAGCGGGTGACTTGCATGGTGTTATAAGATGGTTTAAATTCATATTGAGAGTGTTTTTAATTTCTTGTAAATGTGAATGAACCTTGTTGATTAAACGTGATGAATAGTACTTTAATTGATTTCAATATTGTAAACACTTTATATTTGTGATGTTTATGATTGCTTTTGTGGTGGGTTGTTGTGTTGGAGCAAGCGGGTGGCTTGCATGGTGTTAAATTCATATTGTGAGTGTTTAAGTGTGCAATGAATATTTGTTGAAGTATTCATATAGACTTGTGCATTCATGAATGAGATAGAACATTATCTAAGTAGCTTATAGACTTAGATCTTAGAATACAATATGCATGAGTTGTCCTTATTTACTAAAGTAGCATTTACTTTATTGTAGTCAAACATGAATAAAAGTTGGGTGATATTGGATAAGACACTTGATGGCAGATTAAGTTGTCCATATATTGAAGGGGTCAATGCATTTATTAATTTCGCAAGAGTGGTTATGGACTTAAGTGGTTATGGACTTGAGTGGTAATATTCCGTGCCCGTGTATTCATTGTGTGAACTGCTATCGACAATCTCCTCAAACTATGTGTATCCATTTATTTCATCATGAGATTATGAATCTTACATTAATTGGTATAATTATGGAGAACCTCGTGTATCGAACGAGAACATTCCTGATAATGAAATGTCGGATGGTAATCATATGGATGGTATCGATGCCTTGGTAGGTAATCAAATTAGAAGGGAACCAAGAAATGCAACCAAAGATGAGGAAGTGCATAATTTTGACAAACTTGAGGAAGATGCAAAGCGTGAGTTGTATCTGGGTTACACTAATTATAGTATCTTGAAGTTTGTTATTGAGATGTTAAATGTAAAGGTAATGATCAATTTGAGTAATAAGAGACTTGATATGATGTTAGAATTGCTGAAAAAGGTTTTACTGAAAGGTAACTTGGTTTCAAGGTCAACTTATTAAGCAAAGAATATATTACATGACTTGGGTATGTCATACGAGCATATAGATGCATGCAAAAATGATTGTGCACTATTTTGGAAGGAAAATGAAAACCTTGATAAATGTTGAGTGCGTGAGGCGCCTAGGTACAAGGATACATATGCCTAAGGTAAGAAGATTCCTCATAAGGTATTGCGTTACTTCCCATTGACATCAAGACTGAGGAGGTTGTACATGTCAGACCAAAGAGCTAAGGACATGAAATGGTATATAGATAAATGTGTGGACGATGGGATAATGAGGCATTCGGCTGATAGTGAGGAGTGGAGGGAGTTTGACTTGCAACATCTTGATTTTGCCCTCAAACCTTGCAATGTAAGGCTAGGGTTGGCTATATATAGATTTAACCCTTTTGGGAATATGAGCAACAACTATAGTATGTGGCATCCTGTATAACCTACCGCCTTGGTTGGTTATGAAGGAGACATATTTTATGTTGTCATTGATTGTTCCTAGTCCTCATCAATTGGGAAATGAGATTGATATTTATTTGAAACTATTGGTTGACGAGTTGAAGGAGTTATGGGAAGAAGGTGTAGAAACTTATAATGCTTATAGAAAAGAGCATTTTCAGATGCGTGCAACTTTGTTGTGGATAATACATGATTATCTTGGATTTGGTAACGTGTATGGGTGGAGGATAAAGGGTTATCATTCTCGTTACACTTGCAACGATGAACCATATTTAGAAGCTTTGAAAAGCAAAATTGGATTCATTAACCATCAAGCTTATTTACCTATAGAACATCATTGGAGACATAATCGGTTCCATAATGGTTTATTGGAAAAACGGAAGAGATCTTTAGATTACAAGTAGGAAAGATACAAGAACAGCTAGATAGAATGCCAAATATAATTTTAGGAAAGCATCCAAGTAACAAAAAGAGACAATTCATTGGGGAACCAAATTGGTCAAAGGTAAGTATTTTTTACAAACTTTTATACTGGAAAAATAAGAAACTTAAGCACAACATTGATGTCATACATGTGGAAAAGAACATTAGTGAGAGTACTTATGGTACTTTATTAGGCATTGAGAGGAAAAACAAGGACACTGACAAGGCACTGATAGACTTGCAAAATATGAACTTTAGGCACACGTTGCATTTGAAACAACGTCCTTATGGATCATATGACAAGTCTTGGGCTTTCTTATCATTAAGCCCAAATGAAAGGGATGATTTATATGACGATTTGAAATCAGTCAAGTATCCGGATGGCTATGATGCCAACATATCAAGGTTAATGAATGCAAAAAATGGTAGATTATCTGGTTTGAAAAGCCACGACTGTCATGTGCTACTATAACGAATTCTTCCAATTGGATTGCAAGGATTTGCACATAAAGATATTAGTATTGTATTGTTTAAGTTGGACAGCTTCTTCCAAAACTTATACTCAAGGACCCTAAAGTGGAGTGAATTGGAGAAACTAGAAGAACGTATAGTTCTTATACTATGCAAGCGTGAGAGGTTCTTTCCTCCAGCATTTTTTGATGTTATGGTCCACCTTGCTGTTCACTTGCCTCGAGAAGCAATTCTAGAAGGCTCGGTACAATATCAGTGGATGTACCTAATTGAAAGGTAATTAGATCTTTTGATGCATCCATCAATTGCATCTTTTCCATGCAATATAAAATCACATAATGTGCGTATTTTTCCCTCGTAGGTACCTTGGAAAATTGAAAAGATATGTTTCCAACCGAGCTCAACCAAAAGGTTTAATTGCAGAGTCTTACATTTGCAGAGAATGTATTAACAATTAGTCTTTATATATTGATGAGATCGAAACTGTGCATAATCGAAGAGAAAGAAATGAAGATTTCGGTCAATCTAGTGAAGAATTGATAATTTTTTCACAGACTGCCCGACCTATAGGTGGTAGGTGGAATGATGGCAACTTGTCTCGTGCATTGCTTGATACTGCTCATCGGTACTTGTTGTACAATAGTCCTGAGTTAGAGCCTTATTTAAAGTATGTGATTTCATATTCATGTATTATTTGATTAAGTTTTGAATATTATCTGCAATGTTTAACTGAAAATAAATCACCTTTTTTTTAATAGTGAACACAAAAACACATTACATAATCCTACTAGTGAATCCATAACTCAAATCCAACAACAAGAGTTTCCCAAGTGGTTCAGAGAACATGTAAGACATTTGAAATTTAATCACACGCTAATAAAAATTAAACATTTAAATAGTTTTGTCATTGCTCATCACTAATTAATATCACTTGTTGTATATCATTATAGATGAATAGATTGAAAGTTAGCGAGTCACTAGAAGCAACTAAACAGTTATGGTCATTAGTAAATAGCCCTAAGCCACATGTGAAGAAGTACGCAGTTTGTATGGTCAATGATGTAAAGTTCCATACAAGGGACCTAGACAATCGTTGTGTAACCCAAAACACTGGTGTATGTATCGAAAGGGACCATGAGGGAGAAATGCACACTTTTATGGTCATGTGTGCAAAATTTGGGAATTGGAGTATGTGTTTCGCCATAAAGTTGTTTTCTTCCAGTGTGAATGGCACAATACTGGTATCAATGGTCGAAGGAGAACGATAAGAATCGATGCACAGTACACAAGCATTGACGTTACAAATCGGTGGTATGAAAATGACCATTTTATACTTCCTAGTCAAGCGAGACAAGTTTTCTACCTTCAAGATACCAAATTGGGTGAATTTTGAAAATTTGTGCAATCCATCAAACATAGGGGAGTATTTGATGTCCCGAAAGTTGGGGGTGGAGAATCCAATGATAATATAGAAGATAGTGATGCATTTCAACAAGAAGTGATTGTTGATGTTGTCTCTGTCAATGTTGAGGACAATATTATTAAGTATTGTATGGGTGATGTTGAAACTGAGATTGTTCTCAAATGTGGAACTTCAGGAGATGCTAATCAAAATGAAGTGTATGACATACCTGATGTTGATCTTGATATGGATTATGATATGTAGAGTTCATAATAATTGTCTTAAATTTTGTGTGCTTGTCTTAAAGTTTTATACTTGTTTAAGTAGCAATTGTTTTAAAATTTTGTACTTATCTTGAACTAGATATGGATATTGATGTGGTCATTTTTTGTGTTAAGTTAGTAGCAATTGTGTTCAAATTTAGCACTTGTAAATTCCTTGATATGGATAATGATGTGGACTATGATATGTAAAGTTAGCAGTAATTGTTATTGAGATGTTTTGCACTTATCTTGAACTTGATATAGATATTGATGTGGTCATTTGTTGTGTTGAGTTAGTAGCAATTGTGTTCAAATTTAGCAATTATGAATTACTTAATATGGATAATGGTGTGGACTATGATATGTAAAGTTAGTAGTAATGAAATTACTTTTCCACCCCACCATTAATAACCCATAATAACCTGCCACATAGGATTTGTTATAAAAATGTTGTGAAAATATTGTGGAGATAACAGTTTTCTATAATTATATATATCTCTGCTGTCACAAATTAACACCACAAAAATTATATGGTCTTTGACGATTAAATTGATAATTTGTTTATGAAGTCCACCTTTTATATTGCACGTGCCTTCTTCTCAAAGTCGATCAACTGCCAATATATGAACCTACCCTTCTATCAATCTCTCTTAAATTTAGGCCATTAGGCTTTAATTAGGCAGAGACTATTTCTAAATTCTAATTTCTAAACTCATTCTCATGGGGAGCATTAACGAGCCTCTATTACCGGAATCAAAAGCCACAGAAGTTGGATTCAAAGATGAAGAAAAGAAAGATCTTTCATCAAGGGTGTGGATTGAATCCAAGAAGCTATGGCGCATCGTGGGTCCTGCCATCTTCAGCCGCATCGCTTCTTACACCATGAACGTTGTCACCCAAGCCTTTGCTGGCCACCTTGGCGAAGTTGAGCTTGCTGCCATTTCCATTGCCAACACTGTCATTGTTGGCTTCAATTTTGGACTATTGGTAATTCTTCAAAATTTCATGCAGTATACTAATTAATTATCTCATGTATCGGATATATGATCTTCAATGTCTCAACTGCCTCACAACTGTCTGAGGTTTACTTGTTATTAGACAAAGAAATAATGCATATATTGATACATAGCAATCATTGTCCCATTTTTAAAATAGTTCTGTTTAAAAAAGTTCTTATTATCCAAAAAATAAAATACCTCTTAGTGTGAATTAATGATGTGTATATATATATATATATATATATATTTTAAAAAGAGATAATAATAAAGAATTTGCGTATTTTGGTTTTGGGCATGCAGTTAGGGATGGCAAGTGCGTTAGAGACATTGTGTGGGCAAGCATTTGGTGCGAAGAGGTACCACATGTTGGGAATATACATGCAAAGGTCATGGATTGTGCTAGTCCTATGCTGTTTCTTGCTACTACCCTTCTACGTTTTCGCCACTCCGCTGCTGAAACTCATAGGACAACCCGATGACGTGGCAGAGGCTTCGGGTCTGGTGGCTTGTTGGTTAATACCATTGCATTTCAGCTTTGCGTTTCAGTTCCCTTTGCACAGGTTCTTGCAGTCCCAGCTGAAGAACATAGTGATTGCATGGGTTTCTTTGGTGGGTCTATTGGTGAATGTGTTAACTAGTTGGCTATTCGTTTATGTGTTGGATTTTGGCCTCGTGGGTGCGGCTATTGCTTTGGATATCTCCTGGTGGGTTTTGGTTTTTGGGTTGTATGGCTATACTGCTTTTGGTGGCTGTCCTTTGACTTGGCATGGGTTCTCCATTGAAGCCTTTTCTGGCCTATGGGAATTTCTCAAACTCTCTGCTGCTTCTGGTGTTATGCTATGGTCTCTCTCTCTCTCAAAGTATCGTCTATGCTATAATCTCTCTCTCTCTTTTTGGATAGTCTTTATCAATTATTCAATGTTTCTAAAATTAGAAATTCATTTTTTACATTGTATGGTGTAATGTAAGTTTACATTATAAATACATAAAAAGTGATAAATGTTATACACATAGCATTTGTCACAAATTTGTGTCTATACTATAAATTTACGTTACAAGTACAATATAGACATATAAAAGATCCTTAAAAAATAATAATGTGTCATATTGATTAATTTTTAATAGAATCTATTATATATATCGCTCTTTTTGATTCAACATTAACATTTTCTAAAAAATAGGTGATTTTTCAAAAAAATTATCTCATTTTTTAGTATTTGATAATAACGTTAAAAATAAGTTTAAGATTGTTGTTTGTTGTTTGGTATTTGGTATGCACAAAATTTATAATACTTCTTGTATAATATAAAATATATATATTGCGTGTATTGTGTAAACTCAATTAATGTAATCAATATAAATAAAAATTATATATACACACACACACAGGAAAAGCAGGGATGTTACCTGGGTGGTCATAGAGCAAAGCCAACTTCACCATCTGCAGTCTATTCCGTTCATTGGCTAAGCCACTCAAAAATACTCCATCATCTCGTCCTGTTACCAGAGATGGCTATTGTCCTTCATCTAAAGCTGAAAAATTCCCTTCAGATTTAATCCCTACAACCCTACTTCACTGAACAAATTCACGTCAATAGCCCAAGAAACAGATGTGAAGTGCTTCCTGTCCGTCGGAGGAGACATGAAAGCAAGCACAAACTCTTTTTTCAATATGATAAGGACCCTAGATGGCAGTAGAGACTGTATTAGCTCCTCCATTAATGTGGCTCATTAGTATGGCTAGTGGCTTTCATGGGCTAGACCTTTATTGGAAATTTCATGCCAAACCTCTGGTTGCTCTTTAAGGAGTGGCGTGATAGTCTTATAAAGGACTCTTCTGATTCTGGAACCCAACTTTTTCGAAGTGCATTGTTTATTTTGCACCCAAATTCCCCCCCCCCCCCCCCCCCCCCCCAGGTGAGGATAAAGGTTACCCATTCAAAGCCAGCTATGATTACTATGGAAGCGAGGACGTTACAGGCTTATAGCCTTTGCTGAACAAGCTTTGCTCTATGACCAACCAAGTATGAAATTAATTTTTGTTTCCTGTGCACAAAAGAATAGCATTATTTATAGTAGTGATGAAGTGCATGGGGGAGAGAGATTGTTTTCCTAATTATTTTTTAAAAAACAACCTATAGAAAATAAGCTTTATTTTTGTTAAAGTTTTCTATTGATTAAAAGTAGTTTTTTGCTAATCAATTTTTTTATGCTACTAAAAATTGAAAAATTTCAATTGATATGTTTACATGAAGTTTTTCGTGGAAATAAACAGAGCGAAAAAAGAGAACATTATTTTCAAAGTTTCAAATAATTCCACTCTTTTCTATTTCATACCCCAATAATCATAAATTCATAATATGCACATTTTGTTCCTAGAAAAAAGAAAAAGAAAAAAAGAAATGATATATTATTATAATTGGTGGATTAAAAAAAATGAAACATTGTTCAACCCAAGGGGATAGAAGATTTTAGTTGGTGTGTTTTATATTCACTGTTCCAACAATCAAATGTTTCTTTGATTTCATTTTTTATTTATTTATTTATTTTTTTTATGTGGGTGTTGTTGGTGATTTGTGTAGCTTGGAGAATTGGTACTACAGAATACTAATATTAATGACTGGGTTCCTACAGAATGCCACTATAGCCGTGGATGCGTTGTCAATTTGGTACGTGGTTCTCTTTTCCACGCATGTTATTAGTTATATATTACTGTCATGTGTTTACTAAAAAATAAATAGTTGTTACTGTCATGTAATATACAATTGCAGCATTGGAATTTGGTAGTTTGGTATAAACTAGAAAGTTGTAAGAAATTTTTGTAACACTTTTTCTGTTTGTTTGGTGGATTTTCTTACAATTTTGCAGCATGACTATCAATGGCTGGGAGTCGATGATTCCTTTGGCTTTTTTTGCTAGTACCGGGTACAAATTGAGAACTCCTTAGTCCTTTTCCCAATATTTTATTGTCTTATCATGCAGTATTTCTTTTAATATATATATATATATATATATAAAGAGATTATTTGGTAAAAATAAAAAGATTATTAAAAGATTGGAAAAATAACACTTTATTACTTTAAACTATGTCTTAAATTACACTTTGTACTCTAAACTATGTAAATGCATTTGCATTCTAAACTATGACTATTATTACATTTTGCACCCCACCGTTAGTTTTACTGTTAATTAGATGGAAATATTAAACACGTAACTTGCACATGTGTATTGCACTATTGCTTAAGTGAGAAAAATCTAAAAAACCAAAACACCCTCTTCATAATAAATTTAAAACAATACTTTTTTTTTTCCAGCCCTCTCTTGTGCTGCGTATTTGCCCCTCCCAACTGCTCCACCACTGCGTATTAATTGATTACTTACTTTTTTTACCTTTCTTTATTTGATTGCCACTAGCGTTGCTCACCCCTTAGTTCAATACCCTTCTCATCACAAAAACTAAAATCGTTCTCTATTAGATTCCAACTACTTTGTATTTTAGAGCAATTCGTGATTCTCACACCTTTTTTTTTTTTTAACCTCATCAATTCTCTTTGCCAATATCATTCACAACACTTCCATAACGACCATGACCAAGCTAAAACAACCTCATAGCAGCATATACGCAATCAAAACTACCAAATACAATTTTGATTTGGAAATTTAGGTTTGTAGAGATTTTGATTTGGGGATAAAGGCTGATACGCATGAGAGAGAGAGAGAGAGAGAGAGAGAGAGAGAGAGAGATAAAAAAAGATAAAAGTTTTGTTTTTAATTGATTGCGAAGAGGGGCTTTTGGTTTTTTAAGTTTGTGTCGCGCTTAAGTAATACGCATGTGCAAGTCACATGTTTTATATTTCCATCCAACTTAATAGTAAAACTAACGTTCGGGGTGCAAAATGTAATAATAGTCATAGTTTAGGGTACAAACTGTACATTTAAATAGTTTAGGGTGCAAGTGTTATTTGAGATATAGTTTAGGGTATAATCACATGTTCATAATCGCACCTTAAAAAAATCCAAAAAAAGCAAAACTTACCTAAAAATGAGGGGGCCAACCTACTTGTTTAGGTAAAAAAGTAAGTGCAGAAATAAAATGAATAGTAATATTGACTTATGTTAAGAAAAGAATTTTAAAACTTAAATAAAACACACAGGGAGAGAGAGAGAGAGAGAGAGAGAGAGAGAGAGAGAGAGAGAGAGAGAGAGAGAGAGAGAGAGAGAGAGGCAATGAATGATTTGAATTTGGATCTTAGTGTGTAATTTGGGTGAAAAAAATAAAAATTATGTGAGGGAATGATTAGAATTTGTAACTTACTGTATCCCTTCAAATGCTTTTAGTTTCATTTTTTACACATATAATGATAGTTATTTGAACTTTTTGACATGGAATATACAGAGTTAGGGTAGCCAATGAGTTAGGAGCTAGGAATGGCAAAGCAGCACAATTTTCAACAATTGTCTCTGTAATACAATCAACTGTGATTGGTATCTTTTTCTGCGCTCTAATCATGATACTCCATGACAAGTATGCTTATTTATTCACATCCACCACTGAAGTGCTTGAAGCAGTCGATAAGCTCTCTGTTCTATTAGCTGCTACAATTCTCCTGAACAGTGTTCAACCTGTTTTATCAGGTAATTTCTAATAAGATTTTATACTTTTGAAAACAACAGTGTATAGATGTGCTTCCATGAATATTAAATGTGAAAAATACCATAGAATTGAACAAATAAAAATCCTTTGTTCTAATGTTTGCCTTTCATTCTATGCTTAGCTAATCATAACCTAACAAATGATGTATCACATTTGATAGAATATAAAATGAAACACTCTTAGTCAAACATAGTATTCTTATTTGTTTGGGTAAATTCCACAAACCATCCCTGAGATTTGAGATAATACCAACTAGGTCCAAGACATTCCAAAATAAATCAATTTGGTCCGTAAAGACTATTTTGTCCCCGAACACCACTAAAAACGTTAACCTTCATTAGTTTCTCTCTGCCCCTCTCTATTACTCTTCCCTCTTCCCCCCTCCCTCACTCTCTCTCCTCAAATCAGCCATAACCCCTCAGATTAACTACAACAAGAGCCACAACACAATTTTACTACCCATACCAAAACCTAGTCAAATGTACTCCAACAGTACCCAAATCCTCCCAACACATAGAAAACCCACCACCATATCAAAACCCAAAACCACCTCCATTGCAAATTCATTCCATATTGGAACCCACCACCACCATCACCGGCCACTAAACTCAGCAATCATCTCTGGCCACAAAACCTAGTGACCACCATCGACAACAAAACCCAACCAAACCCACATCAATAAAACCCAAATCCAAAAATTCCATTCACCACTTCGTAACCCACAACCACCTCACTACAAATCCACCCTAGATCAAAACCCATAACCACCTCCATTTCAAATCTACCCCAAATCAGACCCACCACCTTAAACAGCCACCGACCACAAAACCCAAATAAAAAAACTCAAACCCACAACAAACCCACCATAGATTGGAATCCACTACCACCAAAATACCCACAGCAAACCACAACCCATCACCAGCAACCAATAACCACCAAAAACAACCACCATAACCACGATCCACAGAACACGCCGTATTGGGCGAGAAGCAAAAGCAAGAGGAGGAGCTACCGCCGCTGTGGAAGACGAGCCTCCGCTCTTATTTCAGGCATGACATAGGGTCCTGTAGCCACGATGATGCGTGTAAGTACACGCACGGCGAGAAGGAGCTCTGTCTGTGACTCGATAACATGTGGGACCCAACCTTTGACTGTGCAAAGAAGGCCATGAGGTCTGATTCGAGTGCAGAGAGGTTAGGATTAGCAAAAAAAAAAAAAAGAAGTAGAGAGATCAGAGGGAAGAAGAACAAAGGAGGTAGAGAGAGAGCAGACCGTTTAAGAAAGGAGAAAAAAAATAAAAGAAAGAAGTAAAATGACTAATGGATGCTAACGGGGTTAGAGATTAAAATATCTTCAGGAACAAAATTGTTTTTTTAGGATGAAATTAGTAGGTTTTAAAATGTTTTGAACTTAGTTGGATATTATCACAAACCTCAGGGATGGTTTGTGGAATTTACCCTATTTGTTTTAAACCTATATTTGCTAGTTATACCTTTGATTTGAAAATTGGCATCAAATTTTGTCAAAACTTAATAAAAGAAGAAAGTAGAGGTTATCAAGCGATGTCTCTGTACTAGTCTTTTCCTCTTCGAAATCAATTGTAAATATATTTTCTTCAATATGACAGGAGTGGCTGTTGGATCGGGATGGCAGGCATGGTTTGCATATATAAATTTGGGCTGCTACTATGTCGTTGGGCTCCCACTTGGACTTCTGATGGGATTGGTCTTCAACCTTGGAGTTTTGGTTAGTGTTGTAACTTCTTTCATTAGCCTCCAATTTAGTAGAGATTATGATATATACCTAATCCGCCACTGGCTTTGTGGGCATTTATATATCATAGTTGGTTCAGCCTCAACATGGCCTAGAATGAACACAGTGAAGTCTAAAACCAAGTTCAGAACCAAAAAAATAAAGAAAAGTCAAGAACAAATTAAAGCTAAGATTCATATTTGTAGCATAAATATAGGTCTACCAACTCAGTAGATCATGAAAGTCTATGGGCATCAAAAGAAATGTACTCTGGGTATGTTGAATCCTTTAGAAAAATTTTAGTGCCACAGTCAATCGTACATTCAATTTAACAACTTGTTGATATGTGCGTTTATGAATATAGTGGACATACATTTTGTCCATATGAACCTATCGCTTTTCGTCAACCACTCACAATCGTACAAATGAATAAGTTGTGAAATTAAATGTGAGAATACATGTGTCCATAATCTAGTTGTGTTACAAAATGTACTATTTTGCGTGGTATTAGAATTTTTCATGAATAAGGTGTTACAAAATCCAAATATAGTACTAGAATACAAGGAAGTTGGGACTTAGTTTGCATTCCGGATTGGATGGCTGGTTGTCTTCGTGTTTTATAAGGGTTGTATGGCTGATCATAGAAGTAGTTTGGTTCTAATACAAGTTAAACCAAAATCAAAATCAGTTCAATTTTTCTTGTGGGTGTTTGACATGCACACGAAAATTTAAATTCTGTAGTGGAAATATGCATGTTCAGCCAAAAACTATTTTTTTTTTAAATACTAAGTATTAAGAGAGAAAAATGTTTAAAAGAAACTGACATTAGTATATATTCAAAATGACTTAATTCTTAAATACACAGTACAAAATAAAAAAAAACCACAAAAGCCAAAACCCAAAATTTTAAAGACATGAATTTGGTGAGAATGGATACCTGAAAGAATAAAAATTTAAAACTAAGGAATATATATGGTTCTATTAGAACCAGTTTGTTAAAACAAAAGTTTACCGAACTAAAAAAAAAAAAAAAAAAGCAATTATGTTTTTCTTGGTAAATTTTACATTGTATAAGCTCCTCTACAAAGAATTTTCCATTTGGCATGACTAGGATTCCAACGTGTTGAAATTGAAATGTAATAAAACTTGACGTGGCAGGGTATCTGGGGTGGAATGATTTTTGGTGGGACTGCAATCCAAACAGTGATTTTGGCTATCATAACAGCACGATGCGATTGGGAAAAGGAGGTACGATAATTTAACACAATTTCACTTGTTATAATAACGTTGACATTGTGTTATGCATGTAAAACCCATATGAATTCATTTCTTGTATTCATGGATTTCAGGCCGAGAAAGCTAGCATTCGCGTAAATAAATGGTCAAGTCCTAAGCCACAAGATGAAGAAGAAGATCAATAGGAGGTCCAACAATGACAACAATTTTGATGGATTTTGGATTTTGTCACTTTTAGGTGCACCAGCCCGCGGTGTATACTCCCTAACAATGTACAATTCTTCTGCTAATCCAATTTTGGATAATTGATTTTTAAGGGGTTCCTTAGCTTGGAAAAATGGGGTTACAATCATAATTGACAGAGAAGTGTTACATTCACAATATTTTAATAATACTTTCATAACAAATCATAGGAAGTAAGTTACTATTAGTTATAATTTGAATCTATCACTTGAATTACTTTTTTGCCCACTACTAACAGCTAGTAACCACCTGGCATTTAAAATTTGTTACGAAAATGTTGTGGACATATCATTTTTCTAATCAATGAGCATATTCATTAGTGGCTACTTGAAATGCTATTAAGTATTGAAACAATTATTGTTTTTAATTATTTTGATAATATGATAGTTTCAACAAGGGGAAATATTCTGTCCAAAAAAGAAAAAAAAAAAGAATGGGAGGTTTAATTTGAATATTAAATGTCTTTGTTAGAAAGATCACAAGATGCTAGTTGAATTACAAGATTCTTGACAATTTTTTTGAAGTAATTATTAATTTCATTTTTTATTTCTTGTCAATCTAAAAAATTATTGGTTTATTGGCTTCTTATCTATCATAAGAGTATTTAAAAAATTGTAAATTTAATTATTTGACCATTATTCTAACAATCTCCTTCACTTATTGTCTCATATTTTCCTTAAACGAAGCCAAACACGTGAGATGTTCCACTTTTCAAACACCTCCTCTTGATGCCACGAAAATCTAACACTTAATTAAAATAATTTAAGCTGTTAAGAATGTTGAATTTAGTCATTCAACTATTATTTTACCATGACGATTTTATATAAATTTGTAATAAAGATTTTTTAAACCAACCAGGTATAGTCTCGGTCTTCTTTTTTATATTTTATATATTTTTTAATTTTTAATTTCCAACCAACCATGTATAATCATCATAACGTTGACTTAACAATGGAATTTTTTTAATGTTAACTATTGTCTAAAAAGAATTACATTACTTATGAGTTAGGGTTAGCTCATTAATTATAAGTTTGCAAACAGACTTAAATGACTGATTACTGTGGGCCTTGATGCCTCTAATCGCACCACTAAATATAGGTGTCATTGAATGGGTTTCTGGTGCGGGCCTGTATTGGTTCTAAGTGGAATTGTGCAAGAATTGATTGCCCATGACTTAAATTATTTGCAAAAACTTCAAAAGGACACCCGTTTTTATTTTGAGGCCTGTGGCTTGGCTCACTTTCTTTTATGAGCATTGGGCTGAGTCAGGCTTGCTTAGATAACTAAGAAGGCTGTATGATTAAAGTATTTAAACAAAAGAAACTGTTATTCAAACATCACAATACGTATTTTTACTTATATATATTTTTACAAAACTTAAATAATGTTATTAAAATCTCTTATCAAACGGACCCTAAAACACCTAACCACACACTATCCAGCACCATCAAGTTCGGCTACTACAATATTTTCCTAAAAAAACAAGCAAATAAAAAGGGTGGGTTCCAAATAACTCTCATCATGGGATTCAGGCTCCCTCAGATTGAAGCAAGAGCTTCTTTTTCAGCTACCATGCACCTGAATTTTGAAGCCACATTATTTTTACATTTTCTTTATATATATATATATATATATATTTTTTTTTCTTTTTAGAATTTGCAGAGTTCTAATAGGATCCAATCCATTAGTGTTAGTATGATCACATTTTTTTTTTTTTTTTAAATTGTTAGTATATACTAACTATATGTCTTATGGACATGTAGGGCCCGAAGAGCTAATATATATATATTTAGAATCTAGCCTATACATAGGTACCTAGCTAAAAGGAGGGCTAAAAAAAAAAAAAAAACAAATCAAACGAAAAAATAATAATAATAATAATAATAAACGGAGGGGAGTCTTTATTAAGTAGAGTCAGTAGATTATAGAGCCTAAATGGGAAACATCAAACATGTTTTATCTTAAGGGAGTGGTTAACCCATCACCATAATTAATATATTCTTTTTTCCCTAGTCAAACAATAAAGATAATAGAGATTATCAACCAAATCCACAATGAAGATTGCAAAATACTTTTAATAACAAAGTTTATTCTATCCAAAATCATACCTAAAGAAATAAAATAAGTACTTTTTTTCTTCAAGTTTGTCCTTTTCTAATTTTTTAATTGTCATAGACTAGGTTAATGTATAGAATGAACAATAAAATTTGAATTTACTAAGATTACCACCATTAACTTCAGCGTTTTAAAAATCTAATAGGTTTTTATGAAATGGCATAATAAAGATCAAATTCTTGCTCCATTTTGGGAATTTCGGTGTTTTCCCCACTCCTTGTTATGTTTTGATACCCAAATTTCATATTAGGATTTGGTATGAAATGCCATTTCATACCAAACCTTTGATCCAATGGTAGAAGTCACATGGGTCATCTAATAGAGGATTTCACTCACTGTATTCATATTCCTGTTAGGCTATTAGATGATGACCCATGTGACTTCTGTCTTTAGATGATGAACCATGTAACTTTAGCATTTTTCTCCCTTTAAAAGCCAGATCTAAAAGTTAAAAACAAAATAAACAAGCCCAAAAAATTATCTAGCAACAAAAATTACCAATAATAAAGCTAAAAACAATTAAGTCTAACCAACCAGTTTTACCCAAAACAAACAACTAATCCATTTAAAAAAAATTTAACAAAATAATTTTGTTTATACCTAGACACACACAAAAAAAAAAAAATAATAATAATAATCATTAGCTGTTAGGTAATAGAGCCGGAGGCTAGAGTTGTCGCACGCAACTAATAGCAAAGTTGTCATTTCTAACCTTAAGTCCTGAATCTGTCCCTGGATATAATAGTAATATTATTATAACCATATTCCATTTTCTTCCTTCTTTAATACCTCAAAGAAAAAGATATGTTAATTTTCTTTTCATTGTTTTAATACACTCTTTCTATTACATATTATGATTGGTAAAGTAGTGGAATAAAAAAGAAAAAAAGAAAAATATATTTCATACAAATTAAAGAAGGTAGATAGGAAATCAATACTCATTTTCACTCGTTTTAATTCCTTTATCAACTCTTTAATTGAGCAAGTAGTTGCATTGATCACTGCATGCAACTGATCAAAAATTCATAGCTACCAACTATGAACAATTGAATGATCACCAGACTTTCGGATTCACGTACGGCTACCCAATAAATACTAAAAGTAACAAATCATGCACACACAAGCACAACGAAGTACGAAGAAAACATTAAAAACCCTAACACTACTGAAGAGAAACACTTTACGTGATCCAGGTCACACCAAACACTGTCACTAGAGCAGATTTGGGAAGTAAATAAATATCTGCACGTTTTTTTAATTTTCTTCATGCCAAAGTCTCACTATCGCTAGGAAAACTCCAACTACCAATTACTAAATATATACCTGTCCGAATTAATATATTGTCACTAATGTGTTAAATGCTTTTTTTTTTTTTTTTTTTAACCCTGCAACTATGCAAGCAAAGCACCATATCAAAGATTTTTGGAAAACAAGCTCTCTTGGTAGAAAAGCAAACCAGCATGAGAACCTTGCATATTAATCATATGCTCTTTCCTGAACACGTACAGTAGCTGCAATATTGATCACTATATATAGTTTATCAACTTCACAGCTTCCAACTACGAATTACAATTGCATGATCACCAGCCTTTCATATTCACTGCTATCAAACAAAGCTTAAAAGTAACAAAACACACCCAGAAATAAGAAGAAAACAGTAAAAGCCCTCATACCGCATAGGAGAATTACTTTACATTGTCCTGGTCACACCAAACTCTAGGGCAGAATGAAGAATAAAATATCCACTAACTCTTGTAAAAGGCATAAAAACAATAATTACGACAAATTTCACTACTATGAAAGTAGAAATTTGTATACGGTAAGTAAAAAAATGATCCTAAATGTGAATTAATAAAAAATTTTACTTCAACAATTATGAAAACTAGTAAGTTATCTGTATGATGCACGAATAATGATGTAATATTTTATGTGAGATAGTTTTGGAGAATTTAGTACAAATATTATAGCATATTTTTTGTGAGGCCTCTACTTTTATATGTATTTTGATTTGATTTGATTTAATTTGATTTGATGATTGATTGATAATTATTGTGCGTGGTAAGTGTTTTATTTCTTAAGGCTACAATTCCACAAAGTCTCGCTGTCGCGTTGAAAACTCCATCTAGCTACTCTATAATATTGTCGGAATTGTCTCATTTTACATGCTTTTATATATACCAAGCACTATACCAAATATTTTTGGAAAACTAGCTGAGACCTCTCAGTTTCTCTATAGTCTTTACTCCTGGACCAACTACTTTGGCAAAGAGACTAATAGAGTTCTTCCATGGAGAGCATTACTAACGGGGACAATCATCATGAAGATCTTAACCAATCTCTCTTACCAGAATCGTCTATCAGAGATGAAGATCATAATCTTAAAGACCTCGCATCAAGGGTGTGGATTGAGTCAAAGAAGCTATGGCACATTGTGGGACCCGCCATTTTCAGCCGGGTGGCTTCCTACTCCATGAATGTCATCACTCAAGCCTTTGCTGGTCATCTTGGTGAAGTTGAACTTGCTTCCACCTCCATAGCCATCAATGTCATCCTCGGCTTCTCTTTGGGCCTCATGGTAATTCATCTCTCTCTGAGTTTTAACCCTATAAATTTAGTAAATAAGCTTTTGCGATATAGACCTTTAACAAATTCTTAGCATTTCGTGCATTTCACGTATTTTTCAAATTACAATGAATAGAGTACTATCATTAACTTTTTTATATAGTTTTTTATCCCAAAAGTTTAAGCGTTGAAAGCTGGCAAAGCCAATAATTTAACAATTGGTATAAATGGAGATATTATTCGATACTTAAGGCAATTTATTCTAATAGCATGATGAATTATTACATGTTTCAAAAGTTTAAACTAAAAAAAAATAATTTTAATTGTTTAATTATCATTTTTACAATTGTACTACATTTTATCAGTTAGGGATGGCGAGCGCATTAGAGACACTGTGTGGACAGGCTTTTGGGGCAAAGAGGTACCCTATGTTGGGCATATATCTTCAAAGGTCATGGATTGTGCTGTTCCTATGTTGTGTTTTGCTCTCTCCCTTTTACGTTTTTGCTGGTACCATTTTGAAACTCATTGGACTGTCCAATGAAGTGGCAGAGCAGACAGGGCTGGTGGCTCGGTGGCTCATACCTTTACACTTCAGCTTTGCATTTTACTTCCCAGTTCAAAGGTTCTTACAGTCCCAGCTCAAGACCTTAGTGATTGCATGGACGGCTTTGGTGGCTCTATTGCTCAATGTGTTGATTAGTTGGCTGTTCGTTTTTGTGTGGCTCAAGACCTTAGTGATTGGACTGGTTGGTGCCATTGTTGCTTTGGATATCTCGTGGTGGACTTTGGGTATTGGGTTGTATCTGTATGTTGTGTGTGGTGGATGTCCTCTAACTTGGACTGGTTTGTCTGTGCAAGCCTTTTCAGGGCTCTGGGAGTTTCTCAAACTCTCTACTGGTTCGGGTGTCATGCTCTGGTATAAAATATAGCTGCCTCTTTCTCCAATAATGTACTTCTAGTTCCATACCTATGAAGAAAAAAAAAAAAACAAAAATACAACATTTTCTTAACATTTTTAGTAACTGATTCACATGATATATTATGATTTGTACATAATAAAAGTGATATTAGTGATAGATATAGATGGATCTTTTTAAGATCAAAACTTTTTTACTTAAATTAATTTTCCACTTTGCCCCCTCCTTCTAACTTCAGATTTTTTTATACATCTTTTTGTGTGAATTTCTTTTGTATATATGGTGATAAACTTCTTTTACATCATAATTATAATTATAAACTTCTTTTATATATGTGAAAATTCATTTGAAAACCAGAAAGAAAACGTTTCCTATTTTATCAAAAGGTAATTAAATGAGATTTTGTGTACAAATTTGTCTACATAAGAGTTTTTTTTTCCTCTCTTTATTGATAATTTATTTTTAAGCAATTATTTCGGTTAGTTTCTGGTTCATAATTTCTTTTTTGTCGGTGATGTATGCAGTTTGGAGTTCTGGTACTACAAAATACTAACGTTGATGACTGGATACTTAAAGAATGCCACTATAGCCGTGGATGCCTTGTCAATCTGGTTTGAAATTTTCCTTGATTCGTTAAAGTTTAAAATAATTATAAGTGTTTGTAAGATACGGGGTTAAGGATCAGGATTTAAGTTTTCAGGAGAAAGTTTCACACACATATATATGCTTAGATTAGATTAGAGTAAAATTTCTATTTTGTATAAAAAAATTATTTAAAAAAAAAAAACAACAATAACCGAACTTCAGTCCCATATTATTATGTGGGCTATGGAATAATTGCACTTTGAATGTGACACTATATGGTTAATAATTTCTTGATATCTCCTCTTTTCAGCATGAATATCATTGGGTGGGAGATGATGATCCACTTGGCTTTTCTTGCGGGTTCTGGGTATCATTTCTCATCCTTTTCACACTTTTTTTAGTTTTACTATCAATCTTTAAATATAATTTGGAATGAACCTACATACATACCGCCATATATATGACGATATCACATGTCCTCATTTATAAGAAAAATTAGAGTTCGAATCTTCGCTCTCATATTGTTGTAAGTCTTGTCACTATCATTTTAAAATAAATAAATAAATAATAAAAATAACAATAAACCTTAAACAATAACACAAAACATTGAAATATATTGTCCCCAAAATAAGGTATGTATGTGAAAAATAGGGGACTACATAAACACAAGAGGTACGTATAGAAAGGAATTGGAACAAATTTCATGTGGACTCATGGTCTCAAACTCTCCACCTATTTACTTCATTTCAAAATTTTTGCCAATGAAATTCACAGAGTAAGGGTAGCCAATGAATTGGGAGCTGGGAGTGGTAAAGCAGCAAAATTTGCAAGTATAGTGTCTGTGGCATATTCCACAATGATTGGACTCATTTTCTGCATCTTAATCATGATTTTCCACGACGATGTTGCAAACATATTTACATCCAACATTGAAGTGGTGCAAGAAGTTGATAAGTTGTACTACCTCTTAGGTGCTACAATTCTTCTTAACAGTGTTCAACCAGTTCTATCAGGTGAGTTTCTTTTAAACTTATTGTCCGTTTGCCACACTTTATTTTTAGTTTATTCGATTTAATTGGCTTGTTTTCAATTTTTTATTTTTATAATTCGATAGTTGAATCTTATTCTTTTTAGATGCTAACTATATTTTTGTTTAATTTTATTTTTTAAACCCAATAAAAACTAAAGTAAATTAACTCTCTCAAACAAGCACTTATCACTTAATTAGTCTCATCAACGGACAAAATTAGAGATTGTCTAATTTTGTACCTTCTGGATTGTTTACCTAGTTGTAAAACATATTTTTGTACCTTTTGGATTTTTGTTAACTACCGACAAGATGTATTCTTTGGTCAATTGGTGCGTTAATTTGAACATTCATTTCGAAAATTGGCAATAAATAGTGACAATAACGTGCAAAACTTTGTTTTTCCTTGGGCCCACTAGAGGCCCATTGAATATGCGTTTCCTATCACTACTGAGATCCTTTTCTCCACCTTAGAAGTAGGTGAGATTTCTTAATCGATTCTGTTCAGTCTTATTCGGTCCTGTTCAGTCTTATTCAGTCCTATATTCTGTATTATCCGGTCATTCGGTCCTCTTCGCTCTTATTAGTTCCTTTTCAGTTTTATTCGGTTCTGTTCGGTCTCATTTGGTCTTGTTCGGTTCTATTCGGTACATTTTGTCTTTTTAACAGCCCTATACTAATACTATTGAGTAAAACAGTAGGTGAGGACGTGAGATGAGATTTCTCAACACATTTTAAGAGAGTGAGTGACATTGAATTCCAATTGCCTTAATAGATTTATTTTTTGCTTGTTAATAATTTTGCTTGTTAATAATTGTTACAAATAAAAGAGGAGATTTAAATCTTAATTCTTCATATAAGAGGGACTAGATATTCGTTTGGATAAAACTTATTGTTGAAAATTGAAAACTGAAAACCCTAAAACAAAATAATTTTTAAATGTGTGAATAGTATTGTGGGACTCATTTTTAATATTTTTTTTTTCTGAATAAAGTGCTTGTAGGTCCCATGAACAGTGCGTGAACAGTACTGAATAGTAACTTTGTCTCGTGCACAGTGTAATCACGTGTATGAACAGTATCAATTATTGTTCATAAGCGTAGAAAAAAAAAAAAAAAAAGAAAAGAGTAGAAAACGCAAACGTGACAACCAAAACGTGAATCTAAATGGGCACTAGATAATAACAGTCACATTGAAATTAAAATGCTCTTAGCAATCTTAATAGGATTATAAATCCGATTTCTTGACTCTGACAGGGGTAGCTATTGGATCGGGCTGGCAAGCGTTAGTCGCTTATGTAAATCTTGGGTGTTACTATATCATTGGACTTCCTCTTGGAGTCGTTATGGGATGGGTTTTTAACATCGGCCTCATGGTACGTACTTTTACCAACTAGCCTTCTTTGATTTCTAGCTTTATGTATGTGTCGGACAGATGGATAGCATAATTATGATTGGAATCATTTATAATGTCATATTCGTTCATATCAGGTTTTTGCTTTTGTTTTTTTCCCCCTTACTTTTTTTTTTTATTAGATGTCCCCGAAGGGACTTTCCCCCTTATAATATCATATGATTACATTTCAATAGAAAGAATTAATGGACCACAAGCCAAGTGGCTATTATGATTTGTGACTTCTATGAATTGGGCTCATTAAGCGTTTATAACTACCCCCAAGGGTGTACCCAAGTGGTAAATTTGGATCTTGGGCATGATGTAATTTCAAAAATCTTAAGTTCAATTTACCACACTATCAATTTATAGGATTTTTAATGTATCTTATGAGTATGAAGTGAAATAGTTTGACCAAAAGTTAGGACACTACTTCTAGTTTATAATGTCATATTCATTCATATTAGGTTTTTGTTTTTTTTTTTCCCCTTCTAATATCATATGATTACATTGCAATAGAAAGAATTAATGGACCACAAGCCAAGTGGTTATTATGATTTGTGATAGATATGACTTGGTCTCATTAAGTGTATATAACTACCACTAAGGGTGTACTCAAGTGGTAAATTCGTTGATCTTAGGCATGACATAATTTCAAAGATCTCGAGTTTAATTTACCACACTATCAATTTATAGGATTTTCAATGTATCTTATGAGTATGAAGTGAAATAGTTTGGTCAAATTAAAGGTTAGGACACCACTTCTATTATATATATATATATATAACTTTTATTATTTTTTTGAGGTAATAAGTTATTAATAGTAGACAATAAAATAGTGTTAGAGATATTTTCAAATTAATTTTAGATGGAAATCACGACAATTTATCACCAAAGTGGTGAAAAAATAAAATATCCTATACATAGCATTAATCAATTTAGCTCATGGGCATTGTGCTTGTCCTTAATTAGACCAACATTTTATCCAAGGTTCAGATAAAATGCTGGTTTGATTCAGCCTGAAAAGAAAATCTTCTCTATCTACCCTGAATGAATTACAGGGGTGAACCTTCCACTATGAATGGGAGAGACGAATGGGGGCCTTTTCGGCTTCTCTATTAACAAGAAGATAATTGCCAACAAAGGGCTTAATACAATAGTCCATTAAAGGTCTTCAGAAATATCACCTCGTATGTAGTTTTTTCATATTAGATGAAGCTTTTCTAAAATGCTTGTTAAAATTGGTGTACCAGGGCATTTGGGCTGGAATGATCTTCGGTGGGACTGTCATTCAGACTGTTATATTGTCCATCATAACAATACGATGTGATTGGGAAAATGAGGTACATTTCAACATATTTTCACAATATATATTATATAGCATCATGACATCTACACATAATAAGCTGATAAAAAAATTCATAATCCAATATGTTCTTGGATTTGCAGGCTGTGAAAGCCAGCATACGTGTATGCAAGTGGTCAAACCCTAAACCTGACGAACAATCTGAAGTTCTACATTAATAACAATATTACTGATAGATTTTACTACTAAGAAGGCTCACCAATATTGTAGTGTGTGTTTATATTTAATTTAATTTAATTTTTTTTTTATGTAAGTTGTTCATGTTTAGACCTTGATATTTATGTCTAAACATGAACCTATTAAGTCAGAGAACATTGGAGAACCTATTTAATTTTCATTTTCTATAAATTTCTTGCATGTCATGTGGTTATCATGCATAGATCAAACACATGAACTACCATTCATAAATTAAAAAAAAAAAAAAAAAAAAAATACAAACAAACAAACACACACACACACACATGAACTACGTACCATTATAGAAATTGAAAAATCCTTTTGATTTTGATGGCATAGTTATTCTTACATGATAAATCATTTTGTAATATGTATGGTTGAGCCTCAAAAATGGGAATTAGTTCTGGACACGAAAGAAAGCTAATTAATTTGAAAGAGCCATGAGGACCGCTTAAATTTCTTAATCCAATATTTCAATAACATTGGGTCTAGGAAAACTAATTTCATGCTTTTGTTCTAGTAACTTGGTATATACCCAATTAATTGTTTGACTGCTTAAAGAGCATGTCTAGCGTAGGTTTCTTGACGAAATTCTCATATTATAGTGGTACTTACAGAAGTGATTACTTGGTCATTTTTTTTTTCTTTTTTTCTTTTTTTTCAAGTAGTGGTATAATATGTATGAATCTAATTTAAAAAAAAAAAAAAAATCTTTTTCATGCGTGGGTTGGACCCATTTTCCTTTATTCTTTGTTTTTTTTTTTTTAACATATAATAAATTCCCAACCAACTCTGTATATTCAATTAATCATAATAAGATTGATTTTTTTTTTAGATAGATATAATGTACTGATAACCAGGGATGGAACTGTTATTGAAGGATTGCCCCCTAATTTTTTTTTTTAATATTACTATATTAATTGGTACTAATTTTAGCAATTTTGTTCAATAAAATTACATTTTATTCCCCTTAATAATGCTATTAATTCTTTTGAGAGTAATGTTATAGTCACAAACGTTTTTACAACGTTTATACAACTATTGAGGTAGCAAATTCTTATTAATTTGTACGCTTGCATCGCTTTTTATTTATCAATAACTACTCACCATATTAGCAATTTGTAAAAAAATTTGTAGTTTTAGCAATTTTCACCTTTTAAAGGACATAAAAAATTAATTAATTAAATCTAAAACAAATTATACAAGCCCAAAAAAACTAGCCCAATAACAAAAATTACCAATAATAAAACTAAAAAAAATTAAGTCCAATCAATTTATTTTACCCCAAACAAACAATTTGGCCATTTTAAAAAATTTTAAACAAAAATCCTCAGTAGTAAAGCAGTAGACTCAAAGACTAGAGTCCCCGCACACAACCAATAGCAGAGTTGCCCCCCCTAACTCTAAGTCTTGACTTTGTTCCTGTTGATAACCGATAGCTCTAAGTTTTTCCCTTCTTTTTTATTTTTTTTTTTTTTTTTTTTAGCAAAAGGTAAGTAACCTCCCCCCTCACCCCAAAAAAATCTTTGTGCATGAAAAAAAATGTTAATTAAGCTACAAAACTATTGACAAAGTTGACTTAAAATTTGATTTTTTTAATGTTTACCTATTGTCTTAAAAAAAAAATTACAATGTAGGTGTAGGCCTTGATGCTCCAATTCGCACCACTGAAAATAGGTGTCTTTGAATGGACTTCAATGTGGGTTATATTGATGGAACTGGAATTGTGTAAGAGTTGATAACCCGTAGGTTAGATTAATAGCAGCGCAACCTTTGTGGGTTGTCCAAGGTTGAACCTAGCTCAGCATGAACTTCAAAAGGACAAGGTCGAACCTAGCTCGACCCTTTTTAATTTTAACGCCTGTGGCCAGGCCCACCTTCTTTGATGAGCATTAGGTTGATTCAGGCTGGCCTAAATAACCAAATCACACACAATCAAGTTCAGCTACAACAATTTCCTAAGAAAACAAGGAAACAAAAAGGGTGGTTCCTGATTGCTCCAAGCAAGACCTTATTTTTCTGCTACCATGCATCTGAATTTTTCCATATTATTTATTAAGATAGGTTCAAGTTACACCTTATGTAAATTTACAAAAGTTATATTTGGTGTAACTCTACGAAAGTTACACATTTTTCTAACTGTAGATTTCTAAGAAATTTAATGGTTAGAAAATCACTTTAATTAATGTTATTATTAAAATTAATTGCTTTCCATATTAACTAACCTAATTAGTTTAAGAGAATATTATATTATTTTCTTTTCTACGTTCTTTCTCTCTCCTAATCAATTCATCCCTAACCTTGCACAAGAGCATAGTCTCTCAATGTTCTTGAGTTGCAGATCCAATTTTGATAGTTCAATTTTATTTGGTTATCTCCAAAATATTAGTCAATTAAGTTGTGGATATTGGCAATGAAACAAGAGACATTACTTTTTTACTTTACTGGAGGAACTGAGTATTGTTTTGACAGTCCATAATTTCTTGGTCATAAATCTTCAAATTTTTGTGACAATATCACAATGTCAGCAACTTGGTCACCTTAAAGAAGGTGACTTATCCCCCAATCCCTTCCCCATCCAAACCCACCCACCCCCAACAAAAAACAAAATCCTAGAGCTAAGCTACTAGATGCATTGAACCTTATTTTTATTTTTTCCGTCAACCACTATGTGCAACTTTGTTGAATAAAAGACTAGCAATTAATATATGCGATCATTGAACTTTGTAAATGCTCTGATCATTTAAGGTTAACTAGTTTGAGGTATTCAGGCTTCTACTACTCCTGGACTATGCTTCACTGTCACAAACAAAGTTGTGTATATCACTATGAGCACTTCTTTTTTTTGACGGGTGAAGATAGAATATATATTATTAAAAAAAGTGAAAGTACAATGGTATAGTACTATGAGCACTTCTTAGTTATGACTATTTGCTTCCATAGTTAAAAATTTTCTAAAATAAATTTTCCAACGAAAGGAAGTGGATATCATTATATTTTTGTATCACGACTCTTGAGTACTGGTGAATACCATATGTCATAGAAGCTATTCAGTATCCTAGCTCTTTCTTCGAGAAGGAGGATCACATCCTTCTTGAACTATCAAAATTAACAAATTGTAAAGATTATAATAAGATTGAACTATCAAAATTTGATCTGTAGTGAACAGAATTTGTTTGTATTTCAAATTCTAATCCCTACCATATGACAAGACAACAATAATTGAGAATAGGCATTTGTGCAAGGTTAGGGATGAATTAATGAGGAGAGAGAAAAAGAAAGTAGAAAAGAAAATAATATAATATTCTCTCAAATTAATAAGGTTAGTTAATATGGAAAGCAATTAATTTTAATGATGAAATTGATTATAATGATTTTCTAACCATTAGATTTCTTAGAAATCTACTGTGGGGCCCTTGGGCCCAAATCGCGTATTGGGCCAGCCCAAAGGCCCCCATAAAGAAGAAAGTCCAACCCGACAGTTTAGAATGATCCGAGGATATAACGATTCTTTCCTGTAATACCACGTGACAGAGGAAGCCATCATGCATGAGCGTTGCACCACTGGGCATGACGTCCGAGGATGAAATTATCCTCGGCAGCTTGTTGCCGAGGACAATATTCGTAGCCTGGTGGTCCAAAGACTCCCGAACTGAGGGTCTTATGCACAAGTAACCCAGAAAGTGAGAACAAGGGACAAAGTAAATTGATGGGCAAATATCAGACAAAAGGCTGCTACCACCGCATTGAAAGCATTACACCTACCCCCCTGACCGCATTAATGGAGAAGTGATATCTGAACATTGGAATTCAGCCCTACCATCATCACCAGATATTTGAGTAAGGGGGAATGATGGGACAAGTATCTAAAAGGAAACACCTGGATCACACGTGGAGGAAGGAAGAAGGAAAAAGGAGGCCTATAAAAGGAAAAGGAAGATAATAAAAAAGGGGGGAGAAAAAAGATAGGGAAATAGAAGAGAAAGAATTTGTAAGAGAACCAAAAAATATTGTTCTCGGCATCAATGTATTCAACTCCATGTTACATACTCATACCAGTGCAGTGCATGAATCAGAGAGCTGAATCAAACTTTTGTATTATCTATCATCTTAAAAACCTAGATTAAGCACCCACTCTCTACAAATTCATTGTTTAGTGCCCATTGAGCTAGTCCACTGTCCAAAGTTGGATTAGTTTGATTTGTGCCCTTACATCTACCGTTTAAAAAATGTGTAACTTTTGTATAGTTATATTAGATGTAACTTGAACCCATCTCTTATTTTTATACTTCTTTTATATTTATTTGTTTTTCATTTTAGAATTTGCAGAGCTGTGATGAGATTTAGTGTAGGTATTAGTGCTTGCAAGATCTCACCTTACTTTCTTTTTTAATTTGTTAATATATACTAATGCATATAGTTGCATACCACTAGCCTATACTTATGGCATCAAAATGTACCTTGGTTACATTGGAATGTCCTTTTAGGAAAAATTGGTTCCTAAAAAAGAGAGTGATTGACTAGTCTTCACTTAACTAGATTCCCGGGACATTGATGGTTGATAGTATTATATATTTTGGTAATAAGGAAATATTGATAATTTCACCTATTTTAAAAGGAAGGCCCAAAAAACAAAAAACAAAACAAGAGGGAGAAAGAAATAAGTGGAGGGGAGTCTTTATTAAGTGGACTACAGACCCCACATGGGAAACATGTTTTATCTTAAGGGAGTGGTTAACCCCATATTATAAATTAACATATTTTTTTTCCCTAGACAAGCAATAAAAAATAAGAATCATAGCTCAATAGATACATGATTATCAACCAAATCCTCAAAAAGATTGCAAAATTAATGCTTTAAATAAACAAACTCTATTCAATCCAAAACCAAACCTAAAGAAATAAAATATGTTTTTTTATTATTATTTAATTTTGTCTTTCCTAATTTTTCAATTGTCACAGACTAGGTTTAGAGGATGTAGAGAAGACCAACTGTTTTTCAGCCTGATCAACAGAATAGAATGCACAATAATTTCTTAAAAGATTACCACCATGATCTTCAGCCTATACAAAACAAAATCTTCTAGGGTTTTCATAGTAGACTCTGGGAATTTTGGGGTTTTCAACTTTGCCTTTTTTCTTTTTCTTTTTCTTGTTTTTGTGTCTTTTGAAACCTCTAGGATTTAGATGATTTCACTCGATCACGGTATTCGAATTAGGCTAGTAGTTGACCCATGTGACTTCTACCATTGGATCTTTAGACTACACCTCAAACTAATGACTAGACTTACAATTCAGTTTAAACTTAACATTCTCTTCTTTATTTTAAAGAAAAATAATAATTAAAAGTGAGTTATGTATCATCTTTTAGTTGGTGAAGCAACACAGTAGTTGCATTATGTATCACAGCTACTAACTGCGAATTACAATTGAATGATTACCACATTTTCACTCATTCACAGCTACCAAACAAAACAAGTATACGCAGAAATAAGAAAAAAACATTAAAAGGTACAGTTAATAGGTGTCGTTAGAGTATTTGTTATTAAGTTATTTTAAGAAAGTTTCTATACTACTTTTATGGGATACCATTTTTATGGAAAATATAAAAAATTGTCAAATTTTTTTTTTTTTGTTTCATAAAAATATTTTATAACCCAATGTACTTAAGGCATATGTTAATTTATAAAACATTAAAAACCCTCATTCTATTGAAGAGAAATACTTTACATTGTCCAGATCCCACCAAACCTTAGGGCAGATATGGGAAGGGAATAAATTAAACAATAACTTCAAAGACAAAAATAATATACAATTATTAAAGTGACGAATTGTTAATGATTAGGAGAAAAGGTAATATCAGTGATAGATTTAGAATTTAGATAAAACTAGTATTAAAAATTTGCTAAATCGCTATTACAAAGAATTTTGTGAAAATTATTGTACATATAGCATTTCTAAAATATCAGCACATTTTTTCAATTTCTTTGGGCGAAAGTGTCATGTGCCTTTGAAAACTAAAACTAGCTACTCTATAATATTAATTGTCTGAATGTCTCACATGTTACATGCTTTTGTATAGCAAGCACTAGACATAATTTTGGAAAATAGCTCTCCTTAGTCTGTACTCATGGGCCAGCCAGTTAGGCAAAAAGACTAGCTAATAGTTCTTCCATGGGGAGCATTACTAACGGGGACAATCAAGAAGATCTTAACCAATCTCTCTTGCCAGAATCATCTATCCAAGATGATGAAGATCATAATTTCAAAGACCTCGCATTAAGGGTGTGGATTGAATCAAAGAAGCTATGGCACATTGTTGGTGGCTCAGTGGCTCATACCTTTGCACTTCAGCTTTGCATTTTACTTCCCAATGCAAAGGTTCTTACAGTCCCAGCTCAAGACCTTAGTGATTGAATGGATGTCTTTGGTGGCTCTATTGCTGACTGTTTTGCTTAGTTGGTTGTTCGTTATTGTGTGGGATTTTGAACTCGTTGGTGCCATTGTTGCTTTAGATATCCCGTGGTGGGCTTTGGGTGTTGGATTGTTGGTGTATATTGTGTGTGGTGGATGTCCTCTAACTTGGACTGGTTTGTCTGTGCAAGCCTTTTCAGGGCTCTGGGAGTTTCTCAAACTCTCTGCTGCTTTAGGAGTCATGCTTTGGTGTGTAATATACAGTGATGTACTTCTAGTTCGATACTTAGACAAAAACGGCAACATTTTTCTTGATTTTTTAAATAATGGTTATCATGATATGTTGCAACTGGTATACAACAAAGTAGTATTAGTGATAAACATAGTTTATGGTTCATAATTTCTCTTTGCTGGTGATATATGCAGTTTGGAGTTTTGGTACTACAAAATACTTATGTTGATGACTGGGTACTTAAAGGATGCTACTATAGTCGTGGATGCCTTGTCAATCTGGTTTGAGACTTGCCTTGATTTGTTAAAGTTTAGAATATATTTTATCATAAAAAACATCAACAATAACCAAACTTTAGTCCCATATTTTTAAGTGGGCTATGGAATAATTGCACTTTGAATATGACACTATATGATTAATAATTTCCTGATATCTCTTCTCTTTTCAGCATGTATATCATTGGTTGGGAGATGATGATCCACTTGGCTTTTCTTGCGGGTGTTGGGTATCATTTCTCATCGCTTTCATACTTTTCTAGTTTCATAGTTAATCTTAGACATAATTTGGAATGAACCTACATACAAACCACCACATGAGTATATCATAATGCCCTCCTTAATTAATAAGAAAAATTTCCTTAATTAATAAGAAAAATTTAGGGTTAAAATCCGCTCTACCATATTGTTGAGTCTTGTGGGTGAGAGACCCAAAGGATCTAAATGACTTCATCTCTCAAATTGTAGACTCATAAAGCATCCTCGGCATCAAGTGGTCACCAACTTAATTAGAACTCCGCTGAGCCAAATTGAAATTGTATGGAACAGGATCCCAGGCCTATTGGGCCTTGGCCCAGACACTACCTTGGGCCATAACCCGGCCCAACTCGCACAGTAGGCCTAACATATTTCAAATACCCAATGGACAAGCCCAAACTGGCCAATTATGACCTAGTTGGGAGTGCGCCGCTAAGCGGCCCATGTCCTTGACAGTTCAGTATTGTCTTAGAGAATATCACTGCCGAATAGTTTTCTGAGGCGGGATCCAATTTTAATGCCACCGTCACTACTTCCAACGGAGCATATTCATCATTATGAATAATCAAATTGGACCCCACCCACACGAGTGAGACCAGAGGCTAATCATGATCATTCCACCAACCTTAGGCTATAAATAGAAGGGGAAGAGTAGAGAATGGGGGTGGGCAATTCTAAAGAAAAAATAGAGAGTTAAAGAGAAAGGTATTGCCACTAAGAGAGAGAGTAACTTAGAGGGGAAAGAAAAGGAGTTCAAGAGAACTAAAGGGGGTCGTTGGGTCGCTTGGCTAGGATCTACCCTCAGTAGGAAACACTTAACCCACTATACAAATAAATTGTGGGCCCAGTTTTAGGCCCAGTCCATTAAGTAGAATTTGGGTACGTACAAAAATAAACATCCAAATAGCCACATTTCAAGATTACTAAATGCTACCATTGTACTTACTCCAAGAGGGAGAAAGGTTTTATTTTTATTTTTATAATTCAATAGTTGGAAGAGAGGATTTTGAATTTGGATGTTTCTATGAAAAACACAAAGAATAAATTTTTTCCCTATAAGGTAATCCCTTACATTGCGAATAAGTGAGTTGTATATTAATTTTATATGTATCCAAAGTTATATTTAGTAAGATCAATAAGAATATTCTCCGTTGGTTAATTATTTAATTAGTAATTATTTCATAGTTCAATAAGAGGTTGTGAAAATTATTGAAAGGTTGTTAATGGTTTAACTTAATTTCAAAAGTTTTGCCATGACATTCACAAAGTAAGGGTAGCCAATGAACTGGGAGCTGGGAATGCTAAAGCAGCGAAATTTGCAAGTATAGTGTCTGTGGTGTATTCCACAATGCTTGGACTCCTTTTCTACCGATTAATCTTGATTTTCCACAATGAGTTCATAGACATATTTACATCCAGCCCTGAAGTGGTTCAAGAAGTTGATAAATTGTTGTACCTCTTAGGTGCCGCAATTCTTCTTAACAGTGTTCAACCAGTATTATCAGGTGAGTTCCTATTTTCAACCCTAGGGGCCTAGAGCATGTATGTCACACACCTTATTTCATGTTTATTCAGTTTAATTGGCTTATAATTTGCAATATTTATTTTACTTTTTTGACAAGGCTCATGTGCAATTTTTAAAGTCTTATTCTTTTTAAAAACAACTGTATTTTTTTTTATTTAACTTTTAAACCTAATAAACCAATATAAATTAGCTTTCTAAAACAAGCACTTATCCCGTTATCCGACAATGTCATTGAATCACAAAATTTTCAGCATTGACAATAAATTTTTTCTATTTTTATTTTATAATTGGGGGAGGGAAATCAAAACCTACCGTTTTTTTTTTTCTTATCACGAAGAGACCAAACATTGCTACTAAACCTGCAATACCTTAATTAATACAAGAATTATAAATCCTTTTTCTTGGTTTTGACAGGAGTAGCTATTGGATCGGGATGGCAAGCTTTAGTTGCGTATGTAAAACTTGGGTGTTACTATATCTTTGGACTTCCACTTGAAATTCTATTGGGATGGGTTTTTAATCTAGGTCTTATGGTACATTTACCAACTATACACTACAAAAAACGAGGGCTATAGCTGCGTTTAAAAAACACAGCTATAGACACCAAAAACGCAGCTATAGCTTATAGCTGCGTTTTTCATAGTTGCGTTTCTAAACGCGGCCTATCTTGCGCGACAATAGCCCCCTACGGGACCTAATGCTACGTTTCTAAAAACACAGCTATAGACCATCTTATAGCTGCGTTTTTTCTCCCTATAGCTGCGGTTTCCCACTCCCCATAGATGCGACACCTATAGCTGCGTTTTGTAAAAAACGCAGCTATAGACCTGGTTTGGGCTGCGTTTGGAACGCAACTATAGGCTAAGACCTATAGCTGCGTTTCTAAAAACGCGGCTATAGGACAAACATATAGCCGCATTGTTACAAAAATGCAGCTATAGGTGCCGCATCTATAGGACAAACATGTATTCAACTTTTGTTCCATCTTCATTCTGGATATATTTATATTTAATAAAAAATTATCATCTTTGTACACAGAATAAATTAATGCTCGGCAAGAAATCATTGTGCTTCTTTATATACAGAAAACACTTTCAATTAGCAAACAAAACCTAGTAGTAACAACACCTAAATAGATAATTAGCAAAATACTTAAGAAGAGTAAAAAAAGAATAATAAAAAAAATAAACCTGCGAATTAACTCTTTTCTCGTTGTAGATAGATTGACCAGGAACCATGTTCTTAGTAAGAAGAACATCGTCTCCTTTAACCTTCATGTAAAAAACTCCTTCATGTCT
The DNA here is from genome assembly GCA_032878915.1 of Castanopsis chinensis. NCBI lineage: Eukaryota > Viridiplantae > Streptophyta > Magnoliopsida > Fagales > Fagaceae > Castanopsis > Castanopsis chinensis. The sequence goes on from JAVQMG010000127.1 coordinate 2,221,606, forward strand.
ATGAGCCAAAATCACAGCCTTATTTCCACCCTGAACTCTAGCTCTACGTCCTCCTCTTCCACCTCCTCTTCCACCACGGCCTCTTCCTCCACCACCACCACCTTGGCCACCTCTTCCTCCACGACCTCCACCTCTACCTCTTCCTCCTCGCTGTGTTTTTCCCCTGATAAAGAATTATTACTCTAAGATAAACCGTATACAGGCGACAATAAATCAATCATCACAAGGAGGTAATGGCCCTATGCATAGTATAATATGACCCCATTTTTAGATGCTTGCAGAAGCTATAACAAACCCCCCCTTCCTTTTCTATTTTCCCTCCTAAAAGAGAGAATCAAAGTAGCCATGTTTTCAACGTTCCTTTTAACCAAATCAAACTACCATTCTATTAACTACTTCATATGCTACAACGTTTGGTTGGAATTAGCAAAAAGACACAGGTGATGGATAATACTAATTTATATATACACTTATTGAGACATGAAACCAACGCTAGAAAAATCCAATACTGTAGAAGAGTAAGATACAGCTAAATCGACTTTTAGTTAGGAAAAAATAACTAGCAAATCTTGAAGATCTATATAGGCACATTTCAAAATCTAATCATCAAATTAAGACCAATCCACACATTAAATGGAACATTCTTGAGATAAAGGATTAGAACGCAAAACAATTAAAAGGGTTTAACATAGAACGAGTTCCAGTTCAAAATAGTAACTGAGAAAGCAAATCCCAAAAATACTAGAGGCTTGTAAAACCTAACAAAAGAAAAAGAAAAAGGATTGAGCTATAACAAAAATCTAAATTGTATCTTCCTTGCAAGAATGGAAGACAATCAAGAACTTATAACAAGGCAACAGGAGGCACCACATCCTTAGGAAGTAGTTTTTGATCTTTTTGGGGTGTTAGGACATATGTAGTTCAAGTCTGTGAACATATGTCACTATTTTATGTAATTGGCTTATCCTTAGACAAAACGCACTTCACTTGTAATTGGGTAGATTTAGGATGAGTTTAACACTTCAAGAAACAGTGGTTCAAGGTTAAGTGTTGAAGCCGTCAAAGTCTGTCCAAGAAACAAGCAAGGAAGTGCAGGATTTTAAAGCTCGACACATACCTCGACAGATGCATCTATTGAGTTTTAAAGAAGCTGTTTTGCCCGAGCCTCGACAGCTTCTCGACACCTCTCGACACCTCTATCTGTCGAGAATTAAAGAAAACAGATTTCCAAGTCTGTTTCAAGTCTAATCCGTGAGTGTATCTTTGGGACTTCTTTTCTCCTAACCCTAGACATATAAAATGATTATTTTAAGGGCCGTCAAGCAAGGAAGCAGAAGATACAAGTTGCACATTCTTTGAGAACTTGTTGTTCATGCAATTTGTGATCAAAAAGACAAAGTTCGTACCCTAGTTCATCTCTGATGATTTGAAGAACTTTGCAGCCAACTCTCTCTCTCTCTCTAGTTGGTATTTGAAGTCGCGTACTGGGATCCGCGCATCTAGTTAGTCACGTACTTGGGAGCTGTGCATTGAAAGGAGAAATTGTCACTATAGAACAAGTCCAATTGGGTATTGGGGTAAGAGTTCAACTGTAGGTTGGTGAGGTACTTAGGATTCCTTACTTGTAACTGCTTGTTGTGATAATAGTGGAGTTTCGGGAGTGGTGACCTTAAATCACCCGGTGGGGTTTTTGTCGTAAGGGTTTTCCCCATTCGTGAACAAATCATCGTGTTATTTATTTTCCGCTGCTTAACTTAGTTTGGTGATTTGTTTGTGCTGCCACGTGATATTGCATGTTAATTTGATTAATTAAAAACTGGGCTAATTAATTAATCTAAGTTATTACAAGGGGTCAACGCATTTGTGGCCTGTCAAGTGGTATCAGAGCAAGCACACTCTGATTAGGGTTCAATCTTCTGTGTGTGATCCATTTGACCCCTGCTGTCATGGATAGAGGACAATCTCTTATTATACCTCCTTTATTTGATGGCACTAACTATGCATACTGAAAAGTACGCATGAGAGATTTCTTGCAGTCTTTAGATGAGAAAGTGTGGCAAGCTGTGAAGATAGGCTGGATCAAGCCTACAGAAGCGTCGGCCGACTGGGATGATGCTAAGATCAAGGCGGCTAACTTCAATAGTAGAGCATTGAATGCCCTATTCAGTGTAGTCACCAATGAGGAGTTCAAGAAAATTTCCTCAACTGAAACTGCTAAGCAAGCATGGACCATCCTCCAGACAACCTATGAGGGAACCAAGGCTGTCAAAGATTCAAAGCTGCAAAGGCTCACCACACGCTTTGAAGAAATTAAGATGGAAGAGGATGAGTCATTTGATGAGTTCTATGCCAAGCTCAAGGACATAGTAAACTCAACCTTTAATCTTGGGGAAACCATCCCTGAACCCAAGATAGTAAGGAAGGTGCTCAGATTGCTGCCCGAAAGATTCCATGCTAAGATCACGGCGATCGAAGAGTTGAAGGATATTGACAGAATTCCTTTGACTGAGCTGGTTGGAAACTTGCAAACCAATGAGTTAGGGTTGACTAGGTTAGGCAAGTCAAGCAAGGGCAAGAGTTTGGCACTAAAGGCCAAGAGCAGTGATACGGATGACTCGTCAGATGATGAAAATTCCAAGATGAAGTCCTACATCACAATGTAATTCAAGAAGTTTATGAAGAATGCCAACGGAAAGGGCTTCAACAAAGACCATAGACAATCCAGTTCTTCACAATTCAAGAATTCAGATAAATGGAAGAAGGATGTCAAGGATGGTGGTCAGTACACTGTTCCCCCTGGACCAAAATGCTTCGGGTGTCAAGGCTTCGGACATATGAAACAAGAGTGTCCTACGTACCTCAAGAGCATAGGGAAAAGCAAGGCACTTGCTGTTACCTTAAGCGACACAGAGCTCGAGGACGATTCCGAAGATGAAGACGACAGAATCTTGAATGCCTTCACTGCCACTGTTAATCCTACTGATGGGGTTACTGAAAAAGTGGATGAAGAAGAAGAATTGGTGGATTCCAAGTGTGAAATTATGAATGATCAAGATGATATCCATACCGCCTATGAGAAGCTATACAAGCTTTCTGAGAAGCATGAGAAACTCTATAGGCTGGTCACCAAGAAGCTCAGTAATGTGGAACTCAACCGTGAGGAGCTGTCCACAAAGGTTGATGAAGCAAATCAGACCATTGGAGCACTGAGGTTCGAGAACAATTTCTTGGTTGAAAGGACCAAGAAGCTTGAAGCAGAACTGTTTCAAGTCAGAGCACAACTGGAGAGGACGTCAAGTGCTAAATTGGACGAGATGCTGAGTGCTCAGAGATATTCTTCAGATCGTACTAGATTGGGGTATGAATTCTCTCTCTCTAATACTCCTACTTCTAGTACTACTGTGTTTGTTCCACCTGCTAATAACATTGAAAATGAAGAAAAGAATGTTAAAACTGAATTAGCTAGTGAGAACGTAGACAAGGGCAAGTTCATCTTAGGAGCACCCCCTAAAATTGAGAAAAGGGAATCTAAAAATCCTAGGACTAAGAAGACTAACACTCAAAAGGCCAAACAGAAGAAACTGCATCTCTGTTATCATTGTGGTGTTGCCGGTCACACAAGACCTAATTGCTACAAGTGGCGTGCCACTCAACAGAGCAATGGCACAATAGCATCTGGGAGCCAGAATCAGCTTCAGTCTTCTCTTGCTCCAATTGGAGACATTCTTAAAGCCCTCATGTTCCTTTCGAACTTGAACGGGCTAAACTCTTCTCCCTCATCACCGGTTCAAGAGTCGACCAATAGGAAAGTTTCTTCCAAGGTGTGGAAGGCAAAGGGATCTAAGTGATTTCAGTCACTTCTTCTTCTCTCTTCTTTTTGTGTGTTGCATCACTTGTGTGTTTCTTTACTGTTTTGAGTCAGTCTAGTTTTATGCATTGTTTTGCTTTACATGTTTTTGTTTTGCTTTATATGTTTTTATTTGTGTGTTTTCAGTTTTGTATTTTATTTTTGCTTCTCTAATAAAAAAAAAATTGAAAAATTGAAAAATACAAAAACAGTGTGAGTTAGTGTGCATTAGTTCATGTGAACATTTGATATGGCCATTGAAACAGAGTTTTCTAAACTTTGTATCACTTATAGCTTAGATGAGCATTCTTTTGCACAACTAAGCAAGTGAGCTTTGTAGCTCGTTGTTTGTGATGAGTAAGGTTAAGTGATTTCTTCTTCTTAACACTCATATCACTCTTTTTGACGAGTTGAACTAGAAAATCCTAAGAGAAAGACATAAATAACCATCTCACCACTGTTACTCGCCAATCATAATATGACACCTGTATGCTTCGGCATAGCAAAAGTGCAGTGTCAAAAGCTTAACATAATTGGGTATTTCTTTTCTTTCTCTTGTATGCCCATGCATGATATGCTTGTTAAAAAAATATATATATGCAAAGATATAGAAAGCAAAAAGATCAAAAATGCTTTAAAATATGGTTGCAAGCGTGTTTTCTAGGAGATATGGGAGTTATAGGATGTACCTCGAAGGTGATAGTCCCCATCAAACGGTTATGATTGTGCATCAATTTTCTTGTTGAGAGATGATTTTGAGAGCTTAATGTGTTGATTAGATCCTTGGTTGAGCTGCATGCATGATTGCATTCATGTCTCTGTTTTTCCTCTTTTGAAAAACTGTTTTTAAAGGCATCTCGACACCTCTTCGATATCTCTCGACACATAGGCTATCTGTCGAGATCCTTAGACTCTTTCTTATCGCAGTCTCGACAGATACCTCGACACTTGTTGGATCGATAGAGAAACTTTCTGTCTGCTCGATAGCTTCTCGATAGCTGCTGGATCGATCGAGGTTACTTCTTGTTTGTTTCTTCTTCCTCGATACCTGATCTCGATAGCTTCATCTGTCCATGTGCATTTCTCGACACATGACCTCGACAGCTTTCTCGACACCTCCCGATAGCATCATCTGTCAAGAATTACTGAGAGGCTATATATTGAGCATTCGCGATTTTTCTTCTCACTTGCTCGATCTCTCTCGCTCGAAACCTCTGTTCTCTCTCTCAAAATCTCTCCTTTTCCCTCCAAACCTCTTCCCAAGGTGTTTTCAAGTGTTCTTTGCGATCTTCATCTCTTGGTAAGCGTCTTATCCCTCATATTCATGCATTTCATTGTTTTAAAACCCTAGGTTTTGTGTTTTTGAAAATTTTTGGGAGTTTTCAAAATTGTTGGGGTTTTCATGAAATTCTTGGGTTGGTTTGATAGTTTTGATCTTCAAAATCACATGCATTGCATCACATTAGCATTCTAATTGTATTTTCATGCATTTAGATGTGTGCCTATCGATTGTGTGCTGTTAGGTTTGGATTGGGCTGAGCCATGATGGTTTTATGTTGCATGTCACATGTTCATGCATTCTCCATGCATACGTTCTTTCTTTTCAATATTATTCTACCAATATTGAACTGTTTGGAACTTTTCTGCGTGTCTCTTTCTCTTTCCCCCTCTCTATGGTTGCGTTAGTAGTGTCTATGGCACCTAAACGTAAGTCCATTCCGTCCTAGAACCCTCTGCGTTCTAAGGGACAGTCTTCCTCTGACTCTACCCCTCTTTCTGTCCGGTTCCGTGATGAGAAAGCCCATAAGGACTTCTCGGAGAACTTTTCTAAACGCGGTGTTCATTCGGAACGCCACGTTGTCCTGGCAGACTTTGCCGACACCGACCTTCCCGATGTCATTCACTCTCGGGGATGGGAGTCACTGTGTGACGTCCCGGTCACATCTCCTCTCGTGTTGATACAGGAGTTTTACTCCAACATCCACGGGATAGATTCTTCAGTACCTCTTTTCTACTCTTGCGTCCGAGGTACGCGCTTTTGTGTCACCCCAGAGTTAGTCTCTGAGGTTCTTCATGTCCCTAGGGTGGATCATCCTGATTACCCTAGCTGTGAGCGTTTCTGGACTGTGTCCAAAGACGAGATGATCTCGGCGTTCTGTGAGCGTCCGTCCTCTTGGGGAGATCATATGTACACACCATGTCGACCTTTTGCTAAAGGTCCTCGCTTTCTTAACATGGTGATGACTTTTGTTTTGCACCCACTTTCTCACTATAACTCTATCACAGAGCCTCGCGCTCGATTTTTGCTGTCCTTCTTAGAGGATCTTTCTATAGACTTTCCTTCACACTTTATCTTTTCCATCATAGATGTCTATAGAGATACGGCCACCCGTGATAAGCTCATTTTCCCTTCCGCTATCACGAGGATCCTGAGCCGTTTTTCCATTCCTTTCCCCTCGTCCGATCCTTACCACGTCATGTCTGCCATAGACGCCGCTACCGTAAAACGTAGTAAGGCACAGTTCCGATCGCGACAGACAGATGGTGCCACTCCTTCCACTCGTCCGGCCACTTCCAGATCAGCTCGTGCGTCTGCTTCTTCCTCCTCGAGCAACGTCACGTTAGGAGACATTATGGCGCAGCTACAGCGCATGGATGCTTGCCTAGATACACTCTCCACGGAGTTGTATCAGGTGAACGTCCGTGTTGGTCGCATCGCCAGGCGACAGGCGACCATGGGCGGCTTTGCTCCAAAGGCTTCTCCTCCGCCACCTCATGTGTCGACTGAGACCGAGGCTGATGATGATGGCGATGATGATGGTGCTTCCGACGATGATGATGATGGAGATGCGAGCTCTTCGGATGAGATGTCTACTTGACACTCTACCCTTTGTCAGTCGTGACAAAAAGGGGGAGTAGTTTTGTATGAGAGTAGTCATACTTAGGGGGAGTGTTAGCATAGGACATTGTTGTTAGGGGGAGTGTGGTTTGAGGGATGTAATGAGGTGATCATATGTATTTTTTTCTTTTCTCATATGTTTAGAGATACTTTGATCATGTATTGACATACATTGTATTTATTCTCCTCTTATATATGATGATGTATGTTTTTCTTTCACCTACCTTTACATGTGTTGTTTCTTTTCTGTCTTTGTACACATGTTTCTTTACTTGTATGCAATCTATTATTTCTGTTTCACACAAAGATGCCTTGATGTGTTTTGTTTATAAGTGTTTCAGAAATACAGGTTGTCAAAGTCTTCTTGCCATGAACTCTCTTCTTGCAAAGTTTTTCAAGAGTTTGTGTTAGGATAGATTTTACTGTATGTAACAAGTGAATATGAGTTGAGTGATTTATGACTTCTCTCATATCTTCATTTGTATGTTGTGGTTTTGTCACGGATTGCCAAAGGGGGAGATTGTTAGGACATATGTAGTTCAAGTCTGTGAACATATGTCACTATTTTATGTAATTGGCTTATCCTTAGACAAAACGCACTTTACTTGTAATTGGATAGATTTAGGATGAGTTTAACACTTCAAGAAACAGTGGTTCAAGGTTAAGTGTTGAAGCCGTCAAAGTCTGTCCAAGAAACAAGCAAGGAAGTGCAGGATTTTAAAGCTCGACACATACCTCGACAGATGCATCTATCGAGCTTTAAAGAAACTGTTTTGCCGGAGCCTCGACAGCTTCTCGACACCTCTCGACACCTCTATCTGTCGAGAATTAAAGAAAACAGATTTCCAAGTCTGTTTCAAGTCTAATCCGTGAGTGCGTCTTTGGGACTTTTTTTCTCCTAACCCTAGACATATAAAATGATTATTTTAAGGGCCGTCAAGCAAGGAAGCAGAAGATACAAGTTGCACATTCTTTGAGAACTTGTTGTTCATGCAATTTGTGATCAGAAAGACAAAGTTCGTGCCCTAGTTCATCTCTGATGATTTGAAGAACTTTGCAGCCAACTCTCTCTCTCTCTCTAGTTGGTATTTGAAGTCGCGTACTGGGATCCGCGCATCTGGTTAGTCACGTACTTGGGAGCTGTGCATTGAAAGGAGAAACTGTCACTACAAAACAAGTCCAATTGGGTATTAGGGTAAGAGTTCAACTGTAGGTTGGTGAGGTATTTGGGATTCCTTACTTGTAACTGCTTGTTGTGATAATAGTGGAGTTTCGGGAGTGGTGACCTTAAATCACCCGGTGGGGTTTTTGCCGTAAGGGTTTTCCCCATTCGTGAACAAATCACCGTGTTATTTATTTTCCGCTGCTTAACTTAATTTGGTGATTTGTTTGTGCTGCCACGTGATATTGCATGTTAATTTGATTAATTAAAAACTGGGCTAATTAATTAATCTAAGTTATCACAAGGGGTCAACGCATTTGTGGCCTGTCATGGGGCACTTTATTAACCAATAAAACAAGCATGGTAACGCTCATAAGGTTCAAGAGTAATGCTCTCAAATGGCTTGAGCTGATTCTCCTTTAGCTTATCCTTTTCCATAGCAAAAACGGTCTCAGTAGGTACTGTGGAATCTATGCAATTGGCCTGAAATTTACAAGATATGGTTTAAGCTAAAACAAAGGGAGACTTTAAACAATAAAATTAGAGGGGGCAAAACTGTTATTGTTCCTGCTAATCATTACACAAGTAAGACTTCAATAAAATTTTCAGTTCTAATGTTAGAGGATAATGATATATATTTGGAAAGAAACATTAAGCAATTAAACATATGTACAAACCTTGATAGAAATAACGAACCAACCTCCAGCTTTCAAGAAATAAGAAGCATTCAGTGCTAAAATCCTTGTCTGCAAAATCATGGACAAAGCAAACAAAATTCAGATAAATCAAAGAATATTAATGGCCAAAACCCATTCCTACAAAGAAATTGGCCCATTTAATCCCCCTTCCTGTCTCCTATAAGCGCGCATCCCTTTTACAAATGGGCAGTCAAGATGACTCCAATCACGTTTGATTTCTGAGAGCAAGGGTATATTCTTGTGTTCTTGTCACACCATTCCTCACTTGCAAAACCTAACATCTCATGAATGGCATTGAAAAACTGACATAACTGACCAAACAAAATGCACACCAATGATCGGAAATTTCAATAACTTGCCCATATGGGGCAGGTAAGAGCTAAGTTTATAGGAAAAAAGAAAGCAAGAAAAAGGGGGGTGGGTAAAAATCAGGTCAAGAAACTCCATTCTCAATAGGTCAAGCAACAAGTTTAATAAACTCCATTCTCAATAGCTGCGATCCTCCACAAATCAAGGACCGAATGAGAAGTAAAGAATAAATTAACAATATTTTAAGATCCTGGAAATTGACACCAAGAACATGAAAAAAAAATACCCACTTTTATTTTTTCATAAAATTACATAGGCAGTAGGTGGATTTTGAACTTATAATCTGACCCTCCACCTTGCTCTTACTAGAGAAGAAGGTAAGATTTAAGCTAGGAGTTTGTAGGCAAAGCAAGTTTACTTTAGATAAGACTTAGTGTAGTTCCTTATGCATAGTACATTAATCCCAATTAAATTCAAATATATAGATTGATTAAATATAATTGTCACTAAAAAAGATAACATTGTTTGTATTTTATTGGTCAATGCAACCATATGTTTGAATTTAATTAGAAAATCCATTGTATAGCACCTAAGTAATTATACCAAGTAAAAATTCACTCTATAAGAGTAAGAACATTAAAGTGACAAATGGCTTTATAAGAGCATCAGAAACTTGGGCTCCCACATTATGCCTTGAACGGGAACCCGATTATTCATCACATGCACCATGATCTAAACAAGATACAAATTTAAAAAAATTTAATGTACAGTCAACTTAGATTTCTTGAATACTTATTTAATTTAATTGGGAATGAAGAAAATAAAGTATTACTAATATACCAGTTATGATTTGATCTTCAAGCCTCATTCAAAAGTTAGTAGTATTGAGTAAAATCCTTCTTCAAAAACAAACTTATACAATTTTACAAATGATAAGGATATTTTTCTCAAAAGACACCAAAAGGGCAGGATTACATCAAGAAACTAAAGTAGTAGTCAATAATAGCAGTAAGGACCTGAGGCAGAAACAAGGAGAAAAAGAAAAACATTGACTAAAAAAGAAAGACTCTTGTAACACTGCAAACCTTCTATAACAAATTTAAGTTTGAAGTATGAAGAAGACCTGATCGCGCTGAGCAACATCAGAAAATATCACATCCACCATGCCAACCAGCATTTGGTACTTAGAAGGATGCCTAGCATCTTCAATGATTGGGATAACATTTGTGCGCTTCTTTGCCATGTTGACCAAATCTCTACCACTTCTATGAGAAAACTCAACTGCATAAACCACTCCAGTCTACAAGCAAAGAGCATCAATTTTTAAGTAGCTCCAATCAAAACAAGCATGTAAAGGCTATGTTTTCATATAGACTACTTACAGGGCCAACAATGTCAGACACATGAGAGACACTAGTTCCAGAAGTAGCCCCAAGGTAGAGAACCTTAGCATTGGGTTTTTTCATTTTACATATTAAAATACAAACATAGAAAAGAGTTTGATTATGGACAGATTTTAAAATCTTAAATTATAATGTAAAAAAAATAAATAAAAAAACGTATGAAGACAAAAAATGAAATGAAATTAAGAAATTAAGGCTAAAACTCACCATTGCTATGTCATCAACACCACCAAGAATGGCAGCAGATAGCTTTGAACGGAATGGGTTCCAAATCCTGTACAGAATGGCAGCAGACAGCAGACAACCTTGATTCTCCAATATTCATACCTGTTATATAATAAGTTGATAACTGCAATATATTTTTATTGTAGATTTAAAAAAATAAAAAATTAAACTATTCATAAATTGTAGGTTTTGAATTTAGCAAGATTCAGAAAACTCAGGTTACTTCTTGGTTATTGATGCAGAATGAAAAGTGTAAAGGTGTTAGATATCATTCTAGTTAGATGTAAACCATTAAATCTATAAGGAACTTCTTGTCTAGTATCCATCAGAAATAAAGAGCCTTTTAAAAAAAAAAAAAAAAATTAAAGTATTGAAAGCAAATTTTAAGCCTATTTAAAGGCCCCTAAAAACTTTATTTTTAAGCAAAAATATTTCAAAATAGAAAAGACTCTAATTTCATAAGGAAAACCTTAAAATCACCTAAAATCAAGAAAATGGAATCCTAAAATTATGAAAATCACATAGAAGTATGAAAATATAACAAATGACAAAAATTAATCTCATTTTCTTTGCTTTAAAATGGTCATACTGAGACACACAAACATGCATGTGTATATGCTTTAAAATGGTCATACTGAGACACACAAAATGCCTTTTATTTTTGTTTTTTGTTTTTTAAAACTTCTATGTCAAAGCTAAAAATCCATAAATCTAACTCTAAATTACTCTCCAAAAATGAAAATACTTACAGAGAGTACGCTTCTAAGAGAATTCCATAGGTAAATTGCTTCATACCAATTTAACTACACAAGATGATTTGAGCTTCGGAACTAATTAGCAACAAAAAAAGATGATTTGAGCTTTGGAGATTTTGCTCTAACAAAAACACTGGTATGTAGCAGGTTTGAAATTAACATTTTATATCTAATCATTTCAAATTCACATATCCATAAACCTCAAATCCATCCATAGATTTCATCAACAGGGAAAAATAAATGTCCCCCCCCCCCCCCCATATTTGTTCAAGTCATTTAAACTAAAAATTGAAATTGAAATAATTTTTTTAAATACTTCTATCCAAATGAACCATAAAGGAATTTTGCAGTCCAATATAAGAGATTCTAGGGTCAGGAAAAGAAAGAAATAAACAAGATCATATCCACTAATGGGGGGAAGTCAATGTAAAGTGTAGATATCCTTAAGTCCTTTCATGGGACTATCTTCAGTCAATTTGGAAATAAAACAAATAAAATGTAGATTTAGAAACTTCTAAGTTGTCCCATAAAGGTGTTTTAAGAATAACAATCCATAAGTTCCACAGACTTTCCTCTCATCATATAGGACTGAGCAAATATCAAGCAAATATTATCAATGTAAAAAAGGACTGAGCGAATATGAGGCTCCCTGATAGATTGTAACAAAAAATAAAATCATAGGATTGACAGTTTCCATTGTCCAGATTAAAACAATAACCAAGTCTAGAAGCCCCATCAAGTGAACTATTTTAAATCCTCAAAACCTCAAGCGAAAAATATAGGACTGAGCACATATGAGGCTCCCTAAACTCATTTAAAGAAGAGGAATTGCCCCCTGAAAGGTAATGTAGTATTTTACTTTTAGGTTTTACTCTAAACACAAACACATTTGATAAACTCAGTGAGTTCAATTACTTAAGTTCAACTTCAATTTGTTTGAAACTGAACAACAGAGACTACAATTATGGAATAAATCAGAATTAAATCTCACTAAAAAATAAATAAATAAACCAAGCAAACAAAAAAGAACAGAGAGAGTTCAATTACTTCGCGGCGTTGATCTTGTATCGATTGGAGTTAGGAGTCAGGAGCGAAATCGGTACCGATTGGGACTGGGAATTGATCTTGGCGGCGACTGGGTAGACTCCACAAGCCGAGGAGGAAGAGACCGAGGATCAAAGCCGCCGAGAGCCAGAAACGCAGGTGGAACACAGGCACCTATTTAGTATTTGTTTTGTTAGGAGGGGAGGGACGATTGAGAGGTGAGAGTTGACAGGGATGTGAGGGATTTAGGGTTGGTTTGGGCTGTGTGGATCAGGAGTGAGGGATTTGGAATTTTTTTTCCTTTATTTTTATACTTAAAACTGAGCTGCGTTTAATAAAACGCAGCTTTAGACTTATATAAGCTGCGTTTACTTAAACGCAGCTCAGTTTCGTTGAAGCTGCGTTTTATTAAACGCAGCTCCAGATGCTCTGAAGATATGTTTTCTAAAACGCATCTCAAGTATCTTTGAAGCTGCGTTTAATAAACGCAGCTCCACGGGGCCTTAAGATGCGTTTTAAAAAACGCAGTTGAAGCATCTTTGAAGCTGCGTTTTATAAACGCAGCTCCAGATGCTCTGAAGGTGCGTTTTCTAAAACGCATCTCAAGTATCTTTGAAGCTGCGTTTATTAAACGCAGCTCCACGGGGCCTTAAGATGCATTTTAAAAAACACAATTGAAGCATCTTTGAAGCTGCGTTTTTTTAAACGCAGCTTTAGACATCTTGGAAAAAAAAAATTTTCCACTAATGGGTAGTCTACAAAACGCAGCCTCAACATCTGGAAAACGCAGCTCCACCTCTAGTCTATAGCCGCGTTTAGTAAACACGGCTATAGACTAGAGGTGGAGCTGCGTTTTCCACAAACACAGTTCAAATACAAGGATGGAGCTGCGTTTTTATAAAACGCAACTCCAAAACGCGGCTCCATAGCGCTTTTTTTGTAGTGATATATCTGCCTTCTTTAATTTCTAGCTTTATGTGTCGGATAGTTAGCAAGCATCATTATGATTGGAATAATTTATAATGGCATCTTCATTCATATCATATCTTTTTTTTTTCCGAGGCATTTATATAATGTCATGATCAAATTGCAATAGAAAATTATTTATGGACAACATGCCCAATGGCCATTATGATTTGTGATAGGTAACTTTGCCTTAATAAATTTTTATATAACTTTTTTTCTTTTTAACAATTTTGACATGATAAAAAAAGTTGTTAATAGCATACAATAAAGTGATTTTAGTGATGATTTCAAGCAAAAATTACTAATAAATTACCACCTAAATTATGGAAAATACTGTACATATAGAATTACTCAATTTGCATTTCCAATAGTGATTTTTTTTTTTTTCGGTGCTGAATAACAAATTTCATTGAGCAAGCGAATGGAAACCATGGACCTTCAATTGGAAATCGAAGGGGTAGAGATGGGCCCTGAAGTAGAAAATAATGAGCCAGCCTATCTTCACGTACAGTTCACACTATATATGCTAAACTTACACCAGGAATGGAAGAGATGAGAATGGGCCCTGATGTACGAATCAGCCCAATGGGTCAACAAATGGGGGCCTTTATTGGCTTCTCCATTAACAAGAAGGTTTTTTTTTTTTTTTTTTTTGAGGGTCACAATTAACAAGAAGTTGATTCCCAAAGAGCTTAATAAGATAGTTCTATTATAGCCTATAGGTCTTCAGATTTATCAGCACACGTATATCATATTTTCCAACTTTTCTAAAATGCTTATTAAAATTGATGTACCTGCAGGGAATTTGGGCTGGGATGATTATCGTTGGGACTGTCATTCAGACTGTTATATTAGCCAGCATAACAATTCGAAGTGATTGGGAAAATAAGGTACACATTTCCATATATTTTCACAATAGATATGGTATCATCACTTCTACATATAAGCTGATCTAAAATTCATAACCCAATGATTTCTTGGATTTGCAGGCTGCGAAAGCCAGCATACGTGTAAATAAGTGGTCAAATCTTAAACTAGACGATCAATCAGAGATTCTACATTAACAACTATATTACTGATAAATTTTGTTGCTGAGAAGACTCACCAATATTGCAGTGTGTGTTCATATTTAAACCTTTCTTTTTTTTTTGAAGTTAAGTTATTTGTGTTTAAACCTTAATTATTATGTTCTCTTAGAGCAACCACATCAGTTTCTCTATTTTACACATCCATTTTTATACTAAAAACTTACTTTTTTCTATTTTACACATTTATTTTTACAAAACACCCACATTAGTTCATCTATTCTATCCCCTCTATTTATTAAATAATCAATTTCCTCAAATTTTTATTATTTCCTCAACTGCCAGGATATAAAACGCGCACTCTCTCTCTCTCTCTCTCTCTCTCTCTCTCTCTCTCTCTCTCTCTCACATTTCTAATTAGTTGCTCTCTCTCTCTCTATACCCATCTCTCCCTCTTGATCAACTCTCCCTCTCCAATCCACGAGCTCAGATAAACTCTCCCTCTCGATCAACTCTCCCTCTCCGATCCGCGAGCTCCGATCCACAATCCGCGAACTCCGATCATGATCCGCGAGCTCCAATCCATTATCCGCGAGCTCCAATCCACTGGCAAGACCCACGAGCTCCAATCCAGTCAAGCACTGATCGTTCCACAAGCACTGATTGTTCCGATCAAGTACCGATCTGTGTTTGTGTATCTCTATTATTTTTTTTTTTTTTGGAGCAAGTCTATCTCTGTGTTAATTTGTCTGTGTGGATGTGTTTGTGTGTGGGTATGTTTGTGTGCATCTAAGGAAAAAGAAGAAAATGAGGAGAGAACTGAGTTTGTTGAGCACGTAGAAGAGAGAGAAAAAAAGGAGCGAACGGAAAACAATAAAATATTGTATGAACGAGCTGCAGTAACCGTGTATATTTACACGGTTACTGTAGCTCGTGGATGGATTTGTAAGATTTTACACATTTTTACACCCACTGATGTGGGTGCTTTTTTGCTTAAAATGTGTAAAATTAGTAGTTTTTTCTATTTTAAAAGTTTTTATATGAACTAGTACGTGTGGATGCTCTTACATAGCCAATATAGGGTCTGTTGAGAATCTGTTTATTTTGCTGACATTGAAAACTTTTTGCAGAAAATATTGTAAATAAAGTTAAAAAGTTAGTTGAAATAATACAATGGAACTCATGAGAACTTTGGAGAATTTATTTAATTTTCATTTTTCATATAAATTTTCTATATGCATGTCATGTGGTTGTCGCAGATCAAACACATTAACTACCATAATTTATAGGAATTGAAAAATCCTTTCGATTTTGATGGCGTAGATTCTTACGTAATAAACCATTTTGTAATTAATTAATTTGTATATTTGAGCCTCAAAAAAGGGAATTTGTTCAGGACACGGAAGAAAGCTTTAATTTAATTTGGATGAGCCACGAGAACTGCTTAAATTGCTTAATTCAATCTTTATTTCGAAATGATATTTTCACAATATTTTTACAACAAATTCTAAGTAACAGCAACTGGTTATTATTATTGGGATAAAAAATTAATCTTCGTATTAGCTTCAAATTTTAACCAATAACAATTAATCACCTGTGATTTGTTGTG
This sequence comes from Castanopsis chinensis, assembly GCA_032878915.1. Classification (NCBI taxonomy): domain Eukaryota; kingdom Viridiplantae; phylum Streptophyta; class Magnoliopsida; order Fagales; family Fagaceae; genus Castanopsis; species Castanopsis chinensis. The sequence goes on from JAVQMG010000127.1 coordinate 2,237,548, forward strand.
AAAATGTTGTAAAAATATTATGAACACATCTCTCATTTAAATATCATCATTTTTTTAGAAAGATCTAATTGCTAAGTCCAGCAATATAAGATGGACTCATTTTCTGCATCAAATACTTAGGCCTGATAATATCGTCCTACATACTCTACACAAATCACAAGAACCCATGAATATTATAAGGATAAAAATTATATTAATCCATTTTAATATTAAAATGCATCATCGTTTTATCTTTGACCTATAATCCTAAGTCGTCCGCAAGATATTTGTATAAGGAAGAATTTAATTTGTGGACTAGTTTGTATCTTGAGGAGAAATCAAAATTGTTAAGATTCTTAAAAAATAAAAATCAAACAATTTAAATTTAATCCTTTAATTTTGGATATAATTTTCAAATTAGTTCTTCATGTAAAAATTATTATCAGTTTAGTCCACTATTTAAATTGATCTTTTACTATTAAAAATTTAAATGAAAACATACTGAATTAATTAAATAAAATGCATTATTTAAAAGATCTTATTGTTTGATTAATATTAATTTATAAAATGATTAAATGACTTCATGCACTAATAACATATTTGGACAAAATAATTAAATTAACTCATTTAGTTATTCACTAATAGATTTTACAATGAAATGGACCAAAGTAAACCATAATATACCAAATGGACCAAACCAGACCAATTTGGATTTTGGACCATTAACAGTTCATTATTTCAATGTTTTCATTATTATTAAAGAATTAAGTGAAAACATTCATAAGATGATAAGATGAAATGATGCATTATTTAAATAATCTTATTATTTAATTAATATTAATTTTAGAAAATTCTTAAATGACTTCGTGCACTAATAGTAAATTTTGACAAAATAATATAATTAACTCATTTAATAATTTACTAATAGATTTTACAATTAAAATGGACCAAACTGGAATGAATAGGACCAAAATAGAGTAAATAGACCGAATTGGACCAAACTGACCTTAATGGACAAAAATAGACCGTTATCAGTTTAGTCCATTTATTATATTTAAATGTTCTTTTTACTAATAACTATTTAAATGAAAACATTCATAAGATGCATTATTTAAAAGATCTTATTCTTTGATTAAAATTAATTTTAAAAAAGCTTAGAGGACTTCACATACTAATAGATTGGAACCAAATAATTAAATTAACTCATTTAATTATTTACTAATAGATTTTACAATTGACCTACAGTTGAACTCTTACCCCAATACCCAATTGGACTTGTTCTGCAGTGACAATTTCTCCTTTCAATGCACGGCTCCCAAGTACGTGACTAACCAGATGCGCGGATCCCAGTACACGACTTCAAATACCAACTGAGAGAGAGAGAGTTGGCTGCAAAGTTCTTCAAATCGTCAGAGATGAACTAGGGCACGAATGGACCAATTGATTGAAATGGACTGAAATATTACATTGATGTAACTCAACAAGAGTGTAGCAATGCTACACTTCAACTTTAGATATTATATAAATATAAATGAGGCCTATTTTATCACCATTTCATGTTGCAAACCTTTCTATCTTAAAAAAAAAAAAATAGATTTCTGTGAGGTCACATCATTGATCATTGATAGGTGTTTAAAATTAAAACACATACTTTAACGGTAATATGATTTATTAATTTTTAAACAATGACCATAAAAAAAAAAAAGCCTTAAACTTGAAATTACAAAATCACTCATATCTATCACATCCTTAAAATTACAAAATTTTTTAATCTTGGTGGCATTTATTTTTAATCTTTGTGGTACTCTTCCGAATAGAAACAATTAAAGTTAAAAGCATATTAGAAACGTTAAAACCCATGACTCGAAGTTACAATTTTATTAATTTTTGAAGATTATGTGTATTATGTGTGGAATGTGCGTAAAAAAACACCGCAGATAATTATCATAGAAAACATGGAATCCATGCAGCAGAATTTAGCTCAATTACAAGTGTCTTTGTATATATGACAACGGCATATCTATTTAGAACAAGACATGTCACTGTCCCACCTACTAACTACTAAATAACATAAGAAAACGCCATGGTCATTGTCTTGTCTCTTGACAATTTCTTCGGCAGGAACCAATAATGCACTCTACAAAAATAATTTTTTAGTACAATATTTTACGCTTTTTTTTTTCCTTTTTTTTTTTTTGAGAAAGAAGTACAATATTTTAAGATATTCAATTAAATTGAGCAAAGATATTATCACAATATTTTACATAATTTGTTAGAACATATGTAGTTCAAGTGGTTGTTACCATATGTCGCTATTTTATGTAATTGGCTTATCCTTAGACAAAACGCACTTTACTTGTAATTGGGTAGATCTAGGATGTGTTTAACACCTCAAGAAACAGTGTTTCAAGATTTAGTGTTGAAACCATCAAAGTCTGTCAAAGGAACAAGCAAAGAAGTGCAAGTTACTAAATCTCGACACCTACCTCGACACATGCATCTATCGAGATTTAAGAAGCTGTTTTGCCCCGAGCCTCGACAGCTTCTCGACAGATCCTCGACACCTCTATCTGTCAAGAATTAAAGAAAACAGATTTTCAGTTCTGTTTCAAGTTCAATCCGTGAATGTGTCTTTAGGACTTCTTTTCTCCTAACCCTAGACATATAAAAGGATTATTTTAAGGGCCGTCAAGATGATGCAAGTTGCACATTCATTCAGAACTTCTTGTTCATGCAATTTGTGATCTGAAAGACAAAATTCATGCCCTAGTTCATCTCTGATGATTTGAAGAACTTTGCAGCCAACAATTCTCTCTCTAGTTGGTGTTTGAAGTCGCGTACTGGGATCTGCGCATCTGGTTAGTCACGTACTTGGGAGCCGTGCATTGAAAGGAGAAACTGTCACTACAAAACAAGTCCAATTCGGTATTGGGGTAAGAGTTCAACTGTAGGTTGGTAAGGTACTGGGATTCCTTGCTTTTAACTGCTTGTTGTGATAATAGTGGAGTTTCGGGAGTGGTGACCTTAAATCACCCGATGGGGTTTTTGCTGTAAGGTTTTCCCCATTCGTAAACAAATCACCGTGTCATTTAATTTTCGCTGCATTACTTAGTTTTGGTGATTTGTTTATGCTGCCACGTTATATTGTATGCTAATTTGATTAATTAATAACTGAGCTAATTAATTAATCTAAGTTATCACAAGGAGTCAACGCGTTTGTGGCCTGTCAAGTGGTATCAGAGCCAGCACACTCTGATTAGGGTTTAATCTATTGTGTGTGATCCATTTGACCCCTGCTGTCATAGATAGAGGACAATCTCTAATTATACCTCTTTTATTTGATGGCACTAACTGTACATACTGGAAAGTACGCATGAAAGCTTTCTTGCAGTATTTAGATGAGAAGGTGTGGCAAGCTGTGGAGATAGGTTGGACCAAGCCTACAGAAGCGCCGGCCGATTGGGATGATGCTAAGATCAAGGGGGCAAACTTCAACAGCAGAGCATTGAACGCCCTATTCAGTGCAGTCACCAATGAGGAGTTCAAGAAAATTTCTTTAACTGAAATTGCTAAGGAAGCATGGACCATCCTCCAGACAACCTATAAGGGCACCAAGGCTGTCAAAGACTCAAAACTACAGAGGCTCACCACACGCTTTGAAGAAGGAGTAGGATAAGTCGTTTGATGAGTTCTATGCCAAGCTTAAGGACATAGTAAACTCAGCCTTCAATCTTGGAGAAACCATCCCTGAACCCAAGATAGTGAGGAAAGTGCTCAGATCGCTGCCTGAGAGATTCCATGTTAAGATCACGGCGATCGAGGAATCAAAAGACATTGACAGAATTCCTCTAACTGAGCTGGTTAGAAACTTGCAAACCTATGAGTTAGGTCTGACTAGGTTAGGCAAGACAAGTAAGGGCAAGAGCTTGGCATTAAAGGCCAAGAGTAGTGATACGGATGATTCTTCAGATGATGAAGATTCCAAGATGAAGTCCTGCATCACAAGGCAATTCAAAAAATTCATAAAGAATGCAAATGGAAAGGGCTTCAACAAAGACCGTAGACAATCCAGTTCTTTACAATTCAAAAATTCTGATAAAGGGAAGAAGGATGTCAAAGATGGCGGTCAGTACACTATTCCCGCTGGGCCAAAATGTTTTAGGTGCCAAGGCTTCAGACACATGAAACAAGAGTGTCCTACGTATCTTAAGAGCATAGGGAAGAGCAAGGCACTTGCTGTTACCTTAAGCGACACGGAGCCCGAGGACGATTCCGAAGATGAAGACGACGGATTCTTGAATGCCTTCACTGCCACTGTTAATCCTACTGATGGGATTACTGAAGAAGTGGATGAAGAGAAAGAATTGGTGGATTCCAAGTGTGAGATTATGGATGATCAAGATGATATCCACACCGTCTATGAGAAACTGTACAAGCTTTCTGAGAAGCATGAGAAACTCTATAGGCTGGCCACCAAGAAGCTCAGTGATGTGGAACTCAACCGTGAAGAGCTGTCCACAAAGGTTGATGAAGCGAATCAAACCATTGGAGCACTGAGGTTCGAAAACAATTTCTTGGTTGAGAGGACCAAGAAGCTTGAAGCGGAGCTGTTTCAAGTCAGAGCACAACTGGAGAGGACGTCAAATGCAAAGCTGGACGAGATGCTAAGTGCTCAGAGATCTTCTTCAGACCGTACTGGATTGGGGTATGAATTCTCTCTCTCTAATACTCCTACTGCTAGTACTACTGTGTTTGTTCCACCTGCTAATAACATTGAAAATGAAGATAAGAATGTTAAAACTGAACTAGCTAGTGAGAACATAGACAAGGGCAAGTCCATCCTAGGAACACCCTCTGAAATTGAGAAAAGGGAATCTAGAAACCCTAGGAATAAGAAGGCTAACTCTCAAAAGCCCAAACAGAAAAAGCCACATCTCTGTTATCATTGTGGTGTTGCCGGTCACACTCGACCAAATTGCTATAAATGGCATGCCACTCAACAGAGCAATGGCATGATAGCATCTAGGAGCCAGAATCAGCTTCAGTCTTCTCTCGCTCCTCTTGGAGACATTCTTAAAGCCATCATGTTCCTATCGAATTTGAACGGTTCATATTCTTCTCCCTCTTCACTGGTTCAAGAGTCGACCAAAAGGAAAGGTTCTTCCAAGGTGTGGAAGGCAAAGGGATCTAAGCGATTTTAGTCACTCTTTCTTCTCTCTCCTGTTTTTGTGTGTTGCATTATTTGTGTGGTTCTTTACTGTTTTGAGTCAGTCTAGTTTTATGCTTTGTTTTACTTTACATGTTTTTGTTTGTATATTTTCAGTTTTGTGTTTTATTTTTGTTTTTCTGATAAAAATAAAAAAAAAAAATTGAAAAAATTGAAAAATACAAAAACAGTGTGGGTTTGTGTGCATTAGTTCATGTGAACTTTTGAAATGGCTATTGAAACTGAGTTTTCTAAACTTTGTATCACCTGTAGCTTAGATGAGCATTCTTCTGCACAACTAAGCAAGTGAGCTTTGTAGCTTTTTGTTTGTGATGAGTAAGGTTAAGTGATCTCTTCTTCTTAACACTCATATCACTCCTTTTGACGGGTTGAACTAGAAAATCCTAAGAGAAAGGCATAAATAACCATCTCACCACTGTTACTCACCAATCATAATATGACATCTGTATGCTTCGGCATAGCAAAAGTGCAATGTCAATGACATCTTGTATGCTTCGGCATAGCAAAAGTGCAATGTCAAAAGTTTAACATAATTGGGTATTTCTTTTCTTTCTCTTGTATGCCCATGCATGATATGCTTGTTAAAAGAAAATATGCAAAGATATAAAAAGCAAAAAGATAAAAAAATGCTTTAAAATATGGTTGCAAGCGTGTTTTCTAGGAGATGTGGGAGTTATAGGATGTACCTCGAAGGTGATAGTCCCCATCAAACAGTTGTGATTGTGTGTGAGTTAAAGTGATTTTCTCACATCTCAAATCATCATAGCATTGAGACACTTATGCAATCTTGCGATATTTTCACACACAACACACAACACGCAACACTCTTTGCTATTCTTGATACATGTGTAGGTACAATGTGATTTGACCATCACAAGGTTTACATGCGTTAATGTATGCTCACTAAACTGTCTGGACTTGTTTTTCAAATATAAAATTGGTTAGACTTGTTTAGTGTGTGTGTGCGTGTTTTGAGATACATATGCATCAAAATTCTTGTTGAGAGATGTTTTTGAGAGCTTAATGTGTTTCTTGGATCTTTGGTTGAGTTGCATGCATGATTGCATTCATGTCTGTGTTTTTCTTCTTTTGAAAAACTGCTTTTAAAGGCATCTCGACACCTCCTTGATACCTCTCGACACATAGCTGTTTGTCGAGCTTCTTAGACTTTTTCTTATCACAGTCTCGATAGATACCTCGACACCTGGTGGATCGATCAAGAAACTTTCTGTCTGCTCGATAGCTTCTCGTTAGCTTCTGGATCGATCGAGGTTCCTTCATGGTTGATTCTTCCTTCTCGACACATGACCTCGATAGCTTCATCTGTCGAAGTGCTTTTTCTCGATAGCAGTCTTGACACCTCTCGATACCTGCAGCTGTCGAGAATTACTGAAGGTCTATATATTGATTCCTCGCGATTTCTCAGTCACTTCGCTCGACCTCTCTCGCTCGAAAGCACCTGTTTTCTCTTCCAAAACACTTTTCTCTCCCTCCAAACCTCTTCCCAAAGCTTTCTCAAGTGTTTTTCTCGATTCTCATCACTTGGTAAGCGTCTTATCTCTCATTTTCATGCATTTCATGTTTTCTAAAACCCTAGGTTTTGTGTTTCTGAAATTTTTTTGGATTTTTCAAAATTTTTGAGGTTTTCATGAAATTGTTGAGTTGGTTTTCGAGATTTGATCTTCAAAACCACATGCATTGCATCACATTAGCATTCTCATTGTATTGTCATGCATTTAGATGTGTGCAAATCTGTTGTGTGCTATTAGGTTTGGATTGGGTTAAGCCCATGATGTTTTTATGTTGCATGTCACATGTTCATGCATTTTACATGCATACGTTCTTTCTTTTCAGTATATTCTACTTATATTGAAACTATTTGGAACTTTTCTGTGTGTCTCTTCTTCTCCCCCCTCTCTATGTTTGCGTTAGTAGTGTCTATGACACCTAAACGTAAGTCCATTCCATCCCAGAACCCTCTGTGTTCTAAGGGATCATCTTCTTCCGATACTACTCCTCTTTCTATCCGGTTCCGTGATGAGAAAGCCCATAAGGACTTCTCGGAGAACTTCTCTAAACGAGGTGTTCATTCAGAACGCCACGTCGTCCTGGCAGACTTTGCCGACACCGACCTTCCCGATGTCATACACAGTCGGGCTTGGGAGTCACTGTGTGACGTCCCAGTCACATGTCCACTCGTGTTGATACAGGAGTTTTACTCCAACATACATGGGATCGATTCTTCATTACCTCTTTTCTACTCTTGCGTTCGAGGTACGCGTTTTGCTGTCACCCCAAAGTTAGTCTCTGAGGTTCTTCATGTCCCTAGGGTGGATCATCCTGATTACCCTAGCTGTGAGCGTCTATGGACTGTGTCCAAAGACGAGATGATCTCGGCGTTCTGTGAGCGTCCTTCCTCTTGGGGAGATCATATGTACACACCATGTCGACCTTTTGCTAAAGGTCCTCATTTCCTTAACATGGTGATGACTTTTGTGTTGCACCCACTTTCTCACTACAACTTTATCACAGAGCCTCGTGCTCAGTTTTTGTTGTCCCTCCTAGAGGATCTCTCTATAGACTTTCCTTCTCACTTTATCTTTTCCATCATAGATGTCTATAGAGATACGGCCACCCGTGATAAGCTCATTTTTCCTTCCACTATCACGAGGATTCTTCGCTATTTTTCCGTCCCATTCCCTTCGTCCGATCCTTACCATGTCATGTCTGCCATAGACGCCGCTATCGTAAAATGTAGCGAGGCACAGTTTAGATCGAGACAGTCCAACGGTGCCACTCCTTCCTCCCGTCCAACTACCTCTAGATCCGCTCGAGCATCTGCTTCTTCTTCTTCGAGCGACGTCACATTAGGAGACATCATGGCGCAGCTTCAGCGCATGGATGCTCGCCTAGATACACTCTCCACAGAGCTGTATCAGGTGAACGTTCGTGTTGGTCGCATCGCCAGGCGACAGGCGACCATGGGCGGCTTTGCACCAGAGGCTTCTCCTCCGCCACCTCATGTGTCGACTGAGACTGAGGCAGATGATGATGGCGATGACGATGATGCTTCTGACGATGATGATGATGGAGATGCGAGCTCTTCGGATGAGATGTCTACATGACCTACGATTTGTCACTCGTGACAAAAAAGGGGAGTAGTTTGGTCTGTATGAGAGTAGTCATGCTTAGAGGGAGTGTTAGCATAGGACATTTTTGTTAGGGGGAGTGTGGATTGAGGGATGTAGTGAGGTGATCATATGTATTTTTTTCTTTTTCATCTTTTCAGAGATACATTGATCATGTATTGATATACATTGTATTTATTCTCTTCTTATATATGATGATGTATGTTTTTCTTTCACCTACCTTTACATGTGTTGTTTCTTTTCTGTCTTTATACACATGTTTCTTTATTTGTATGCAATCTATTATTTCTACTTTACACAAAGATGCCTTGATGAGTTTTGTTTAAAGTGTTTCAGAAATACAGGTTGTCAAAGTCTACTTGCCATAAACTCTCTTCTTGCAAAGTTTTTCAAGAGTTTGTGTTAGGATAGATTTTACTGTATGTAACAAGTGAGTATGAGTTGAGTGATTTATGACTTCTCTCGTATTTTCATTTGTTTGTTGTGGTTTTGTCACGGATTGCCAAAGGGGGAGATTGTTAGGACATATGTAGTTCAAGTGGTTGTTACCATATGTCGCTATTTTATGTAATTGGCTTATCCTTAGACAAAACGCACTTTACTTGTAATTAGGTAGATCTAGGATGTGTTTAACACCTCAAGAAACAGTGTTTTAAGATTTAGTGTTGAAGCCATCAAAGTCTGTCCAAGGAACAAGCAAGGAAATACAAGTTACTAAATCTCGACACCTACCTCGACACATGCATCTATCGAGATTTAAGAAGCTGTTTTGCCCCGAGCCTCGACAGCTTCTCGACAGATCCTCGACACCTCTATCTGTCGAGAATTAAAGAAAACAGATTTTCAGTTCTGTTTCAAGTCCAATCCGTGAATATGTCTTTGGGACTTCTTTTCTCCTAACCCTAGACATATAAAAGGATTATTTTAAGGGCCGTCAAGATGATGCAAGTTGCACATTCATTCAGAACTTCTTATTCATGCAATTTGTGATCTGAAAGACAAAGTTCATACCCTAGTTCATCTCTGATGATTTGAAGAACTTTGCAGCCAACAATTCTCTCTCTAGTTGGTGTTTGAAGTCACGTACTGGGATCCGCGCATCTGGTTAGTCACGTACTTGGGAGCCGTGCATTGAAAGGAGAAACTGTCACTACAGAACAAGTCCAATTCGGTATTGGGGTAAGAGTTCAACTGTAGGTTGGTAAGGTACTGGGATTCCCTGCTTGTAACTGCTTGTTGTGATAATAGTGGAGTTTCGGGAGTGGTGACCTTAAATCACCTGGTGGGGTTTTTGCTGTAAGATTTTCCCCATTCGTAAACAAATCACCGTGTCATTTAATTTTCGCTGCATTACTTAGTTTTGGTGATTTGTTTGTGCTGCCACGTTATATTGCATGCTAATTTGATTAATTAATAACTGGGCTAATTAATTAATCTAAGTTATCACAAGGGGTCAACGCGTTTGTGACCTGTCATAATTTTTGCCACAACTTTTTACATTATGAGTTGTAAGTAGTGGAGACGTAGATTCATCATTTTTTTTCCACTACGCACAACTCGTTACGTGGTTAGTTGTAGCAAAAAATTTTGTAAAATATGTGGCAATAACATTTCTCAATTAAATTCAATTAATTTAAACAACTAGCCTGAGTTAGCAATTTGCTTTCTAAATCGAGTCGACTCGCTAATTGACTCATCTCTGTGTCCCATCGTCACCACCACCCACGGGCAAAACTACCCTTGGACAAGGGGGAGGGGGGAATGGCCCCCCCCCCCCTATTTTTTTTTAAATATTATTATATATATGTGTATTAATTTTAGCAATTTTGTTCTATAAAATTACATTTTATTTCCCTTTAACAATACTATTGATTCTTTTAAAACTAATGTTATACCCACAAACTTTTTTATAACATTTTGACAAACCTTTTTGGCAATAAATTCTTATTAGTTCGCATATGAGCACACCACTCATATCATTTTTTTACTTACCAATAATCATTTATTACATAAGTAATTTATAAAAAACTTCTAGCATTTTCCTCATTTTAGTAACCATAAAAAAATTTATAAATCTAAAATCTAAAACAAAATATACAAGCCAAAAAAAAAAAAAAAAAAGGAGCTCAACAACAAAAATTACGCTAAAAACAAAATTAAGTTCATTAACTAATTTTATCCAAAATAAATAACCCCGCCCTTTAAAAAAAATTATAAACAAAAATAATTTTGTTCTTACCTACAAAAAAAAAAAAAAAAAATACAGCAATTAAGTAGCAGAATTAAAAGTTGAAATCACTGTACATAGTTAACAGTAAAACCGCTTCCCCTAAACCAAAGTTCTGGCTCCCTCTCTGCCACCACCAGCCTCATTTCCTCTCTCTTTTCCTTCACCATCAACACCTTCTTCTTCGTTTGACTTATCAAATCCCAAAAGCCATCATTATCTTCTCGATTCAGCCTCTCTTTGCAATCCTCAAGCCTCTTCAACACGTTAAAAAACTGAGTCGACTCAGTACCGTAGATCATACTTTCCATTCTATTCCCGAGTTCCCCAACTCGTACAAATATTTCAGATTGAACCAACACGAAATCTTCACTAACGATTCTCATCACCTCGAAGACCAAACTGTTAACACGTAACGAATCCGGAGCTTCACAAATTCTCTCCGTAAAATCAACAAGAACATTTATTTCCTTTAATAATTCCAAGTTCAGCAAGCTCTAAAGCTTTTGTTCTTTATCTTTGTTATCTACTATGTATGAACATGAACAGAAGTAATAACCCAAAACCCTAGAAACCATTAAACTTTGTTCCAATAAACCCGCGTACCATCTTACCCAATTCGACAATTCCCACGTTTCCACATCGGAATTGTCTCTAAAATTCGATAGGTTAAGGAAGTTTTTGCCACCACAACATGGATAAAAAGAGAGCTGGTCTTTTAGAATGAAGGAGCCCCTGTTGATAACGTTATGAATTGTGAGAAGGCATTTTATGGCAACGGAAGCACTTTGCGTGTTATGCAAGCGATCCATAAGTACTTCTATGCATGCAAACACGGTGAGGCGGGACCCATTGCCAAAGTTGAGAACGGCGGCAAGGCGCTTCTCAGACGGAGGAGACGGGTTGTGCGTGGTGGCTTGGAGGACCGCAAAGTTTAAAGAGGCGTGGCATTTGGTTATTGATAGGGTTGCTTTGATCAAAGAGGCGTTGTCTTTGAGAATATCTATGAGATTTCTTAGCTTCTTTAGCCTACCCATGGTGAGTCAAAGAAAGAGGATAAGGAGAGCCTAGAGAGGAAGGAGTGGGAAGAGAGAAATGTTAAGATGAATTTGAGAAAGCTTTAGAGATTTTTAATATTATTATTGTGCGTATTAATTAATAATTAATCACTACTATATCTTTGTTAATAGTTAGAAACTTAGAATACAATGTAACTATAGATGTAATGTAATATAAAGTATAATTGGTGCATGTATGGACCATATATAGTCAGCCTCGTGCCTGCCATATTCCCATCATGATGGGGATATAAGAGCATGACTTTTGACTTTATGATAAATGTCCAATTAAGACCAGATAGAGAAAGGAGAAGTTCATAGTTATCGTTTTTTTAAATTTGACCATTTCTACAATGAATGGAATTTCTGTCTTGATGCACTATAATATGAATATTCTAATTAAGAAAGTTATTATTGATTTTTCTAGGTAACCTTATATATAGATTGACATGAAGACATGACAATAAAACTCACATCAACAATTGGGAAAAAGAATTCTAAATAATTTTCTTTCTTTGTGCCTTGTGTTTAACACATCAATTTATGAGATATATTTAATATTATTTGTAATTTCATTATAATCACTCTTTTATCTACTTGGTTCGACCGATTGAGCCTGTCTCTCGATCAATCGAGAGTCGTATTTGCAGAATTTTAATTAAGCCCAAACAGCAGTTCAAGCCCATTAAGGATTAGAGTTTAGATTTACTTCTTCTAGTATATAAAAGAAACCGTAACCATGTTTTTAATAAGGTTTTTCAGAGAGAGAATAGTGTGCTTCTTTTATAGATCTAGGGTTTTGTACCCAAAAACTTTCTAAAATCTTCTACTAGTGTTATTCCTTGAAGAATCTCAAGATCCGGTGTTGTAGAAATTGTTGCATACAAGATCAAAGTCTAAAGAGATCCAAAACCTTTGAATGGAGTCTCAAAGTTACAAGTGTCGGTGCTTGTGTTGCAAAGGCCTAATAGAGAAGGAGTCCGTGAATTCGGAGCTTGCACGTAGTCATGTTAGTAAGCTCTACATGTGGTAGCAATAGGATGTTAGTGGATTTGCGTTTTACCTTAAGGACAACTGGTTAAATCCTCCCTAGGTTTTTTACCAGTTTGGTTTTCTTAGGTCATCATATCATGGTCTTATTTATATTTCCGTTGCTTTACATGATATGATTTTATTGTGTTAAACTAGATATGAATAATTTATCTAAGTAATCACTTGACTAAATAATTAGCTTAAGCAATCTAGTTTATAGGGATCTAAAACTTCACAGGGCATTAGCCTTCCAAATTGTAAAAGTCAATTTGAACTGAGCAAGGAATATATATATATATATATATATATATATATTTAAAATTAATTTGTCAATTATGGTGTGAACTCTTCTTATAAATTGATGGTCAATCACTGTATTTGGTTGAACATTGTTATTAACAAACCAATATTTTGTTTAGATGGTTAAGAATAAGGAGACTTCAAATCCCAACACCAAATAATCCCAAAATAGCTTAAATGTTAGAGTTCAATGGCCATCAAGAATAATGACTATCTTTTGTGAAGCTTGTGTGGATGAGGTATTTAAGGGTCAACCTAATACCCACTTTAGTAAAAAGGGTTGGACAAATATTATAGCAGCTTTTGAAAAGAAAACTGGAAATGAATATCTTAGGGCGAAGCATAAGCATAAGTGAGATGGATTGAAGAAAGATGGGGTACTTTGGAATAAGTTGAAGGGAAATGAAATTGGATTAGAATGAGATGCAGCCAAAGGAACAATAGCTGCAACTGATGAGTGGTGAGAGAAGAAACTACTGGTATGTGTTTGTATAATCCATTATATGTATTTTGTATTAGTAGATAAACCATGCTTATTTGAGTTATTAATGAAAATATTCAAAATTGTAGGAGGTTCCTAAAGCTGCAAAATTTCGAGAGAAAGATTTGGAGAATGTTGACTTATTACACATTATGTTTAAGGACATTACAGCCACAGGAGATTTAGCATAGGCCCCCACTTTAGGTTTGTTACCTGTTGATCTTGAGACACCTAAGGAGGGGTTCAGTGATACTTCTGCTGACTCGTTTTCTCCAAATGACGACGATGACGTTCATGAAGATGAGACTTTTAACCTCACACAACCACCTAATCCAACAAAAAACAAAGAAAAGAAGTGAGTTTTACTATCATCCACCCAGAGTATAGGGAAGAAAGTAGGAATGACATTATAGTTGACACAACAGCTTAGTCATATTTATGATGTTGTGAAGTTAAGGAAATTAGCTTATTCAGTGGAGCTCAGTAGTACTATTCATAATGTCATGGAATGTGTGTGCACCTTAGATAGCATGGAGAAGGGTTTCGAACTCTACCTTATGGTAGCATGCATTTTTCAGAAACAAGAGAAGAGAGAGATATTTGTCATGATAAAAGAACAATATTTACAACTTCAATTTCTGCAAGAGGAGGCAAGATTGTTAAGAGGGCACTATTTTGGCACTTATGATGTTTTATGTTTTATTCTTTAAATAATGTTTTATGGAAGAAAGAGGTGTTTTTCATGGTTTGTTGTTTTATCTTTTGAATAATATGGCTGTTAGTGTATTTTAACTTGTTGGGCTGTTAGGGTGTTTGAATTGCAAAAATAGAAGCATGGCAGTATCTTTGAATAGAAAATTATTAAATCAAGAGTTGAGACCTCTTTTCATTGTTATCCCAATTTTTTGCCAATACATCAACTTTGTTTTTTCACTAGTGTTGAGTTTGTTAGGTTTCTTGATAAAAAATTAAATCAGTTGGTGAAATGGGGGTTAGAATGCTTGTAGGAGTGTGAGTGCTGTAGCAATTATTTGGCTGTAAAAATTACTGCAACTATATAGGCTAATTTTAGGATTTTGGTATACTTAGGTGTAACCAAGTTTCCTTAGGCCATGTCTCCTTCATCCAATCTTGATTGTCACCAATAGCAATTAAGAAAAACAAAATAGTATAATTGCTAAAATTGCAAAGGAGATGAGAAAGGAGCGAGTATTACATGGAGTGTATCTCAATTAAAAGCTTATTTTGGTTTATCCAGAGGCTAATTTTTTATATGTTGCTTTTGTAGTGAATCTTATTGAAGTTTTCAAATTTGATTAGAGGTCCTTAGTTTATCTAATATGTTTGATTGTTTAATGCATACACACACACACACACACACACACACACACACACACATATATATAGTGTACCATTTATTAAGAGTAAATGTATAGAAGATTGTGAGGATCAAACCTGGGGTTTAACCTTTGGAACCCAGATGAGAAACATCTAACTGCAGAACTTGTTGATCATGAGGGTTTAAATGTGCATCAGAAAATGTGACATCCCTTGGCATTCTAACCAAGGTCACTGATGGTTGATATCTTCTCAATACCATAAATCCTAAATCTATTCATTAGAAGTAGGCTTTTTTTTTTTGGCTAAATAGTATGGTACATCATGCATGATTACTGATATAAATGGCCCTCTTATTAGAAAATTCAAGCATCCTCTATCTTGATAGAATTCCCAAGGATCCATAACTGCAATCAATGTTCGAAAGCATTAATCATCTACTATTAAACCCCTCAAATTCTCCAACTAAATAAACTGCGAAAACTAATATAGGATATGTTGAACAGCAAAATCACTATTGATGTGTACTATTCAAGTATCACTAAATGCTTTAGGAGTTTTTCTAAGGGGTATTGTCCTATGTATAGTTCTATTTCATTGAACATATCTTTCCTCAATGCTATGTATGATCAACTGTAAGGTGCTCCTAGAGTACTTATTACTTAAGAACACATCAACTATAAGGTGCTCTTAAGATAAGTTGTCTTTGAGTCTATCTATGGCCAGTCATGACCATTAGGTAGATACTTTTGTGGGTTTTTGTTGTGTGATAGATACTTATTTTGATTTATCAAGTTATTATTTTTTAAATGTTTAATCTTTTTCTTTATTCTGATTTATCTAATTTATTACTAAAATATTTTAGGCGTTATTTCTAAGGATTATAATAATTATATTGATAACAGTGATGAAGATCATTCTTATGATGTGGAAAACAATGAACATTATTCATGTGAAAATTGGACAAGCTTTCCTTCTTTGTTGGGTTTCTTTTCTCAATGATAGGGGAGAGTAGTGACGATAAATTTGTTTCCTTTCTTTAATGACAAAATAAATTTGTTTCCTTCCACTAGTGTAACGTTGTTCGTCCAAATTAATTTTTATGTATCTTATCTTGGGCCTGTTTGGATAAGTTGTTTTAAAATGTGTTTTTTTAAAATTAGTGTTTTTAAAATGTATGTTTTAAAAACTCCATTTTAAAACCTCTTAATTTCTGGAATGGGGTTGGGGCCTGGGGGTGTTAGCAAGATTCAAGACGTTTACAAATGTTGTTCTACTCCTTTTTTGTCTCTCAAAAAAAAAAAAAAAAAAAAAAACACACATTCTCTATTCTCTAAGAAAAAAAAGATTTTACTCCTTATTATTTGCCTTATCATTAGGAAAAACAAAAAAGGCAACAACCAACAGATATATTTCACATGTAAAAACTCATATTACAGCAATGCGTTGATGCCCCTCCTCTTATCCTATGTGACCATATAAACAAATGAAGATTGAAGGTGGTACTTTTTTTTATAACTAAATAGTTGGGGTGGGTAATTTAAAATTCTGAACCCTCCACTAAAAATAATAGAAGGTGTCAGTTATATTACAAGACTCTTGGTGTAAAATGTGATACTTAATTATAAGTATACAAGACATCCATTTGAGTGAGATTTGAGAAAAAAAAATGTCAAAAAAAGAGTTTTCAATTTAAACATTCGAAGTCCTAGTCCTCTCTCTTCCTCAACTATTAAATTATTAAAAAAAATTGTTTGGTAGCCTGACATTTAAAGCATTAGCATCTTGTTTTGCAAAATTTACCCAAATTCTAAAGTATAAAGAGTTTTTATTTTTCCTCCTCTATTTTAGCCACCAACCTTCTAAATATACTCTAAATCTCACACTTCATTTTCTTATACATCCAATTTAAATATTCAACATAATTTTTTTTTTTTTTTTAGAACAGAAAGAGTTAGAGACAAAGAAAGAGGATTGACAGAGTTCGAATAAATTAAAAAAAAAAAAAAAAGAAGAAGAAGAAGAAGAAGGATTTATTATTATTATTATTATTATTATTATTATTTATTTTTTTTTTTACAAAAGGCTACTGTGCTATCCAAACTTATTAAGTGCCGTAGTGATTAACAAAAAGTTGAGTAGTTATAAAGAGCCGGATTTGAGATGTTCTTTTGATAATTTTTAACTAGAGTGTTCTTCGATCCGGCTAAAATAATATAATAAAAAGTTGGATTTTTTTTTTTTGGATAAGATCAAAAGTTGGATACTGATGCTGTCAAGATGGGTGTTTTGACTCTTGAGCTAGTGTGGAGAATTCAGAGTCTGAATAGATAGTATAGTAGTACAATTACCTAATTTGCTAAAAGTAATTCAATTTTTGCAATAAAAATACATATATAATTTGTTTCAAAAATTTTACCTGTTGAATTAAATGTATCATCTAATAAACACTATTTTAAATTTTTTTCAAAATCTATTACCCACAACTTTACGTGGAAGACAAAATATTGTTTTGGAAACAAATTCCCAGGTACAAAACAACCTTCATATCTTATATATAAAAGTGGCAATGCCACTACAGTGATTTGGTACTGTGCATCCAGTGCAAAATACTGTGCAGCACTGTAGCTGCAACAGTGTTTTGGTTTAGTGAGTTTTTTTTTTTTTTTTTTTTTTTTTTTTTTTTTTCAGTATTCGGTTTGTGTTTTTTTTTTTTCCTTTTAAATATTGATGTAAGCTGACATTTATATTGTTATACTGACATAATAAATTTTATAATATTTTCACAATTATTGACGTGTCAATTTCTTACAAGTTGATATAAAATAATAAAATAAAGTATGAGATTGGTTTTTTTTTTCCCCCTAATTCGGTTTGTGTTTTTTTTTTTTTTAAATATTGATGTAAGTTGACATTTATATTGTTATATTGACACAACAAAGTTCACAATTATTGACATGTCAATTTCTTTCAAGTTGAAATAAAATAATAAAATATGAAATTGTAGTCAACTACAACTGAAAATAAATGTTTTAAAAAATGTTACAACACTTATTGTTATCACAATATTATCACAATCGTTGAGATCTCAATTTCTTATAGATCAAATTAAAAAAAAAATGCTAAGTTCACAATATTTTAACATTAATTTCTACCGTGCCTAAAGTTTTTTTTTTCCAAGTAATCGGTTGGTGTTTTTTTTTTCCTTTTAAATATTTATATAAATTGACATATATATTGTTATACAAACACTACAAATATCACAATTATTGAGGTATCAATTTCTTACAAGTCGAAATAAAAATATAAAATATGAGACTGTGACCACAATTGAAAATAAATGTTTTGAGAAAATGTTACAACACTTATTGTTTTCACAATATTTTTACAATTGTTGAGATCTCAATTTCTCATATATAAAATAAAAAATTGATAAATCCACAACATTTTAACAATAATTTTACAACAAATCATAGTAAGTTATTATTAATGGATAGCACTAGAGTTACAATACTTTTGGTTTATTTAATTGGCACTGTAGCTACAGTGGCTAAAGTTTTTTTATTTTTATTTTTTTTTTCAGTAATCGGTTTGGGTTTTTTTTGGGAAATATTATGTAAGCTAGTATATATATTGTTATACTGATATAACAAATTTTACAATATTTTCACAATTATTGACGAATCAATTTCTCACCAGTCAAAATAAAATAATAAAATATAAGACTGTGACTAACCACAACTGAAAATAAATGTTTTGAGAAAATGTTACAACACTTATTATTATCACAATATTTTCACAATTATTGAGATCTCAGTTTCTAATAGATCAAATAAAAAAAATGCTAAGTCTACAATATTTTAACATTAATTTCAACTGTGCCTAAAGTTTTTTTTTCCCAATAATCAATTTGTGTTTTTTTTTTCTTTTAAATATTTAAGTAAGTTGGCAAATATATTGTTATACAGACACAATAAATTTCACAATATTTTTACAAATATTGAAGTATCAATTTTTTACCAATCGAAATAAAGTAATAAAATATAAGATTGTGACCAACCACAATTAAAAATAAATATTTTGAGAATAACAATAATAATGTTATCAGTTTAAAACCAATAATAACTTGTCATTTAGAATTTGTTCTAAAAATATTATGAATGTAGCATTTATCTCAAATCAAATAAAATAATATCTATTCGGATCCTAAAAATAAAGATATTGCGAAAATATTGTGATATTTTGTTCTATTCTTAGACTTTTTTTTTAATATAGTTATATTAGATGAGTCAAAATTCACAATTTTACTTAAAAGATTAGTATTAATTTTTTCACTACTTGGGCAGATCGTGACTTGCACGTACAACCAACTCTAGTGTATATATATATATATATATATATATATATATATATATATATCTCTGCTGTCACAATTTAACACCGCAAAAATTAAACGGTCTTTGACGATTAAATTGATAGTCTGTTTATGAAGTCCACCTTTTATATTGCACGTGCCCTCTTCTTAAAGTCGATCAACTGCCAATATATGAACCTACCCTTCTATCAATCTCTCTTAAATTTAGGCCATTAGGCTTTAATTAGGCAGAGACTGTTTCTAAATTCTAATTTCTAAACTCACTCTAATGAGGAGCATTAACAAGCCACTATTACCAGAATCAAAAACTACAGAAGTTGGATTCAAAGATGAAGAAAAGAAAGATCTTTCATCAATGGTGTGGATTAAATCCAAGAAGCTATGGCGTATCGTGGGTCCTGCCATCTTCAGCCGCATCACTTCGTACACCATGAACGTTGTCACCCAAGCCTTTGCTGGCCACCTTGGCGAAGTTGAGCTTGCTGCCATTTCCATTGCCAACACTGTCATTGTTGGCTTCAATTTTGGACTATTGGTATGTCTTCAAAATTTCATGCAGTATACTAATTAATTATCTCATGTATCGGATATATGATCTTCAATGTCTCAACTACCTCACAACTGTCTGAGGTTTACTCGTTATTAGACAAAGAAATAATGCATATATTGATACATAGCAATCATTGTCCCATGTTTAAAATAGTTCTGTTTAAAAATTTTCTTATTATCCAAAAAATAAAATACCTCTTAGTGTGAAGTAAATGATGTGTGTATATATATATATATATATATATATAAAGAGATAATAATAAAGAATTTGGGTATTTTGGTTTTGGGCATGCAGTTAGGGATGGCAAGTGCGTTAGAGACATTGTTTGGGCAAGCATTTGGTGCGAAGAGGTACCACATGTTGGGAATATAGATGCAAAGGTCATGGATTGTGCTAGTCCTATGCTGTTTCTTGCTTCTACCCTTCTACGTTTTCGCCACTCCGCTGCTAAAACTCATAGGACAACCCGATGACGTGGCAGAGGCTTCAGGTCTGGTGGCTTATTGGTTAATACCATTGCATTTCAGCTTTGCGTTTCAATTCCCTTTGCACAGGTTCTTGCAGTCCCAGCTGAAGAACATAGTGATTGCATGGGTTTCTTTGGTGGGTCTATTGGTGAATGTGTTAACTAGTTGGCTATTCGTTTATGTGTAGGATTTTGGCCTCGTGAGTGCGGCTATTGCTTTGGATATCTCCTAGTGGGTTTTGGTTTTTGGGTTGTATGGCTATACTGCTTTTGGTGGCTATCCTTTGACTTGGCATGGGTTCTCCATTGAAGCCTTTTCTGGCCTATGGGAATTTCTCAAACTCTCTGCTGCTTCTGGTGTTATGCTATGGTCTCTCTCTCTCCCTCTCTCTCTCTCTCAAAGTATCGTCTATGCTATAATCTCTCTCTCTTTTTTTGATAGTCTTTATCAATTATTCAATGTTTCTAAAATTAGAAATTCATTTTTTACATTGTATGATGTACTGTAAGTTTACATTATAAATACATAAAAAGTGATAAATGTTATACACATAGCATTTGTCACAAATTTTGTGTCTATACTATAAATTTACGTTACAAGTACAATGTAGACATATAAAAGATCCTTCAAAAATAATAATGTGTCATATTGATTAATTTTTAGTAGAATCTATTATATATATCACTCTTTTTGATTCAACGTTAACGTTTTCTAAAAAATTGGTGATTTTTCAAAAAAAATATCTTCCAAAAAATTATCTCATTTTTTAGTATTTGATAATTACTTTAAAAATAAGTTTGAGATTGTTGTTTGTTGTTTGGTATTTGGTATTTGGTATGCACAAAATTTATAATATTTCATGTATAATATAAAATATATATATCGTGTGCATTGTATAAACTCAATTAATGTAATCAATATAAATAAAAATTATATATATACACACACAGGAAAAGGAGGGATGTTACGTGGGTGGTCATAGAGCAAAGCCAACTTCACCATCTGCAGTCTATTCCATTCATTGGCTAAGCCACTCAAAAATACTTCATCATCTCGTCCTATTACTAAAGATGGCTATTGGCCTTCATCTAAAGCTGAAAAATTCCCTTCAGATTTAATCCCTACAACCCTACTTCACTGAACAAATTCATGTCAATAGCCCAAGAAACAGATGTGAAGTGCTTCCTGTCCGTCGGAGGAGACATGAAAGCAAGCACAAATTCTTTTTTCAATATGATAAGGACCCTAGATGGTAGTAGAGACTGTATTAGCTCCTCCATTAATGTGGCTCATCAGTATGGCTAGTGGCTTTCATGGGCTAGACCTTTACTGGAAATTTCATGCCAAACCTCTGGTTGCTCTTTAAGGAGTGGCGTGACAGTCATATAAAGGACTCTTCTGATTCTGGAATCCAACTCTTTCGAAGTGCATTGTTTATTTTGCACCCAATTACTTCCCCCCCCCCCCCCCCCCGATGAGGATAAAGGTTACCCATTCAAAGCCAGCTATGATTACTATGGAAGCGAGGACGTTACAGGCTTACAGCCTTTGCTGAACAAGCTTTGCTCTATGACCAACCAAGTATGAAATTAATTTTTGTTTCCTGCGCACAAAAGAATAGAATTATTTATAGTAGTGATGAAGTGCACAGGGGAGAGAGATTGTTTTCCTAATTATTTTTTAAAAAACAACCTATAGAAAATAAGCTTTATTTCTGTTAAAGTTTTCTCTTGATTAAAAGTAGTTTTTCGCTAATCAATTTTTTTATGCTACTAAAAATTGAAAAATTTCAAAAGTTATGTTTACATAAAGTTTTTCATGGAAATAAACATAGCGAAAAAAGAGAACATTATTTTCAAAATTTCAAATAATTCCACTCTTTTCTATTTAATTAATACCCCAATAATCATAAATTCATAATATGCACATTTTGTTCCTAGAAAAAAGAAAAAGAAAAAAAGAAATGATTTATTATTATAATTGGTGGATTAAAAAAAATGAAACATTGTTCAACCCAAGGGGAAAGAAGATTTTAGTTGGTGTGTTTTATATTCACTGTTCAAACAATCAAATGTTTCTTTGATTTCATTTTTTATTTATTTATTTATTTATTTTATGTGGGTGTTGTTGGTGATTTGTGTAGCTTGGAAAATTGGTACTACAGAATACTAATATTAATGACTGGGTTCCTACAGAATGCCACTATAGCCGTGGATGCGTTGTCAATCTGGTACATGGTTCTCTTTTCCACACATGCACTACAAAAAACCAGGTCTATAGCTGTGTTTGATATAGTTGCGTTTTTCATAGCTGCGTTTTAAAACGCAGCCTATTCTGCGAGACAATAGCCCCCTGCGGAAGCTAATGCTGCGTTTCTAAAAACGTAGCTATAGACCATCTTATAGCTGCGTTTTTCCTTTCTATTGCTGCGGTTTCATAGTCCCCATATATCCGGCACCTATAGCTGCGTTTTGTAAAAAACGCAGCTATAGACCTGCTTTGGGCTGCGTTTAAAACGCAGCTATATATTCAGACCTATAGCTGCGTTTTCAAAAACGCAGCCAAAATTGAGGTATATAGCTGCGTTTTTGTAAAAAACGCAGCTATAGGTGCCGCATCTATGAGACTATAAAGCGCAGCTATAGGGTAAAATACACGCAGCTATAGGGCGATCTATAGCTGTGTTTTTATAAACGCAGCATATAATATTTATAGCTGCGTTTTATAGCTGCGTTTATAAAAAGGTAGCTATAGACTGCCTATGTGTTTACTGTCATGTGTTTACTAAAAAATAAATAGTTGTTACTGTCATGTAATATACAATTGCAGCATTGGAATTTGGTAGTTTGGTATAAACTAGAAAGTTGTAAGAAATTTTTGTAACACTTTTTCTGTTTGTTTGGTGGATTTTCTTACAATTTTGCAGCATGACTATCAATGGCTGGGAGTCGATGATTCCTTTGGCTTTTTTTGCTAGTACCGGGTATAAATTGAGAACTCCTTAGTCCTTTTCCCAATATTTTATTGTCTTATCATGCAGTATTTCTTTTAATATATATATATATATATATATAAAGAGATTATTAAGTAAAAATAAAAAGATTATTAAAAGATTGGAAAAATAACACTTTATTTCTTTAAACTATATCTTAAATTACACTTTGTACTCTAAACTATGTAAATGCATTTGTATTCTAAACTGTGACTATTATTACATTTTGTACCCCACCGTTAGTTTTACTGTTAAATTAGATGAAAATATGAAACACGTAACTTGGACATGTGTATTGCACTATTGCTTAAGTGAGAAAAATCTAAAAAACCAAAACACCCTCTTCATAATAAATTTAAAACAATACTTTTTTTTTTCCAGCCCTCTCTTATGCTGCGTATTTGCCCCTCCCAACTGCTCCACCACTGCGTATTAATTGATTACTTACTTTTTTTACCTTTCTTTATTTGATTGCCACTAGCATTGCTCACCCCTTAGTTCAATACCCTTCTCATCACAAAAACTAAAATCGTTCTCTATTAGATTCCAACTACTTTGTATTTTAGAGCAATTCATGATTCTCATGCCCTTTTTTTTTTACCTCATCAATTCTCTTTCCCAATATCATTCACAACACTTCCATAACGACCATGACCAAGCTAAAACAATCTCATAGCAGCATATACACAATCAAAACTACCAAATACAATTTTGATTTGGAAATTTAGGTTTGTAGGGATTTTGATTTGGGGATAGAGGCTGATACACATGAGAGAGAGAGAGAGAGAGAGATCAAAAAAGATAAAAGTTTTGTTTTTAATTGATTGCGAAGAGGGGCTTTTGGTTTTTTAAGTTTGTGTCGCGCTTAAGTAATACGCATGTGCAAGTCACATGTTTTATATTTCCATCCAACTTAATAGTAAAACTAACGTTTGGGGTGCAAAGTGTAATAATAGTCATAGTTTAGGGTACAAACTGTACATTTAAATAGTTTAGAGTGCAAGTGTTATTTGAGATATAGTTTAGGGTATAATCACATGTTCATAATCGCACCTTAAAAAAAATCCAAAAAAAGCAAAACTTACCTAAAAATGAGGGGGCCAACCTACTTGTTTAGGTTAAAAAAGTAAGTGCAGAAATAAAATGAATAGTAATATTGACTTATGTTAAGAAAAGAATTTTAGAACTTAAATAACACAGAGAGAGAGAGAGAGAGAGAGAGAGAGAGAGAGAGAGAGAGAGAGAGAGAGAGAGAGAGAGAGAGAGAGAGAGAGAGAGAGAGAGAGAGAGAGAGAGAGGCAATGAATGATTTGAATTTGGATCTTAGTTTGTAATTTGGGTGAAAAAAATAAAAATTATGCGAGGGAATGATTAGAATTTGTAACTTACTGTATCCCTTCAAATGCTTTTAGTTTCATTTTTTACACATATAATGATAGTTATTTGAACTTTTTGACATGGAATATACAGAGTTAGGGTAGCCAATGAGTTAGGAGCTGGGAATGGCAAAGCAGCACAATTTTCAACAATTGTCTCTGTAATACAATCAACTGTGATTGGTATCTTTTTCTGCGCTCTAATCATGATACTCCATGACAAGTATGCTTATTTATTCACATCCACCACTGAAGTGCTTGAAGCAGTCGATAAGCTCTCTGTTCTATTAGCTGCTACAATTCTCCTGAACAGTGTTCAACCTGTTTTATCAGGTAATTTCTAATAAGATTTTATACTTTTGAAAACAACAGTGTATAGATGTGCTTCCATGAATATTAAATGTGAAAAATACCATAGAATTGAACAAATAAAAATCCTTTGTTCTAATGTTTGCTTTTCATTCTATGCTTTGCTAATCATAACCTAACAAATGATGTATCACATTTGATAGAATATAAAATGAAACACTCTTAGTCAAACATAGTATTCTTATTTGTTTGGGTAAATTCCACAAACCATCCCTGAGATTTGAGATAATACCAACTAGGTCCAAGACATTCCAAAATAAACCAATTTGGTCCGTAAAGACTATTTTGTCCCCGAACACCACTAAAAACGTTAACCTTCATTAGTTTCTCTCTGTCCCTCTCTATTACTCTTCCCTTTTCCCCCCTCCCTCACTCTCTCTCCTCAAATCAGCCATAACCCCTCAGATTAACTACAACAAGAGCCACAACACAATTTTACTACCCATACCAAAACCTAGTCAAATCTACTCCAACAGTACCCAAATCCTCCCAACACATAGAAAACTCACCACCATATCAAAACCCAAAACCACCCCCATTGCAAATTCATTCCATATTGGAACCCACCACCACCATCACCGGCCACTAAACTCAGCAATCATCTCTGGCCACAAAACCCAGTGACCACCACCGACAACAAAACCCAACCAAACCCACATCAATAAAACCCAAATCCAAAAATTCCATTCACCACTTCGTAACCCACAACCACCTCACTACAAATCCACCCTAAATCAAAACCCATAACCACCTCCATTTCAAATCCACCCCAAATCAGACCCACCACCTTAAACAACCACCGACCACAAAACCCAAATAAAAAAACTCAAACCCACAACAAACCCACCACAAATTGGAATCCATTACCACCAAAATACCCACAACAAACCACAACCCATCACCAGCAACCAACAACCACCAAAAACAACCATCATAACCACGATCCACAGAACACGCCGTATCGGGCGAGAAGCAAAAGCGAGAGGAGGAGCTACTGCCGCTGTGGAAGACGAGCCTCCGCTCCTATTTCAGGCATGACATAGGGTCCTGTAGCCACGACGATGCGTGTAAGTACGTGCACGGCGACGAGGAGCTCCGTCCGTGACCTGATAACACGTGGGACCCGACCTTTGACTGCGCAAAGAACGCCATGAGGTCTGATTTGAGTGCAGAGAGGTTAGGATTAGCAAAAAAAAAAAAGTAGAGAGATTAGAGGGAAGAAGAACAAAGGAGGTAGAGAGAGAGCAGACCGTTTAAGAAAGGAGAAAAAAATAAAAGAAAGAAGTAAAATGACTAATGGATGCTAACGGGGTTAGAGATTAAAATATCTTCAGGAACAAAATTGTTTTTTTAGGATGAAATTAGTAGGTTTTAAAATGTTTTGGACTTAGTTGGATATTATCACAAACCTCAGGGGTGGTTTGTGGAATTTGCCCTATTTGTTTTAAACCTATATTTGCTAGTTATACCTTTGATTTGAAAATTGGCATCAAATTTTGTCAAAACTTAATAAAAGAAGAAAGTAGAGGTTATCAAGCGATGTCTCTGTACTAGTCTTTTCCTCTTCGAAATCAATTGTAAAAAATATTTTCTTCACTATGACAGGAGTGGCTGTTGGATCCGGATGGCAGGCATGGTTTGCATATATAAATTTGGGCTGCTACTATGTCGTTGGGCTCCCACTTAAGTGGGATTGGTCTTCAACCTTGGAGTTTTGGTTAGTGTTGTAACTTCCTCATTAGCCTCCAATTTAGTAGAGATTATGATATATACCTAATCCGCCACTGGCTTTGTGGGCATTTATATATCATAGTTGGTTCAGCCTCAACATGGCCTAGAATGAACGAAGTCTAAAACCAAGTTCAGAACCAAAAAAATAAAGAAAAGTCAAGAACAAATTAAAGCTAAGATTCATATTTGTAGCATGAATATAGGTCTACCAACTCAGTAGATCATGAAAGTCTATGGGCATCAAAAGACATGTACTCTGGGTATGTTGAATCCTTTAGAAAAATTTTAGAGCCACAGTCAATCGTACATTCAATTTAACAACTTGTTGATATGTGCGTTTATGAATATAGTGGACATACATTTTGTCCATATGAACCTATCGCTTTTCGTCAACCACTCACAATCGTACAAATTAATAAGTTGTGAAATTAAATGTGAGAATACATGTGTCCATAATTTAGTTGTGTTACAAATTGTACTATTTTGCGTGGTATTAGAAATTTTCATGAATAAGGTGTTACAAAATCCAAATATAGTACTAGAATACAAGGAAGTTGGGACTTAGTTTGCATTCCGGATTGGATGGCTGGTTGTCTTCGTGTTTTATAAGGGTTGTATGGCTGATCATAGAAGTAGTTTGGTTCTAATACAAGTTAAACCAAAATGAAAATCAGTTCAATTTTTCTTGTGGGTGTTTGACATGCACACGAAAATTTAAATTCTGTAGTGGAAATATGCATGTTCAGCCAAAAACTATTTTTTTTTTTAAATACTAAGTATTAAGAAAGAAAAATGTTTAAAAGAAACTGACATTAGCGAATATTCAAAATGGCTCAACTCTTAAATACACAGTACAAAAGAAAAAAAAACTACAAAAGCCAAAACCCAAAATTTTAAACATGAATTTGGTGAGAATGGATACCTGAAAGAATAAAAATTTAAAACTAAGGAATATATATGGTTCTATTAGAACCAGTTTGTTAAAACAAAAGTTTACCGAAATTTGGAAAGAAAAAAAAAAAAAAAAGCAATTATGGTTTTCTTGGTAAATTTACATTGTATAAGCTCCTCTACAAAGAATTTTCCATTTGGCATGACTAGGATTCCAACGTGTTGAAATTGAAATGTAATAAAACTTGACGTGGCAGGGTATCTGGGGTGGAATGATTTTTGGTGGGACTGCAATCCAAACAGTGATTTTGGCTATCATAACAGCACGATGCGATTGGGAAAAGGAGGTACGATAATTTAACACAATTTCACTTGTTATAATAACGTTGACATTGTGTTATGCATGTAAAACCCATATGAATTCATTTCTTGTATTCATGGATTTCAGGCTGAGAAAGCTAGCATTCGCGTAAATAAATGGTCAAGTCCTAAGCCACAAGATGAAGAAGAAGATCAATAGGAGGTCCAACAATGACAGCAATTTTGATGGATTTTGGATTTTGTCACTTTTAGGTGCACCAGCCCGCGGTGTATACTCCCTAATAATGTACAATTCTTCTGCTAATCCAATTTTGGATAATTGATTTTTGAGGGGTTCCTTAGCTTGGAAAAATGGGGTTACAATCATAATTGATAGAGAAGTGTTACATCCACAATATTTTAATAATACTTTCATAACAAATCATAGGAAGTAAGTTACTATTAGTTATAATTTGAATCTATCACTTGAATTACTTTTTTGCCCACTACTAATAGCTAGAAACCACCTAGTACTTAAAATTTGTTATGAAAATGTTGTGGACATATCATTTTTCTAATCAATGAGCATATTCATTAGTTGCTACTTGAAATGCTATTAAGTATTGAAACAATTATTTTTTTTAAATATTTTGATAATATGATAGTTTCAATAAGGGGAAATATTTTGTCCAAAAAAAAAAAAAGAATGGGAGGTTTAATTTGAATATTAGATGTCTTTGTTAGAAAGATCACAAGATGCTTGTTGAATTACAAGATTCTTGACAATTTTTTTGAAGTAATTATAAATTTCATTTTTTATTTCTTGTCAATCTAAAAAATTATTGGTTTATTGGCTTCTTATCTATCATAAGAGTATTTAAAAAATTGTAAATTTAATTATTTGACCATTATTCTAACAATCTCCTTCACTTATTGTCTCATATTTTCCTTAAACGAAGCCAAACACGTGAGATGTTGCACTTTTCAAACACCTCCTCTTGATGCCACGAAATCTAACACTTAATTAAAATAACTTAAGCTGTTAAAAATGTTGAATTTAGTCATTCAACTATTATTTTACCACGACGATTTTATATAAATTTGTAATAAAGATTTTTTAAACCAACCAGGTATAGTCTCGGTCTTCTTTTTTATATTTTATATATTTTTTAATTTTTAATTTCCAACCAACAATGTATAATCATCATAACGTTGACTTAACAATGGAATTTTTTTAATGTTACTTATTGTCTAAAAAAAATTACATTACTTATGAGTTAGGGTTAGCTCATTAATTATAAGTTTGCAAACAGACTTAAATGACTCGTTACTGTGGGCCTTGATGCCTCTAATCGCACCACTAAATATAGGTGTCATTGAATGGGTTTCTGGTGTGGGCCTGCATTGGTTCTAAGTGAAATTGTGCAAGAATTGATTGCCCATGAGTTAAATTATGAGCAAAACTTCAAAAGGACACCCGTTTTTATTTTGAGGCCTGTGTCTTGGCTCACTTTCTTTTATGAGCATTGGGCTGAGTCAGGCTTGCTTAGATAACTAAGAAGGCTGTTGATTAAAGTATTTAAACAAAGAAAATTATTGTTCAAATATCATAATACGTATTTTTACTCATATATATTTTCACAAAATTTAAATAATGTTATTAAAATCTCTTACCAAACAGATCCTAAAACATCTAACCACACACTATCCAGCACCATCAAGTTCGGCTACTACAATATTTTCCTAAAAAAACAAGCAAATAAAAAGGGTGGGTTCCAAATAACTCTCATCATGGGATTCAGGCTCCCTCAGCTTGAAGCAAGAGCTTCTTTTTTAGCTACCATGCACCTGACTTTTGAAGCCACATTATTTTTATATTTTCTTTATATATATATATATATATATATATATTTTTTTTTTTTTCTTTTTAGAATTTGCAGAGTTCTAATAGGATCCAATCCATTAGTTTTAGTATGATCACATATTTTTTTTTTTTTAAAATTGTTAGTATATTAGTACTTTATGTCTTATGGACATGTAGGGCCCGAAGAGCTAATATATATATATATATATATATATATATATATTTAGAATCTAGCCTATACATAGGTACATAGCTAAAAGGAGGGCTAAAAAAAATAAACAAAGCAAACGAAAAAATAATAATAATTATAAACGGAGGGGAGTCTTTATTAAGTAGAGTCAGTAGATTATAGAGCCTAAATGGGAAACATCAAACATGTTTTATCATAAGGGAGTGGTTAACCCATCACCATAATTAATATATTCTTTTTTCCCTAGTCAAACAATAAAGATAATAGAGATTATCAACCAAATCCACAAAGAAGATTGCAAAATACTTTTAATAACAAAGTTTATTCTATCCAAAATCATACCTAAAGAAATAAAATAAGTACTTTTTTTCTTCAAGTTTGTCCTTTTCTAATTTTTCAATTGTCATAGACTAGGTTAATGTATAGAATGAACAATAAAATTTGAATTTACTAAGATTACCACCATTAACTTCAGCGTTTTAAAAATCGAATAGGTTTTTATGAAATGGCATAATAAAGATCAAATTCTTGTTCCATTTTGGGAATTTCGGTGTTTTTCCCACTCCTTGTTATGTTTTGATACCCAAATTTCATATTAGGATTTGGTATGAAATGCCATTTCATACCAAACCTTTGATCCAATGGTAGAAGTCACATGGGTCATCTAATAGAGGATTTCACTCACTGTATTCATATTCCTGTTAGGCTATTAGATGATGATGACCCATGTGACTTCTGTCTTTAGATGATGATCCATGTAACTTTAGCATTTTTCTCCCTTTAAAAGCCAGATCTAAAAGTTAAAAACAACATAAACAAGCCCAAAAAATTATCCAAGCAACAAAAATTACCAATAATAAAGCTAAAAACAATTAAGTCTAATCAACCAGTTTTACCCAAAACAAACAACTAATCCATTTAAAAAAAATTTAACAAAATAATTTCGTTTATACCTAGACACACACAAAATAATAATAATAATAATAATAACAATAATAATAATAATAATCATTAGCTGTTAGGTAATAGAGCCGGAGGCTAGAGTTGTCGCACGCAAGTAATAGCAAAGTTGTCATTTTTAATCTCAAGTCCTGGCTCTGTCCCTGGATATAATAGTAATATTATTATAACCATATTTCATTTTCTTCCTTCTTTAATACCTCAAAGAAAAAGATATATTAATTTTCTTTTCATTGTTTTAATACACTCTTTCTATTACATATTATGATTGGTAAAGTAGTGGAATAAAAAAGAAAAATATATTTCATACAAATTAAAGAAGGTAGATAGGAAATCAATACTCATTTTCACTCGTTTTAATTCCTTTATCAACTCTTTAATTGAACAAGTAGTTGCATTGATCACTGCATGCAACTGATCAAAAATTCATAGCTACCAACTATGAACAATTGAATGATCACCAGACTTTCAGATTCACGTACGGCTACCAAATAAATCCTAAAAGTAACAAATCATGCACACACACGCACAAAGAAGTACGAAGAAAACATTAAAAACCCTAACACTACTGAAGAGAAACACTTTACGTGATCCAGGTCACACCAAACACTGTCCCTAGAGCAGATTTGGGAAGTAAATAAATATCTGCACGTTTTTTAATTTTCTTCATGCCAAAGTCTCACTATCGCTTTGAAAACGCCAACTACCAATTACTAAATATATACCTGTGCGAATTAATATATTGTCACTAATGTGTTAAATGCTTTTTTTTTTTTTTTAACCCTGCAACTATGCAAACAAAGCACCATATCAAAGATTTTTGGAAAATAAGCTCTCTTGGTAGAAAAGCAAACCAGCATGAGAACCTTGCATATTAATCATATGCTCTTTCCTGAACACGTACAGTAGCTGCAATATTGATCACTATATATAGTTTATCAACTTCACAGCTTCCAACTACGAATTACAATTGCATGATCACCAGCCTTTCATATTCATTGCTATCAAACAAAGCTTAAAAGTAACAAAACACACCCAGAAATAAGAAGAAAACAGTAAAAGCCCTCATACCGCATAGGAGAATTACTTTACATTGTCCTGGTCACACCAAACTCTAGGGCAGAATGAAGAATAAAAAATCCACTAACTCTTCTAAAAGGCATAAAAACAATAATTACGGCAAATTTCACTACTATGAAAGTAGAAATTTGTATACGGTAAGTAAAAAAATGATCCTAAATGTGAATTAATAAAAAATTCTACTTCAGCAATTATGAAAACTAGTAAGTTATATGTATGATGCACGAATAATGTTGTAATATTTTATATGAGATAATTTTGGGGAATTTAGTACAAATATTATAGCATAATTTTTGTGAGGCCTCTATTTTATATGTATTTTGATTTGATTTGATTTAATTTGATTTGATGATTGATTGATAATTATTGTGCCTGGTAAGTTTTTTATTTCTTGAGGCTACAATTCCACAAAGTGTCGCTGTCGCGTTGAAAACTCCAACTAGCTACTCTATAATATTGTCGGAATTGTCTCATTTTACATGCTTTTATATATACCAAGCACTATACCAAATATTTTTGGAAAACTAGCTAAGACCTCTCAGTTTCTCTATAGTCTTTACTCCTGGACCAACTACTTAGGCAAAGAGAATAATAGAGTTCTTCCATGGAGAGCATTACTAACGGGGACAATCATCATGAAGATCTTAACCAATCTCTCTTACCAGAATCGTCTATCAGAGATGAAGATCATAATTTTAAAGACCTCGCATCAAGGGTGTGGATTGAGTCAAAGAAGCTATGGCACATTGTGGGACCCGCCATTTTCAGCCGGGTGGCTTCCTACTCCATGAATGTCATCACTCAAGCCTTTGCTGGTCATCTTGGTGAAGTTGAACTTGCTTCCACCTCCATAGCCATCAATGTCATCCTCGGCTTCTCTTTGGGCCTCATGGTAATTCATCTCTCTCTGAGTTTTAACCCTATAAATTTAGTAAATAAGCTTTTGCGATATAGGCCTTTAACAAATTCTTAGCATTTCGTGCGTTTCATGTATTTTTCAAATTACAGTGAATAGAGTACTATCATTAACTTTTTTATATAGTTTTTTATCCCAAAAGTTTAAGCGTTGAAAGCTGGCAAAGCAAATAATTTAACAATTGGTATAAATGGAGATATAACTCGATACTTAAGGCAATTTATTCTAATAGCATGATGAACTATTACATGTTTCAAAAGTTTAAACTAAAAAAAAAAATAATGATTTTAATTGTTTAATTATCATTTTTACAATTGTACTACATTTTATTAGTTAGGGATGGCGAGCGCATTAGAGACACTGTGTGGACAGGCTTTTGGGGCAAAGAGGTACCCTATGTTGGGCATATATCTTCAAAGGTCATGGATTGTGCTGTTCCTATGTTGTGTTTTGCTCTCTCCCTTTTACGTTTTTGCTGGTACCATTTTGAAACTCATAGGACTGTCCAATGAAGTGGCAGAGCAGACAGGGCTGGTGGCTCGGTGGCTCATACCTTTACACTTCAGCTTTGCATTTTACTTCCCAGTTCAAAGGTTCTTACAGTCCCAGCTCAAGACCTTAGTGATTGCATGGACGGCTTTGGTGGCTCTATTGCTCAATGTGTTGATTAGTTGGCTGTTCGTTTTTGTGTGGGATTTTGGACTGGTTGGTGCCATTGTTGCTTTGGATATCTCGTGGTGGACTTTGGGTATTGGGTTGTATCTGTATGTTGTGTGTGGTGGATGTCCTCTAACTTGGACTGGTTTGTCTTTGCAAGCCTTTTCAGGGCTCTGGGAGTTTCTCAAACTCTCTACTGGTTCGGGAGTCATGCTCTGGTATAAAATATGGCTGCCTCTTTCTCCAATAATGTACTTCTAGTTCCATACCTATGAAGAAAAAAAAAATACAAAAATACAACATTTTCTTAACATTTTTAGTAACTGATTCACATGATATATTATGATTTGTACATAATAAAAGTGATATTAGTGATAGATATAGATGGAGCTTTTTAAGATCAAAACTTTTTTACTTAAATTAATTTTCCACTTTGCCCCCTCCTTCTAACTTCAGATTTTTTTATACATCTTTTTGTGTGAATTTCTTTTGTATATATGATGATAAACTTCTTTTACATCATAATTATAATTATAAACTTCTTTTATATATGTGAAAATTCATTTGAAAACCAGAAAGAAAACCTTTCCTATTTTATAAAAAGGTAATTAAATGAGATTTTGTGCACAAATTTGTCTACATAAGAGTTTTTTTTTTTTTTTTTTTCCCTCTCTTTATTGATAATTTATTTTTAAGCAATTATTTCGGTTAGTTTATGGCTCATAATTTCTTTTTTGTCGGTGATGTATGCAGTTTGGAGTTCTGGTACTACAACATACTAACGTTGATGACTGGATACTTAAAGAATGCCACTATAGCCGTGGATGCCTTGTCAATCTGGTTTGAAATTTTCCTTGATTCGTTAAAGTTTAAAATAATTATAAGTGTTTGTAGGATATTGGGTTAAGGATCAGGATTTAAGTTTTCAGGAGAAAGTTTCACATACATATATGTTTAGATTAGGCTAGAGTAAAATTTCTATTTTGTATAAAAAAATTATTTAAAAAAAAAAAAAAAAACAACAATAACCAAACTTCAGTCCCATATTATTATGTGGGCTATGGAATAATTGCACTTTGAATGTGACACTATATGGTTAATAATTTCCTGATATCTCCTCTTTTCAGCATGAATATCATTGGGTGGGAGATGATGATCCACTTGGCTTTTCTTGCGGGTTCTGGGTATCATTTCTCGTCCTTTTCACACTTTTTTAAGTTTTACTATCAATCTTTAAATATAATTTGGAATGAACCTACATACATACCGCCATATGTATGAGGATATCACATGTCCTCATTTATAAGAAAAATTAGAGTTCGAATCTTCGCTCTCATATTGTTGTAAGTCTTGTCACTATCATTTTAAAATTAATAAATAAATAATAAAAATAACAATAAACCTTAAACAATAACACAAAACATTGAAATATATTGTCCCCAAAATAAGGTATGTATGTAAAAAATAGGGGACTACATAAACACAAGAAGTACGTATAGAAAGGAATTGGAACAAATTTCATGTGGACTCATGGTCTCAAACTCTCCACCTATTTACTTCATTTCAAAATTTTTGCCAATGAAATTCACAGAATAAGGGTAGCCAATGAATTGGGAGCTGGGAATGGTAAAGCAGCAAAATTTGCAAGTATAGTGTCTGTGGCATATTCCACAATGATTGGACTCATTTTCTGCATCTTAATCATGATTTTCCATGACGATGTTGCAAACATATTTACATCCAACATTGAAGTGGTGCAAGAAGTTGATAAGTTGTACTACCTCTTAGGTGCCACAATTCTTCTTAACAGTGTTCAACCAGTTCTATCCGGTGAGTTTCTTTTAAACTTATTGTCCGTTTGCCACACCTTATTTTTAGTTTATTCGATTTAATTGGCTTGTTTTTAATTTTTTATTTTTATAATTCGATAGTTGTATCTTATTCTTTTTAGATGCTAACTATATTTTTGTTTAATTTTATTTTTTAAACCCAATAAAAACTAAAGTAAATTAACTCTCTCAAACGAGCACTTATCACTTAATTAGTCTCATCAACGGATAAAATTAGAGATTGTCTAATTTTGTACCTTCTGGATTGTTTACCTAGTTATAAAGCATATTTTTGTACCTTTTGGATTTTTGTTAACTACCGACAAGATGTATTCTTTGGTCAATTGGTGCATTAATTTGAACATTCATTTCGAAAATTGGCAATAAATAGTGACAATAACGTGCAAAACTTTGTTTTTCCTTGGGCCCACTAGAGGCCCATTGAATATGTGTTTCCTATCACTGCTGAGATTCTTTTCTCCACCCTTTGAAGTAGGTGAGATTTCTTAATCGATTCTGTTCAGTCTTATTCGGTCCTGTTCAGTCTTATTCAGTCCTATATTCTGTATTATCCGGTCATTCGGTCCTCTTCGCTCTTATTAGTTCCTTTTCAGTCTTATTCGGTTCTGTTCGGTCTTATTTGGTCTTGTTCCGTTCTATTCGGTCCATTTTGTCTTTTTAACGGCCCTATACTAAAGCTGGGTTTGGATCGAGCTTATAATTCGTGCGTCCACGTTTTGCTGATTTTTTTTTTTTTTTTTTTTGTTCTGCTGGGGGGACAACAGAGCAGGCGCGCACTGTACGCGCACTGTGCGTGTACTGTGCGCGCACTGTTCACGTCATTTTTTAACAGTTTTTTATTAAAAATGGGTTCCGCAGTACTATGTACACATTTAAAAATTATTTTGTTACAGTGTTTTCAGTTTTTAGCAATAAACTCTATCCAAACGGACCCTAAGTACCCGTTTGGTTGGGCTTTTGAAAGCCAAAAGTTGACTTTTTCAAAAAAGTTTGCCCAAATATGCGTTTGGTTAGTATAAAACGCAACTTTTTAAAAAAAGTTGCATTTTATATTACTGAAGCAAAACGCGCTGAACAAAATGGATGAGAAGCGGTCCATAATCTAAACGTTGGTGAGCTTTTTTAATAGATCCGTTGGGAATCTTATGTATTTACGAAATTGCCCTTCAATAAATCTATCCATTCTTCTTTCTTTGTCTTCTTCAACGCCTCTCATCAAACTCACTCATGCCTCTCATCTCTTCCTCTGTATTTTTTTTTTTAAATTTATTTGTCTAATCTGATCAACACAAAACAAGTTAAAATCAACTCAAACTCCATTGGAAAACCCATCCCAAACCCGACTCAAAATCAACCCAAAACAAAATCAACTCAAAATCAAACCCAAAATCCACATTAAAAAAAAAAAAAAAAAAAAACCCAAAATCCTCTATGCTGTTGTGCTGCGGCATCTCATCTTCTTCCTCTTCTTCTTTTTTTTGTGCTGCTTCTTCCTCTTCTCTTCTCTATTTTTTTTTTTTATTTATGTACATATCTAATCTCAAAAAAAAAAAAAAAAAAAAAAAAAAAAAAAAAAATTTTGAAATTGGTAGAGTTTTTGATAAATGGAACCTTTGGAGACATGGAGTAGAGAGGGGGAGCTCGAGAAAGAGCTCATAAAACGTTGTGTTGGAGACATGGAGTAGAGAGAAAGAGCTCCAAAGAGGGCTCAATAAAGGAAAGTAAAAAGAAAAAAAGGTAAGGATGAAATGGCTTACATGTGTGGAGGAAAGTAAAAGAAAAGGATGAGAAGAAGATAAGGACAAAGGGAACTTGTGGAGGAGAAAAAAGTGAGAAAAAAACAAAAAAAAAAAGAGTTTTTGGGTTTGGTAATGTAACGTTGTAGAAAATATAGAGATCAGAAACACAAATTATTTTACAATTTTTTTTTATAATTGTGATGTTATAGAGTATATGGTGGAGAAAAAATTGTGGGTACTAGAACAACTCATTTAAAAGATAAGTGTTAATAAAATTTTATTTTACAAAGATTAATTTTAAATTAGTATTATAAAAATATTGTGACATTTTATTATATCTCTAAACTTTTTAAGTTAATACTATTTTTTTTAGGAAAAAAAATAGTACTATTGACAAAATATTTTTATAACAATTTCATAATAAAGTTTATATAGTAAGTTGTTATTAGTTCTTATCTAGACCTACTAGTGACATTTTTTTTTTCTATCATTAACAACTTGTTATATAGACTTTATTGTGATTTTTTTGTGAAAATATTGTATCTATAGCTTGCATTAAAAGAGGTAATTAAAGCAAAGAATTCTCTTTATATAGACATTGTCCTTTTTAGTAATTTACCCCTCAAACTGCCACTTTTATAAATGCTAGCCAAACACTCAACTTTTTAAAAAAATACTTTTTAACAACTTTTACCAAACACGCAACTTTTACCAAA
Organism: Castanopsis chinensis; assembly: GCA_032878915.1. Lineage (NCBI taxonomy): Eukaryota > Viridiplantae > Streptophyta > Magnoliopsida > Fagales > Fagaceae > Castanopsis > Castanopsis chinensis. The sequence continues at coordinate 2,275,362 of JAVQMG010000127.1, forward strand.
CACTCAACTTTTTGAAAAAGCATTTTTTCATTATGTACTTTTTGAAAACTCCACTTTTTCATTATGCATTTTTTCAAAAAGCCCAACCAAACTCACCCTAATACTATTGAGTAAAACAGTAGGTGAGGACGTGAGATGAGATTTCTCAACACATTTTAAGAGAGTGAGTGATATTGAATTCCAATTGCCTTAATAGATTTATTTTTTGCTTGTTAATAATTTTGCTTGGTAATAATTGTTACAAATAAAAGAGGAGATTTAAATCTTAATTCTTCATATAAGAGAGACTAGATATCCGTTTAAATAAAACTTATTGCTGAAAATTGAAAACTAAAAACACTAAAACAAAATAATTTTTAAATGCGTGAATAGTATTGTGAGACCCATTTTTAATTTTTTTTTCCCTGAATAAAGTGCTTGTAGGTTCCATGAATAGTGCGTGAACAGTACTGAACAGTAACTTTGTCTCCTGCATAGTGTAATCACGTGTATGAACAGTATCAATTACTGTTCATAAGCGTAGAAAAAAAAAAAAGAAGAGAGGAGAAAACGCAAACGTGACAACCAAAACGTGAATCCAAACGGGCACTAGATAATAACAGTCGCACTGAAATTAAAAGGCTCTTAGCAATCTTAATAGGATTATAAATCCGATTTCTTGACTCTGACAGGGGTAGCTATTGGATCGGGCTGGCAAGCGTTAGTCGCTTATGTAAATCTTGGGTGTTACTATATCATTGGACTTCCACTTGGAGTCGTTATGGGATGGGTTTTTAACTTCGGCCTTTTGGTACGTACTTTTACCAACTAGCCTTCTTTGATTTCTAGCTTTATGTATGTGTCGGACAGATGGATAGCATAATTATGATTGGAATCATTTATAATGTCATATTCGTTCATATATGGTTTTTGTTTTTTTTTTGCTTTTGTTTTTTTCCCCCTTATTTTTTTTTATCAGATGTCCCTGAAGGGACCTTCCCCCTTATAATATCATATGATTACATTTCAATAGAAAGAATTAATGGACCACAAGCCAAGTGGCTATTATGATTTGTGACTTCTATGACTTGGGCTCATTAAGTGTATATAACTACCCCCAAGGGAGTGGTAAATTCGTTGATCTTGGGCATGATGTAATTTCAAAAATCTTAAGTTCAATTTACCACACTATCAATCTATAAGATTTTTAATGTATCTTATGAGTATGAAGTGAAATAGTCTGACCAAAAGTTAGGACACTACTTCTAGTTTATAATGTCATATTCATTCATATTAGGTTTTTGTTTTTTTTCCCCCCCTTATAATATCATATGATTACATTGCAATAGAAAGAATTAATGGACCACAAGCCAAGTGGCTATTATGATTTGTGATAGATATGACTTGGTCTCATTAAGTGTATATAACTACCACTAAGGGTGTACTCAAGTGGTAAATTCGTTGATCTTAGGCATGATGTAATTTCAAAGATCTCAAGCTCAATTTACCACACTATCAATTTATAGGATTTTCAATGTATCTTATGAGTATGAAGTGAAATAGTCTGGTCAAATTAAAGGTTAGGACACCACTTCTATTATATTTATATATATATATATATATATATATAACTTTTATCATTTTTTTGAGGTGATAAGTTATTAATAGTAGACAATAAAATAGTGTTAGAGATAATTTCAAATTAATTTTAGATGGAAATCACGACAATTTATCACCAAAGTGGTGAAAAAATAAAATATCCTATACATAGCATTAATCAATTTAGCTCATGGGCATTGTGCTTGTCCTTAATTAGACCAACATTTTATCCAAGGTTCAGATAAAATGCTGGTTTGATTCAGCCTGAAAAGAAAATCTTCTCTCTCTACCCTGAATGAATTACAGGGGTGAACCTTCCACTATGAATGGGAGAGACGAAATGGGCCCTCAAGTGGAGTACAAATCAACCAGCCTAGAGTCACACTAGCTCTGTGGACCTTACACTAGAAATGTAGAAGATGACAATGGGCTTTGAGGTGTGGTACAAATCAGCCCAAATTGGCAACAAATGGGGGCCTTTTCGGCTTCTCTATTAACAAGAAGATAATTGCCAACAAAGAGCTTAATATAATAGTCCATTAAAGGTCTTCAGAAATATCACCTCGTATGTAGTTTTTTCAAATTAGATGAAGCTTTTCTAAAATGCTTGTTAAAATTGGTGTACCAGGGCATTTGGGCTGGAATGATCTTCGGTGGGACTGTCATTCAGACTGTTATATTGTCCATCATAACAATACGATGTGATTGGGAAAATGAGGTACATTTCAACATATTTTCACAATATATATTATATAGCATCATGACATCTACACATAATAAGCTGATAAAAAAATTCATAATCCAATAAGTTCTTGGATTTGCAGGCTGTGAAAGCCAGCATACGTGTATGCAAGTGGTCAAACCCTAAACCTGACGAACAATCTGAAGTTCTACATTAATAACAATATTACTGATAGATTTTACTACTAAGAAGGCTCACCAATATTGTAGTGTGTGTTTATATTTAATTTAATTTAATTTTTTTTTATGTAAGTTGTTCATGTTTAGACCTTGATATTTATGTTTCTTTATATATATATATATATATATATATAATAAGTCAGAGAACATTGGAGAACCTATTTAATTTTCATTTTCTATAAATTTCTTGCATGTCATGTGGTTATCATGCATAGATCAAACACATGAACTACCATTCAAAAAAAAAAAAAAAAAAAAAACAAACAAACACACACATGAACTACGTACCATTATAGAAATTGAAAAATCCTTTTGATTTTGATGGCATAGTTATTCTTACATGATAAATCATTTTGTAATATGTATGGTTGAGCCTCAAAAATGGGAATTAGTTCTGGACACGAAAGAAAGCTAATTAATTTGAAAGAGCCATAAGGACCGCTTAAATTTCTTAATCCAATATTTAAATAACATTGGGTCTAGGAAAACTAATTTCATGCTTTTGTTCTAGTAACTTGGTATATACCCAATTAATTGTTTGACTGCTTGGAGAGCATGTCTAGCGTAGGTTTCTTGACGAAATTCTCATATTATAGTGGTACTTACAGGAGTGATTACTTGGTCTTTTTTTTTTTTTTTTTTTTTTTTTTTTTCTTTTTTGAAGTAGTGGTATAATAGGTATGAATCTAATTTACAAAAAAAATCTTTTTCATGCGTGGGTTGGACCCATTTTCCTTTATTCTTTTTTTTTTTTACATTTAATAAATTCCCAACCAACTATGTACATTCAATTAATCATAATAAGATTGATTTTTTTTTAGATAGATATAATGTACTGATAACCAGGGATGGAACTGTTATTGGAGGATTGCCCCCCTAATTTTTTTTTTTAATATTACTATAGTAATTGGTATTAATTTTAGCAATTTTGTTCAATAAAATTACATTTTGTCTCTCTTAATAATGCCATCAATTCTTTTGAGAGTAATGTTATAGCCACAAACGTTTTTACAACGTTTATACAAACTATTGAGATAGCAAATTCTTATTAATTTGTATGCTTGCATCGCTTTTTACTTATCAATAACTACTCATCATATTAGCAATTTGTAAAACAATTTGTAGTTTTAGCATTTTTCACCTTTTAAAGGACATAAACAATTAATTAATTAAATCTAAAACAAAATATACAAGCCCAAAAAAACTAGCCCAACAACAAAAATTACCAATAATAAAACTAAAAAAAATTAAGTCCAATCAATCTATTTTACCCCGAACAAACAATTTGGCCATTTTAAATAATTTTAAACAAAAATCCTCAGTAGTAAAGCAGTAGACTCAAAGACTAAAGTCCCCGCACACAGCTAATAGTAGAGTTGGCCCCCCTAACTCCAAGTCTTGACTTTGTCCCTACTAATAATCGATAGCTCTAAGTTTTTCCCTTCTTCTTTTTTTTTTTTTTTTTTTTTTTTTAGCAAAAGGTAAGTAACCTCCCCCCCCCCCCAAAAAAAATCTTTGTGCATGAAAAAAATGTTAATTAAGCTACAAAACTATTGACAAAGTTGACTTAAAATTTGATTTTTTTAATGTTTACCTATTGTCTAAAAAGAAAATTACAATGTAGGTGTAGGCCTCGATGCTCCAATTCGCACCACTGAAAATAGGTGTCTTTGAATGCACTTCAATGTGGGCTTATATTGATGGAGCTGGAATTGTGTAAGAGTTGATAACCCATAGGTTAGATTAATAGCAGCGCAACCTTTGTGGGTTGTCCAAGGTCGAACCTAGCTCAGCATGAACTTCAAAAGGACAAGGTCGAACCTAGCTCGACCCTTTTTAATTTTAACGCCTGTGGCCAGGCCCACCTTCTTTGATGAGCATTGGGTTGATTCAGGCTGGCCTAAATAACCAAATCACACACAATCAAGTTCAGCTACAACAATTTCCTAAGAAAACAAGGAAATAAAAAGGGTGGTTCCTGATTGCTCCAAACAAGATCTTATTTTTCTGCTACCATGCATCTGAATTTGATGCCATATTATTTATTAAGATAAGTTCAAGGTACACCCGTTGTAACTTTACGAAAGTTACATCTGGTGTAACTCTACAAAAGTTACACATTTTTCAAACTGTAGATTTCTAAGAAATTTAATAGTTAGAAAATCAATATAATTAATGTTATTATTAAAATTAATTGCTTTCCATATTAACTAACCTAATTAGTTTAAGAAAATATTATATTATTTTCTTTTCTACGTTCTTTCTCTCTCCTAATCAATTCATCCCTAACCTTGCACTAGAGCATATTCTCTCAATGTTCTTGAGTTGCAGATCCAATTTTGATAGTTCAATTTTATTTGGTTATCTCCAAAATATTAGTCAATTAAGTTGTGGATATCGGCAATGAAACAAGAGATATTACTTTTTTACTTTACTGGAGGAACTGAGTATTGTTTTGACAGTCTATAATTTCTTGGTCATAAATCTTCAAATTTTTGTGATAATATCACAATGTCAGCAACTTGGTCACCTTAAAGAAGGTGACTTATCCCCCAATCCCTCTCCTCCCCCCCCCCCCCCCCCCCCCCCCAACACCCCAAAAAACAAAATCCTAGAGCTAAGCTACTAGATGCATTGAACCTTATTTTTATTTTTTCCGTCAACCACTATGTGCAACTTTGTTGAATAAAAGTCTAGCAATTAATATATGCAATTATTGAACTTTGTAAATGCTCTAATCATTTAAGGTTAACTAGTTTGAGGTATTCAGGCTTCTACTACTCCTGGACTATGCTTCACTGTCACAAACAAAGTTGTGTATATCACTATGAGCACTTCTTAGTTATGACTATTTGCTTCCATAGTTACTCAAAAATTTTCTAAAATAAATTTTCCAACGAAAGGAAGTGGATATCTTTATATTTTTGTATCACGACTCTTGCGTACTGGTGAATACCATATGTCATGGAAGCTATTCAGTAGCCTAGCTCTTTCTTCGAGAAGGAGGATCACATCCTTCTTGAACTATCAAAATTAACAAATTGTAAAGATTATAATAAGATTGAACTATGAAAATTTGATCTGTAGTGAACAGAATTTGTTTGTATTTCAAATTCTAATCCCTACCATATGACAAGACAACAATAATTGAGAATAGGCACTTGTGCAAGGTTAGGGATGAATTAATGAGGAGAGAGAGACAGAAAGTAGAAAAGAAAATAATATAATATTTTCTCAAATTAAGAAGGTTAGCTAATATGGAGAGCAATTAATTTTAAAGATGAAATTGATTATAATAATTTTCTAACCATTAGATTTCTTAGAAATCTATCGTTTAAAAAATGTGTAATTTTTGTATAGTTACATCATATGTAACTTGAACCCATCTCTTATTTTTATACTTCTTTTATATTTATTTTTTTTTCATTTTAGAATTTGCAGAGCTGTGATGAGATTTAGGGTACGTATTAGTGCTTGCAAGATCTCACCTTACTTTCTTTTTTAATTTGTTAATATATACTAATGCATATAGTTGCATACCACTAGCCTATACTTATGGCATCAAAATGTACCTTGGTTACATTGGAATGTCCTTTTAGGAAAAATTGGTTCCTAAAAAAGAGAGTGATTGACTAGTCTACACTTAACTAGATTCCCGGGACATTGATGGTTGATAGTATTATATATTTTGGTAATAAGGAAATATTGATAATTTCACCTATTTTAAAAGGAAGGTCCAAAAAACAAAAAACAAAAAAAGAGGGAGAAAGAAATAAGTGGGGGGGAGTCTTTATTAAGTGGACTACAGACCCCACATGGGAAACATGTTTTATCTTAAGGGAGTGGTTAACCCAATATTATAAATTAACATATTTTTTTTCCCTAGACAAGCAATAAAAAATAAGAATCATAGCTCAATAGATACATGATTATCAACCAAATCCTCAAAAAGATTGCAAAATTAATGCTTTAAATAAACAAACTCTATTCAATCAAAAACCAAACCCAAAGAAATAAAATATGTTTTTTTTATTATTATTTAATTTTGTCTTACTAATTTTTCAATTGTCACAGACTAGGTTTAGAGGATGTAGAGAAGACCAACTGTTTTTCAGCCTGATCAACAGAATAGAATGCACAATAATTTCTTAAAAGATTACCACCATGATCTTCAGCCTATACAAAACAAAATCTTCTAGGGTTTTCATAGTAGACTCTGGGAATTTTGGGGTTTTCAACTTTGCCTTTTTTCTTTTTCTTTTTCTTTTTTTTTTTGTGTCTTTTGAAACCTCTAGGATTTAGATGATTTCACTCGATCACGGTATTCGAATTAGGCTAGTAGTTGACCCATGTGACTTCTACCATTGGATCTTTAGACTACACCTCAAACTAATGACTAGACTTACACTTCAGTTTAAACTTAAAAACATTCTCTTTATTTTAAAGAAAAATAATAATTAAAAGTGAGTTATGTATCATCTTTTAGTTGGTGAAGCAACACAGTAGTTGCATTATGTATCACAGCTACTAACTGCGAATTACAATTGAATGATTACCACATTTTCACACATTCACAGCTACCAAACAAAACAAGTATACGCAGAAATAAGAAAAAAACATTAAAAGGTACAGTTAATAGGTGTCGTTAGAGTATTTGTTATTAAGTTATTTTAAGAAAGTTTCTATACTACTTTTATGGGAAACCACTTTTATGAAAAATATAAAAAAATTGTCAATTTTTTTTTTTTTGTTCTATAAAAATATTTTATAACCCAATGTACTTAAGGCATATGTTAATTTATAAAACATTAAAAACCCTCATTCTATTGAAGAGAAATACTTTACATTGTCCAGATCCCACCAAACCTTAGGGCAGATATGGGAAGGGAATAAATTAAACAATAACTTCAAAGACAAAAATAATATACAATTATTAAAGTGACGAATTGTAATGATCAGGAGAAAAGGTAATATCAGTGATAGATTTAGAATTTAGATAAAACTAGTATTAAAAATTTGCTAAATCGCTATTACAAAGAATTTTTTGAAAATTATTGTACATATAGCATTCCTAAAATATCAGCACATTTTTTCAATTTCTTTGGGCGAAAGTGTCATGTGTCTTTGAAAACTAAAACTAGCTACTCTATAATATTAATTGTCTGAATGTCTCACATGTTACATGCTTTTGTATAGCAAGCACTAGACACAATTTTGGAAAATAGCTCTCCTTAGTCTGTACTCATGGGCCAGCCAGTTGGGCAAAAAGACTAGCTAATAGTTCTTCCATGGGGAGCATTACTAACGGGGACAATCAAGAAGATCTTAACCAATCTCTCTTGCCAGAATCGTCTATCCAAGATGATGGAGATCATAATTTCAAAGACCTCGCATTAAGGGTGTGGATTGAATCAAAGAAGCTATGGTACATTGTTGGTGGCTCAGTGGCTCATACCTTTGCACTTCAGCTTTGCATTTTACTTCCCAATGCAAAGGTTCTTACGGTCCCAGCTCAAGACCTTAGTGATTGCATGGATGTCTTTGGTGGCTCTATTGCTGACTGTTTTGCTTAGTTGGTTGTTCGTTATTATGTGGGATTTTGAACTCGTTGGTGCCATTGTTGCTTTAGATATCTCGTGGTGGGCTTTGGGTGTTGGATTGTTGGTGTATATTGTGTGTGGCGGATGTCCTCTAACTTGGACTGGTTTGTCTGTGCAAGCCTTTTCAGGGCTCTGGGAATTTCTCAAACTCTCTGCTGCTTTAGGAGTCATGCTCTGGTGTGTAATATACAGTGATGTACGTCTAGTTCGATACTTAGACAAAAACGGCAACATTTTTCTTGATTTTTTAAATAATGGTTATCATGATATGTTGCAACTGGTATACAACAAAGTAGTATTAGTGATAAACATAGTTTATGGTTCATAATTTCTCTTTTGCTGGTGATATATGCAGTTTGGAGTTTTGGTACTACAAAATACTTATGTTGATGACTGGGTACTTAAAGGATGCTACTATAGCCGTGGATGCCTTGTCAATCTGGTTTGAGACTTGCCTTGATTTGTTAAAGTTTAGAATATATTTTATAATAAAAAACATCAACAATAACCAAACTTTAGTCCCATATTTTTAAGTAGGCTATGGAATAATTGCACTTTGAATATGACACTATATGATTAATAATTTCCTGATATCTCTTCTCTTTTCAGCATGTATATCATTGGTTGGGAGATGATGATCCACTTGGCTTTTCTTGCGGGTGTTGGGTATCATTTCTCATCGCTTTCATACTTTTCTAGTTTCATAGTTAATCTTAGACATAATTTGGAATGAACCTACATGCAAACCACCACATGAGTATATCATAATGCCCTCCTTAATTAATAAGAAAAATTTAGGGTTAAAATCCTCTCTACCATATTGTTGAGTCTTGTGGGTGAGAGACCCAAAGGATCTAAATGACTTCATCTCTCAAATCGTAGACTCATAAAGCATCCTCGGCATCAAGTGGTCACCAACTTAATTAGAACTCCGCTGAGCCAAATTGAAATTGTATGGAACAGGATCCCAGGCCCATTGGGCCTTGGCCCATACACTACCTTGGGCCATAACTCGGCCCAACTCGCACAATAGGCCTAACATATTTCAAATACCTAGTGGACAAGCCCAAACCGACCAATTATGACCTAGTTGGGAGTGTGCCCCCTAAGCGGCCCATGTCCTTGACAATTCGGTATTGTCTTAGAGAATATCGCTGCCGAATAGTTTTCGAAGGCGGGATCCAATTTTAATGCCACTGTCACTACTTCCAACGGAGCATATTCATCATTATGAATAATCAAATTGGACCCCACCCACACGAGTGAGACCAGAGGCTAATCATGATCATTACACCAACCTTAGGCTATAAATAGAAGGGGAAGAGTAGAGAATGGGGGTGGGCAATTCTAAAGAAAAAATAGAGAGTTAAATAGAAAGGTATTGCCACTAAGAGAGAGAGTAACTTAGAGGGGAAAGAAAAGGAGTTCGAGAGAACTAAAGGGGGTCGTTGGGTCGCTTAGCAAGGATCTACCTTCCGTAGGAAACACTTAACCCACCATACAAATAAATTGTGAGCCCAGTTTTAGGCCCAGTCCATTAAGTAGAATTTGGGTACGTACAAAAATAAACACCCAAATAGCCACATTTCAAGATTACTAAATGCCACCATTGTACTTACTCCAAGAGGGAGAAAGGTTTTATTTTTATTTTTATAATTCAATGGTTGGAAGAGAGGATTTTGAATTTGGATGTTTCTATGAAAAACACAAAGAATAAATTTTTTCCCTATAAGGTAATCCCCTACATTGCGAATAAGTGAGTTGTATATTAATTTTATATGTATCCAAAGTTATATTTAGTAAGATCAATAAGAATATTCTCCGTTGGTTAATTATTTAATTAGTAATTATTTCATAGTTCAATAAGAGGTTGTGAAAATTATTGAAAGGTTGTTAATGGTGTAACTTAATTTCAAAATTTTTGCCGTGACGTTCACAGAGTAAGGGTAGCCAATGAACTAGGAGCTGGGAATGCTAAAGCAGCGAAATTTGCAAGTATAGTGTCTGTGGTGTATTTCACAATGCTTGGACTCCTTTTCTGCCTATTAATCTTGATTTTCCACGATGAGTTCATAGACATATTTACATCCAGCCCTGAAGTGGTTCAAGAAGTTGATAAATTGTTGTACCTCTTAGGTGCTGCAATTCTTCTTAACAGTGTTCAACCAGTTTTATCAGGTGAGTTCCTATTTTCAACCCTAGGGGCCTAGAGCATGTATGTCACACACCTTATTTTATGTTTATTCAGTTTAATTGGCTTATAATGTGCAATATTTATTTTACTTTTTTGACAAGGCTCATGTGCAATTTTTAAAGTCTTATTCTTTTTAAAAACAACTGGATTTTTTATTTAACTTTTAAACCTAATAAACCAATATAAATTAGCTTTCTAAAACAAGCACTTATCCCGTTATCCGACAATGTCATTGAATCACAAAATTTTCAGCATTGACAATAAATTTTTTCTATTTTTATTTTATAATAGGGGGAGGGAAATCAAAACCTACGGTTTTTTTTTTCTTATCACGAAGAGACCAAACATTGCTACTAAACCTGCAATACCTTAATTAATACAAGAATTATAAATCCTTTTTCTTGATTTTGACAGGAGTACTATTGGATCAGGATGGCAAGCTTTAGTTGCGTATGTAAATCTTGGGTGTTACTATATCTTTGGACTTCCACTTGGAATTCTATTGGGATGGGTTTTTAATCTAGGTCTTATGGTACGTTTACCAACTATATATCTGCCTTCTTTAATTTCTAGCTTTATGTGTCGGATAGTTAGCAAGCATCATTATGATTGGAATAATTTATAATGGCATCTTCATTCATATCATATCTTTCTTTTTCTTTTTTTTTCCGAGGCATTTATATAATGTCATGATCAAATTGCAATAGAAAATTATTTATGGACAACATGCCCAATGGCCATTATGATTTGTGATAGGTAACTTTGCCTTAATAAATTTTTATATAACTTTTTTTTTTTTTTTTTTACAATTTTGACATGATAAAAAAAGTTGTTAATAGCATACAATAAAGTGATTTTAGTGATGATTTCAAGCAAAAATTACTAATAAATTACCACCTAAATTATGGAAAATACTGTACATATAGAATTACTCAATTTGCATTTCCAATAGTGATTTTTTTTTTTTCGGTGCTGAATAACAAATTTCATTGAGCAAGCGAATGGAAACCATGGACCTTCAATTGGAAATCGAAGGGGTAGAAATGGGCCCTGAAGTAGATTGTAATGAGCCAGCCTATCTTCACTCACCGTTCACACTATGTGTGTGTTTGTTAGCACTTTTTTAGGCATATTATGCGCATTTTTTAAAAAGTGGAGCTGAAAGTGGGTTTGGTAACACATAAATATGAGCTTTTATTAAAAGCAACTTTCTTTGAAACGAAGTAAACGCGCTTTAATATTATGGGTGGAGAACGGCCAAAAAATTAAAACACGCATAGCACTTTTATCACTATCCGTTGGGAGCACAGTCATTTACCCCGTTGCCCTTGCTTTTCCCATCTCCAATACCCTTGGTTTCCCCTATCTTCTCTATTTTCCTCACGCAGACTCATCCCTCATCTCTCTGCTCTGCGCTCTCCATCGGCGGTAAGTCTTCGTCTTCTTCTTCTTTTCTTCTTCGTCTTCTTCCCTCTTTTCGTCTTTCTTCGTCTTCTTCCTTCTTCCCTTTTCTTCTTCTTTCTTCTTCGTCATCTTCTTCTTTCTTCGACTTCTTCTTCTTCTTCTTTTTCTGTATTTTTCTTTTTTAATTTTAATTTGTCTCTGATCTGTTTAATTTGTTGAAAATTTTGTGATAAATTGTTAGGATCTGTGATTCTTCTCTCTCTCAAGACACATCACGCCAGCCTCTCCTCTCTGCTCTACGCTCTCCGTCCGTGGTAAGTCCCTCTTCGTCTTGTTCTTCTTCTTCTTCCTTCTTCCTCTTCTTCTTCTTTCTTCGTCTTGTTCTTCTCTGCTCTGTATTAATTTTTTTAAATTTTAATTTATGTCTAATCTGATCTGAGAAATTTGTTGAACAATATGTGGAAAAATTTGTTGGGGTTGATTCTGAAATATTGGTAATTTGTTCTGAAATATTGGTACTTTGTTCTGAAAAATTTGTTCTATAATGGTACTCTGTTCTGATTTTTGTTCTTCCATATTGGTTGTTCTGTTTTGGGGATTCAAGACACATATTCTGTTTCTTATATTCATCTGAGCAGTGAAGTAACTTCAACTAGGGCTTCTTTTCTTTTCTTTTTTGCTTTTTGACTAAGAACATTCTGCTATAGCAGTGCTGGATGTCATAAACAAGTTCTAGCTTTTGTTTTTTTTTGGTGGCTTTTACATTTTTAACCTTAATATTATTTTTCGCTAGCGTACTAACATGGGGATGGAGTTGTAGTGGCTCTTCAAGTTCACTGCACAAGTTTAAAATGGCCGTTCCTCTAACTGCTTTTTCTGCTTCATTTTTCTTTATCACAAGTATTTCAATATTTTTGCAGAGCTCAGGAACTTTAACAGACCCTGCGATGGTGGTTCTTCATGATTCTATTGCTAGTTCCATTTGGGGGGATAATAATTAGTAGTTTTATTTATTTATTTTATAATATCATGTAGTACAATTTATTCAACTTGGGTTATTGGTATGTATTTTATCATCTTTTTACATTTTTATGTAGTACAATTTAACTTGGATTATTGGTGTGTATTTTATTATCTGTTTACATTTTCATTTTGTGCTTCGTGACGATGAAAAATATATATTATATATATATATATATATATGTTATAATATATATAAAGATATATATTATAATATAGATTTAATATATATTATTGGTATTAAAATAATACCAATAATATATATTATTATTATTATTATTATTAATTAGTTTTTTTACTAAATATATGAAGTAATTAATTTAAGTATGAAACAAACTCCCTTATATATAAACATTGTCCTTTTTAGTAATTTACTATTTAAAAAACACTTTTTAACATCTTTTACCAAACACTCAGCTTTTTGAAAAAACAATTTTTAAAAACTACACTTTTTCAAAAATCCCAGTTTCAAAAAGCTGAAACAAACTCACCTTATATATGCTAAACTTACACCAGGAATGGAAGAGATGAGAATGGGCCCTGATGTACGAATCAGCCCAATGGGTCAACAAATGGGGGCCTTTATTGGCTTCTCCATTAACAAGAAGGTTTTTTTTTTTTTGAGGGTCACCATTAACAAGAAGCTGATTCCCAAAGAGCTTAATAAGATAGTTCTATTATAGCCTATAGGTCTTCAGATTTATCACCACACGTATATCATATTTTCCAACTTTTCTAAAATGCTTATTAAAATTGATGTACCTGCAGGGAATTTGGGCTGGGATGAATATCGGTGGGACTGTCATTCAGACTGTTATATTGGTCAGCATAACAATTCGAAGTGATTGGGAAAATGAGGTACACATTTCCATATATTTTCACAATAGATATGGTATCATCACTTCTACATATAAGCTGATATAAAATTCATAACCCAATGATTTCTTGGATTTGCAGGCTGCGAAAGCCAGCATACATGTAAATAAGTGGTCAAATCTTAAACCAGACGATCAATCAGAGATTCTACATTAACAACTATATATTACTGATAAATTTTGTTGCTGAGAAGACTCACCAATATTGCAATGTGTGTTCATATTTAAACTTTTTTTTTTTTTTTTGAAGTTAAGTTATTTATGTTTAAACCTTAATTATTATGTTCTCTTAGAGCAACCACATCAGTTCTTCTATTTTATACATCCATTTTTACACTAAAAACTTACTTTTTTCTATTTTACACATCTATTTTTACAAAACACCTACATCAGTTCATCTATTCTATCCCCTCTATTAATTAAATAATCAATTTCCTCAAATTTTTATTATTTCCTCAACTACCAGGATATAATACGCTCTCTCTCTCTCTCTCTCTCTCTCTCTCTCTCTCTCTCTCTCTCTCTCTCTCTCTTTTCTAATTAGTTTCTCTCTCTCTCTCTCTATACCCATCTCTCCCTCTCGATCAACTCTCCCTCTCCAATCCACGAGCTCAGATAAACTCTCCCTCTCCGATCCGCGAGCTCCGATCCATGATCCGCGAACTTCGATCACGATTCGCGAGCTCCAATCCACTGGCAAGACCCACAAGCTCCGATCCAATCAAGCACCGATCATTCCACAAGCATTGATCGTTCCGATCAAGTACCGATCTGTGTTTATGTATCTCTGTTTTTTTTTTTTTTTGAGCAAGTCTATCTCTGTGTTGATTTGTCTATGTGGATGTGTTTGTGTGGGTGTGTTTGTGTGCATCTAAGGAAAAAGAAGAAAATGAGGAGAGAACTGAGTTTGTTGAGCACGTAGAAGAGAGAGAAAAAAAGGAGCGAATGGAAAACAATATAATATTGTATGAACGAGCTACAGTAGCCGTGTATATTTACACGGTTACTGTAGCTCGTGGATGGATTTGTAAGATTTTACACATTTTTACACCCACTGATGTGGGTGTTTTTTTGCTCAAAATGTGTAAAATTGGTAGTTTTTTCTATTTTAAAAATTCTTATATGAACTGGTACCTATGGATGCTCTTACATAGCCAATATAGGGTCTGTTGAGAATCTGTTTATTTTGCTGAAACTGAAAACTTTTTGCTAAAAATATTGTAAATAAAGGTAAAAAGTTAGTTGAAATAATACAGTAGAACTCATGAGAACTTTGGAGAATTTATTTAATTTTCATTTTTCATATAAATTTTCTATATGCATGTCATGTGAATGTCGTAGATCAAACACATTAACTACCATAATTTATAGGAATTGCAAAATCCTTTCGATTTTGATGGCGTAGATTCTTACATAATAAACCATTTTGTAATTAATTAATTTGTATATTTGAGCCTCAAAAAAGGGAATTTGTTCAGGACACGGAAGAAAGCTTTAATTTAATTTGGATGAGCCACGAGAACTGCTTAAATTGCTTAATTCAATCTTTATCTCGAAATGATATGTCAACAACATTTTTACAATAAATCCTAAGTAACAGCAACTGGTTATTATTATTGGGATAAAAAATTAATATTTCTGTTAGGTTCAAATTTGAACCAATAACAACTAATCACCTGTAATTTGTTGTGAAAATGTTGTAGAAGTGTCGTGAACACATCTCTCATTTAAATATCATCATTTTTTTTAGAAAGATCTAATTGCTAAGTCCAGCAATATAAGATGGACTCATTTTCTGCATCAAATACTTAGGCCTGATAATATCGTCCTACATACTCTACACAAATCACAAGAACCCATGAATATTATAAGGATAAAAATTATATTAATCCATTTTAATATTAAAATGCATCATCGTTTTATCTATGACCTATAATCCTAAGTCGCCCGCAAGATATTTGTATAAGGAAGAATTTAATTTGTGGACTAGTTTGTATCTTGAGGAGAAATCAAAATTGTTAAGATTCTTAAAAAATAAAAATCAAACAATTTAAATTTAATCCTTTAATTTTGGATATAATTTTCAAATTAGTTCTTCATGTAAAAATTATTATCAGTTTAGTCCACTATTTAAATTGATCTTTTACTATTAAAAATTTAAATGAAAACATACTAAATTAAATAAAATGCATTATTTAAAAGATCTTATTGTTTGATTAATATTAATTTATAAAATGCTTAAATGACTTCATGCACTAATAACATATTTGGACAAAATAATTAAATTGACTCATTTAGTTATTCACTAATAGATTTTACAATGAAATAGAGCAAAGTAAACCATAATATACCAAATGGACCAAACCAGACCAATTTGGACCATTAACAGTTCATTATTTCAATGTTTTCATTATTATTAAAGAATTAAGTGAAAACATTCATAAGATGATAAGATGAAATGATGCATTATTTAAAATAATCTTATTATTTAATTAATATTAATTTTAGAAAATTCTTAAATGACTTCATGAACTAATAATAAATTTTGACAAAATAATATAATTAACTCATTTAATTATTTACTAATAGGTTTTACAATTAAAATGGACCAAACTGGAATGAATAGGACCAAAATAGAGTAAATAGACCGAATTGGACCAAACTGACCTTAATGGACGAAAATGGACCGTTTTCAGTTTAGTCCATTTATTATATTTAAATGTTCTTTTTACTAATAAATATTTAAATGAAAACATTCATAAGATGCATTATTTAAAAGATCTTATTGTTTGATTAAAATTAATTTTAAAAAAGCTTAGAGGACTTCACATACTAATAGATTGGAACCAAATAATTAAATTAACTCATTTAATTATTTACTAATAGATTTTACAATTGAAATGGACTGAAATATTACATTGATGTAACTCAACAAGAGCGTAGCAATGCTACACTTCAACTTTAGATATTATATAAATATAAATGAGGCATATTTTATCACCACTCATGTTGCAAACCTTTCTATCTTAATAAAAAAAAAAAAAAATTAGATTTCTGTGAGGTGACATCATTGATCATTGATAGGTGTTTAAAATTAAAACACATACTTAACGGTAATATGATTTATTAATTTTTAAACAATGACCATAAAAAAAAAAAGCCTTAAACTTGAAATTACAAAATCACTCATATCTATCACATCCTTAAAATTACAAAAATTTTTAATCTTGGTGGCATTTATTTTTAATCTTTGTGGTACTCTTTCGAATAGAAACAATTAAAGCTAAAAGCATATTAGAAACGTTAAAACCCATGACTCGAAGTTACAGTTTTATTAATTTTTGAAGATTATGTGTATTATGTGTGGAATGTGCGTAAAAAAACACCGCAGATAAATATCATAGAAAACATGGAATCCATGCAGCAGAATTTAGCTCAATTACAAGTGTCTTTGTATATATGACAATGGCATATCTATTTAGAACAAGGCATGTCACTGTCCCACCTACTAACTACTAAATAACATAAGAAAACGCCATGGTCATTGTCTTGTCTCTTGACAATTTCTTCGGCAGGAACCAATAATGCACTCTACAAAAATAATTTTTTAGTACAATATTTTACGCTTTTTTTTTTTTTTTTTTTGAGAAAGAAGTACAATATTTTAAGATATTCAATTAAATTGAGCAAAGATATTATCACAATATTTTACATAATTTTTGCCACAACTTTTTACATTATGAGTTGTAAGTGGTGGAGATGTAGATTCATCATTTTTTTTTCCACTACGCACAACTCGTTACGTCGTTAGTTGTAGCAAAAAATTTTGTAAAATATGTGGCAATAACATTTCTCAATTAAATTCAATTAATTTAAACAACTGGCCCGAGTTGGCAATTTGCTTTCTAAATCGAGTCGACTCGCTAATTGACTCGTCTTTGTGTCCCATCGTCACCGCCACCCAGGGGCAAAACTACCCTTGGACAAGGGGGGGAGGGAAATGGCCCCCCCTATTTTTTTTTAAATATTATTATATATATGTGTATTAATTTTAGCAATTTTGTTCTATAAAATTACATTTTATTTCTCTTTAACAATACCATTGATTCTTTTAAAACTAATGTTATACCCACAAACTTTTTTATAACATTTTGACAAACCTTTTTGGCAATAAATTCTTATTGGTTCGCATATGGGCACACCACTCACATCATTTTTTTACTTACTAATAACCATTTATTACATAAGTAATTTATAAAAAAAACTTCTAGCATTTTTCTCATTTTAGTGACTATAAAAAAATTTATAAATCTAAAATCTAAAACAAAATATACAAGCAAAAAAAAAAAAAAAAAAAAAAAAAAAAAAAAAAAAAAAAAGAAGATCAACAACAAAAATTACGCTAAAAACAAAATTAAGTTCATTAACTAATTTTTTCCAAAATAAATAACCCCAGCCTTTAAAAAAAAATTATAAACAAATATAATTTTGTTCTTACCTACAAAAAAAAAAAAACAACAATTAAGTAGCAGAAGTTTAAATCACTGTACATAATTAACAGTAAAACCACTTCCCCTTAACCAAAGTTCTGGCTCCCTCTCTGCCACCACCAGCCTCATTTCCTCTCTCTTTTCCTTCACCGTCAACACCTTCTTCTTCGTTTGACTTATCAAATCCCAAAAGCCATCATTATCTTCTCGATTCAGCCTCTCTTTGCAATCCTCAAGCCTCTTCAACACGTTAAAAAACTGAGTCGACTCAGTACCGTAGATCATACTTTCCATTCTATTCCCAAGTTCCCCAACTCGTACAAATATTTCAGATTGAACCAACATGAAATCTTCACTAACGATTCTCATCACCTCGAAGACCAAACTGTTAACACGTAACGAATCTGGAGCTACACAAATTTTCTCCGTAAAATCAACAAGAACATTTATCTCCTTTAATAATTCCGAGTTCAACAAGCTCAAAACCTTTTGTTCTTTATCTTTGTTATCTACTATGTCTGAACATGAACAGAAGTAATAACCCAAAACCCTAGAAACCATCAAACTTTGTTCCAATAAACCTGCGTACCATCTTACCCAATTCGACAATTCCCACGTTTCCACATCGGAATTGTCTCTAAAATTCGATAGGTTAAGGAAGTTTTTGCCACCACAACATGGATAAAAAGAGAGCTGGTCTTTTAGAATGAAGGAGCCCCTGTTGATAACGTTATGAATTGTGAGAAGGCATTTTATGGCAACGGAAGCACTTTGCGTGTTATGCAAGCGATCCATAAGTACTTCTATGCATGCACACACGGTGAGGCGGGACCCATTGCCAAAGTTGAGAACGGCGGCAAGGCGCTTCTCAGACAGAGGAGACGGGTTGTGCGTGGTGGCTTGGAGGACCGCGAAGTTTAAAGAGGCGTGGCATTTGGTTATTGATAGGGTTGCTTTGATCAAAGAGGCATTGTCTTTGAGAATATCTATAAGATTTCTTAGCTTCTTTAGCCTACCCATGGTGAGTCAAAGAAAGAGAATAAGGAGAGCCTAGAGAGGAAGGAGTGGGAAGAGAGAGATGTTAAGATGAATTTGAGAAAGCTTTAGAGATTTTTAATATTATAATTGTGTGTATTAAATAATAATTAATCACTACTATATCTTTGTTAATAGTTAGAAACTTAGAATACAATGTAACTATAGATGTAATGTAATATAAAGTATAATTGGTGCATGTATGGACCATATATAGTCAGCCTCGTGCCTGCCATATTCCCATCATGATGGGGATATAAGAGCATGACTTTTGACTTTATGATAAATGTCCAATTAAGACCAGATAGAGAAAGGAGAAGTTCATAGTTATCGTTTTTTTAAATTTGACCATTTCTACAATGAATGGAATTTCTCTCTTCATGCACTATAATATGAATATTCTAATTAAGAAAGTTATTATTGATTTTTCTAGGTAACCTTATATATAGATTGACATGATGACATGACAATAAAACTCACATCAACAATTGGGAAAAAAAATTCTAAATAATTTTCTTTCTTTGTGCCTTGTGTTTAACACATCAATTTATGAGATATATTTAATATTATTTGTAATTTCATTATAATCACTCTTTTATCTAACTTGTATATAGGTGCTAATAACTTGTTGGCCAATTGATAACTATTCCTCCCCCTAAAAGGACAATTCAATCGCGAGTTGAGGCAATGAGTAGGGGATATACAATAATTGTATAAAGGTATACAGTCTATGGGTTGATTTGTAGGGTAAATTATATTTTACCATAAATAAAATAAAAAATAAGCCAACTCAATTATAAGAGCAGTAATATTAGGTATGCTAAAACACTTAAAATACTAATTTGGCACACCAAATAATTAACAAAAAACCTGCTACATTAGGTGTGGTAAATCTAAAAAAGTTTAGCAATGTAGTAATCTACTACTTGTAGTAATAATTGTAGCACATATGCCACTTAGTTTTATTCTTTTTTATTCCTCTCTCTTTCTCTCTCTCATCCATCTTTTGTTAACATTAGCCATTTAATCTCTTACATAGCCACAGACCAAACAATTTCTACCTCTCTTAACACCAAAATAGAAAATTGAAATTAAACTACAATTTTACTAAACCATGCATCACCTTATATCTAATATAAAGTAAACCTCTCTTTTTTAAGAAAAAAAATCATTTATTTTCATTAAATTTTATGCTTGAACTATGATATATTTACATTCATTTAGTTAGTATTTATTCATCAAATTAATCTTAGTTAGGTTTGTATAAATAAATTTTTTCAATTAATATTTAAATGTAAAATACCCCATTTAAATTTATTATGTTAGGCCTCAAACTATCTTTAGGAACCTCAACAAAGACAATCTATCTCCAAATAATATGATTGCTAATTAAACAAGTTAAACGTGTCATGTCGGATTACCCGTTTAATAAATAGGTCGCGTTAAGGTTGAGAAATCTTGACCCGTTTACTAAACGGGTCAGGAACCCATATAACATAATACTCATAACTTAATCCGTCACAAGCCCAACACGTGAACACGAATTGCCACCTCTATCTCCAATAATCATGACTCTCTGGGAAACATAGTGTTACTATTAACAAAGTACTATATATTTCATAAAAAAAAAAAAACAAAAACAAAAGAAAACAGAGTACTGGGAAGTAATGAAAATAACGAGCTGCTAGCCTCATTCCAACTAACAATGTTCGGATTCTTGTAACAACTAGATGAAAGCGTTTCTTGTAATTTCTAGATTTTATATATATTGTGGCATAGCTTATTTCTGTTGTCTAGTCACTCTTCTTTGAGATTTCTGGGTAGTGTTTATGTGTCATATCTGGGCCGAATGCTTATATGGAGAAAAGTCTTAAGCCTAGCCCAATAAACGTTGGAGATAGAGAAAGAAAAACACTAGTTTTTGTTGAGAATGCCCAGCCCAATAGTGCTGGACCTGGGAGTTGGGCGTTCACTACTTGCAAGTTAGGCGTTCACTACTTGCAAGCTCTCCCAACTCCCAATCAGAGACGAAGGGTATTTCTTGAAGTTTCACTGTGAAAATATTGATTTGATTAAATTGATCTTTAATCATTCTACTCATACCACACACAAAGAAGAGTACAACATTTTTCATCACAAAACATTGTCATTTGCTTTGCTGGGTGAATTTACGTATCTAAGAGCATCCACAGCAGTGGAGTTAAAAATTTAGCTGTTTAGCTCCACAAAAAGTTACTTTATCTATTTTACCTACTACCTTTATAAAACATGCTGCAGCAGTGGATCTATTTTAGCTTTTAACACAATAAAATAGTATAAACATCACAATAAAATAATATATCCACTACAATAAAATAATATATCTACTACAATAAAATAATATATCCATTACAATAAACAATAATCACAACCACCCACAACCGCTACCACCGCCACTACCGCCGCTACCAACGCCACTGCCGCCGCTACCACTGCCCATTGCCGCCGCCACCGATTCTTCCACCGCTACCACCACCGCCACCACCACAATCGCTATCGCCGCCGCCGCCGCCACTTATACATTTTTTTTTTTTTACGAAATTTTCGCAATCATATTTTAACAATAATATTATGTTTTAACCCCAAATTATATATACAAAACTCAAACTAAATTATGAAATAGAAGAACTTTATAAGAAAACATATAAAATACAACATATAGCTAGAACAATGTAGTCCATAGATTACTCACATACATGGAGTGGGTCTCGGCGGCGGTGACGTTGAGGGAGTGGGTCTCGGCGGCGGGTCTCGGCGGTGACAGTGAGCTTGAGAGAGTGAGAGATCGACGGTGACAGTGAGCTTGAGAGAGTGAGAGATCGACGGTGACAGTGAGAGATCAACGGTGAGCTTGAGAGATCGACGGTGAGCTTCGGACGGTGAGAGATCGACGGTGAGCTTCGGACGGTGAGAGATTGACGGTGAGCTTGAGAGAGTGAGAGATCAACGGTGACAGTGAGAGATCGACGGTGAGCTTCGGACAGTGAGAGATCGACGGTGAGCTTCAGACGGTGAGCTTGAGCTTCGGACGGTGAGTGAGAGTTCTACGGTGACCTTGAGCTTGAGAGTTGAGAGCTTGAGAGAGTGCAGATGAGAGTGACTGAGAGATTGAGAGACAGCGTGAATAAAAAGAATGGAAGAAAAGGAATTAAGTTAAAATATTTTAATCTGGTACTGATTAAAAAATTTTTTTTTTTTTTTACCTTTGAGCTACAGTGCTCATGTATCTATACATGAGCACTGTAGCAATTAAGCTAAAATATTTAGCTTTGCCTCCACTGCTGCAAGGGTTTTTTTGTGTTTTTGTGGAGCTAAAATAGCTATATAGCTATTTAGCTCCACTGCTGTGGGTGCTCTAATATTTGGAGGGGCCAAATATCTTGAGAAAGAACCTGTGTAATAATTGATAAACAATCTATACTGAAAAGAAATTTGGACCACATTTTTTTATGTTACAATTTTATCATAACTTTAACGTGACAAATTGTAAATAGTAAAGAAAAAGTAATGAGCTTAAATAAAAGTGATATAAAGCTATATAATTACGGTTTGTATCATATAAAATAGTTGTGAAAATGGGTTTAGTTTTAGAATTACCATATAAAAATTCATCTCCACAGATAGTTAGTGGAGCCTCTCGCATTGTCCCTTTTCAATTTTTCCTACTTTCACACAAAGAAGAGTACAACATTTTTCATTACAAAACATTGTCATTTGCTTTGCTGGGTGAATTTACGTATCTAATATTTGGAGGGGCCAAATATCTTGAGAAAGAACCTGTGTAATAATTGATAAACAGTTTATATTGAAAAAAAAGTTGGACAACATTCTTTTATGCTACAATTTTGTCACAACTTTAACGTGATAAATTGTAAATAGTAAAGAAAAAGTAATGAGTTTAAATAAAAATGATATAAAGCTATATAGTTACGGTTTGTATCATATAAAATAGTTGTGAAAATGGGTTTAGTTTTAGAATTACCATATAAAAATTCATCTCCACAGATAGTTAGTGGAGCCTCTCGCATTGTCCCTTTTCAATTTTTCCTACTTTCTGATTGTTTGGTACGACCAAAAAACGCAAGTCAAGATTGTGGACCAAGACATAAAAGGCAGTCTCTGGAGTGCCCAACAAGTTCTCCTCATAATTTGAGTAAACCCCTCAGCATGTATTACTAACATTCTTGGATTCTCTTTATTGTATAATTCATCTTCAATCAAACAAAAAGGGCATTGATCCTAGCAATTTATTAATATATCCCCTGATGGGAACTAATTACGAAAGCCAAAAATTCCACACACATTTCCATTTCAATGGGCTACCAACGTGTAGCTTTGTGAATTTAGTCATAAATGACTAGCTGCGTATTTTATTTCACACACGCATCTCAGACGGCATTGCATCAAATTCGGCATAAGTCATTAGTCAGTTTGATAAGGTTGATAATAATCCAAACCAATTTCGTGTACAAGTTTGGTAAAAATTGACTCCACACTAATAAAGCTTAGCTAGCCCTCTACATTTAACAATAGATCACTAATAATTTTAACGAGATATAATATATATACATATACATACATATATATATATATATATATATGTATGAAACAGAAATTAAAGACACTGGTTTCATATTTGCAACATTAATAAAATGCATTATGTATATTTTTTTCTTTCTTCTCTTTGAACACTCACTTAAACTGCAATTTTATTCCTCAAAAATGAAAAATAAAATGGGCAATTATTAAGAGAGGGAGAGAGATATATGTACACATTGAAATCTCAAAAAAACAAAAGAGAAAAAAAAAATCTAAACATCACCTTCGGGCCGGAGTGGATCAGAGGACTTTTCACCAACGTAGTCCACCTCGATTTTTGGGGATCGAGCCGAACCAGTTCGAGAAATAAAATTGGGTGTAAATGAGAATCGCCAACCGTCGGACCGAGCAAACCGGTCATAGGTACGCCCAATGCCCCCACTTGCACTCCTAAAACCCCTCCTCGAACTCCTTACTGTAGGAAACGCCACCGCACAACTATTTGTTCGATTCAACAACGTCGTCGAAGTTGAACTCATCAGCTGACTCCGTACCTCTTCTGGTAACTTTAACGTAAACCTCTCTTGATTCTCTCTCGGTTGAACCAAAGAGTGACCCATTGAGTATGATCTTGGAAATAACTTGAATCCAGTTGACATTGATCTATGTGGCTGATTCTGATTGGTTGTTACATTTGATACTTCTAATGCATCTTGGGGATGTTGGGAGCAAGATAAGGGTTCCTCAATTTCGGGTTGACCCGAATTGGTATCCGGCTCGAGCATTTGTAGCACAATGGTCCGAGGTATTTCCCCGGGTTTGGGAACCAAGTTGGCTCGACAAACCGGGCACGTAGAGTGAGAGGCAAGCCACGCGTCAATACAATCTGTGTGGAACACGTGACTACATTTGGGCAACAAACGCAGCATTTCATCACCTTCGAACTCGTTCAAGCACACTGCACACTCCAACGCGCCCTTGCCGATTTTTAGTCCTTTCACAGAGGAGTAAACGAAAGACGGGAACGACTGCATGACCTCCGCCTCGAGCCCACGCGCCCTTCTGGAGCGTCTTCCACTTCCTCCCATGGCAATAGCAAAGTCGAGCCGACCGCGAATCCTACGATCTGCGCACTGGCGCGTGTACACGGACAGAAAACCTAGGAAGAAGAAAATACTTACGAGGATTATCATAATCAAAGCCATGCGCTTGTCGAACTTGAGCGCAGACAATGGGTCCGGTTCCAAAGCTTCGTTTGTGTCATTCTGTGCTGTGACTTGTAACAACATGTGGAAGAGAACAACAATCTTGACCAACGAAGCCACTGCCATTCCATGATTGAATTGTGAGTGTCTGAGAAACGATCGGCTGTGATGGGTTCTGTTCTGGGCTGTCATCACTGATCATCAGAAACTGTTTATTTTTGAGTCAGTGAAGGAGAGTGACAAACCGAAAGTGTTTCTGATTTTGATGATTTGGGTGTTGCCGAAAGCACAGGAAAAGGGAAAGCAAAAGCCAAAAAAAGTTGGGAGAGATTGTGTTTCTGTGTCAGAGCTGGCATAGCAGAAAATCATTAATATAAAAAAAGCGTGAGAGAATGTATTTGTAGAATAAAAGTATGGCACCATAGAGAGACAAATAAATAATTAAATAGTTTAATTGTTGTAGAAAACAATAATTTAGATTTGAAAGAGTCAGTGCACTGTCACAAACTCTTGATATAATGGTCATTTTATAAGTATAAGTGTTTGTATGATGTAAGAATAATGATAGAGTTTAAGTTTTTAAGAAAAAAAAAATTAACGTTTCAACAATTTTTTTTTTTTATAAAAATGATATCAAAACTTTTTTAAAATAAATTGTTAACGAATGCCTTAAAAAGATATAACTCTTTTTTTAATTATCATTTTTAATTACTTAATATTTTCGGCCGCCAGTTAAGTGAGTATAAATCGTAATAGTTGGGTATTGGATATTGAGTTTGACTTAAGGGAATAGTGGGGCCCACAAGGAGGGACTTTGATGTAAACGAACGATGATGCTGTCTGGTTTGATTTGAAGGAAAATAACAAAAGAGAAAAAGATGAGGGTTGTCTGGTCGTGGTAACGAGTGGCTGCCACGTAATAAGAGGAGGGCTACGTTTTGATTAGTTGTGTTGTGTGGTTGATATTTTGATAATATGAAAACAGTGAGAGGTTTCTTTGCTTTCTTTTGGATCCCAACTTCTAAAATCTAATAAACTGTGTGATTCTATGTGGTTAATTCGATCAGAACAAGAACAAGAGCATTGAGTTTTGCAAATTTATAGTTTTATTATAAGTAAGTAACATAGTTGGATATATATATATATATATATATTTGCCGTCGACCAACCCAAAGATTTTTATGTTTTTTTACTTTAATTTATAATCTGCAGAATCTTCTTTGTAATTAGCCAGAAACCGACACAACTCTCTGGTTATGGGCTTTTGGAATGAATATTTGACTATCTATTGAATTCTAACTTGATTTGTTTAGATAAATATAAGATAATGTAACAAGTCATATCAATAAGTAGGAAGTTTAAGAATAAATTTTTTTTATAATTTTTTTTCACTATTATTCTAACCAGTTGGTTTTTGTTTTGTTTTTTTTTTTTTTTTTTTTTTTTTGGATGATTTGATTTTCTATAGGAAGTATAACGATGTAAACAATTTTTTATGATTGTTTAATGTTTAACGCCTAATCGATCACGAGTGCAGCCATTAAACTCTGGGTACTTAGCCGTAGGTTACAATTGATATATCTACTCCAGAACAATGCAGCAGAAACAGAAGTCTTCGAGCTGAAACTCAAACTTATTGCTCAACTCCAATTTACTTGGAAACAACTTATTTAACTGAAACTGAAATCTTTTTATTAGATAAAACTAAAAATTAGTTGTAATAATATAGTAGAATTCATAAATAGTACCAAAAAGTGTAATAAGACTTATAAATAATAGTAAAAATAAGTTAAATAATAAAAAAAACTGACATTTTTCAGCCAATACCAAACACAACTGTAGTGCCAGTAGTTGAATTAATTACAAAGCTTGAATTTTCTAACAGGTACTTGCGTATGTATAGTTTCATATAGGAAAGCTACAAAAGAATAAAATGACATCGGATAATCAACTCACCAGCTTAATATTTAATTATTTATATATTCCTTTACTATAACCGCTTGGATATTTTGTCTTCTTGTTTTTATTTTATTTTTTTGGCTAAATACTGTTAAGAAATACAAAACTATCTCTTCTTCTTCTTCTTCTTTTAACTTTTTTTTTAAAAAAATATCTCATTTAGAATATAATTATAATATTATAATAAATTTATAGTTCTAGTGGATTATTATCTTCTTTAGATGGAAAAAATATTTAATATTTAGTGCTTCATAAAAAATTGTTAATAAGCAATAACTATTTTCACATAAATAAAACTAGTTAATCACTTTTTCACTCTCCCGTTAAAGTTTTCTTAAATGATTATTTTATTATTTAAATGAAAATGAAATACTTTTTAAAAATATATATGTGCATGCACAGATGCACGAGTGCTAGCTTGCATATGTTTTCCTACATGTGTGTGCATGCCTCCAAGCGTCTTAATTATAAAATTTACGGCTTGAACTTTGTTGGAGGCCGTTTTTGTGCGTAGCCATGTGTTTTCTACTAGAGAGGTGACTTTGCTAGACCCGAATTTGTTTTGAGGAGTTCAATCCGAAACTTGACATTGGGCCGCATAGAGCAATGGCTTCTGGTGCATTTTAAAGCCTACAAAATAGATAAAATTCGAAGTCTAAGAATCGTGATAATGATTGAAATAAATAAATAAATATGTTTAGCATGATGGCTTTGATTAAATGACGGGTTGAATATCATAATTATTTATATTAAGTGATTTCCAATATTAGAGATTAATGAATTAAGTGTCACATGTCCAATAATGGTCCAATAATGGTCCAGTAATGGGGTGAGTCCAATAGTCCATATTCAACTGTGGTATAGTTTATATTTAATATAATAAAACATGTCTAGTAATGGTCTATGTCCAAATAATGTGTCTCAAGATAGTTTATGTCCAAATAATACATATCCAGCTGTTGTGAGATGGATTCAATTTGTTAATATATATGTTTATTAATGAATAATTAGTGAATCTATATTTATTAAATAGTGAGATAATATTAAAGTAGTTTGCATCCAGTGGTATAGTAATAATGAGTTAACATATACTTAATAATGTAATTTCAAAGACAGAGAAAACATTGACTTAACTTTTATGTTTCTAACTTCAATCGTATAACATCACTTTATTCTTTATCTGATTTGTGGCTTCAACTGTATAGTATTAGTGAGCTGATAACATTCTAGCGACATAATAATATGAGTCCAACGGTACAATGATAATGAATTAAAATATACCCAATAGTATAATTTTGGAGATAAAAATATAATGATTTATCTTCATAGATTTATCTAGTCGTATAACATTAGTGGGCTAATAACATTCTAGCAACATGATAATGTAAGTCCCGTGGTGCAATATGATATTGTGAGTCTTTTTATGGTGACTTCATGATTGGAGGGAAAAAATATGTGCAACTAGAGGGAGAGAGGATATGTCCAGCTATGTGCATAGGTTGGTTAAGTTTATCCCATTTATCATGCACTTAAATGATTTTCTCCATGTAATGCTCTTTTAGATTTTAGTCAAATATGAGTGATATTACTTTCCATAAGAAGGGTTTTTAGTATTATAAGTCTTTACCTTTCATACTGTTCAAACTAAGAAAAAGAACAGAGACATGAGTTCTAAAAGTTCTCAAGAACTCTCTCACAAAGAGGAATCCGAGCTGAATTGTAGCAATAAAAAGATCAAGGAATCCCACCAATCTGACACTATCTCAGAGGCTAGTTTGCTTGGTGATAGTCTCCATGACCATTTCTCCTTCCATGGAGCTAAACAAAACTTCAATGACAAGTTAGTACGTGAAATCCCTGGGGCCTACATGCAAGCTTTTGATTTCTCAGAGTATGTGGATGACGAGATGGAGTCGGATTCAGAGGTTGAAGATCTTAGACAAGGGGTTGCTGTTGTCAACCTTTCAAAAGGCCTGAAGCAAAGGATCAGAGCTCATTGGTCCAATGCCCTCATTATTAAGGTGTATGGAAGGTCTGTAGGGTTCAACTTTCTTCACTCCAAGATTCTTTCTCTATGGAAGCTTGTAGAAAAACTGGACTGCATTGATTTGGGCTGTGATTTTTATCTTGTCAGATTTTCCTTGAAAGAGGACCATAATCTAGTTCTAAAGAAAGGCCCTTGGTTCATAGGAGAGTACTTCCTTTCTGTTAGATGATGGGAGCCAAACTTTAGGCTAGACACAGTAGATATTGCATCTGTGTTAAGATTAGTGCCCTTAAATCCTATAGTATGATATTATGTATGACATGATGTATGACTTAATATTGTGATTGATAAAGTTGTTTTATTATTATCTAAAATAATGGTAATATGAATATTCAGACATTATCATATAGCCCATGAGATGCATAGTATATAATTTATGTGATTTAGTCATAGAAGATATAAATCACAAATTTTTTATAAATTCAGAATTTTAGTTCGTAGTCGGTGATGAAATTGGGTATTTCATTTGCGAAGACTATAACATATCAACTAAGATGATTTGTCTTGATCATGGAAATGGAGATTTCTAGTTGGTATGTTGATATGTTTTAAGAGTTAAAACATATTGAACTGGACCACTGTGAGATTTATTATTTTTCTAACGACTATCAATTGAATAATAAATCTTACGACTTCTATTCACATGAACTTTTAATCCTGAGAGGATAATGGACTTGATCATGAAGTATAGGTTACTTTGATATATCAGGAGTGAGATCTGTAGTTACGGTCAAAATCTCAGTATGTTGGGCAATCACATTTAGTGTTGATAGAACATTTATTCTTAAGATGAAATTCATTGTCTCTAAACGAAGATACAAAATATTCTCTTGGGATAAATTTAATGAGTTCAGTTATTCAGAGAGTTAGGCCTAATCACTTTAGTGAAGTGGATTAAACTAGGTATTCAAGGAACTAAAAGGATTAAATTCATTGTATATATTTATGGAATTGAATTTATAAATATATGATGAATAACTTAAAGGATTAAACTGGGTACTCAAGGAATTAAGATGTAGTTATCTACAAAGTGGTAGTCTACATTCATGACTTTGTATTACTACGAATATTTTATGAATGAGTTGCATGTATAATAAAGTCTTGGGATATAATTTATAAATAAGGACTAGAATGCAACTATATTTATGTAGTGGTATTAATTATAGTTAATGGTAACTTTGGACTTGTTAAGAGTTGACAGAAAAGCCCAAGGCCTATTGGAGCTAGTGTCTTATTGGTCCCTTTTAATCCCACTCCAAGCCACACACTTAAGCCTAATTAGAAAAGCTCAAAAGGCCAGCCTAGTTAGATAATCAGTTAGATATAAAGGGAGAAACATACAGAATTTTTTGTTGAGAACAATAAGTACACTATTGTGAAGTGGTGTAAGAAGTGTTAGAAGAAGTGTTAGATACTTTGTTTGAAAAACTGATTAAGAGACCATACATCTTGGGCGTTAGTAGAATTGGAGTGGAGATTGAAAGTATTCTCAAGTGCTTCTGATCTTCAGTTTTGAAGTTCACCGCTCCAAGGTACACTCTCTTGTTCTATATTCTGAAACTTACATAGTACATGTTAACATTTATAAATGAAGTAGATCTATTATTTTTTCCGTTACGTATGTTTTGTATGCGATACAAGCATGTCTTTAACCATCAGTCTATTGCAGTGTGGGTCAGGCTACCAAAATTGCTGATTGAGTGTTACAATTTAGAAGCGCTAAAGGAGATTGGTAATGCCATTGGTATGCTATTGTGCATTGATACCCACACGACTTCAAAGTTAAGAGGTCGTTACGCTAGGCTTTGTGTTCAAGTGAATATTAACGAGCCTTTAATATACACAATCTTGATAGGGAGATTCTAGCAGTTTGTGGTTTATGAAGGAATAAGCAAGTTGTGTTTTTCCTGTGGTTAAGTCGGTCATTGCCGAGAGGCTTGCCAATACACAATCAAATCTTCGGTGATTGAATGTCAGGGAAAAGACAAAGGAGTAGAGGTAGTTGAGAGGAATGACCAGGACAGTAGTACATGCATGAATATCATTACCGCGAGTGATGACAAATCTACTCTAGGATAGCTGGAAGAAGATAGGTATGGTCCTTGGCTAGTTGTGACATGTAAGAAACAAGGGACAAAAAATGCCAAGAAAGGCAATGGAGCTGAATTTCAGAAAGTAGTGCACAGTGTCAACCACGTGTCCAATAAGGACCAAATGACTGGCCTCAATATGGGCTTTTCCAAGGATGGAAAAAGGAAAGCGAATGGGCTTACAAAATCAATTAAATAGAAAGGTAGCTCTAGCGGGCTGCACTAGGAGAAGCCCATCACAAATCAGCTAATTAAGCCCAACCGTGGTCCAAAGGGCAGAACTGGCACTTCGCACACTAAGGCCTTTACTCCAACCAAACATGTTAAGGGCTCAGTAGCTTCATCTAGTCTTCAACTCACTATTGCTACGCCTAGGACCAGCTTCAGAACTTTTCTTCCTCTCTAAAATGAACCCGCCAATGGACAGTTTACCTTCTCTAATGAAGCACAATAGAGATGGGCGATACTAGTGGAAAGCAAAGTCATCGAAATTCCAAAAATAACGATTGAAGAAATCAAATGGTTCAATCCCACTCAAGCCAAAGAGTGGAAATTCATATTCCCACTGATGAAGTCCAATGCAAGAATGGGGAACAGGTCATTATCAGACCCAGCTTGGCATCACATAAGTTAGCCATGGTGGGTTTTCAAATCGAACATCCAGGAAAGGACAGAGACCAAAGTAGTCGCATGGAAGAATTTATAATAGCTATCTCTAATGCCAATCCTATGCGAATTCGACCAAAGCCCACAGTTGTCGGAGAGGACGATTTTGGATTCCAATCTGATCTCAACCACAGTGATGGGGAGCAAGAATATAACGAAGCTAATCCAAGTGCTTCAACCTACAGCTGAGTTCAATCTCCACTATTGCTTAAGAAAGCTGAAGATGGGAGTTCTTCAGCATTACATTACTCTGATGCTAGGGATAGGTGTTTCTAGAGAGATGATGCGCCAAATAGGATGGAACTTGAGGGAGGAGGCGATGTCCCTGCCTCCTGTTGATGATTGCCCAACTTCAAACCATTCTATTATGATGAATATTATAATTTGGAATTGCAGAGAGGCATTAAAGCCATTCCTTCGAATGTGAGAGAGTTGGTTTCTAATCAGGATCCAGCAATTTTGGTGGTGATGGAAACTCACCTAGGTGGTGACAGTGCTAAAGAAGTCATAGACAAGCTCCCATTCCAAGGAGCTATTCACACAGATACAATTGGGTTTGCTGGTGGATTGTGGCTTCTCTGGGATGCTAATAGAGTGGAAATCTCTAATGTTGCTAGCACAGAACAGGAGGTCCATGCCTTTGTCAAGGTTAGATCCTCTTCCTTTAACTGGATTCTCACTACTGTGTATGCTAGTCCTAGGTTTAAAGGGAGATGCTTTCTTTGGAACAATCTAGTTACTGTTGCGAATAATCACAATCTTCCCTAGGTGATAGCTAGGGATTTTAATGAAATGCTATCTAATGATGAAAATTTTGGTGGTAGACCTATTATTCCCTCTAGAACTATGCTTTTTAAAGAATGTTTAGACATGTGTAGCATGGCAGATCTTGGGTTCCAAGGGCCTAGATTCACTTGGACTAATAAGCAAGATTTCACCACCCTCATCCAAGAGAGGCTTGATACGTACTTTGCAAATCCTAACTAGTGCGTTATGTACCTGAAGCATAAGTCACTCTTCTACCAAGAGTTTCATCGGATCATTGCCCTATTCTTTTAGAGCTTCACCCTCACTCCAATATCAGGCTTAGGAAGCCCTTCAGGTTCTAAAGGTTCTGGGCCTATATTCACTTGGACTAATAAGCAGGATTTCGCCACCCTCATCCAAGAGAGGCTCGATAGGTACTTTGTAAATCCTGACTAGTGCGTTATGTACCCCGAAGCACAAGTCACTCTTCTGCCAAGAGTTTCCTTGGATCATTGCCCTGTTCTTTTAGAGTTTCAGTCTCACTCCAATATCAGGCTTAGGAGGCCCTTCAGGTTCTAAAGGTTGTGGTTCTCTGATGAATCCATTTCTAACGTTGTTCGTAGTGCTTGGTCAGACCACTCAAATTTAAATGAGTCTATATTAAGATTCACAAGAGAGGTCACTACTTGGAACAGGACTCACTTTGGTAATATTTTTGCTAATAAGAGAAGGGTATTGGAGAGCTTAAATGGTATTCAAAAGGCCATGGCAGATAGGCCTTCCAGTTTCCTTATTGACCTCGAAAAGAAGCTTCAAATGGATCTCTTGCTAGTTCTCAACCAAGAAGATGAACTTTGGGCTATGAAATCTCGTATCAATTGGATGGTTCAAGGTGATTGCAACACCTCCTTTTACCATGTTTCTACCCTCATCAGAAGGAAGCATAACAAAATCCTAAACCTGAAAAATTCCCAAGGTAAATGGATCAATGATCTACCCGATGTCATGGAATTTGTTTGTAGTAGCTTCTTGAAGCTCTTTACTGCTGAGCTGGATATCTCTTCCCTTTCAGATCCTAGTTACGACATGGATAATCCTCATCTTTCCATTGAGGAGGCCCAACTCATTAATCTTCCGGTGACAGAGGAGGAAATCTGCCATGCTTTATGGTCTCTTAAGGCTTTCAAGGCCTCAGGACCTGATGGCCATCACGCGGGTTTTTTCCAAAAGTTTTGGCCACTGGTGCCCAGCTCTATTACAGATAAGGTTAAGAAAATCTTCACAGAGAAAAGAGTTCCAACGTCCCTCAACCAAACTTACATTGCTCTCATTCCGAAGATTAAGGGTCCAAAAACTATTGGGAACTTCAAACCCATTAGCCTTTGTAATACGGTGTATAAAATCATAACAAAGATTATTGTGGCTAGGATTAGGCCATATTTGGATAAACTTGTCTCTCCATTCCAAACGGCTTTTATTCCAGGCAAAAAGGGGGTGGAAAATGCCATTATTGCCTAAGAAATTATTCACTCTATTAGTAGGAAAAAAAGAAGTGCTGCATACATGGTTATTAAAATCGATTTAGAAAAGGCCTACGACAGATTGAAATGGTCCTTTATATGAAATGTCTTGATCGTGGCAAATTTTCCTTCGAATTTGACCCAACTCATTTTGAGTTGTGTATCTTCGGCTTCTACATCTATCCTCTTCAATGGTGGTAACCTTAATTCCTTCCTTCCTTTAAGGGGTATTAGGCAAGGAGACCCGCTCTTCCCTTACCTATTCATATTATGCATGGAAGTGTTGGGTAGAATTATTGAGAACAAATGCTCCAAAAAAATTTGGAATCCAGTGAAAGCCTCAATTATTGGCCTTGCCTTCTCCCATTTATTTTTTGCTGATGACCTCCTTTTTGCTAAGGTAGACACATTTAACTGTACTAGTATTAGAGAAGCTCTCGATGAATTTTGCATGATTTCAGGCAGAAGATAAATCTCACCAAATCTAAAGTATTCTTCTCACCTAATGTAGATAGAGATCATAAAGCTGCTCTTTGTGAAATTCTTGGGTTCCATTCAATTCTAAACTTGGGCATTTACTTGGGTTTTCTAATGAGGCATGCTGGGTCTTCTAATCAAGACTTAAATTTTGTGCTGGACCATGTTAACCAAATGCTTGCTGGTTGGAAGGCAAACCTCCTCTCCTTTGCTGGTAGAAGAGTTCTTATTCAAGCCTATACTAGTGCCATTCCTTTCTATATCATGCAAACTACTCTTCACCCTTTAAGAATTCTTGATAGTCTGGATAGATTGAACAAGAATTTCCTTTGGGGTTCTAATGGTAATACGAGAAATATGCATTGGGTGGGTTGGGAAAAAGTGACCCGGCCAGTGGTGAAGGGTGGTCTTGGATTACATACTGCCAAAGGCAGGAACCTGGCTTATTTAGCTAAGTTGAATTGAAGATTTTATATCGAAAAAGATGCCCTATGGTCTAAAGTTATGAGGAACAAGAATCTATCTCATAGGAGGGCTGCTTCCAATAATGAGAATGCTCTCGTATTTGGAAAGGAATGAAGAAAGGGATGGAAGTCTTTAAGGAGGGCACGAGATAGAGCCTTGGCTAGGACAACAATCTATGGTTTGGGCTGGACAGTTGGACCTTTTATGGTCCTTTGCGACAGTGTATCCAAGGGCCTTTTAGCAGAGGGGAAGAAGAGATGAGAGTTGGGGACATTGCTACTATGAATGGTTGGGATTAGGGTAAAATTTCTATGGTGATGTCTACAGCAGTTGAATTAGAGATCCAAGCCATGCCTCATGCCTATGTAGCTGATGAGGAGGATAGACTCATTTGGATTGCCACTCCTAATGGGGTTTTAATCTAAACAGTGTTTATCTTTTGGCAAGAAATCAAATTGATCACCAATCCTCTTTTAATGGCAAATGGATTTGGAAGCTTAAGCTGTTGCTGAGGGTTCAATCCTTCATTTGGCTGTGTTCCTATAACAGCTTAGCCACTTGGGAGTGTCTTACCTCGAGAGGTATTCTTGTTTCTACAATCTATCCAATATGTCAGCTAGATTCTGAGTCAATCTTACATCTCCTTAGGGATTGTGGCTTTGCCGCCAACTGCTGGCTGAATTTGGGATTGGGAGACCTCAGCTTTGATTTTTTCTCTCTAAATACTAGTACTTGGTTGGAAAAAAAATTGCAAGCTAGAGAAAAGGATTGGATACCTTCAAATCCCTTGGAACAATTTATTTGCCTTTGGAATATGGATATTATGACAGCATTGAAACAGGGTGGTCTTCATAAATCTACCACTTGTCAACCAATCCACAAAGAAATCATCCAAAGAGCAGTTGAGTATTTTTTTGTGCTCAGAACATGGCTGCCAACAAGCTTCGAATTGAAAAGCGCATCAGATAGGAGTGACCTCAAAGGGGTTAGTTTAAACTCAATACTGATGGTTCATTGCTAGGCAATCCTAGTATGGCAAGTGGTGGAGTTATACTCCGAAATGATGCAAGTTTGTGGGTTCATGCTTTTTGTAGGCACATTGGAACCACAACAAATTTCCTAGTTGAACTTTGGGCCTTGAGGGATGGTTTGATCATATGTCAAAATGTCCATATTAATGCTCTAGAAATTGAGTTGGATGCAAGAATTATTGCTAATTTGATGACTGATTGTAGCAATACTAACGCTGTAAATTCTGCTATGGTGGCTGACTGTAGACTTCTAATTTCCCAAGTTTCGCAAGTTAAAGTAACGCTTTGCTATTGGGAAGCAAACTTTTGTGCTGATGGTCTTGCTAGAGTAGGAAACCAATAGCTTGATGCTGATATAATGTATTACAATTCCCCCCCCCCCCTCCCTGTTTGCGTGACTGTTATCTGTTGGATTTGTATGCTTTGTACCTTGTTAGGCTTTGTCTTAACACTAATGTTGATGTTGTTTTGTTCTAGTTGAATGAACTTTCCTTTTAACCAAAACAAAAAGTTTTTGCCTTTCATAATAAGGGTTTTTAGCATTATAATTATATTCTTTCCATAAGAAGGGCTTTTGTAATGTGTTTTTGGAAGAGTGTTTGATATCTTTTAAAATGTATGGAGATGATAAGAAATATATATATTTTGTGAGATATGGTGTTTGTAAGATATATTAGAAATTTATGTGAGAGGTGTGTGCTGATAGTTTGTGAGGAATGTGTTTGTAAAATGTATAGAAGTATGAGAGATATTAAGGTTAAATATAATAAATACATGAGATTCTAGCTGCAGGACAAGTTTTGTGTTATGATAATGAGTTATGTTTCTCTCTAAGAGAAGAGATTTTGTAAGGGAAATGGAGAAAGATATGGAGATAAGTTTATGGGTAGCAAAATGATAAAGTTTTAGAATGTAGAGAATGAGCATAAGATGGGGTAGTAGTGGTGTGGTAGTTTACTAAGAGATTCATGTAAGAAAATGAGGAGTATGAAGATATGTTTATGGGCAGAAAGTTATAGGCATTTTCTGAATAGAGAGGGAGAGGAAATAAGTATAAGATGGTTAGTGGTGGTGTGTTGTATTGTGTGGTTGTTTACTAAGAGGTTCTTGTAAGAAAATGAAGTGTACGAAGATGTGTTTATGGGTAGCAAAATGATGAAGTTTCATAATATTGAGGATGAGAGAGTAAGTATATGATGGGGTAATGGTGTGGTGCTTTCTAAGAAGAGAGATTTTGTAAGAGAAATGGAGAGGGGGATAGAAATATGTTTGTGGACAGCAAAATGATGAAATTTCAGAATACTAGAGTGTAGGAGAGATAGGAAGTAGTGTGTGTAGTAGGTGTGTTGTGTGGCTTAGTCCTCTCTTGTATAGAGCCAAGTATGTAGATAAGTTTGAATTAGTTGAAGGGAAAATAAGCAAATAAGGAAAAACTTTTAGCAAAATGAGTGATTTTCTTAGTTGGTTTTTGGTTTTTAGCTAACAGAGGAAATCTGAAACTTTAAGGCTACTGTTGTAGCTGTACAGTAGCTGACACATCAGTACAACAGTAATTGCTGCACAACAGTAATTGTCCTGACACAATTAGATGATGTCGGCTGTATGATGTCATCTGCTGGAGAAAGTATTTAGCATTAAATTTATGGTTTGGCTAAAAATGGAAAGATACCTTTTATGTGATCTTTCTAATTTTGGTGCTGTAGCTGGAGGGTATGAATCTTAGCTTAAAATGGTAGGATTTCCTTTATAGGATATTTGCTTCTTTAGGTATGATAGCAAGCTGCTGGGATTGGGCATTAATAGTTTAATGATGTCACTTTTGGACATGTGTCAATTGCTGAAACTTCTGCTGGAGTAGTTGCAGCTTCTGTTGAAATTAAAACAATTTCTACTGGAGTTGTTACTGATATTTTTGGCTAAGTTTTCTCTTTTGTAAAATTATATGTTTAGTCTATGGTTTTATTACAATATAATTTTGGTAAGTAATTGACTCATTGGTTGATGACCAAATCTTGAAGGGCAAGGGGAGCATTTAATGTTGGATGAGATATTAAATAGATTTCTTATAAGCATGTTGTCCCACTTGCACTTAATTGTGAAATTTCATATTGGGAGAGGCATGCTACGTGTTCAAATGTAACGTATACAACCTCACAATATGTGATTGTCTCATTTAGTTTTATAACTTATATGATGTGAGATGCATGCTATATGCATATTATATAGTTTGAGATTTATCTAGTCTGAGATTTCTTGGGATTTTCGGCTCAAGGGCATGCTAAGTGGTAACTGGGATTCCTAGTTGGATTCAAAATTCAACATATCAATCTGTTGTGCTAAAGACAATCTATTGAATTCCAAGGGGGCGTTTGGATCATCAGTTTTCATAACTCATAACTCTGTTTCCATAACTCATAACTCAAAAATGGTGGGACCCATAGTAGGAACTTTGTTTGGGAGCTCCATAACTCAATTTCTATAACTCTGTTTCCATCACTCAATTCTCTGATTTTTGAGTTATGAGTAATGGAAACTAAAAACACATTTTGGCTGTTTTTAGTTTCCATAACTCATAACTCAATGGCATTTTTGTAATTAAACACACATTGGGGGACCTACAGCCGCAACTTTTGACTAGCTGACTTTTTTTTTTTTTTTTTTTTTTTTTTTTTTTTTGTTCCTGGGTTCGGTCTTAACGTTGGTGTTTTGTTTTGTTTTTTTTTTTTTTTTGGGTTCGGTCTTAACGTTTTTTTTTTTTTTTTTTTGGGTTCGGTCTTAACGTTACTCTTTTTTTTTTCCTCTAAATTCGGTCTTAACGTTAGTTTTTTTTTCTTTTGGGGTTCGGTCTTCACGTCAGTTTTTTTATTTTTTTTTTCTGGGTTTGGTCTTCACGTTAACAGAATTTTTTTTTTCCCTTCACTAGGTTTGGGTGATCTAGCTAATGAAAAAAAAAAAAAAAAAAAAAAAAAAAAAAAAAAAAAAAGAGAAAAAGCTGCACAGATTGACAGAAATGGGACTCACAAATAGTGTGAAAAATATGAGTGATGATAACTGAGTAATGGTGCCAAACAGGTATAGTATTTTTAAGTAATGAGTGATGAGTAATGAGTGACGAATGATGCGTGATGAGTGACGAGTGATGAAAATTGAGTGAGCAAAAAAAAAAAAGATCCAAACAAGGCCTTAAGCCTCTGGTCAAATCAAGATAATTTGAGCCTAGCTTGAGCTTTTCCTGTAATTCTCACTCAGTCTATTTCAACACCCACCCAAACCGAAGAATTCAATTATAAGGAATTCAAGATTATCTTGAACCACATAATTTGTATGGATATGATTGCACAGAACTTGATGGCCGTCAAATTAAGGAGTTCCTTGGTAATTTTTTTTTTTTTTTCCCTGGATGGATGAATTCAATGACTAAGCAAGGGTAAGCCAAGTTTCTAGATTGTGTTACTTCGAATGTGATACTTCTACAAAAAATAAATGATACCAGAGGCAGGCATTATATAGACAGATGGTGTTTTCTATCTTGATAAGAATTTTTTTTGGGCAAACTTCTTTTTTTATTTATTTATTTTTTTTGTTAAGAGAGAGTTATAAAGGTATGATATCTGTTCTTGATTTTTTTTTTTTTTTTTTTTAAATTTTGGTGCAAATGGAGATCAATTCTCAAATTTGTTATTCGACGATAGAAAATTTTACCAGTTGAGTTAATTAACTCACCTATTTTTGGACAAACTTGACAGGCGGCAACACTTCAAAAAAAATATATAACTTGATTTTGTCTAACAAGATCAAAAACTAAAAAAGAGTTCCTCTTTAAACAGTTTATTTATTTTAAGCAATTAGTTATATATAAAGTCTTGAACGGCTTCTTATCAATGCCAAGTCGTAGGTTCAAATTGGTGTATGCTACTCAACTCGATTCGAAAGTCAAGGCTCTTATAGCTCTCAGAGGATTTTTAGTTTTTTTTTGGTTACTTCAATCTATTTAACGTAATATTCATTGTAAATCTGTCAGATAATTAATATGCAATTAATTGTCTGTCACTATTTGTTTGCTTGTTAAATAGATCAACCTCCTCTTTCCCCCTACTCAAAGGATACATGGAGATTGTAGATTCCAATTGACTATTCCCGTTGGTTTAATGAGAATGGTATCTATCAAAATAAATATATAAATACAAATTCAGAGGGATTAGCCGAGTTGTTGGACATTTAGTTTCAAAGTGGCTGTCTTAAATTTGACTAAGAGCTCCGTAGTTCAAGTTCAGTTACCAATACTTTGAAAAACCTTCTTGAGCTAATAATTTACGCCGCTATGGGTCCACCTGTCGCGAACAGTAAGAAAACATATTCGGAAACTTATATATATATATATATATATATATATATATATATAATATACACACATATATACATACATATATACACAGGAGGATGGCCCACATTCGAGTTAATCACTTTTTTTTTTTTCCCAAGTTGATGACTTTATTTTCAATTGTCAGAAGTATTGACCGTGATGGGGGGTAGGAGTGTGCATGGGTCGGGTTGAGGGAATTTTTTGACCCAACCCACCATGGTGGGTCAAAAAAAATTCGACCCAACCCGACCCATCACATATGTCCAACCCAACCCAACCCACATGGGTCGGGTTGAACCATGGGTTAGATTTTTTTTTTATTTTTTATTATTATTAAATTGAACCTATGTTTTTTTTATTAATTATATAATATATTTAAATATATATTAAAGAAAGTAATAGGATTTTATATTATATATGTTTGTAGGATTTTATTTTATATTATATAATATATTTTATATTATATATTACTAGGTTTTAACTAAAAAAAAATATTTATTAAATATATAATATATTTTAAATATATATTAAAATATGAGTGGGTCGGGTCGGGTTTGGCGGGTTTGTAATTTTATGACCCA
The DNA here is from genome assembly GCA_032878915.1 of Castanopsis chinensis. Classification (NCBI taxonomy): domain Eukaryota; kingdom Viridiplantae; phylum Streptophyta; class Magnoliopsida; order Fagales; family Fagaceae; genus Castanopsis; species Castanopsis chinensis. Next base: position 2,316,208 of record JAVQMG010000127.1, read on the forward strand.
TAACCCAACCCGACCCGCTACAAAAAAAAATTTTATAACCCAACCCAACCCACCAAGCCCTAAAAATCGACCCAACCCGGCGGGTTGGGTCGGGTTTGGCGGGTCGGTGGGTTTTCTGCACACCCCTAATGGGGGGTAGCTCCACGTTGGTTTCGGGTGGTCATAGGATCATCTGACCTGAGAAAATTATTATTATTATATATAAATTTTAAAGAATTGATGATTTTGTTTTTGAAAAAAATGTGTGACCATCCTCAAATTTTTTTTTTTTGGCCCAACTTAATTAAACTTTGGACAAACTTTAGCAACAAACTTGGTTTTAGAATAAAATTAACAACTCTACTAAATTTTTTTTTATTAGATGAGAATTTTGACAAATCCACTATTAGATTACATTTTCTTCTTAAATCCTTCATACTTGAAAAATTTTAAGAAGATCAAAGATTAATAACTATTTCATCAATTAAAATTTTAAACTTCGAGTTTTTATAGTCTAAAATTTTATATAAAAATACGTTTATAGATTGAATACTAAATAAGATCTGATTAATATGAAATTTGACATGTATTTTAAAAATATAGAGAACATGCAATTCAATATTTAAATTTTCAAAATATATAACAATGTTAATTTGTTTAGTGACACCTAAATTTGTAGCTAAATTTTGTCCTTAAAATTTGATCTCTTTAACAATATATTAGGTCCCTATAACCAAGAAAAATCAGTTAAAATTTTGAAAGATATGTAGCCTATAACATTGATAATATAACTATCATGTAGCAATTTCAAAATAAAAAAATTCATAGAAAGAAATCGTAAGACTTTATGTACTTGCATGTTTCTTTTTTGTCAATAAATGAAGTTTTTTTTTTATTAGATTTTATATAATTTAAGTTTTTTAATGATCACCTTGAATAAAATTCTTAGAGCCATCACTAATAGATACAACTTACAAGTAATTATAGCAAGGTTTTCTTTAATTATATTCGAACCTCTTTTACTGCTAGAACCATAAAGCAGTCCCATTGTTATAAGTACTTTTTGTGATATCCTTAAAGATACCTCCCCTAGCTAATCCTTGTACAAAATTATAATTGTACCTAGATAATAGAAAAAAAGCTATATATATATATATATATATATATATATATATATATTCTCTTTTTATAAGTTACACATTCATGGATGGAGTACTACCTAAAGGAACCTTCAAAGTTGAGATGTATTCTCCTTTTACCACAGTCCTTTCATGATTTATATTATATGTTACATACCAAAATGTATATTCAATGCTACATGATTTAAAATTTTAAATAACTTGACACTTTATATACAATATCATATCCAAAATATAAAATCTTAATTTTAAAAGTTACACATTCACAGATAGAGTGCTGCCTGAATAAACCTTTAAAGATGACATGTATTCTCATTTTGTCACTTAATGGAATGAATCCTTGTATGATTTAGATTATATATTACATGTTGAAATGTATATTCAGTGTTACATAATTTAAAATTTTAAATAACTTGACACTTTTTACCATATCATATCCAAAAAATAAAATCTTAATTTTATAAGTTACGTATTCATGAATGGAGTATTATCCGAAGAAACCTTCAAAGATGACATGTATTCTCATTTTGCCACCTAATCAAAAAAATTTAATTGTGAAATAATAGACGCTACATTTTAAGTGAAATGAAGAGGATCTTTTTTCCTTTTCTTGAGAATGTCAACACCAAATTTGAATTAATAGAACTTTTCTACACACTTCTTTGCTAGGATATTTATTAGCCTCTAATTTGTGTACATTTTACAGAAACCCCAAGCATAATTTTATATGATTGTGTTATTTTCATTATTGGCCATAAGAAAGTCTATGATTTAGATTGAAAAGTGAGAACATACAGGTTTTTCTAGATTGGAATAGAGACTTTAAAGCCAAGCAGAATAAAAATACAGAAGTCTTAGATCGCACACAGCTGGTCTTGTCAACTACTTTTATTTTATTACTTGTTAACTCAATAATGAATTGAACAGTCACAACAATTAAGCGTGGCAGTGTGCCCTCTCTAGAGTTATTGTGGCCTCACTTCATGAGCCAATGACTTTTTTAATACAAAATAAATAACAACAAAATTTCATGCAATGATAAGGTATATGGGAAAATCGTTTTTGTCACTTGTCAGCACTGGATCAAGCTCCTCTCTGAGCCCGTTGGGCCATACTAAGTCTGAAAAAGCAGAATTTTTTTTAGGCTGAGCCATGAGGTCCAATCTCAATTAAAAAAGGTCAGGCTAAGATATTGTCTAAAATGATTAAACGGTCCAGCCCAATAGGGTGTTATGCTGCACTGCCAATGAATTTGTGTGTCTATATATATATATATATATATAGATATATATTTTTTAATTTGGTAGGTCCAGAGGATATTTAAACCTTGATGTTTTTGATTGAAACATTAGTTGGGTTACAAAACTTTTGAAAATTATAAATAAATAATGAATAAACAATGAAATAGACACCATATATGGGCCACATATTCTAAATTGGATGGGCCTTTACCATTCTTTTCTCTTCTTACCTAAATTCCTTGTCTAGAAGTTAGGACGTGTGGGCTCTCTCTTTTTGTATTATTATTTTTACCTCAAAATAAATAAAACACTAAAATAGATGTTGGTCTCCCAATGCCTATATTTTTGCAATAAATAAATAAATTTAAAAAAGAAAAGAAAAGAAAAGAAAAGAAAAGAAAAGAAAGAAACAAAGAAATGAAGTAAGCATGTCTAAAGGAAGAATTTCTGTTTATAGTACTTACCCAAAACAATACCAACAGAAAGGTCTGTTTGCTTACTTATTTTAATTCTTATCCTTGATCATAGAGTTAGGAAATTATATAATTCTCATTTAATTAGTTTGTGATAGAAAGCGTATAAAAGATTACAAAAACGTGAACTCTTTCGAATGGATATAGGAAATACCTGGATTGGACAAATTGCCGGATATCATAAGAAGTGTCCTCTATATATTTGTAGGCTGGGCTTTTAGTTCAGTCCTAGTTCTTTTATAGATGTGTAGCCCAAAATCTATAGCCAATATTAAATTAGGTCCTACTCCTAAGTTATTAATTCTATCTTTCAAATTATTGAAAATATTTTAATTCATTCTCATTGTTTATCTCCATTATTCATTTTTGTTATTTTGAATTATAAGGGCATTCTCATTAACAACTGTAAAAATTTTAGCATTTACAATTTTAAAACACTATTTTTACAATTTTAACGCCTTATTTTACAATATACCAAACATTAAACATTCTATTTTTTTTTTACAACTTCATTTAAATATTTTTTCTTTAATATTTTTATTCATTTTTTTTTTATTATTTCTCACTCTTCCTAAGAAAAGAAAGCGGGTCACATCTGAATAAAAAAATAATATAGGTTTTACAATTTGTGAATAGTGCGGTCTCAAATTTGAGATTGCACTGTCCATCAATACCAAATATTATGGCATTTAAAATACTTAATAAAAGTGATTTTTTAGAATTTGGAGTGTCAAATGCCAAATATTTGACATTGGACACACTTAATGGAAATGATCTAAATAGAGCAAAGGAAAATGAGAAATTGTAGATAAAATTGTGTTTCAGAAGGTAATTAGTTTTTATTTTTTATTATCACTTTCTTTGTCTACACTCTCAGTTAAATGGCTTCCAAATTAACTTATAAACAAGTCCTAGGTGAAATGTGGAGTTTAATTAATGGATTCACTTTTCTCTACTCCATACCCAAAATAATGGAAATGAATAACAACTAAGGACAGAGATTTTGAATTGAAACGATCATATAAATTTGAGACTTTGTTTGACAAAATAAAAAACCCATAACATAATTTGTAACATGGCATAAACTCTAGGCCTTTTTTAGAAATCTTAAAAAAAAAAAAAAAAAAAAATTATGAAAGTTGCATTTATTTTGACAAAAATTGATATTCCTAAAATATTTTCACATTTGTTTTACTGACCTTGTTGGTCAACCTAAAATTTAATCCAAAGGTATAAAAAGATAGTGCACCTAGTAAAAGCCAATAAACTTTGGGATAAACACTTGTATGATTTATACAAGACTAAAGGTTAAAAAATTAAGATATAATAAAACCCTTTTTTTTTTTGTTGCTGAATTAAAATATATACCACTTTGAACATGTTTATTGGGAGGGCCATATCCATAATAGCATCAATTAAAACATAAAAATTTTCAGCAAAAAAGCACATCATAAAATGGCATATTCCCTAGATTAAACCTAGTTTTGCGCTAAAGATTCTCAAAGCTATGTGCCCCCAGATTTTCAAATTTGTTTGTCCATTAAAATTTATATTAGCATATATGACGAAAGAATATTCTGTTCAAGGTTTGGTTTTGTTTTGGATGAGTAAATTTGATATGGAAGAGAGTTGATATATTTTATCCAACAAACTTTGCTTCAAGAAACGTAATTTCCAACCATTTTTTTTTTAAGAAGCAAACACACACACAAGGAATAGAGTGAGTTAATGATATAAAGAAAAATTCATATCTTAAGAAAAATTATATTAACTTGATGAAATGACCTTCCTCAAGGTTTTCTTTTGTTTTTATGAGTAAATTTGATATCAAGGGAGAGAGTGAACAGCTAATTATTTCACACTTGAACTCTTTCTTCCTTATAATTCACAAGCAAAAGCATATACCTAGTTTTTCTTGAGTCTCTCAAATCTTTAAAAAAAAAATCTTATCAACTAATTAAAAGAACATGGATTCTCAAGGTTTTGTTTTATTCTTCTTTTCTTAAATGTGTAAATTTAATTTTAGTGGGAGAGATTGAAAGATTCAAACAAAATAACCTCATCAGCATCAATAAATTTAATCTTCAATCAATTTAATTTCCTACCCTTTGAATTATTCTTCCGTAGGGTTCACAAGCATCGGAGGTTGGTCGCACATCAAACATTATGAAAATACCTATAGCATTTGTCCTTCTTGGTTAAGTTGAACTTAACACCCGTAAGGTACAATATCTCTTTGTCACGATGCCTATGTCCATCACTACATTTTATTTTTGCAGAGTTATGGAATTGATGAGTCACGGGAATAATTCTGTAAAGAATATTCAGATGAAAAGTCTCAAATTCAATTGTTTTATAAAAATGAGAATAAACAGTAGTCTTAGATCATTTTCCTAGGAAGGACAAAGGAAATATATTTTATCTCGCAGCAGCTAAAAAAAATACTCTTTTCTGTGGCTATTATATTGTTGTCATCATTATTTTGTTGGAATTTTACTACAGTTTATGATCTGAGTTTGTTCAAGCCAAAAAAAAAAAACTGATTTTGGTTTGAGATTTGATAGAAAAGAAAATTTTTGAATAAGTGATAGGGTTACTACAATTTTATTACATAAATTTTGTACGTTTTTAGACCCCTTAAACATAATCAGATTGACCTAGTTATTTAGTCAACTGATTAACTTAAATAAATTATGTAGATTTAGGTTAACACATATAAATCATATCATTGAAACAGTGTGGAAAATAAATAACACAATGATATGATAACTCAGGAAAACCAAACCGGTAAAAAACCTAGGGAGGATTAAACCAAGCTATCCTCAAGATAAAATGAATCCACTATGAAAGAATTGAAGTTTACACAATAGCAACTTAAACCGCTAACATCCTATTACTACCTCGAGTAGGAAACTTATTACCAGGACCACGTGACAACTCCGAGTCCACAGACTACTTCTTTCTAAGATCACAGCAAGTACAAGCACTCTCGATTGTGTATCTTTAAGCTCTTAATGCAGCAACTAAATGATCATTAAGTTTTTGACGTAATCTTGATTCTTAATAACCCTAAGTATATGTGAAGGCAAACACTTCTAAATTTTACAATAGATTTACATACACAGCATAAACAACAATTGCAACAACCTTAAAAACGAGGTTAGGGTCCCTTTTATACTTATGACAAAATATAAAACTCTACACGTCAAATGGGCTTAGGCTGAGTTGGAAAAATTTTGCAAAAAAAAATAATTTGCTCGAGCTTCGATCGATCGAGCCAGGCAAATTTACACAGTAAATCTTGCAATGCACTTGATTTCAACTTTACATATAAACATACTTTGAACAAGTCTAAAAACAAGACTAAACGTTTTGATCATGGTTTGTCAACATTACAAAATTAAGTTCTAATACATTTGAACCTAAAGTCTTAGAATCCAACAAATTCTATAAATTGATATAACAACTTCTTAAAACAATAGAAAATAATTAAAAAATTATTTCCTTATGTTATTTTGACACTAATCATATTTATTTTCATTTATGTTTGTAAATTTCTATCAGTAATGTTAAGATTAATTTTTCTCAATATTTTTTTATTAAAACATTTCTCAATATTTATTTTCATATAAATTTATAAATTTTATAATAAAAAATACACTTTTTGCATTAAAATTAGGGTTGTTTTTATTTAATTTAGACCTTTATATGTTAAAATTTTTATTTTGGCCCCTCATGTTTGATTTTATTTTTAGCGCTTTTCATTTCAACCCTTCATAAAAATGAAAATTTTAAAATTTAAAAGGCCAGACAAAAAATTCAAAATTGAGTCAAATATAAAAGGCCAATGAAAATTTGAAACGGAAAGAGCCAATATATATGAAAGCAAATCTGAAAATTTTGAAATATAAAAAGCTTATATGAAAACAAACCCAAACTTTAAGAAATGAAGATTTAGTTTTTTTTTTTAATTATTTAATTTTTAATTATAAAATTGATAATAACTTTAAGATTTAACATATATTAATATAGACCAAGAGTCTTATAATTGAACTAGAAGTTTGAGTATATTGTTTAAAAACATTAAGACTCAATTCCCAATTATTCGAGCATGACGATCGAATAATTAAAAACAAAAATAGCATATATCAATATGGACACAACATGCAAATGAGGCCCACGTGTTCGCGGTGCAGCAGGGTTAAGTTTGGAACCACGTCTACGGCTACGAATAGCCAACAAGTGTTTCTTGTCCATTCGAATCAGACGAATCATAATGCCGAAATCTAAGCACTATACCTGACGCTGTTTTCTTTTTAATTTTTCTTTTTATTTTTATTTTTTTGGCGTTTGCCCTTGTTACATATTTAATTTGTCTAATTTTGTTTGTTAATTCTGATTCCATGCATTTAACATCAACTTCCACATTCCCCCACACTCAACTTGTTAGGCTGAGATTACAAATCATGACAAAACACAACAATGTTTGAGTTTTATTATAATTGATTGACACTAGGGTATGATTCTATACCTTCAATGGCCTTCAATAATTTTAGGTAACTACCCAACTTGGAGTTATTGTTTAATATGTCGTGACGTTTAACGAATATGGTATAGAATTATTATTTTATGTTGATCGTATTTTAATTATTCAAAATGACAAAAAGATTTGGTTATCGTATGATGTGACAAAGTTGGATAGCTATTATCTGATTTGACGTAAATATTATCTTATTTAACCTTATCACATATTAATGGTCTTACATGAAATTATAATAAAAAAATAACTAGAAAACTATAGGTTTATTATTCACGGTAAAATGAGTTACTAATAGATGGTGTGGGGTCAGAAATGTAAATACTTGCCTTTGGGCCTTGGGCTTGGTCCGAGGACATTAACTTTGTTTGAGATGACCTGGTGACAACAAGGGCACCAAACTTAAAGGCCCACAAGCTCACTATGGAGGTAAAGGCTAGGGGGATGGTTCGAGGAGAAATGCATCCTCGGCTAATCGAGGTGAAGGTCAAAAGGTACAGCAGGATGCCTAGGGAGGAACCCATAAAACTTAACAAGTAAGGTTACACTCTAGAGGAATGCAAAAAGGGAGAACAAGTGGGAAGTACCCCGCAAAAAACTGCTACTGCCGCATTAAAGGCTTCACACCTACCCCCTGGCTGCATTAATGAAGAAGTGACATCTGAGAGGATGGTGGTTAGCCTTATAGCCATTGGAGGAAGATTTTAAGAGGGTAATATGGGAAAGATATCTGCATTGATGACTCCAAAAATAGAAGCACCAAGAAGCAGAATATGAATAGAGAGGGAGAGAACATTGGGAGGGGGATCAGTTGTAACTTTATTTGAAAAAGAACAAGTGTATCCAACACAGAAGGTCCTCGGCACATGTCCGAGGATAGCTCGTGCTACATTGAATCTTCCTTCCTTGTCAATCGTGAATCTATCCCAACGTCTTTGCTTTCTATCGACCAAAACAGCCTAAGTTTCAAGTCCACTCTCTACAAATTTTATTATTTGAGGCCATTTGGGCCTGTCACCTACGCGCATTTGGGTCAGGCTAGATTTGTGTCCTTACAGATGGTATAACAAATTTATTATCATGTGTAACCATGTGCCTAGCAGAGGTACACTACCATACCGAAACGCACACACAAAAAAAGTGCGGGTATTGTAGCACTCTTTTAGACTTTAAATTCACTCCAATCTTGTGCTAAGAATTTATTCTCTCTCTCTCTCTCTCTCTCTCTCTCTCTCTCTCTCTATATATATATATATAAATCTTGTGCTAACCTTCATTGACTTCATTCAATTTAAAAATAATTAAAATCCATTTAAAACTACTTTTTTAGCCATTTATCATTCAAATTTTAATTCCAATTCCTAAAATTTTCATTATCTTAAATACCAACATTAATAAAATTATATTAAAAATATACTGTTTTAAAAAATATTTATACATTTTAAATAAATTTTCTTATTAACAGAATTTGAATGACTTCTCTAAAATTTTTAATAAAAATTAAAAATAATTACATTAAAATGTAAAAGAACTAAAAATATAAGAAAGTCAAAAAACCATCTCTTTTTCTTAATTTCACCAATTTGAAACTATTTCCGGTCCATTAAAAAGTAATTTCAATCTATTTGAAACTATTGGAAACCCATTTGAAATTAATTGAAAGTCTCTTGAAATTCCAAAATTTATTTTTAACTCAAGTACATACTTCATTCAATAAAAGTTTTATTTACATTAGTAAATTCCCAAAAAATTAACTATGCATTTTCAATAGATTTCATAATAACTAATTTCGATAAATTTTTTTATACATAAAATTAAAATAATTTACTAATATTATGTTAAGAAGTAAAATCCAAGTATACAAACTACCTTCTTTCCTTTTAAGATGGAGCAATTAATGAGACCAATTTCCATGCTATATTGAATGAAGAAAAATATTAGATAATTTTTAAGTACTCAAATTAGTAGTCATATTCTTCTCAAAAAAAGGAAAAAAAAAAAATAGTAGTCATAATAAATTATTTTTTTGAGCAAGTAATTTTTTTTCCCTTAATGACAAAAAGGGAACTGGTGTGTGACTTCTTCAGTACAATATGCACCCAAACTTTAAAATGTTGCAATGATTAATGAACACCCTATTTTGACCAAGTTATGTTACTTTTTTTTTTTTTTTTTTTGATTTGCAATTTATGTTACTATATCATGATAACCAACATCATGACATTTTAACCAGAGCTAAAGTTGAACTATGGTGTTAATTGCAGCATTTTAAAGTTAATTACCAGTGCACCTAATTAACAAGTACGCACCCTATAGTTAGGGTTGTTGTCTTATACAATCCTAAAAATGAATTAAACGGTTTCTGAATTAATTTAATGCCATGAATGCTAGGACTGAGTATGGATAAACATTATATGGTAATAGTACTGACCAAGAAACTTGATCGATCTTCAAAGATATTCTTCTTTACATAATTTTATACCCCACATCTGACTTCATTCAGAACTTGAATACTATGTCCTTCGTTCTACTTCTACAGCATAATCATGCCATATTGACTAGAAGAAAGGATGGAGACAATGTTAGAAAGTAAATTGCATTAGCAGATGAAGTACATTTGAACACTGAATGGTGACTGCATTGTTCATTTAGGGTATGAAATTTGTAGTTATCTGTTCTGCCCATGGTTTTTGGTTTTATTTGACACCTATATCGATCAGGGTTTATTTAGGTTCATTGCATTTTATTAGGCTGAGGTGGAGTGTGACTTTTGGCCCCAAAAATGACAAAATGGGAACTGGAGTGTGACTTCTTGGTGGCATGGCTCTAGCATTTTCGCAATGTGACGATTTTGAAAATAAAGCCCTGTCTACCTGTTACTCGACAATAAAAATCCATTAGTGTACAAAATTATGCATAAAAATTACTTGTTTTGATATGGAATTCCTGGTAATTAAATTAATAATTGAATAATTCTAAAAAAAATTAAAAATTAAGAAATTAAAGGATTTATTTTAAACATTTGTGGGTGTTATGCATTAGGTAGATGAGTAAAAGGAAAACACATAGTACCAATATATCTATTCAATAAATCAGAAGAAACTAAATTTTTAATTTTTTTTGGGTACAATTACTAACATTAATGATCAAGTTTTTAGGAGAAAATTTTATACACATATATTTAGATGCATCATTTCTCTAATATAATATAACTCTCACATGCTTGTAAGGTTTAAATAGAGTGAAATGAAAAACACATATATTTTATGTAAAAGTATTGTATCCATTTTCCTATATAAAACCACTATATATGGATCATTAGGGTCTATATGTGAATGGTGATTGCTTTCTCTTTTTTTCCTTCCCTATAACCTCTTTTAACAATTAAGTGAACTTTTCTTCTTTTTTTTGTTTCCTTACAACCAAGATTTCATTCATTATCCCATGTTTTATATCGATGAAAATGCCATACTAGCTACCACATTAAACTCAAAGAACATTGACAGGTAACCTTATATATATTAGGTATAAGTGTAAAACATTCTTAATATAATATCTTTCTATTCTTCGGACGCGATCACGTGGGTATGTCTGTGCTCGTAAACCTTATATTAAGCTTTGGCTTAACCCATATATGAAAGGCCAACGGAATATCAAATAGAGAAATCTAGCAACTTAGAGGGCCTTAGCTATATATTATTTTCGTAGGGTGCAGAAATTGATAGTGCTTGGACAAGATAGCTCATCGTGTGTAACCCTATAACTATGTCTATCATGTAAGAAGGACAAAATTTAGGTACAGTACTTTAGTGTTGTTTCTTAAGTTCATTTTCTAAAATTTTGTTATATAGCTATTTAACTAAAAAAAATTCACATGAAAAAAAAATTTTATCATCCCAAGAAAAAAAATTCACATGGCAAATTTGTTTAAAATTTTTTACACTACTCATGATGTGGCAAGTTAATTATGACTTTAACTGTATAACATTCAACATCACTTTCATATTATTCTACCATGCATTAATATTTTTTATATATAAAAGTTATGAAAAATTTTGTATCCTTAAACCTATTAATAATATATTATCATGTTAAAAGACAAACATAGCATCAGCCTTTCTCTAAGCTGCATCCATCATTGAAATTTTAGGGCGATAATTCATTAGTCCAAAATGACTACAGATGTATTTGTCCAATCTAAAACCAAGTGAAGTGACCTAAATTTTCGGTCACTGCAATAATCTATATACTTTGTCCACCCTTTCTCCTTTTCTTTCTCTTTTTATCCTCTTTTTTCCCTCGTGTATCTTACAGATTAGCCAACAAAAAATATATAAAAGGAAAAAAAAAACCATATTCAACTATTTCATTCATCAAGTTGTTTTGTTGGTTGGTTATTTAGTTGGTCTCATTTTAATCGTGAAATGAGTTGGATTAGTATTACTTTGGAGACAAAAAAAATAATTCTATTGGATTTAATATATTTATTAGACCGAACTACCCTTAATTCCCCACATATGCATGGACACATTTAATAACAAACTTAATTAAAGATATAATATTTGTTTGCATCTAGTTTTAACACTATCAATTTTTGGTTTTCAATTTTTGCCAATTCTTGAAAAAAATCTTATACGAAATACATTTGGTAGGGCCATATAAAATTTTCATTCTTAATTTCTCTAATTTAGATTTTTTTTAAGGTAATTTTTTTTACCTATATCTTAACATCAATTTTGTTATTGTAATAAAATAAATTTAATGTGTAAGCTATATAAATTGAGTGAATAATAATGATTGTAGGGCCAATGGGCCTAAGGTATGTGTTGGACCGGACTAAGAGTGCTTATAGGGTTGAACACCGAACCCAACAGTATGGGTAGTCCGAGGACATGAAATGGCCCACTGTGAAGTGACGTAAAAGAGGAAGGAAGCCATACCTGGGTAAAACATTTCGAGGCATGATGTTCGAGGATGAAAGTATCCTTGGCCATAGGAAGCCGAGGACGAGAAGAGTGATCTGGCAGCTCGAGGGCATCATTACTGAAGACTCAGGGCACAAAGGAAAAAGAAGTGAAGGAAAAAGATAAGGAGAAGGAACGTAAAATATTTAGGGTAAAGCTGCTACCACCGCGTTGAAGGCTCTGCAACTACTTCTCTGACCGCATTAATGAAGAAGTGACACCTGAGTCTTAGAATTCAATCTTAGGGCTACTGCCAAAGACTTTGGAGGGGGGTAATGTGACAAGTATCCAGATAGAGTATTTGATCCACACGTGGAAGAAATAGGAGAGGGAGGAAGACAATATAAAAGGAAAACAGTAGAGAAAGAAGTGGGGGAGATGCACAAGAGAGAATTGTAAGAAAAACACCAAAGTTTGTCTTCGGCATCAATATACAAGAGAGTTTTTATGTACATATTGCTATGCATGTGTTTTGTGATTTAGCTTAACTTTCATGTCATCCTACATCCCTAGACCTAAATTCGAGGCCCACTCTCTATAAATTCATTGTTCTGGGCCCTTTGGGCTGGTTCCCTTGGTACAACTGAGTTCCAGCACCTTTTGTGTCCTTACAATGATATTAGCTTGAAAATGAATAGTCAATTTTTAGAATATGGTAGAATTTTTAATTTATGTTTATAATACTTGAATAAAAATAAGCTTAGTTAAGAAAATTTTAGTTAGTTTCAAATGGATTGGAAGTAATTTAAATGAACTTCACAGTAAAATGGATTAAAAGTAGGTGGACTTGAAATAGTGTATATTGGAGCAACACTTTACAGAAAATTAGAAAATATAAATTCAATTTAAATAATCTTGGCAAAAAAAATTAATTGTAAATTAAAATTAAAATTAAAAATTTGATAAGTTTTCACATTATATAGATAATCCTTTGTGTTAGAGTTGAGAATGGTTGTTGTGGGGGAATGAACTTGATTCAAGGCCGAAGCCTAGAGGATCATATTTGAGGAAAAACCTCTCAGGACTATTCCCGTGGAGTTCCGAGCATACCCGCCAACACTAGAACGTTTCTCCAAGCTTATAAGCTTGAATGACCCCTCGACAAAGGAAGGAAGTACCACGGGAGATCTACCCCACCCCTTCTATCCTTAGCCAAGGCGGTGCTAGTACCCAGACTACCTCAGGAAACCTCCTAAAAGGATAAGGATTACAGAAGTCATCACCTCCACGTTAATGAGAGATTCTCTACCTAATCTCTTCCTCATTAAATGCATATAGGACAACCTGAATTATGCAGGCACTCTCAAAAGTCCTGATTCAAGATAAGAACCAAGGGAGGAAGAACCAATAAAAGAAGAAGAAATATTCCAAAAAGATCAGGTTAGGGCCAGGATAACTGGATTGATAAGGGAAGGGAAAATGCCTATAAAAGGAGAGGAGAGGGCAACAAAGAAGAGGGGTCGGAAAAAAAGATCAAGAAAAAAGAAACCTTGAATAGAGAGAGAAAAAGTAAGAAATGAGAGATTTCTTTTTTCCTTTATAAATGACAACACCATGGGAAAAGAGTCTGACCGCTTGGTTTATAATATTAATGCAATCTTGCTTCATAATTCAATTTTTGATCTTCCCATTGTGGAGTATTCACCTTATTCCATTGATAAATAAATTGTGCTAGTTAGGCGCTTAGGAATTAAGCTGTCCTTAAATTTGAGTATTTCTTTTTAAGTGTTTCTGATGCCCACAGTTGCATTGGAATATTTTGTATTCTCTTATTTATTGGTTGTGTACTATAAAATTTTTGCATTTGGCAGCATACCAATGTAGTGTTAGTTTATAATTGAATAAATTAAAGAAAAAAAAATGTAACTTAGTAAAGAACAAAGCTGAGATCCAAACTAGTTTGGAGGAGTCTCATCCAACCTACTACTTAGCAATTTATAAGACTATTCACATAAATTATTTAAACAAATTAAATTACTCATTAAAAAAGTTGTGTGACTTAAATTACATATAGATGATCTTCAATCGTTGTCACATAATGGGTTAAGAAGACAACTTCAAACTAGTTTGGAAATAAGCATTTTCATTTAATAAATTAAGTTCACCAAAGCAGCATCTCATAAGATAAAATAAACTAATTAATGAAATTTGGTAGAGTAATTCAAAAATTTTAGATCTCATAAATCAAAGTCCTCTTTGAAAACTCACTCACTCTCTCTCTCTCTCTTCGTTTTTATTTTATTTTTCCTTCTTTTTCTTTTCTTTGGACAATCAATCGAAGAATCTTTAAACCTCACCAACCGAAACTTACGGTAAAATTGAGCCCAAACCTCATTCCTGGATTAGAAATTTAGAAGAGAACTATCCGTTAATTGACTTTGAGATTTTTCCATACTTTTTTACAAAGGTTAGCAATAGAAAAAACTTTAACCCCTTAAAAATTTCGCACCTGTGGCAGATTGAGTCAATGAAACCCAAATCTCATTCCTGAAAGAAAGGAGAGTCATCACTAAGTTACAAAACCTTTGATTGACTTCGAGACTTTCCCTTACTTATAAGAAAAGGTAATGAACTAATGGCATTAGACCAACTACTCAATCATTGGCTTTATTTTCAACAAACATAAGCAATAAAAACTAAAATCAAATCAATCTTTAACAAATTGGTCCAAGCTTGTGACACTAAATGTACCTAAAATGTTCTATCTTAGACCATCATTTGCCTTATAATTAAGTCTAAATTAGCCTACCGAATCTGGGTTTAGCCCGTGAAGCGACTCTATTAAGCCAATAGCAGCAGATCTAGCTGGTTGGAACTTGAAGCTACCAAGTTGATCTACACTTATCAGATTGCAACAAAATCCCTTAGGAGAATAACAAAACAACAAGTGGCTGCAGGTTCCCAAATTTGAGGTACACCGGACTGTGATTGATTTCTTGAACGAGTCAACAAAACCTACATGACAACACGGTTTTAGGAATTTAATAAAAACCCAAATCGCAGATCATATCAGCATAATACTATTTAACACAATATGGAACTGATTTTATATACAAATCGAGTTGTACCTTGTGCCCACTTGAGCAGGTTAATTAGAGTTGCTGTTGGCGTACATTACGCTCAAAGCACATGGAATTAGAATAGACATAATTTAAATTTATATAAATTTAGATTGTTGTTTTGTTAGCTGATGAGTTGTGCTAATATATTGTACTCTCTCTAGGTTCAATTGGATATATCCATAAAATCCAAATTTAGCCTTTGACATGAAGATATTAGGGGTTTAGGCTGTGTTGCCATGTTCTTAACAAAAGGTCAATTTAATTAGATCCTGAATAATTAACGTCCATTTCAATTCATGCCTTGTCTGGATTACGACAAATATGCATGTGTCATATAAGGTTCCAATGTAAAAACTCCACCTTGAACCCTTTAAATCAGTGTAGTCAATACTATACTGGTACGTATACCGGTATCGAAACGTTAATGTTTCGTACCGGTTTAAATATTAGCCATACTGGCCATGTACCGGTTATATCAGCCAATTTCGGACAATACCAGCCAGTACTGAGCGTACCAGCTGGTACAGAAAAAGCTTTTTTTTTTTTTTAGTTTTGTAATTTTTTAATTTTGTAAGGGCAATATGGTAATTTATTTGCATTAACTTATTAGTATTTTTTTTTCTTAGTATACAATGAACAATTAAGCTTTTTATTTTTTATATTGTGTTTTTTTTTTTTTTTAATTGATGCTAAAGTCTAAAACTATGAATAATTTGTTCTGAATTGAGATAATATTTTATGGTAAACTTTTATATGTATTATAATACACACACACATACATATATATATATATATATATATATTTATAAATATAAAAAATAACGGTAAACCCGAAACGGTGTACCAATATTAACTGATACCGAAATATATCATTCCACTAGTTAAACATGTACAGCATTCGGTACGAGATTGACTCTCTTGCTCTAAATCTATATAGGGACATAGATCAATTGATGAGTTGCGATCTTTTAGATTAAATTTTTTTTTTTTTTTGGGCTTCAATCTCCTGTCTCTCAGGGATAGAAGAACAAACTTTGAAATAAGTTTATTTTGAATAAGGAAGGCTAAAGTTACTATTAATTTTATTAAAAGTTATTTCAAATTGACATGATAATTAATGTGATTGGAGCTACATTAAGTAATTAATAAATTTTTTTAAGTTACATCTTTGTATTGTGATTAAAAGTTAGCACATTGGTTTGTAAAACCTAGCATCAGCTAATAGGGTCTTGGGAAGGGAGCTTCGGAGTTTAAAATTCATTATTTCTAAGATAGGGTTGCAATGGGTGAGTTTAAATTCATTATTTCTGAGATATGGGTTGCAAAGGGTGAGTTTGTATTAGTTTTTTCTTTTCCTTTGAACTCTTTAACTTATTTGTTGATGTACAAATTTTTAAAAAGTTTCAAATTTTTAGAGTATATTTGTCTTTTTTACACACATTCTGCAAACAAACAAATAAGTTTTCAACAAAAAGTTAGTCACAATACATATTTTGCTATGCTTAATGTATTGATTTTATGTCACAATACGTATTTTGTATTGTTAAGTAAGTCACAAAACATATTTTGTTATGCTTAATTTAAGAACAAATAACTCAACCCGACCAGGCATCCACGAGCATGATATACAAATTATTTTTAATGGGGTGGGATTGAAGTTAGAGTATTCTGTGATAAACTGGATCCATTCTCATCCGTAAAACCATGCTGATGTGCAATATGATACTTGCTACGTACAATAAACTTTTTGTCCTCCCTCGAAAGCATACAGCAAGTTTGATCGTGATTCGTGACCCTTTTCTAAAAAGTTTAAGCAAATGTTAATAATATCTTACTGAGTTACTGATTGCTCTCCAATTAGATTTTAAGGAAGAAAATGACTGTATTAAAGAAATAAGAATAGCGAGTAGTGGCATTCTATTGAAGACCAGTCAGTCTTCGAATCTCATAAACTACCATTTTGGTGATACATTCAAAGGAATGCCAGTTGGGTATGAACTTTTCCATCTTTCTTTAATCTCTAAATTTGTTAGATCAAAGATTTACAAATAAAATATAATATCTTATTAAGGAATAACTTAAAACAATTCAGAATAATTAAACTATATGTACCATAAGTTATGGCACAACTATGACCAAAAAAAAAAATGGTTATGGTACAAACAACTAGACAATATTCCATCGAAGAACCCAAGAAAAAAGGGAAGAAACCAAAGAGAATGTCTTCGTGACAAGGGCATAGTTACTTAAAAAACAAGAAATAAAATACAATAAAATAGCAATGAGGACAACATTTTTCATAGTTATTGAAAAATTACCTTAAAAAAAAAAAATCTAAATTAGAGAACCTAAAAAAAATTTTACATCAGTAATGAACCTAAAAATAATTTCATTTAATAAAAGAAAATCATGTCAATGAAAAGTTTTATTACCCTAAACATTATAAAAGAAAAATTCATTAAGGTAATAAATTAAGAAAATTCATTAAAGTGATAAATTGTGATTGATGTTAGATTACTTTGATATGCACTTGTTAGTTGTTACTGACATCAATTTAAGTTCGGGAGAAAGTTATGGAAATTTGTGTATTATTAGACTTATTGAAAAGAAAAACACCAAAAAATATGTTTGTAGATTGTAGTCTTCATCGTAGATGATTAAGATTGGCTTTACATAAGGTCACATGGATTCCTCTGAGCATGTCCGACACCTGAACTAAGCTGGTTTAGTTCTCTCTCCCTCTCTCTCTCTCTCCGTCATAGATATTCATCAGAATCTCTGGCTATTCGTAGCTATTTTTGTCACCATTCTCATTTTTACATCCAAGTGTCCGACCACATCATTACCAAATGAAACCAAGTATTCGTCGCATCATATGGGTATTCCCGAACACCAAAAATGTTAAATAAACAATTCACCGTCAATAACTTACAAAATGTACTTAAAAGAGGGGAAAAGTAGTGTCTACTAGATCTTTCTTTCCTTTTTACCTTTTTTTTTTTTTTTAATTATAAATTTCTGGGATCTACTCTATCTTATTGCTAGCTACCATCTTTGCGGTGAATAACAATGCACCATTTATACCTTACTATCACCACGCCAATATGTTTAAAATTAAATTTATGAGAAAAAGGGTTTTATTCGTCTATTTTTTTTTTTAAATATAAAAAGAACTTAATTATTACTAATGTAAGTATTCTTTCATGTTACGAAGAAGGAAATAACATAATAGAATAATTTATAAATATGTCAATTACCTAGTTTAAAAAAAATACGTCAATTACCTTAAAAGTTTTAACCTGAAATAAAATTGTGTTTAGAAGATCTTTATCTGGTTTGATAAATGAAAATGGAGAAGAATTATCCCATAAAATAAATGGTAAAATTTAGTTATAATTTCTTAGTCATAACCTATATTCTCCAATTAAATTCAATCATATGGCTTGTTGATGATTACATCACCAATAGTGTTATCTTCCTCTCATTAGTGGGTCCCCCTTGAAGACTAAACATAAAAAATAAATGTTAATGCAGTAGTGGGTCCTCGCTTCTCCGCCATCGCTGTGGTTGTGAGAGATTGAAGAGGGGAGTTGGTATTTGCTCGTTCCATGAAAGTGAATACCATCCTCCCTCTCTAGGTTGAAGCAGAAGCGAAAGCAATTAGATGGGCGATTTTCTTAGCCCCTGCTTTGGCTAGCGAATCTATCATTGTGGAGACAGATTCTCAAATTGTTGTCTAGCTTCTTTCGGATTTGGCAGTGTTCCTGCCTTGGAGAATCAAGCCATTCTCTGATTTGAGGTTCCTTTTGTTTCTCTCCAGTAATGTCTTTGTAATCTAGGTCCCTAAGCTGTGTAATAAGGCGGCTCACACCTTAGCTAAATGGTGCTTATCTTGTAATTTTTTTTTTTTATCTCATTTGACCATGGTTATAGCCCAGACTGTTTCTCTTCAGTTATTTTGGGAGAGTCCAGAAGGGTGTTGTAATTTTGTTTTCTCTTTAATAAAGAATTTTGTTCATCAAAAAAAAAAAAAAGGTGTTATCTTCCCCTAACAACAATAAAATAAATTTACATCCAATAAGTCATATGGTTGAATGAAAACCTAAGATATACA
This sequence comes from Castanopsis chinensis, assembly GCA_032878915.1. Classification (NCBI taxonomy): domain Eukaryota; kingdom Viridiplantae; phylum Streptophyta; class Magnoliopsida; order Fagales; family Fagaceae; genus Castanopsis; species Castanopsis chinensis. The sequence goes on from JAVQMG010000127.1 coordinate 2,335,717, forward strand.
ACCCCTAATTAATTGTATTTAGGTTTTATCTAAAAAATAAACTAATGTCCAAATTACAAATTAGATGTCTGTATAAAAAGTATCTCATGAAAAAATCTTATTGATCATCTCTCTCATATTTGGTAGGTCTCACACATATATGTGAGATTCACATGTCATGAATGATGCACTCCATGTTGGTCTCATAAGATAATTTTTTCATACCCTTTGTGTGGTTTGTGAATGTCCCTTGGAAGATTCACAAGGTTCTTCAAAAAGGGAAAAAAGGGGTTTTTACGTCCTTAATTTCAGGATCATCTAAAGACAACGTTTTTAACAATTGGTTTAATTTTATTTTGAGTACAAGTTAAATTTACTTATCATCATAGATAATTTTTTATTGTAAAAAATAAATGATAAAATTTAGGTACAATTCCTTACATGTTGTAATTTAAATTTTAAAATTAAATTCGACAATATTATATACTCATTTGGTAAAAAGTATACTATACAATCTTGTGGTTTATTGGCTAAGGGAATTATCTTGTGGTTTATTAGCCAAAGTATTTTCTATGTATCATTATTGAAAAGGATATTTAGACCCTAAAATTATATTATGTGGCTAATACAATTAGGTCGAATTATGCTAAAGAGGTTTTAAACAATCAAACCAATATAAACATAAGTTGTCACCAATCACAATGCATTCAAAATAAATAAATAAGAGACATGCTATATGGTGGCGAAGTGGAAAACTTCTCCAAGAGATAAACCACTAAAGGGGTAACTTACCCCAAACAAACAATTCACTAAAAAAATAAAACCTTTATGCTATATTTTACCAGATAGATGGGATTAATTGCAAAAACCTTCTATATGTAGCTTTAGAATTTATGAACTTTATAGCTATATGGACATTCCATAGATAACGTACCTGTGCTTTACAATGTATACCTCCAACCATCTCCAAAAACGTTTTAAAGAATTGATTGACCGCAACAACACAACCAGGCACCTGCGATTTTAGCTTGTCTTGAATATTCTTTCCATTTATACTCACTGTTGTATGGAAATAGGCTTGAATGATGTCTTTATCTAGGGTTCACGGCAAAGTGCCACCCCAACCTTGTGAGTCAAGTTATACAGTACCTTTTATACTTGATGTAGGTAAGGCACATAATTCTAAGCAAACAACTAACTTTAGCGATTAATGACACAACAATCCCAATTCTCCATTGATTAAGTCTTGACCGAGGGACAGTCAAGCTTCAGTTGATCGAAAGTCGATTGAAGAGCTGCTGAACTCTGCACGATGTTGCTTTTCTCGGGGTACTTCCACAAATGGTTTTGAACACGATTAAGAACTTATTACAAGCTCATTTGACAGTTATAGTGTCATGAAATTCACAAACTGTAACAGTAACTGGATGATATGTAATCTACTCATGTTTTTCTCTTAAACAAATAATACAGGGCGGTTTGAAATTAACTTATTTTATTAAAATTAAAAAAAATTTATTAAAAATATTGTAAATAAAATTCAAAATTAATAAAAATAATATTTTATGATCTATGAATAATTTTAAAAAATATAATAAATTTATAAATAATTATAAAAATAAATTAAATAATAAAATAAGTTAATAAAAATAATCTTTAACCACGGACGGAAACTATACAATTTCGTAAGTGTACTTCATTTAAGAATTATAGTTGTCTCGTCAGTCCAGCAGGCTGTTTTGTTGTTATCAATTGTACGAACTATTTTTTTTTAAACTGAACTCACACTATTCATCAACAGTTAGATTTAGTTTTGAGCTTACGGCTTACTGAGCAGATGTTCAGTAAGCCACCTGTATACGCAACGCGTCAAGTATCTGTAGGTATTACAGCCGGGACGGCAAATTACCCACCAAACTTTAAGAAAATAAAAAAATTGTGTGGTTGAGAGCCAAACTGTCTTATAAATATTTAAGAATTATAGTTTTCTAGTTTAGTTTAATATATATAGACTGATTTGTTTATCTAATTGCCAATAGAAATAGAATCTCTCTCTCTCTCTCTCTCTCTCTCTCACACACACACATTGTTAATCGATTAGTGAGTATTGACTAGTGACTAGTCTACAATATATGCAGTCTCACGTGCAATACGCTGTAGCTTTTGTTTATATCTTTGATTAGATGTCTTTAAAGCCCTCTGGGCTTCCCTTCTTGGTGGCATATGATAAAAAGGTGGGTTTGTTTGGTCTTATTGGGTACGTAGTGCTTTTCTTTGGGTTTTTACCAATAAGTTTCGTTTTCCCTTTCTCTTATATTCATTTGGGTTTCTTTGTATTGTACGACACAGTTCTCTCACTCTCAGCTCACAAACTCTCTCTCTCTCTCTCTCCCCCTAAGCCCTGTCTTATCACTTGTTTGTGTGTTAGCTAGTATTAAAAATGGCATTAGAAGCTGTGGTTTACCCACAAGATCCATTTAGTTTTGCTTGCAAAGACTTTTACTCTTGGAACTATGACCTTGCTTTACAAGAAGAAGATAAAGCCCTTCTTGGAATCCATAGCTTAGAGCAAAGTCTTCATGCAAACTTTGATTATTCCTCATCTCCTTCAGTGATGCAAAATGCTCATAAAGAGTACTATGACCCAAATTCCTCTTCTCCTGAGGCTTGCACAGATCATACTATTGATCAATATTCTTTCCCCGGTGAAGTACAACTTTACCCTCTTCCTTTAAAGGAAGCTTTTGCAACAACAACAACGACAGGCCGTAGAAAGCGAAAACGCACCAAGTGTAGCAAAAACAAGGAGGAGATTGAGAATCAAAGGATGACCCACATTGCTGTTGAGCGCAATCGTCGTAAACAGATGAATGAGTACCTCTCTGTGCTCAGGTCTTTGATGCCACCTTCTTATGTTCAAAGGGTCAGTCACTTTTATATATATTTTTATTTTATTTTTTCTCTTTTGCTTTTTTCCTTTGGCCAATGAAACTATTTTTAGCAATACTATTTTTTACACCCTAATTATATTTTTCTCCTTTTTCCTATCAAGATTCCAGGAGTCTACTTGATTACTCTATGATCGCTACAAATGTTTACGAATCCCAAGATTTCAATAATTGTACCACTTATCTAGTAATATATTGACTTTGTTACAGGTTCACTTTATATTTGTTTTCTCGGTTAATGTATTATACATGCTAAATCGGCCACGCCTTGTGCATGTTCATCATATCATATTTTTAGTTTTTTGGTATGAATTAATGCTTTCTTTATGTTGAGAATTTTTTGAGGATATATACATAGTTATTGAGCTAATTAAACTGATTTTAATGAATTTATCTTATCGGTTATATTCAGTTTTCTGACATTTTTGAATTACAGTCTCTAATCATATAAATATAATACATACTTACAACACTTCATAGATTATTATGTGAGTAACAATTCATACAAAACATTGTACTTTTACAACATAGCGACTCCAAAACTTTAAAAACTTGATTGTTGTTGTGTTATTGACTTATTAATTGTTGTATTATAGGGTGACCAAGCATCTATAATAGGAGGAGCGATCAATTTTGTGAAGGAGCTAGAGCAATTATTGCAGTCCATGGAGGTTCATAAAAGGACAAAGCAAGAACCAGACACTAATGGGTTTTCTTCTTCTTCTTCTCTTCTTCTTCTTCTTCTTCACCGTTTGCTCAGTTCTTCACCTTCCCTCAGTACTCAACACGTGCAACTCAGTGCAACGACTCAGCTGCCACTGCCACAGCAAACGAATCCATGGCCCAGCAGCAGCAACAGAATCAATGGGCTGTGGCAGACATAGAAGTCACGATGGTGGAGAGCCATGCCAACCTCAAGATACTCTCAAAGAAACAGCCTAGACAGCTCTTGAAAATGGTGGCTGGGCTTCAAAGTCTGAGACTCACTATTCTCCACCTTAACGTTACCACTTTTGATCAAATGGTCCTCTATTCCGTTAGCGTTAAGGTTGGTACAGAACAATGGAAAGCTAGCCGATCACTATTCTCTCTTTTGTCTTTTTTTGGGATAACTCTTTTGCCAATTTTACAAAGTTTTTGTTAAAAATGAGTATCAAAAGGACATAAGCACTTAATGTACATTTAAAGTTGCAAATATTTTATATATAAATATAATTTTTAAAATAAATTTAAATAGTGTATACATATTTTCTATATGAGCTTTTTGAGAAAAAACAATTATTACGTAGTAAACACGGTAAATTATGGTGTTACACAATATTACAATTGAATATTAATTGAAAAGTATGTACCGTGGCTTATAATTGAATATTAATCATTATTTTCAATTGTTTTGAGGGAGAATTATTATTTTTAATTTAATTAAAAAGACCCATTTAGAAATTATATCAATAATGGTTTTGTTAAATTTGTGGGACAGGTTGAGGAAGGGTGCCAGCTGATTTCAGTGGATGAAATAGCAACAGCAGTTAATCAAATGCTAAGAATAATTCAAGAAGAGTCTGCTTTCAGCTGAAATAATATGAAAAACCCCCACTATTTTGTTTTGTTTTTAATCGTATTATTTTGTAATTGGGGTTATATCATATATGCCTATCAGAATGATTGGTTCCATTCTTCTTGTTGTATCTCTTTCCTTATTCTCTGTTATCTATCTAACAAGAGAATACAAAAACTTTCCCGAAGCAATGCATGCATGTTTCCCGCAGATCATAAAATAATATATAAACAAAAAATATTATAAGTATATATCATGGGTATCAATATCACGAAACTATAACACCGGTGAATTTTGATGCCTAAATTATTGAATTACGGAGTACTCTGTACTATAGTACATATCCTATTATATTAATATTAAAAAAAAATCCTATCATATCATTAATTAATAAGCGTAACATCACCACCGCCAATCCTGTAAAAAAGCAAAAACATTAGCTTTTTTCCCAAGTCTCTTTGAATAAGACTTTTTAGTTTTTTCCCCCTGTAAATTACTAAAAAGTACAAATATATTCACTAGAAAGAAAGAAAATCATAACACAAAAAGTTTTTTGTTTGTTTTTAATTTTTTTATTATTTAACCAATCTAACTATATAACTTTTTACAATTTTATATATATATTTTAAGTACAACTTATTGTTAATATTATTTATTTATATTATATTAAGACATTCCACTTTCGAAAGTGGTGTATGATCTTTGGTTTGACATCGCACTTTATAAAAGTAGAACAAAATCTAAAGTCCTTCTTGTAAACATAATTCTTAATTTCTTATATGTGTTAGCCTGTTAGGAACAAACACAGTCGTGGCATTGTGCCCATTTTAATTTGAAGATATATATACGATTACCATTTCCTTTTCCTTTTTTTTTTTTTTTTTTTTTTTTTTTTTTTTTTTTTTTTTTTTTTGCCAAAAAAATGATGAATTTTATTGCCCGAAACAAAAGGAGAGGACTGTTAACCATCTCCACCACGAAGACAAAATAAGGGTATTGATTTTTCCCGTTCGTTATTTTTTTGGAAGTTTTAATTTTTTATGTAATTTTCTCTGAATTTTACGAATTGGGATTTTATTTAATAAGTTTTAGGCGTTTTTAAGACTTCCTAACCTAATTAGAGTCCTATAATGATACTATATCAATTAGAGTCCATTTAAGTTCATTTTTTTAGTACAAATTAAGTTATTTAATATGCTTGCAAAATGTGAAACAAAAATAACATTTTTTTAGAATATGAACAAATATAACAATTTGCTTAATTTTAATAAAATTGAAATTTTATTTATTTGATTGATTCCAGAATTTTTCCTTCTAGATTCAAAGAGAATCTTATGGACATTGAGGGCATCAGGAATTATATTATGGCAACCCACCTAGTGAGTGCAAAGGCCATGAAGAAACTACAAAAAGGGCAGCCTTAGCTTCTCCCAAATCTTTCCCCAAGAGAATTCCCTTGAGAGTTAAATTAACTGCCTCATCAATTTTAAGGCTAAATCATGAATATACAACAAATTTTGTAAGTTGCAAAGGAACTAATGTAGGCCCTCGAGACTCACCCGCTCATCCACTTTTCCTTGTTGGGTAAGGCATGAAATTGTATTTTGATTGTCTAAAAACTTGAAAATGTTCTTATTCGAACATTTTGTTTAATTAAGGAACCATTGAATGATCGAAATTCTTTTTTTTTTTTTAGTAGTACTAGATCATTCTAATTCCTTTACAATAGGAGGCTTGCATGTACATATGTGTATTTAACGTGTGGTTGGATTAGTATTTTTTTAATTAGTTAAAATTTCATAAAAGTATAATTATACTTGAAGAAGCTAATATAAACAAAAATATATAAGTTAAAAAGCTAAAAGGTAAAAACCAATCCAAATAGTCATATATATATATATATATATATATATATATATATATAGTTTGTAGTCTCTACCGCCCATGTCTTGCTTCTTCTTAAAAGTGATAGAGATGCTACGAGTATTGTAATTTAGCAAGGTAGTCGATCTGCTCTCTTTACCAGAGTTCACATCCTACATTTCCATTAATAGAGATACTATGACTCAATAGACCCAAACTTAACTCATTGTAAGCCCAATATTGTAGAGGATGCAGGAAGAAGCTAGAAACCAACAAGTTCACTAGCGACATATTGTGCTCTTTCCTTGAAGAAGCACAGCTATATCATCTTTAACCATTCTGTGTATTTACTTTCAGAATCAATGGAGCATAATTTTGCTTTTCATGTTCCAAATATTCAGTGGGTTCCACACATTAAATATAGTGTAATTTCAAATGGATATCATCCTATTCTTCTTCGTAGGCTCTTAAGAGGACTTCATGATAATACCCCACGGCATATTCCCTTTGATTTGTGACTTCTGAGTTCTTGATTCTCTTCCTTTTTGTCTCCTTGTAATATATATATATATATATATATATATATGTATTAGAGGATGATGTCCTTGGAATGGTACACAATGATGCTCTCCTTCTCCATTAATTACTTACCCTACATGTCTTTTGCATCGTCTTTTGACCCATGCATGTTTGGACAAGGGTCACTGCTGAAATGGTCAGAAGAGTTGGATATATTCAATGACTTTCAAGTTTTTATTTTTGGGAACAAAGTTTCTTGTAACAAGAAAGTAAAGAAAGAACTCAAAGAATTAGTTGTTTTCAATGTATTCTAAGAAATCTAAATTTAAACCTAAAGGATTTACCTAGGTAGTTGTTCCTAAATCCTCATAAGATAAATGAGGTTCGGAACCTCTAATTATTATCTTGAAGTCACCTTAAGAAATTTCTTCCTATGATCAACTAATTAATGCCTGAAATCGGCACATATAGATTACAAAAAAACTACCACATAATATGTAAAAAGATAAAACTACTACCTAAGTTTTGTCATATGTAAAATGACTAACCTTTTTATTAAGGATGTGCCTTTTTTGGTGCTACGGATCAAGTCCTAAAGCACACAGATGGGGCATTTCAAGAGTTGAAACTTGAGAATTTGATTACTAAGCAAGTACTTAATTAGGCATTGACAAATCCTCTCTAAACACGTTGGATCCACATTATCTACTATGATGATAAATGCTAATTTCTTGTATTCGATGTCTCCACTTGCGATAGCAAATTACTGCGAAGATGGAGGCTTGAAGAGTAGTTGTATCAAGAGTTAGAGGCTTAAATACAAGTCAATTACATGTACTAGAGCCCTTGTAAGATTGGTTGTATCGCAACTTCTTAATAGTGGATTTGACGAGATCGAGTTATAGGCTACAAAGTTTTTTTTCTTGTTGGATTTTCCACTTGGTGATAAATTCATCATCTTCTATGTGTATGATTATTCTTGTTATGATTTGATTTTTTTTTTTTTTTATCAATATTGTAATTGAATTCAGCTAATTAACCACTTGGATTTAACTTTAGTAAATCATAAAATTGGTGGTAATTTGGCAGCTATTATGCGGCGAGTTGATGTACTTCTTTGTTTTTTGTTGCAACAATATTCTGTTCCAGGACATTTACAAAAAAACTATCGTTGTGAAAATTCAAAACCGCACATGAATCTTTGGCTTTTTAGTTTTAGGTTCATTGAGGTCACATCCCCTTTAAAATTCAAATTGTTATTCTTATTATTTTGAAAAATCCACTTCTCTTTGTAAATATAACACATATAAAATAGGTAATCCATCAAAGTATATATTATTCCAATTCACTTATCCTGCTTAAAATATAAAAGATGGTTTAGTTATAACATTTTCCATACATGTATGAACTGTGACATAGTCTAACAATTTGAATTTTTAGGTTCCAATTAACCAACTTTGAAAATCACTTATTATTAAATAATTAACATTTTGAGTTTAAATATCCTTGATGGCTAAGATTAATGATTAATCCGCACCACAAAGATCCCTTGTGTTCTCTCTTTAGGGAAAAAGGAAATCTAGAATGGCCGAAAGGGTAGCTAGTGGAAATGAAAGAGTGAAAAACCAAGCCTACTTGCCGTAAAAGGCTTTACAAGAGCCCATATCTTTATATCCATTCATTCCATATTTTGATTTTGGGACCCTAAATTTAACGTTGAGTAATAGTCTATCAACTAATCAATAATCATAGTCTATCAACTCAAAATATATAAATATATATATATATATATATATATGAAATTTATGGTATTTGTAGCATTATTGCATGAGATTATCAAATTACTATAGAGTAACAGTGACAGCATGCAGGTTCATGGAACATGGGGTTGTCAAATAAAAAAGCTAGCAGATTCTTTTTAGTGACGAGTACTTACACACATATATATATGTTGGGTAGTATCGAAGAAGTTTCGTGAATGTAATGATAGCAAATTGAAAATCATAGCTGATTTGAAAACGATAGTACATACATCTCATAAAGGTGTACCATTTCCCAACATTTTTTTTTGGTTCCATGATTAAAGTAATTCTGTTTGGACGTGTAATTATTAGTATCTTCTTTTTTTTTTTTTTGGGTGAATAGGCCTAAGTTTTTTTTTTTCCTTTCTCAAACAACAAAAACATGTATAACAATTAGGAGGATCCTGACCTTCTTCTTCTTCTTCTTCTTGGATAGAATAGAGCAATGAGGAAGAGAAGAAAAGGATGGAGGTCCATTTCTATTACAAAAAGTAGCTCACTTTGTAAACATGATGAGCCGACCAATTGTAGTGAAACTTGTGAAAATCATTTGAAAAAGACTGAGACTCTTAAGAGTTGAAATATGAAGAAACACAACTATGATTCTAATCATGAGAAATGCTATGGTTCTAATGATGAGAAATTCTAATTACGAAAAATTTGATGTACACAACATTTTCATAACAAATTTTATGTAGTAAATTGTTACTTTTTGTTATTAGTGTGTAAGAAAATAATTTTTGTGATAAAATTCATATTAAAAACAGTAACTATATGGCATTTAGAATTTATTGTAAAAATATTATACACATCACTTTTCTACAATTATTCATCCAAAAAGCAAGAAACAAAATAATAATAACATGTGCCATTTTAGATAATATCGTTTATACATGCATGCTAATTACAAAGTTACCCGCATCTTTGGTCAATGAGTAAATAACACGAGAGCAGTTTGTGGGACTAACTTTGACGAAGTAGTATAAAACCAATAAGTTGATGGGACACAAACTTGTTTAACAAATGTTAACTTGGCTTGTTGTGCATGATTTATATTAGGAAAGTGATGCCGGGGAATCCCGTTTTGAAAATGATATGTAGTATATTTATAATATATTTAGTTTATTAGGTCTAAATAAACGTGAAACTCACCATTTAAATAAATTAAAATATGTTGTGAAAGTACTTTCGTTTCTACTTTCTACCGATGCAAAGAAAACTTGCAATTCATCCCAACCGCTCTTCTTCTAAATTTTAAATTTAATTTTGCATCTCTATATAATAAAAGGAAGCAATTACATGCATCTTTTTCTTATGTCTTCGCAATATGTTCACCATTTACCAAGGCTCCTCATTAAGCAACATATCAAGTTTGAGAGAGCTCTAAGGAACATGAGCTCGATCTAGGCTACATATCAAGCATTCAAGCATAGTAATACGTTTGATAAAACCTTAACAAATAAACTCATATTTTATTAATAATTTAATAAAAGGGTCTCTTTCTTTTTTCAATATGGGATTAAACATTTTATTAACTATTTATCTTCTATATAAACTCCAATATTATTATATTTATGTTATAATATTTATTCATTTTAAGTAAATAATATTAAAATGCTCTAACATGGAGCATAAATATAGAGAAAAGCACACAAATAAGACGTGTAGTCCCCTAAAATTTGATAGCAATTTTTAATCTCAATGTAATATATATTATTTTATGTGCGTTAAACTTCCATGAAAATAATAAAAGATTTTCTCCGTTGATGACACGTTTATATTTATAACATCATTTTACATAAAACAATACCACATGAGAGTTTTCTATTACAATTAAACTAGCAAAATTAATGGGTTTAAGTGTTACGCAATTAACGTCTTACACATATGGTAAAGGAATTAAATGTTACACTCAAAATCTTGAGACGATTTCGCATTTTATGGGGAAACAATATAGGCAGGCTGATTTTTTTGAGTCTAACATAGGGATGGTAAATGATACTTTTTCTCAACCAAAACCATGGAAAAAGGACACTCATGTGAATTTCTACTATAAAATTATAAATGACATAATCGTGTCTATTGTCCTGCACATTTGATCTTATTTGGTTTTGTATAAAATATAGAAGAGCTTTTGTTGATTTTTACCAAATAAAGTTGAATATGTTTATTGTGTAATCAATGAGAGTTGTGTGTGTGTACAGCACGAGCCGCAAAGGTGGCTCGGATTTGGAGACAAGTAGTGGAATTGGGCTCAACCAATTTTGCGGGCTTTATCGCCCCTGCTCAATAAAGAGCTAAAACTTAGTCCAATCAATCAAAGTACATGACTGAATCCATTGGGCTTGGAGTGACATTCAGTGCTTTTATCAATAAAGTTCAAATGCATTGGCCCACGTACGTCTAGAAAGTGAGCAATCAGAGAAAGAGAGAGGAGAGAATAAGAATAGGAGTTCAAGCTTTCAAAAAAAAAAAAAAAATTACTAAAAACTATCTTAAAATTTGTTCATACCAACATAATTCTGTCTCATTTTCATTTTATTTTATACATAATATCTTTATAATTTAGCAAGCATCTTGGTGTAAAATAACAATTTATGGTTGTAGTTAAAAATAAAAAATAAAAAATTGGTTTCACACACGCTTCACTCATGTTTTTCGAACTACATAATTTTGTCATGACTAGTCATAGATTGATGAAGAAACCACACACTCAACTATTTTGCTGAAATAATGATGCTACAGCTATTATTAGGGAACTTTCAAATACAAGAAAAATAATTTAAAATTTTGCAAAAAGTATTGCTTCTTTATAAAGTGTGCTTGAAGTTTGTTTTTTCATCCTGAATTTTAATTTCCTAAATTATCGAAAACATAATACTATTTGCCCTTTTCATATAGAGATTAATAAATGAATTTCCTGCAAGTTTAATTTAGAGAATTAACAATATATATATATATATATACACACACACACGTGCGCACTATATTATTGACATGATTTCCATTACATATAACAAATCAAAACAAACCAAAAAGACTTTCTCAAAAAAAAAAAAAAAAAAAAAAAAAAAAAAAAGCCAGCAAGAAAGAAAATAATAATCCACATGCAAAATGAACTTATCTAGAGAAGCTACATCTAAATGAAATAAATATACTTTCATCAAAAAAAAAAAAAAAAAAAAGAGATAAAATGAATGAGCTAGACCAAAACAAAATCTCTATATTTGCTAAAACAAACCACCGAGACTTTCTCAAAAAAACAAAAAAATTAGCAAAAAAGAAAGTAATAATCTACATGCAAGATGAATCCATGCGTGGAAACTACATTTAAATGAGATAAATATACTTTCATCAAATAAAGAAAAAACGAAAAAATGAATGAGCTAAAACCAAAACAAAATCTCCATCTTTCTTTCTATCCAACCTTCTTCTTTTTCTTGTTTCTTCCCTTTCTCACTCTTGCGATGGAAGCAGTTGACTCATGGGTCATGGCTGACTCCCTTATTTTTTTTCTTTGTTCTTATCTCTCATTATTTCTCTCCCTTACCGTGTTCATTCACTTTGTGTCTATCAGCAAAGTAGTTGGCTGTCAAACACCTCAAACAAAGAGATAAGACAAGAAAGGCAGAGCCAAAATGACGAAACTACCCACACTATTTAACTCTTCTGATTTAAAGTTTTTAAGGAGAGAAACGTAAATATTCCTGTACACAACAAACAAACGTAAAAGGAAATCCCCGATTCTGTGTTTTAGTCTTTACAATGTTGTTTTGTCAAACATAAGCTACTTAACTGTCCTTTTTTATATAGAGTATAGATATCTTTATAAGTTTATAGGGTTGTAGTTATTATTATTATTATTTTTTAAATGGTTTCACAAACTCTTCACTCATGTTTATCAAACTACATGATTTGCCATTATCAAAGTTATCAAAATCGAGATCTTACGTAGGATCGTTGAAGGTAGATGAGATCATAAATGGTAAGATCGTACATTATAAGATCGGATCGTGAATCGTAAGATTCTAAATATTTTCAAATTTAAAGCAAAAAATGTATTAATAATGACTTTGTATATTGAATAATCACGTAAATTATAAATTTATCTATAAAAAAACTAAGATTTGTATTATATGATGTAATTTGCATGTCATACATCCCTAAGTCTATACTAACGAAACAAATATATTTAAGTTTTGACCCAATCTATCTAAAAAGTTCAATAAATATTTAATTAGCAACCAAATACCAAAATATTTATTAAAACATATGGAAAGTATTTTACAAGTTCTAAATTCCTAGTATGAAATCCAAAATATGTTAACAAATGAAAACTAGCTAATACAATATGAAATCCAAAAACAAGATGAATATTAAGGCAAATTGAACATTTAATTATTCCCATTCTAAGGTTCTTATAACCACCGACCTAAATTCCTAATCATCATCATAAATTTCATCATCTATATAGACATTATATATTTGTATACTAGAGCTGCAAAAGACATTAAGATATAATTTCACACTCAACTATTTAAGTTATACCACTTAAAAGCATTTAAAGAGCGTGCCAAAAAAAAAATCAAATAATCAATATACAAATACAAGTGCATAACTGATAAAATTATATATAAAAAAATATTTTAGTAATATTAGAATACAAATGAGTATTTTGATAAAACAAGTTTAACAACATTATATTATAGCTTATAAAACAGCAAAGCCAACATTAAATTCTTCATTTAGAAATGATAAAACATTCCTTCATTTTGATTAGAAGTGAACTAAAAATTAGAAAACATTTGATTAGGTTAACATAATTTTATAAAAAATAAAATAAAAGTCATACCATCACAACATGAAAAAATAATAAACCTTTAAAGTTTCATCAAAACAAAAAATTTATCCCATAAAAAAAAACCCAAAAATTTATGTTTTTGGTAGGATCAATAGTATCTCATACAATCTTACACGATCTTATCATTTTTACGATTCTAGTGCGATCTTAAACGTTTTGGTAGGGTGAGATCGTAAATTGTATGATTTTAAGATTAAGATCACAATTTTGACAACCACAATCATGACTAGTCATAATGATGCTATGACTAGTCATGACTGTAGCTATTATTAGGGAACTTTCATAATGATCTAGTCATAATGATCCAGATCGTAAATTGTATGTTACACTTTTTGCCCTCTTTTGCCCTTTTTCATATAGAGATTAACAAATGAATTTCCTGCAAGGTCTAATTTAGAGAATTAACAATATATATATATATATATATATATATTTATTTATTTACTTATTTACTATATTATTGACATGATTTCAATTACATTCATTAGCAAATTAATTTATTAGCATTTTATAATAAATTTCCAGTAAATTTAGCATTTCCCTGACTGGAAATACAACCAGATTGTTAAATTAGGCTCAAGTCAACAATATTGAGACAACTCCTTCAGCAGTTATAGTACGGTAATTCGAATTTGAGCTTGGCTTTGATTCGCTGCAAGAACTATAAAGTTAGGCCGTTATTGTTGGTTTGCTTGAGATATTGGTAAAATAGGGCACATAGATATATGGAGCAGGTAGCTAGGCATACATCAGCTTGAGACTTGAAAGTCAGATAACGTGTGTAAATCAAAAGCCTAAATTATATGGATTCATTATTTGGCACTTTAATTTAAGCAATCTGGAAAAAGAAGTAACCTCCCCATTTCAATGGGATTAGGAAGGTGTAGTTGTTGAGAGATAGCCCACTGGCTTAGAATATAGCCTTTATGTTGTGATTGGGAATCAAGTTAGTGATAACTCTTGTATGCCTCCGATTGAAAGCATTAGGAATTATGACAATAATGCACATGAAAGAAAATTTAATAAGGATAATGACTTCTTGCCTGAAAGTAGTATTGAATAATTAATAATCCCAGTTGAAATTCTCTTCCACTATGCGTTCCTTCAATGACTTGTTGACATTATCATCAAATTTTACCTAAAGATTCTTGATCACGGGCTCATTGCTATGTTAGGTTTGGGTTTAATTACTTGACCTAAGCATGTCCTATAAGGGTTGTTATAACTCATTATCAATTGATCAAAAGCAACTATCCACGTACACCTCACCCTCAAATGAGTGGTCGGATTAGCACGCTCATCTTGTTTAAAAAAAAAAAAAAGAAGAAAGAAGAAGAAGAAGAAGAAGAAGAAAGAAAAAAGATAGTTTTTTCCATACAAATTATTCATCACAATCACTTTTAATTAACTTTTTATAATTATTTCTCAACCCTTAATTTTTTTTTTTATAAGAAAAGTAAAAATGTTGGAGCAAAAATTGAGCAGGGCGGCTTAGACCAATTAGGTCTGAGGTTCTATCAATTGATTTCGACGTGACAACTTGTCAAAATTGACATGATTCGCTTAGATCAATCGTTTCTTGTACATAACTTATAATAATTTAAATGGTTTACTGCATCTTAATGTGCTAAATTATTTGATACTGGACCACATGAAAATTTAATTTTTGAAAATGATGTTATATATATAATACTTGAGATGACCTACTGAAGGGAAGTTGGACTGGTCGATTATTCAATTTGAGCTATTTTTCAAACAAACAGAATCACATGTTAGGTTTGTTAAGCTACATAATCTTAGTATTCAATTAGTAATAGAACATAAAAAGTGGTGGAAAATTTATGTTCCTTAATAATCTCCTTTTATAATTATTCAACTATTTCGTTTTATAAGGACAATCATGTTTCATATCTTCCCGTAATCATCTGTTGTAATAATTGAATTATCTAAAAATAAATAAAAAACCATTTCATTTTACCAAGTTCTAGTCATTAGTCAGCATTTACAATGTTCTCTTTCCATTGGTTACTACTTACTACATATGCCATTATGCCAACATTTTGAAATTTTTTTCCCAACCCCTACCTTTCCTGGGTGATGCATGGTTTATCTAGCTGGGGAACTCTCTAACTTCTACTTAAATTAATATATATCCCATTGCAATGCCCCCAAACTTTTTTATTGGATAATTTTTTTTTTTTTTTTTTTGAGAAACAGATAGAGACATTGGATAATAAGTGCGAAGTCACAACATAATAAGTGTTAAGTCACAACAAATTATTTCCTCTAAGATGTGTGGGTAGAACCGCGTGGCAATATTTCTGTATTTGATGCTACAAACTAGGGAACGAAAATTGTGGCCAATTTTTCATCCTAGGATGAAGCAATTGTGCTTGTGAGCTCTAAAATTGTTCTCATTGTCAAAGGACATAGATAAAGAGGTTTCTTGTAAAAGATATTGAGAATGAGACTAATATACTGCTAATGACACGAACCACAACAATACAACAATAAAACAAAAAACAAAAATATATACGCATATATTGATAATACCTCTACACACCCCTTTATCTTTGAATGGATGAAGGTTTAGAAATGCATTCTTTAAAAAGAAAAGAAAAAAATATATATTGGTAGGCACAGCCAAAATCAAATGGTTTATCCCTTTGCAGAAACATAGCCAAGTAAATTTAATGACAAAGTAATTTGTGCTTGCAAGTGGAGGTGATACCTTTGCCTTTTGAGGCATCAATTCTGTCCTGCCGTATTCACACTTTGAGATACAAAAAGACTTACTCCAGCTCCACTTCAGAACTTGAAACTGCAGCACAAAAACGAAATTTTATTCGTTTAAAGTGGACAATTCGTCCTAGAACTCATCTATACTTTCTTATAGCTTTGGTAGTAGGAGAAGAATTGGTACACCCCCAACTTATTACAAGAATAGAATAGAATTCAAGCTCTTGTTATATCTTGAGGACCAAAACCTCCCACCACTGCAAAACGATCTTTTCATAGATACAGGTCTAATATGCAGAAAATTTTCAATTGAAGAATGACCCATCAATCTAGGCATGCTTGAGCACCTACCATCTTGCTTTGGTACAATATCTAACTGTGAATTTTCAACATCTTCAGTTTCAATAACCAAGCTCCCTTCTGAAACAGACCTTATTACTTGTATACCATTATCCATTGAATCATCGCCAAGTGCCTGAAAATCATTATTCCCACTACAATTCACAGCCTCTTTTGATGTTCTTTCACCATTAACCTCTTGTAATTCGCTTTCATCGGTTATTCCAGCCGGGTTCTCAGAGATGTCACCATCATTCCCAGAGTTCATCATAGTGGTCTCTTGGTTTCTGTCCAAATTGTTAGCATGCTGATCCACTGAACCCAGATGACTAACAAGGTCTAAACTTACAGTATCACTCACAATTATATTGGCACGGCATAGAGGACAGTTTGTATGAGACCTCAACCAAGTGTCAATGCAACGTATATGAAAGGCATGGCTACACTTAGGCAAGAGTCTAAGCATTTCACCCTCATGAAACTCGTTCAAACACACAGAACACTCGGTGCCTTCAATCAAACCCTCATCTTTCTTGTACTTACAAACCGCAATCGAGCTTATAATAGACTGTTGTAAACCAACGGTGGTGATGAACCATATAGGATGATCAACATGATTCTCATCAAGAAAATCTTCATCTGTACCATCTGAGCGCGAAGATGTAGGTCCATTATTTCTTCGGCTACACCAACTTGGACAAGACCTTACTATTAGAACATAGTAACTAATAAGAACAAGAAGGCTGGCTAAGACAGAAAGGGAGATAATAAGGAAGGTTGAGAAGTGGTGGCCTAAGAATTTTGAGCTTTGAGAGGCTGCGAGAGATGGTGGTGGAGGTGGTGGTGGGAAATAGATATAGTCTGGGAAAGGTGGAACACAGTTATAAGGGCAAGCTGGGTCACATAAACCTTCACAGTTTGTGGATGGGCTTGTTGCAGTGAGTGTAGGGAAGAGTATTCTATAATTTCTAGCCATTGAAGGAGATTAAAAAAAAAAAAAACACAAGAGAGTCAAGAGAGGCAGAAAGAGAGGCAAGATACATGAATGAGTGGCTCTTTGAAGAGAGAGGCGTTTAGCTTTTGTTTGAATTGGAAGGGACGAAATGAAAGACGTTAAGAAAGTTAGCATGTCTCTTTCAAAGGTTTAGTAGGTGATTTTGATTTGATTTCTGTGTTTGGTGATTGACACCAAGTTAAACCCTCTGCCTCAACATGGTTTCGTATAGGTGTTATAGTGTGTATATTAATTCCCCCAATTAGCTCCATTCGGCATGGACCCCATATAAGGTAGACACAGATAAATATGGCCGGGTAATTGTTATCTCACACCTGTTGATGTGCGCTCCTTACTTATAAGGTTCTTTTTTTGATACTTACTTATAAGGTTCATAGTTTAACTTGCAATGTTTGCAAGATTAATTGATGTTTATGTTTAAAATGTGAAATGGGTGAGGTTTATGGATGATGTACAATAATAAATGAGAGAGAATCAATGACTTATTCGAGTTGGGTTGAAGTTATATATTGTATGAGTTGAGTTAAAGTTATATATCTTGTACATATATTAGAAAATTTGCATCACTTAATATTTTTGAATGAATATTTACCAATTTATTGTTGAATTATACATTTTTTTTCTTATTTTTTTCATACTTGTAAAATTTTAAGATAGATCAGAAATTAATAATCATCTTATATATAAAATATTTAAATTTTAAGATGTATATATATATATATATATTAAAATTACATATAAAGCGTGAATTTATTGATTGAATAGTATCTAATATTATATTATAAAATAATGAGTTCATGCAATCTAATAAAAAAACGTTTTTAAAGATGTAACTTTCATGTAAGTTACAGTAGGTTCGTTTTAAAGTTGCACTAGTGTTAATTTGGATACAAACGCGTTTGCGTTTGTGTTGGTGGTTGCGTTTTTTGTGTGAGTCCCGTGCACTGTTCACGGGACCCACAAGTACAGATTTCAGAAAATTTTTTTTTAAAAGTGAGTCTCATAGTACTATTTACACATATAAAAATTATTTTGTTACAATGTTTTCAGTTTTCAGTAATAAGCAGTATCCAAACAGACCCTTAGTTATTTTGTAAAACTCATACTACTTAATAATTCTAGTATTCTACACTAAAGAAATAAGTCAGTGAATGCCGTGAAATCATAGGTTTTCTCCATGCTTATATTGAATTTCATATCAGAATACTATTTACTCTTTTAGTCCACAAAGTCATGCACTATTAGTGTATTGGAAAATAATGAAAAATTAAATTTTATATTGCAATCACTCATTTTGTACCTAAGTTTTGTTCTTACTTTATAAGCATTGCATTTATATATTTCACCTCAAATTTTATCAACTATTTGAGTGTACTTTTTCACCCCCCCAAAAAAAAAAATCTTAATTGGGTGTGCTTTTATGTTAGTTGAGTTGATCAATAAAATAAGTACAAATTTTTTTACAAATATTATAATTTGGACTCATTACCCATGCATGGTTAGTTTTAAATTGAACAGGTCAACTAGACAACCACCAAACTGGTCCACATATCAAAATTAATATATATGTTTTTTTAAAAATAAAAGAGTAAATTGCAAATTGCACTCCTAAAGTTTGGAAGTGATTGAATTTTACACCCTAATGTTTCAGAAATTAGATTTTACCTCCCGAAGTTTGGGATGCTTTGATTTTACACCCTAGCGTTTCAGAACTTGTATTTTACCCCCTAAAGTTTAGGAGGTAAAATCTAAATTCTAAAACTTCAGGGTGTAAAATCTAATCATTCCTAAACTTTAGAAGTATAATTTGCAATTTACCCAAAATAAAAATAAAGAAGGCCTCCTACAAATCAATGAATATATAGTTTTACATCTCAAATTGGCAAAAATTTTATAACGTCTATATAATCAATACAAATTAGGATATAAGGACAATAGATAGATCGTAAATGCATATGTCACAGTTTTTCTAACAAAAATTATAAATTATTTCCATAGTTTTTACTATTTACTATTTGGTTATATTTCCCTTCAAGTATATAATCCGGCATATATAACCAAGATAAATGACAAAATTTTTACTGGCTTTCTATTTCCAAAAAAAATTATTGAATTGTGATTTATGGTTTCCCTCTCTCCACTCCCATCCCTCTTTGTTCAAAAATTAATATAAGCTTAATTTTTTGGTTCAATGCAAATTAAACCCCAACGTTTACTTTTCTCTCTCTCTTTTCCTTGATGTTTACTATATTTTATATTCCTTTTTTTTTTTTATGGGACATGTCTTTTCAATGTTTTCGTTTTAGTCTCACAATTCTTGGTTCCAAATCCTAATCATGACGACGATATTCTATCTTGAAGTTGGTGTGTTCACTTCATGAATAATAAGATTTGCCAAAAGCAATCACGTACACTTTTGTTTTTTTGAGAAGAAAATAATCAGTCATACTTTAGGATAAGTAATAACCCAAAGAAGGACCTCATAGCTGTCATGCCGAAGTCACTCTTATAGATAGAAACACAATTGTGGGCCAATGGTGGTGGTGGTGTGACCTAGTTTTACTCTTCTAGTTTCATCTTAATGGAAAGTTAAAAAAAGAAAAAAAAAATCTTAGGAAAGTGCTAGCAAACATAGTACTTTAAATTTAATGTAATTTCCTTCTAAAAAAATTACAAACTTGTATGTAAATTTTTATGAAGAGGTTATCTACTTATTGGTGGGGAGGGTAAAGGTCACTTTCTTATGAACTCTAGTTGGCTTTATATATATATAAGTTTATTGTTTCAAAAAATTCATAACATTTTCTATAATTATTGACTTGGATTGATGTGATTTGTGAATAATTAAGATGGTTTTGGAATTTAAGGAATTGTCTAATGATAATGATATATTTCTCATGTTTGTAATTCGAACCTTATATTGCCTTTCTTCTTTTTCATTATCTACTTATCTAAAAAAAAATAGTGTCAATAATGGACACGAATGAAAGTGATGATAATCGCAACATATTACTTAGGAAGTTAATGAAAAAGTTGTGATTAGCAATTTTTAATCTTTTTTGTTCTTTATATGCAACTTATATTTTTGGGCCATGCGGTCAAGTAAAAGTAAACAATGTACGCCCACAACCATGTGGCTCAATATTGTTGCATAGTTGGCTTATTAGAGTAAACAATGTACGCCCACAACCAAGTGGCCCAAACTTGAATAGTGGGCATGTAGAGAGTAAACAATGTACGCCAACAACCAATTGCCCCAATCTTAAATAGTGGGCTTCTAAATAGTAAACACTACCTCCACAACCATTTGGCCCAATCTTCATTAGTGGGCTTATAAATCTGGATTTCAAAACTAAACTAAATTGTAGCTTTGATCATCTGAAATAGGGAGTTGAATGAATTTTGATACTTGGATTTTTAAAGGTTCTAGATTAATCTTTATATATATTTTTTTAATATTTTGAAAATTTTCACCATATAAATTAGTAACATAACTTATCTTAACATTTATCACATCATCAATTTAGATGAAATGGGAAAATTATTAGATATTCTAAGAATACCATAAATGCGTACTCCTCCCTTTCACATACATGAAGTGTGACTCCCACTATAAATTTAATTAATGAAGCCCACAGTTATGTGAAAGAGGGAAGTACGTATTTATGGTACTCTAGGAATACTCAATAATTACCCGATGAAAAGATTATATTACATTAAATTTTTTTTTTATTTTAATCTTCATAATTAAAAGTCAACACTATCTCAAAAAAGAAAAAGAAAAAAGAAAACTTAATAAAATTTAGTAATTAACCATGGTTTAGTTTATTTTAAGACTATCAATTCGTTTGATTTTGTGTGGATCCAGTGAAACGAATAGTCCCAGTTTTCATAAGATTGTAAAAAATAAAATAAATTATAAATTACACCTTCTAACTTTGATATATTTTCAATTGAATGTGTGTTCAAATTACTTTTTTTTTCATCAAATTCAATCCAATCTTGCTGTCAATTTTAGTATATTTCACTGAAAAAAAAAAATTTCCTGACTTCTTCTCTGATCATTAATTTTACATTACCTATCCAATATACTTTTCAGATGGCCAATAAAAGATTGTTCTATAGACAGTACTTCCTCGAATATACATTTGCGACTTCTTCTTCTTCTATTTTCAATTCAAATCGTTAACTCTTGCTCCTTTGTGACGATGTTATTTGGATAAGCACGTACCACGGTGGCAGATAAAAGTGCAAAGATATATATGACATTACTTGGTTCCTTTTTCTTTTTCTCTTTTTCTTTTTCTTTTTAAATTTCGATGCTGATGCTTCATGACTGAATGCGAGTGAAGGTGATTAGCAAATTCAAAAAAAATTATATGAGATATGCTTTCTGACCTTTGTGCACACTATAGGCCTCCATATATAATTTAATTTAACATTCAATTTAAATCACATACAACTTTCATATGGTGCTTCTATGATTCCAATGATGCATGCCGGTTTTTTTTTCCATGGACAAAAGGATTATCAGACTATAATAATAAGAAAAGGTTGTAGAGAGAGAATGACATTTATTGATTTTTTTTTTAAAATTTGTTTTTAGTATTAACTAATAGCATTTATGCTAATAATTGCTCTTTATTATCAAACTAAGACACTAATTGATTTTGGATGTAGGCAAAGATTGAACCTCTAATCTCTTATTGAACTATAATTTTTTTTTTTTTTACTAATTGAGCTAATTAGAATCCACAAATGTAATGTTGATTATAAATTTATAACCCTTCATTTCTTTGATTCCTTGCCATTTATTCAAGATGTTTTGTTGCTTATAAGACTTGCTAAGCCAATTTAAAATTCATCGCTATGATAAAAACCCAATGTCTCTTTCACCACTGTTTTTTATTTTTATTTTTTGGTGGTCTCTTTCACAATTTTTAAGAGTTAAAATGTTTGTCTACTTGTTTGGAGAGTATCTAGCGATTTAAGTTGGAATTGGTTGTCCTTTTTGCTGCATGGAATTGGTTGTATAATTGTAATTTGTAAACAACATAAAGATACATAAAAGTGCTTAGAGTTAGAGGTCCAATATTCACGTAAATCCGCCCTGCAATCTTGTTAATATCTAAAAAGTTTATTTTTTTTCCCCAAGTTCCTTTCTATAAAAATTTTGTCTTGTTTTCTTTACTAGAGAGATAAAAAAAAAAAAAAAAAAAAAAAAAAAAGGCTTGTTTATAAGAATGAAAATTCGTACATTCCACTCTATGCTATGATTTTTTACTTTTCCCATTTTAAACTTTTATTACTTTATAGGAGGGAGGAAAAGACGGGCAAAATTTGCTCAACAGTATGTTTTTGGAAAAAAAATTGGTGGCTGGCACGCGCTTGAAGTTATTTAGTAAGGTAGACTCTTTTTTGAAAATCGAGTTTGTGAAACTCGACTTCCAACCCAAAAAATAGTTTTACACGGCTGTGATTAAAAAAAAAAAAAAAAAAAAAAGTGGAACTCGAGTATAACAAACTCGAGTTCCATGCTTTTAAAAAAAATCACACAAATGGAACTCGCGTGTAGGAAACGCGAGTTCTGTTATTTTTTTCAAATGGAACTCGAGTTTAATAAACTCGAGTTCCACTTTTTTTTTTTTTTTTTTTTAAATCAACGTTTGGCGTAAATCGAGTTTGAGGGAGTCGATTTTGGGTTGGAACTCGAGTTTCACAAACTCGATTTTCAAAAAGAGTCCAAAAAGAGTCCATCTTACTAAATAACTTCAAGCGCGTGCCAGCCATCAAATTTTTTTCCAAAAACGTACTGTTGAGCAAATTTTGCCGAAAAGACGTATAGTATGGTGTGTTTGATGGAGCATAAAAAATAAAAAATAAAAAATAAAAAAAAAGGTAGAAGAAAACACAACGTCAAACTATTTAAGACTTTTTTTTCTATGATAAATGAAACTAAACAAAATTTATATAGCAATGAACTTGGTGGAAAAGAAATTTACCTTAGATATTTTAAGATTGCAGAGTGGATTAATTGAGAGGCAAAAACAAAAATTTCACCTTTTAGATATGCCTGAGATTCTTTTTATAATCGTGCAAGTAACCTTGCTGGAGCAGAGTGTGGGGCTGGTAGGATTTGATATTATCTCTTAGTCTTATCATTTTGTAAGAAAAAAAAAATGGAGGTCACCTAAGACTTACTGGTATGATTAATGAACTTAATTCCATGTTTAAGGATCAAGAAGCATCATTATCTGTTTATCAAAAACAAACACAAAAGCTCAGTAAACTCGAGTTCCTAGATAAGTTGCCAGTGTGGTATTGCTGACCTCAAATTTGTGTAATTAAAAAAGTTAATACGGTACCCAGTATTGCAGAAATCGAATACTTCTTTATAGTACTCAAGTTTGACGAAGTCGAGTACCTTGTTTTTCTTTTTTCTTTTTTCTTTTTTTCTTTTTTTTTTCTACTTTTTGTTTTGGTACAAAACTTTTACTTATTTCATCTTCAATTGCTTGTGTTGGGTGCATTGCACCATGGTCCAGCACACAGTTTGTCTTTAGGCCAGAAATCAGCAAAGCAAATTGAACTTGCTGGAGAAGCTTTCTAGCAAGAAGAATTGAAGCCATCTTTACGTACAAAAGTCAAGACAAGCTGGCTTGCATTTATAGTGACTTGATGTGAAGAGTGTGGAAGGAAGAAAAGAAGAAAAAGGTGAAGAAATAAAAGGAATGGCCATTCGGCCATTTGGTGGACACAACGATTGCAAGCAATTGAAGATGAAATAAGTAAAAGTTTGGTACGAAACAAAAAGCAAAAAAAAAAAAAAAAAAGGAAAAAAAAAAAACAAGGTACTCAACTCTGGTAACTTTGAGTACTATAAAGAAGTACTCGATTTCCGTAGTATTAAATACCACATTACTTTTTTTAATTTCTCCTAGGAACTCGAGTTCACTGAACTTGAGTACTATTTAGAACTCGATTTTGTGAAACTCGAGTACTTAAAAAGTAATAGATTGCTAAATATTTTCGAAATAGTGCCAATTTACCACAAATTTTGCCAAAACGTGCTATTTGGCTATTTTCACCAGTAGAGTATGTATTTAAGACCAAATTTGTGTGAAAGTGTATTAAACTTGCGTGAATGCTGGAGTTTAAATAATTTTTTGGCTTCATAGGGATCCACATTTTATCCGAGTGGATGATAGACTGCAATTGATATATAATAAAATTGATTACTGACCAGTAGTAGTCTTAATGAAAATGACATTTCACTCATTACAACTTATCATTTTAACAAGTTGTGAAATTTATTGTGTTTATAGCATTATTATAAGATTATAATTAAGGCAAATAATTTTCAAGAATGCTTATTTAATTAATCCAATATTTCCACCATGTTTTGTAGAGCCAGTGTCTTAAAAAAAAGGCTTTTTTAAAACAAACATATGAAGCAAGTCCATCAGTTTGAATTAGTTAGAAATTTAGAACTGTTTTCAATGTTGCAAGCTCAAGAGGAAAATGCTAACCCAACAAACTATTTTACAAGTTATTGATGTTGCAAGTGGTTATTGAGAAGTAAAAAAATGATGTTTGTAATGAGTCCAATTGAGAACCAGTAACAATTTGCCACATCAATAACTTGTAAAAATATTGTAAAAATTTATGTGTCTGTGGCATTACTTTGCATAAAATAATAGTTCGTCCATTTCCATTACCAAATTTTGAGCTTTCTATCCCTCTCTGAAACTCTCAAAAACCTATGTAATAATACTACAATATTGAACTAAAATGTCTTATTTGCCCCCTAACACCAAGGACAAGTACTAGCTTGTCATACTTTTATCAGATTGGGTGCAATTGGTTAATGCAATTACACTGTGCAATTCACCTAATTCCCTCACAACTTTTTTTTTCTTTTAATTATTTTTTATATTTAATGGTTGAGATTTAAATCCTACCTTTATCATACATTTTTTTTCAATTCTCACAGGTCACGGCAGCTTTTCTTACCCTCTAATACTAATAGACTTACACTCCTGCTCACTTGGATGACCAACTTAAGACATACATCCATGGCATGCAGTTCATTGAAGAGTTTTCAACTCTTAAAGGAGTTGGACAGCTTGCTAAAAAGATGATAGAAATGAAAAAATGATATGTTATATTCATTGGTTTCCTCATTAATGACCTTGGCATTGATCTTACCAGTTGCAACAGCTACTATTGAAAGAGTTTTTTCAGCAATGAACATAATTGAAAGTCGATTACGCAATTGAATGGGAGAGCAATGGACGAATGATTGCTTAGTCACATATATTGAGAAATATATATATATATATATATATATATATATATATATATATATATTCAAGACTATTGAGTGTGAAGAAATCATGCAGCAGTTTCAAAATATGAAAAATTGTCGAGGACAATTGGTGTAAATTAAGCTAGGTGTGAAAAAGTAAATTAAAGTTTACATTTTATGTTAGATTATGTATGACAATTACATTAGCATATAGTTGTTTATTTATTTTGTTATTAATATTGATTAATAATTTTCTAATTAATTTTTTACTTTCACTCTTGTCTTTTAATCTTGACCCTAACCTAAATTTCTAACTTCGCCTCTGGATTGAAGAGACGACCCAAAAAGGATTTTTATTATTTATTTGCTGGGAAATTTCTATAGGAGAGTATCCGAACAGAAATGTATAATAGATGCATGTGGTTCATACCACATGCATCTATTATTGATTTAGGATGACATTACTAAATGTTGACAAAATCTTAGGCCTAGCAGAGATTTAAGTATGTCACTAGCCCAACATTAACAATGGTTAATCTATAATTGCAAAGCCCAGTCATAATCTCAATACTGGATTGTGCATGGCCAATGTTGACTTAAAAGTGGGAAAATACTAGCGAAAATGGCCCAATACCACCCTTTCATAAAATTTTTAGCAAAGAAACACTGTTTCAAAAATAAATGGCGATCTACCACTTTTTCTTGTACTCGAGTTCACCAAACTCGAGTTCCCTATTTTCTAATTCCACCGTGGCATGGCTAACATGACATTTGGAGATTTTAAAATGCCACTTAGTACTCAAGTTTCCTGGACTCAAGTACTGTATGGTGTGGTACTCGAGTCCACTAAACTCGGGTATCAATCTAGGTTGGCCTTAGTTGCTTGCATGGATCATGCCAGTTGATACTCGAGTTTCATGGACTCAGGTACTGTGTTAGCAGTACCCGAGTCCATGAAACTCGAGTATCAATCTATGTTGGCCCCAATATCTTGAGTGGATCATGCCCATTGATACTCACATTTCATGAACTCAAGTACTGTGTTAGCAGTACTCGAATCCACTAAACTCGAGTATAATTCTGGAGAGTATTAAAAATCATGCACTAATCTTTATGTCCATTTGATTTTTTACGTCCATTTGCATGAAGTTCTCGCTTATTGTACACTCTTAAAATCCATTTGATTTTTTAGTGAACATTTTTTTTGTTTGATAAGTTGATTTTGGCGAATGAAGCCAGAACTTCATGCAAATGGGTTGAATCTACTCAATAGACAAGTGTCACAAGACCCATGAAACAATGCACAAGGTTTCCTCCATAACTAAAAATGGCTTATATTGAAACAATCAAAGCGACCACCATTTTAATAATTGCAAATTTGCAACAAACAATTTCAAAGTTAGTACAACTAACTTCAAATTAATACTAAAAGAAACTCGAGTCATTTGTAGCAAAATTCTTTAATCTATCGATTGAACTTGGCATGATACAATTATTTGTGAACAACATTATCAATTTGCATTCAATTTTAGGGCCTTCTTAGTACCTGTGCTAGACTCTTAATTCTCAGTCACTATTCACTAGCGTTGTGTCTTGAAATATTTAGCAGCCATTGTCCTGAATCCAGCATCCATTTTTCCTTATTTTACAAAACTCAGCTAGTATTTGATAAGTATACAACCTACCAAAATAACCTACGAAAATATTTAATACTGTCCACAGTAATATATTATGTTTTCATTTTTATTTTTCTTGAAGATGCAAATTAAATTCATAGAAAAGAAAATGGCACATAGCTAGTATATGATAAGTATACAAGAGAAACCCCTTTAAAAAAGTATACAGGAGAAACCAAAAAAAAAAAATCAACTATGCGCAAAATTGGGTGGTCAAATTAACACATGAACTTTGATAATGACTAACAGTGATTAGAAATGCAAGTCTTAGATAATAAATAAGAGCCAAAACAAAGCAGGGAAATTATTGTTTATCAGTAGCTGATGTTTCACTCAACTAAAGCAATAACTTGAGCTGCATCCTGCCTTTTCCAGTACTCCTCTGTACTACCTATATCAACCACAAGAAATGAATAAAACATAAAATATGAATTTCAAACATGAACTCAAAAAAAAAAAAAAACAAATTATATGTATTATAGGATTGGCAAAATCATAAAAATGTGCAATACCATCTGACAACTAGCACTGAATAAAGATACAAATTTTCTCTTCTAGGCCAATGAAACTATACCATCCCACTTCAAACATCCATACCATGTTCTCATATTTTTCTTAGATCATCAATATTCACTTTCAAAAAGGTCAATTGACAATAAAGTTTTAACAGAAGAAGCAAAAGAAAGGCCAAGTACTCGGAAGGTAGTATCCTTAAAACCAGTGAAAGGAACAAGAGACACCAAGAAATATACACCCAGGAGTCACCAAGTCTAATCATCTAGTCATTCATGAGAGATGAAAATTGAAGAGGATGCTAAACTAGACCTATTGTAGGTTGGTTGAGATAAAAGAGGTGTGCTTTGGAAGGACAAGTACATGCTGCCGATGGATATTTTTCAAGTACATGGATATTATAGCAACTTTGTTATTTTCATATGCTGAGTTTTATTTTTTACTTCAAACACATAAAGTCCTGGACTATACTAACATTGAGGGAAAACTGTAGAGGACTTATGGGTACAAGGATTTTTAACTTAGCTCAGAGAAGAGGGTTTAAAAAAAAAAAAAAAACTAGCAGCCAGTTTGAGTAGATCAGCTATAAATACTGTAATAAATCAAATATAATTCCTTAATTAACTAGTTTTAGTGTCCCAGCTAGTAAAAATAAGTAAAAGGTTCAAGCAAGAACCTATTTTGTAAAGGAAGCCCCACTTAAACTTGGAATCTCATCCCAACTTTAGTGAGCTAAGAGACCAACCACAAGACACTTGCAAAAAGGACATTTGGAGCTTCCAACGCAAAACCCCTCTTTACTGTTCAGCTATTGTCACAAAGAGCACTGTGGTGCATGGTGTTAAATTGAAGACTAATCATGCATCCTAACTTCAGTTACATTGGCTTCAAATGTGCAATTGGAGTTTGGGATGCATTTGCAGATTGAATTCTTCATTAATCATGGTAAAATGGTGAAGAATAGTGTTAAGAGTGCAAAATTAGGGAACAAAGCAGTGCATTCTATGATTTTGAGAATACGATGACCAAGGTTAGTTTTTGAATCATCAATGTCTTCTTGAGATAATCAACTAGTGCCTGTAAATATATACAAGTTGCAGACCTAAAGACATGGTGTTACAACCAAATCATGAAAGAGCATCATTTCTAAATTACAAGCCAAATCAACTCTGATAAATGATAATGCACATCCACACTAAAGATAACAATTAGTGCTGCTCTATGTTCACTAGGATTATCATCCATGTGTTAGTTCACCAAATCTAATGAAAAGGTTTATAGAAGAGATTCAATCATAAAGCCTTGGTATGAAGTATAAAACCTTCCTCTTCATAAACATTATGTATATGGAATTAATTGAAGGAACAAAAATTTTACAACATTCTTCCTGTTCTATAACTTTGTTCATGCAGCAGTCTCTATCATTACAAATAAGAAGATTTCCTTTTCTGCAAACCGAAAAACTTTAATATTATTTAGGATGAAGATAGGCAGTTGCTCAAATCATGAGTCCAAGCACAAGTAGGAGTTCAAAATTCAATCTCCCTATCAATGTCCCTCTCTTTCCTACCTAACTGCCTCAAAATCTTCTAAAGAGTAAG
Organism: Castanopsis chinensis; assembly: GCA_032878915.1. NCBI lineage: Eukaryota > Viridiplantae > Streptophyta > Magnoliopsida > Fagales > Fagaceae > Castanopsis > Castanopsis chinensis. Next base: position 2,365,438 of record JAVQMG010000127.1, read on the forward strand.
TAAAGAAATACCAAAAATGGAAGAGAAGAAAAACGGAAGTTGTGGAAAGAATTCAATAGATCCTAAAAATTTAAATTTCTAAACAAGTGAAAAGAAAAATGTTTCACAAAATCAATGTAACATAATTGAATGGCATATAGCATGCATTTTGATCTAATGGCATATATCATGCATTTTATTTCAAGTTGCATTTAGAAAGATCCCACGGTTCAAACTTAGCGTACCTAGTCCGCGAGACCACTACTCGTTGGTACCTCATTCCTTGTTTAGGGCATGTTCTTCGATTATGTCCCTCTTGGTCACACAACCCGCATTGCACCTTCCTCCCCCCCTCCTTCCATGGTGTGGTTCTAGGCCGTTTCTCGCCCTCGTCCATCTCATTCCTAATTCGTGTTGAGACAGGGCGACCTTTCTCTCGGATCAATCGGGGTTTAGAGAGGACCCTTCGAGTTTCTTTAAGATCTAGCCATAATAATCTATCTTTCAATGCAGGGAAAATGGGAGCATAGCTCTGGAACAGTGCCTCCACGCTATAGCATTAGTGAATGTACTGCTCTGCATCATGACGATACCTAATACAAACTGCAATGACATATGAATATGGTATCTTGTACAGTTTCCATTTCTGACATGTGCAAGTTCTTTGCAGCAAATTAACTCTATGTGTGTGATCCCCATGTCTAGCAGTCCTTGGACTATGCAGTGTATCTACTTGATATGATTGTTGTTGCGCGCTCAATCTCATCAGCCTATGATGCTTCGCCTTCACCTTATTTCTCATGAAGATATCCAAGGCATATTTACACAATTTTTTCCCGAATTCAACTGCTCTATGCTCTTATTGCGATGATCATTGAAATAAGCATTCAGTTTGAACCATGTATATTTCACCATTACCGTAATAGGCAGGCTACGAGCACCCTTTAGAACACCATTGAAGCACTCGGAGACGTTTGTAGTCATCGCCCTATAACGGTAACCCTTGTCAAAAGTTAGAGCCCATTTCTCTTTAAGCACGTCCTTCAAATATTGGTGCGCATCCCGATTGACATTATCAATTAAATTGAAGGTGGCATTGAACTTTCACTCCTGGGTAGCACTTGATGCCTTCTATACTAGATTCTTTAAAGTTTCATTATTCCATTTAGTGTTAACATTACTACATAGATGACGAAGGCAGTAACGATGTTCTGTCATGGGAGGCTGCAAAAAGTCTCGATTAGTGTCTCTAAACATAGCTTGTATCCTAGGGTGTCTGTCAGATATGACACACAGGTATCTTTGGTCAGTAACATACCTTCTTATACAAGCCAAGAACCAACCGCAAGTCTCTACGCTCTCGTTCTCGACAACGGCGAAGGCTAGTGGATAAATCTTATTATAAGCATCTGTCGCCATTGCAATTATCAATTTCCCTTTATATTTTCCATAGATGTGGGTGCATCAATGCTAATCACAGGCCTACAGTTCTTGAACCCAATAATACATAGTCAAAACACCCAAAATACGGACTTGAATGTACAGGTTCCCCGTTCATAATTATCGTCCATTAGTAACTTATACTTTGTACCCGGACTTGCATCCTTAAGTCCTGCCAAAAAAATGCGACAACTCTGCATAAGACTCCTTAAAATTCCCATATATAGCTGCAACGGCCTTTTGTTTGGCATCCCAAACCTTGTATGTGAACTATAATGATTATGTTAGAAATGAATACAAGTTAAATAATTATAGCTGAAGAAAACAAATCAGGACTTATAAGGCTATAAGATGAAGATAATATTTCTTTCTCTTTATTCCTTTTTTTCTTTTCTTTTTCAATTTCATTTTTCATAACATAAGGTATTCATGGGATTTGGGAAAAAAATATCATGCTTATACTTCACAGAAGACCCATTTCTCTACATTGTATTAAAAAAAAGAATGCAAGTTAAAGAATACCTTGTAGTGAGATACTTCGTGCTTTAAGTCTGCCAAAGCAACATAGAGTAAGTTCTTTATCTTATACGCAGGGTCTTCTTGTATATAGCGCTCAAGTACGTATGCTAGGAACACCGAATCAATCATCCGACCATCATGAGCATTCTGAATTTTGTCGCACGTGTGGGGGCCCTTGCATTTTGCAATCTTCCAGGCATTGTCTCCCTTACAACAGATCGCACAGACTGACCATGGACAGGAATCATCCTCGCAACTTACCATAAGCCTCTCTGTGTCTGAATGCTTAGTTTTGAAGCTAAAATTCTCTCGCACTGCGTACCAAGTCAACACATGTCGCACCGCCAATTTAGTTGCAAATACCATCCCTTTCATTGGCTGCTCCCCAAGCGTCCAACTAGATAATTCCGATTGCATAATCGGTGATGGATCAAATATATTATCCCAAGTGTTTTTGGTGAACCATTCCGGCGTAGGATCGGGACCGGGGCATGTGTCTCTATTCTCTTCTATAACCACATCTTTGATATGATCAACATCCTCATGTTCACCTATGGTATCTAGGAACTCCTCGAAGTCACCCCTAGTAACATCAATATGGGTTGCATCATCACCAAGTCCGTGATCATCTTCATTTTCGGATGTGCCTCCATGAAGTTCATCATGAGATAAATGCTCTCCTTCATGCACTTCCTGGGGCCCTTCCTCCTCCTCAGTTGAGTTCACACGGGGAAATGTCTGCCACGATTCACTGCCATACCCATCTCCTGTGTTCTCTGCACACCCTTGATAAGACTGTAATGGTATTAAGTCGATGTGCTTATCTACAGTTCCATCCAAAACAGTATGCTATGAACCCTCTTCAACCTTTACCATGGTGAGCTCAACAGTGACATAGAGATCCGAAGCAACAAATCCTTTCACCACCATTTGTTCAACAACTTCCCACATCATCTTCACTTCGGCCCCACCCGATAACTGTAGTGAATTGTAGACAACTTGGGTGCCTACAACCAGTTAAGGTGCTTAATACACGATGGAAATGTTATGTCTAAACTAGTCTAACCCCATTGCCTTCAATATTCTTTGTTGCAAGTTCATAAAGCCTATCCCACGCTTCACCCTAACACATTTTTGCTTTTGGTTCGAACCTTGGTATGACAATCCATGCAACTCATGATAATACGTCTCTCCATCATAGCACACATAGAAAAAGTGAAAATCCATCACCGACCTGTTATTAACAATATTAAAAATTGTCATAGTCCATAAATAGTTACATAAATTTGGTGTATGATAAAAACAATTTATATTCAAACTCAGCCTCCTCGACTTTGTGTATAAACATATAAAGGTGCCACATCAATTTACATAATAAAATTTGTAATATCTTTATCACTCAAATAAATATGGGTATAACTTAAGTACAGTTTTATAGGTACAGTACATTAGGTTCTCTAATTAAATTTAAATATATTGTTGCATTGAATTTTATTGTCGATGAATATGAGAACCATTAAATTGTGATTATCTATGAAGCACGGGTGCGTTTTGGGATTTGGGTGCAGGTGCGGGTGCGGGACTCGGCAATTTTTGAAAAAGTAGGGTGCGGGTGCGGGTGCGGGTGCGGCAATTAAAAATTATTAAAAATATTTTTATTTATATTTTTAATATATTGCTAAGCATACTTTTTCACATTATATAAACATATATCAAATTTAAGAGCAATAGTAGATAATAACTAAAACATGACGTTCAAATACAACCCACAAGATTGAAACTAAAACATGATGTTCAAATAATTTCCAAATATATAATAACTATTAACTAAATGAAAAATCAAACCCCCAGTGTCACAAGACTCACAACATTACACAGACAGCTTATATAAAAAATTAAAAAATTAAAATAAAAAAATCAGATCACCACATAATACAGATTCACAACACAATCAAATCATAAATGAGTAATAATAATTATTAACTAAATAAAAAATTAACTATTAACTATAAACTAAGAGTGTGAGTGAGAGCTATGACACCTGAGGGGAGACGGAGAGCAGGGGAGACCGCGTGTGAGTGAGACGGAGAGCAAGGAAGACCGAGAGTGAGAGTGAGACAGAGAGCAGGGGAGACCGAGAGTGAGAGTGAGACTGAGTTGAAGCAGAGAGTGAGTTGAGTCTTGAGAGTGTGAGAGTGAGTTAAGAGTCTTAAGACTTAAGGTGTGGAGCAGACCTCAGAACAGAGAGGCAGAGAGTTGTAGAGAGGCAAAGAGGCGAGATGAAGAGGCTGAAGGCTGAAGAGAAGTGAGAGTGAATAGGGTTTGTGTGATTTTTCATTTTTTCCAAACGGTGCGTTTTGCACTTTTTTTTTTTTTTTTTTTTTTTTTTTTTTTTTTTTTTTTTTTTTTTTCGGCCAAACCAAACGGTGCGTTTCGCACCTTCTTTTTTTTTTTTTTTTTTTTTGAATTTCAGCTGCATCGGCCGGTTCACACCGGTATCAGTGGTTGAGCCTGATACGGACCGAATCGGCTGAATTGGCGCACATCGGCCCAATTTCGGTGCATGTCGGCGCAAATCAGGGCGTATCGCGCAAAGGGAAAAAAAAAAGGGACACAAGACGGACGCGCAGGCAGCAACGTCGCCTGCGCATCCCTGTGTTGCGCCATGTCAGACGCAGGTTCGGCGGCCTGAATGTCACGTCCGTGCTTCATAGGCGATTATCATACCTTCACAGCAAATTCTGATTGGTTCCTCAACTCCAAAACAAGACACCATAAATCTCCTGCATATATCTTTTCAGGTACAGAATGAATGAAACCCTCGAGCTTGGGTAGACTCTGGAAAACAATGAATATAGAGAAACAAGGAAAAAATCTTCCTTAGTCTAGATTGCAAATAATGGGGGAGAGAGAGAGAGAGGGTTGGGGTATAACACGTACCTTGATCACCATAAACTTCAGGTTATCACTAAGAGAATGCTTAGATTTCCTCCCTATGCATTATTTTTCTTCATATGATTGGACTCAAAGTTGTGAAAACCAACTACTGAACTTGACAAATTCCACCTAACACCAGTAATTTGTAGCACTCCTTCGACTTTGGGAGTAACTGTCAGTTGGACCTGAGAAGACAAGACGCGACATTTTATTCAAACAAGTACTTCTAAACCACATGCTCAAATATGTTTTCAGTAGTTCTTTTCTTTTCCTAAAAAAAAAAAAAAAAAAAAACAAAAAAACAAAAAACGTAAGATCCCTAAACTACTTCCAAATCCCAGCCATTAGGCTGAGTGTGAGCCACTCCTTACCTCAAGTACTACACAATACGAAACTACTGCAATAGCCACAGCTTTTAAAGATAATTTTTGTTTAATCTTTTATCTAGGACAAGATTATTATTTACTGGTTTTAAAAGGCAAGTACTACAATCAAGCAGAGTGAAATTTAAGGTAAACATACAAATAAGCTAGAAGCCCGTACAAGAAAAATAAAAGAAAGTATTAATCATATTCATTGTCTTCAACATATGAATTTAGAAATTAGACCACCTCCATACAAACTACTGAGCACCACTAACTGCAAAAAGATTTACGAAATTCAAGTAATAAAAACTTATCCTAAAAAAAGATAGTAATAAAATCACAAGGGTGCCACTGCCTAATAAAATCACAACGGAAAAAGTTTGGAGCTTTTATGTAGAATTGCATGGTTTCAATTCTTGAGAGGAGACCCTTCAATCAACACTGACTAGTAAAGTATCCAAAACTTCTCTCCCAGGATCCTACTCTGGTGGGATCAACACTGGGCAACAAATTTCTACAGTAGTAAAATTACAATAAAAAAAATATCTCAACAAAAGATATATTTTCATGCATTTATTTAATTGTTCCCAAGGACAACTCACCACAGTTGTTTCAACCCCTCGTAATGAAATGTCAACCTCAGATAAGGTAAATGAAACATTGTCAGAGCTCATGTCTCTGCAATAATCAAGCAAAGCCAGCTTAACAGTTGCAAACACAATGAGGCGTGAGAAAAACACCACTGAAATATGTTAGCCTTATTTTTATGAAAAAAAAAAGGAAGGAGAGAACATGAAAAAATTCAAAGCCATACCTATTGGTGATCAAATTTTTTAAGTCATCATCATTCTGAAGCTGCACAGTTGAGCTACTTTCATCGGCACCAACAATGACAAAATTATTACGCTTTTTGACAAATATTTATATTCTAGAGAACAAAATACATTAAAAAAATATATGTAAAATAAAACGGATAGTAACCAACCAGATTTCATACCATCAGATCCTGCAGAAAGCTCACATATCAGAGAAACTCCAGAGATGGAAATAGGGATCTGCAGTGGGTTTTTAAATTCAAGGGAGGAGTTGATGCTCAGTCTCCATGGCTACAGTGGGTTTTTAAAGAAAGTAAGGGTTAGGGTTTGGATAGAATCGGGTAAGGGAGGAGTTGATGCTCAGTCTCCATGGCTACAGCTAGCAGCCACCGTGTTCCACTCCACCAATTCCGGCCGTGGTTCCGGTACAGTTCCTCTGTCTCTCTCTTTGATTTTTCCATCTTTTAATTTTCTCAACAAAAAAGAAGATTCTTTAATTTTTAGTGTTGTATTAGGATTTCGTTCTTACATTAAACAAGCAGCTAGACTATAAACACTTAAACTCATCATGCTGTCATACACATGAAAAAAAAAAAAAAGCTCAAATGAAAACAGATCAAGAAATACTCCAATTTGGACAAAAAAAAAAAAAATTCCTAACTTTTGAGGAATTTATTTCAAAGGTCTGCTAGAGCAAATACTCACTCACTATTAAGCAATTAAAAAAATCATGATTTGAAGTAATTTTCAATTTATAGCTAATCAAGAAAAACATGGAACATGAATTAGAAAAATTCATGAATTAGTTTGCAAATGGAAAAACGCATTCATCAACTTAAAGATTATGATGAACATATAACAATAGGGAATTCAATTTCTTTATCAAAAGAAAACGAAATGTGAGCGAGTATCTTTGTGATGGTGAGACCAAATTCCCCATTGAACAGCTTGACATTTCAATCCAAGCCTTGGCCACAAATCCATCACCAACTTTAGTCCTGTCAAGCATATGATCCATTTTTTATGACTGGTTTATTCTCAGACATTCACCAATCAGCATAGGAATGGCATTCTTTTATGCACCAACAGGAATGATAAAACTTATTTATAGGGGGATAAAAATTCATTTAACAAAGCATTTGAGAATGCACTTGCCGGGACAGGGCTATTCATTGAACACCTAATTGGTAAAAGTAGTTTTTATCACATACTAATTAAAATGATCAAAAATACATGTGAACAAAGCAATGGATAAAGCTTTAAATTTATTAGGGATGACAAGTTGATCTGAGAAAAGGAATCTCCTTCTCCAAGCCTATGTCAATGAAAGACAAGAAAACTATTAGAGAAAAGCTTTTTTTTTTTCTTTTTTTTTTGAATTCGATTTTACAACTATTTGATATGATTCATAGAAATGATTAAAATATAATTATCAAATGAATCAAACAAAAAAAAAAAAAAAAAGAAGAAGAAGACGAAAGGAAATTGCAATTCATTTATCTCTACATATTTGCCACATGGATCAGTACACTGAGGAGATAAGGAAATTGGGTTGGCAAACTCTAAAATACTCTAAAGAGAGCAATCCACCATCCTTTTGTCAAATATAATTTCTGCCAATCACAATGTCCAAATTTGTTCAATCAGCACATTCCAAACTGCCTTATTTTAGCATGAGAAGAGAACCAACCTTATATATAACAAATTCCACATTATTTTTTTCCCAAGTACAATAGGGAAATCTATTTCTTAATCAAAAGAAAACGAAATCCTAATACAACACTAAAAATTAAAAAATCTTCTTTTTTGTTGAGAAAATTAAAAGATGGAAAAATCAAAGAGAGAGACAGAGGAACTGTACCGGAACCACGGCCGAATTGGTGGAGCGGAACACGGTGGCTGCTAGTTGTAGCCATGGAGACTGAGCATCAACTCCTCCCTTACCCGATTCTATCCAAACCCTAACCCTTACTTTCTTTGATCCGGGTCTGAAAAACATCAAATTCTCACTTAAACACCCGATTCTCTCCAAACCCCAATCCTTACTCTCTCTTTGATCTGGGTTTAAAAAGGGTGCGAGTGTGTGGGGATCGGGATCTCAGATGGTGAGTTATTGTTTACTGTTTTTTCTTTGTTTTTGCTTATGGGTCTGAGTTGGGCATGCGGGAAGCGGTGACGACGGGGTTGAGGTGGAGAGTCTGGTGGAGTCGCAGTCGAGGTTGAGAGAGTGGAGCGCTAGGGAGAGTGAGGGAGAAACACGACTGAAGTGAGAGAGAGGAGAGAAGAGTTTTAGTGAAGTTCAAATTGGGATACTGAAATGAAAGCACACGGATTGCCAACTTGGACTGATGAGGTGTCAAAGTACTGAGTCATTAGATTAAATGGAGGGCTGAGATTTGTGCTATTGCACACCATGCAATACCCTAGGTATTGCACGGGATCTCAATCTGAACTTTTTATAAAGACCAATATTTTGTTTTTTTTTTTTTTTTTTTTTATTATAAGTAACGTAAGGAATTTTATTTAAAAACCAACCAAGTACACTGGAAGTGTACTGCAGTGGCACAAATCAAAAAGGATATTCAAAGAGGATATGTACTCCAACAAAAATTCTTCATGCACTAAAGGAGTAAAATTTTGATTGCCCCTTTTTGCTGCTTGGGATATACCATCACCAAAAAAATCAGGCTTAACAAAGAATCAATTAATCTAAATTACCGTACATACCAGGCGGTTACCAAAACATACAAACTCGACTGATTAGCTACTTTGGGGAGAGTCTAATTGAACACGAAATTATCATTTCCCTTATATACGGTCTCGTCTAACTTGGGAGGGAACATAGGAAATAAGAAGCATGTTGAACAGTATGACACATAACATCCCACAGCAAAAGATCAATACAAACAAAACACTTTTGAATGGTGTAGAGTGGATTCTAGTAACAAACATTTTCTCATCTGGTATACATTCAACTCTACTTCCATGGTCTCGACTTCTTCTCACGTCTAGATTTTTGGAGAATTCAATATTTCTTCAAGATTTGCTTGACCAGATTACCTTTGGCTCTCACCAATGAAATGCTTACGAATAACAATATTTCACAATGTACTCCAATGATCATCAATATCTTCTTACTTTCCAAAAACACCCTTGCATTGTGTGTGTGTGTGTCATAATTGATAAGTTATCACACGCATACAGTGGGTTTTAAACCCACAAACTCTCCTTCCATCCATTTTATGGGAGAAGAAAGTGCCATTTGAGCTAAAGCTCATTGGCCACTTGCATTATATATCTCCATCCAAAGTCATCCATGCTTTATGACAATGATGTCACTATAACCTAGTTGATTTGTGTCGCCTTCAATTTAAATACACAAAGAAGGTCAAAAGCATCCTCTGAAACATCTCCTTTAAAGCATCGTTGGATATTAAAATAAATAAATAAATTCTTTGAGGTGCAAAAGGAATAAGAAGCGTACAAAAAAGGATGTTTTGGAATAAATAGCAAAATTATGGAGTGATTCTTGTGATTCCATATAAGCTCAATTAACTCTATAATTTACCACTTTCAGTTATAAGAGAAAACCAATTAATTATTGTTATCCCCCAGTTCCAAGTAGGATAAAGTAAGAACATTCTAAACACACCATATAAGTATTAAAAGCATTTTCCAGCAATACTCTGCCTCCTTGCTTGATTGATCCAACATGAAGAATGTAAGACCCATCATTTCCTGCAAGAACAAGAGATAAATTAGACTGTTGCATTGTGGGGTCTTTTAAAGAAGATAATGTAACAGTCACAATCAAAAGAGCAAACAAACAGAACTCGGGCAAACAGGCTGTAGACACCCTAATTTGGGCCAAGTAATGAACTCAAGTCCCTTATTTCAATGAGAAAGTAATGAAACTATAAATGATGCTTTGGAGACATTACGAGGCTTTTGTTAGAAGATTTAAGATAATCACAACCCAACATGACAAGGGACGAAAGATTTTAAAAATAAAAATAAAAATCTTGGTACTGAAGCAATCATAACTACACTTTCCAGGAAAAGAGAAATTAAGAAAAATACAATCCAATGAGACAACCCTTGCATCTTTTGTATGTGCAACATTATCAACTAAGATAATCACTCGCATGCAAGCCCATTTATGCAGCATGGATACAGTCATAGTACACAAGCAGAATAATTTTCAGTTTATAATATCAATGCTTCCAAAGGAACGCCCAAACCTGCACCCATATTACCCGCCAAGAAAGAGATCACCCGAAGAGTCATTCAGAGTACCGTACAGAGTGACCATTGAAATGAACTAACGATACATCACTGGTGAATCAGAGATTTGAAACTACCTGTACTCCAGCATAGCGTTTTCAGGCTTTATCAAGCTTGTAATCTGTGGAAATTAGACGATAATTTGATAATGCGAGTTCATAATCCCGTAACATGAAGGCATAGTCACCCAAAAATCTAATCTGAGATTCAATGGAGCTAAAGGTATACCTTCAACAGTATATTTAAATAAATTAGAACAACACAACAAGAGAAATGAGAAGCAAGCAGAGAAAGGTAATTAGAATATGTCTACAGCATACATAGGACCATCCGGGGAATCCACTGCATCTTCTTTCCCTTTTCTCCATCATAAATTTTTTATTTGTTTCTAAAACCTTTCCGTGTGGCGGAAACCTAATTAGCATAGAATGTTACACAACGTAGAATAAGATGAGGAACAAGCTTTTGAGCAATTATACATTTGACAACATTTGACAATACAAGATTCCCCATCACATATGAACTCAGGAAGTGCTGGAAATAAAATACCTGTTGATTCAGAAAACGTATTTTTTGCTCCATGTAAGGAATAATGTGTTTAGATGATAAATCTTGCATGAGATCTTTTATCTGTTCCCAGTTTGTATAAACAGATGCCAAAGTCAATCTTTCAGATGTATGCAAAAACAACTAATTTTAACAACTTTTTCAAAAAACTAATTATGTTGATGAAAAGTGATTTACCTCATTAGAGTCGTCAATATTAAGAAAGCAACCAACACACTGGCTAGGTGAAACATCAGATTCTTGTCACCAAAGTAAATGGGACAATGGCCTTAACATTACCAAATTAACAATATCATGAAAAACAATACCTAACAAAAGAATATGTGTGTGTGTGTGTATTTATAGAGAGAGAGAGAGAGAGAGAGAGAGAGAGAATGAAAAACAACAGATGAACACCTGTAAGAAAAAGAGGTGAAGACAAAAAAAGTTACATTTTTGTTGTAACTTACATAAGGAGCCCAAGGATTATCTTGACGTTCAACCGGCCCATCATGAGAAGAATTAATGCAAAGCAATTGACACTCATTTGAGCCAAATGTACTCTTCATTTCCGTCAAAATCTTAGCTGCTCTGCAGAAAGAATTCAAGCAAATAAGTAGCAGAATCTTTTTTTTGATAAGTGGCAGAACTTACTTCAAAGAGAGAAGTCATGCTACCAAAAATGAACTGTAATCTATATAATAACTAATAGCCGAAACGTTTGACTTTTTGTTGACCTTTTCTTATTATGACACGTGGCTACATAAATTTGTGCCACCTTTATATTGAAAAACACAGAAAAATGTGTCTGTTCATTTGGCTGTCTAAGCAAACCGTTTGAGTGCAATTTTAACTACTATTGGTGTTCAGTTGCACCGTTCCACTAGGTAGTTACCAATATTGCACTGTTCCGTAAAAGTTATTTATTCATTCTTCCTCCTCTTTTTCTTTTGCCTTCTCTCCCTCTCTATATGCCTTATTTTCTATTTCCTGTGACAACTTTGAAACAAATCCCACTTCAAGTTTAGACTATTTAGTCATATTTGCAATAAGAATTATTTAGGAACTAATTTCTTTTCTTTACAGATTTGCAATATCAATTAGTCAGGGGGCAAGCAATTCCTTCTCTTATTACGACAAGAAAAGTCCACAATAACTTCTAAGGTCATATTTTGTTCTTTTTCATTAAACCTTCGATCTCTCCCTTCTATTCCTAAATTTGCAACCCCTTTCTTCCCTACATCACTATCACAACCATCACATTAGACCTTAAACTGCAAGACTGCAACCCCTGTCTTCCTTATATTCCTTACCACTAAAGATTACAAACCTCTATAATACTATAACTATTTAGTCAAAACTCTCTTAAATATGTGATATTATAATATAATCTCAAGTATTTGTTCTGCTATGACCCAATTATAGAGACAATGGCGTGAACACTACTTATCTATGTAAGGATGTCAGTTTTTCTTTGATTTTTTTAGGTATTTTTTAATTGTTTTTACCGTGATAAAAAAGGATTTAATTTTGATCAAAACTATAGAGGCAAAGTAAAAAACTTTGAAACAAACAAAATTTCTATTGCTTTATTTATTTATTTGGGTAGGTAGAGGAATTCTGATGATGGGCTTCGTTGGTCATAGAAATAGATATTTGAATAACCATTTTGAACAATTCAGAAACTACAAGATGGGATTCGCCTAATTTACTGCAAGGTTGAGTACAAGTCCTCCAATGACAAGCGGTGGCACAACAAATTCAAGGTTTTCTTTCCTCTTCATATTATAAACTTATGTTCCTGTTAATTGTTTGATTAAATTTGCTGGATATGATATAGTGTAATTTGAAAAAGCTGGCCCCCTTTTTTCCCACCATTGTTTTTTGAAGACATTTAATTGCTTTTGGAAAGCAAATGGATTTCGCTTTTTAGCGAGATATTGCATGGTCAACCCAAACTAAGTGGCACAGTAAAATTTGAAACCAGTTCAATTTTCGTTATGGATCATTTTGAAATTTTTTCTTCACTTTTGTCAATGTTCAATTGTAGTGTGGCATTTTTTTTAGGTGTATTCATGCTGTAAAATATTCTTTTCATTCCCATTTAGAACATGCACACCACATGTTTGACAAAAAGTCTCACTCAAAAATGAAACTTACCAAATAACACCATTTGAAATCCCAACCAAGGTCCCATTATATATAATGAAGGATGATATATTCATCATGTTTGTATCCGTTGAGACAATGTTGTCACTTTTAGATATTTTCCTAAGATTATATTGAAATTTTATTGTTTAATAGATTGTGCTGATTTTTTTTCGACCCAATTCTTTTTATGTAAATAATTATATTAGAGGGTACTTATATTAGAGAGTATTTGCGTCTATTTTGTATTCTGTTTTGAATTTATTTTTTCAATTATCTGAAATTGTCAAGAAGATTTCAATGAATATCATATATTTAAATATTGTTAAGTTGATATAATAATAATAATAATAATAATAATAATAATAATAATAATAATAATAATAATAATAATAATAATAATAATAATAATAATAATAATAATAATTTATAGTTTAATAAATGTCTGAAACGTATAGTTGTTAGCAAATGTTTTAGCTACATGATTTTATTTTACAAATTCAATTTTGGTGTTGTAGTAAAATAAACCAAGATTAAATTTCATATTATACTCAATACATTTCTCGTGCATAGCACGGGTTAGCGACTAGTTATTATTAATATCAAAACCAACAGCATTATGGCATGCAGTTGACACAATTGCATGATTAACAGTTTGAAACCCCCAAGGAGTAGCACAATTGGCTGGGGACCTTACGACAAAAAATAAGCAAACCCACAAAACAAACCTTCTGAAATTCAATTTCAACTTAGCTCTTTAATTGTTTCAAAATCTCTAACTCTTTTTCTTTTCCTCTCCCCACCCCCATCCCCCGCCGCCCCCCCCCCCCCCCCCCAAAAAAATAAAATAAAAACAAAACCGAAGCTCAACATAATTCTGATGGTTAAATCCAAGTACCCTGAACAACCAGTCTTACCAAAAAGACCAAGAATTTTTTATCATAAATTTCAAGAATCCATCCAAATGTGAATCAATATAAGTTGTGTAAATACTATTTGAAAAAATGCTGAAACCTCATAGTGGAAAAGAAAATCACAGATTTGGTTCAAGATGATAATATGCTAATGGATAAACAACTTCCATAGTATGACTAGTGAGATTCAAAACATAAATTGAAACAGTAAGAGGGAAGACTCAAAAGCAAAAAAGCTTTCAACTTTAACAAAAGAGAGGATCACCCATCAATGCAAGAATCAATCTTTCATAAAATAAAATAAAAATAAAAAGACCAAACTTTCACCACCCAAGATCAGTACTACAAAGCAAGCAAACGAAATCAGAAGCACAAAACGTAAAGAAAAAGTTAAACCCAGAAAAGACCTCAAACACTATACCTTTACAACACTCCAAATACCATCAAGAAAATCATCCTCGTTTTCTTCTTCTCACTGGTTCCTTAACTAGTCTCACCCTACCTAAAAAGTACACAAGCAAATAGTATTATGCAAATCATTTAACTATAAAGAGATGTATATGTAATCGGTATTAAATCGATGTATAGTACCATGTCCAGTCCCACAGTCAAGAGGATGTGTCCGTGTCCGTGTCCGTTGCGGCCTTCGCGGTCAATCCTCAATGTGTGAAGCCTCTGATTGGGGGGGGGGGGTGAGTATCTCTGTCTAGATGGCACTAGGGGTGGGTAGCCCAAGGGTGGGCATGAATCTCATCTCATCTCTATCACATACATCTACGGGGGCAGTGCCGGTAGTCAGTGGGGGAGATGTATGGGTGGTGGGTAACGGAGATGTAGTAGAGGATGTGGGTGGGCAGGTATCATCGCGAACCATAGATGGAGACCGACATGTCTCCCCATAGGCAAACATATAGGATGGACCTGCATCATCATGTGCCAAGCCCATGTCATAACCAGTGTCGAAACACATCTCATCTGCTGTCTGACTTGCCTCGTCCATGGTGTGGTCATGCATGGGTGTGTGATGCCCACCAAATGTGTGACAGCGCCCAGTTGTGGGATGCTGACTAGATGTATGATGTTTACTAGATTGACAGCCTCTTTGCCCTTGATTTCCACCTGCTTGTCGACCACGCCCTACAGCCGCTTCACTTGTGTTGCCCGCAGTGCATGCATCGTCCAAGGTCAACTGACCGATCTCTTCAACAGATTGCAAGGCATTAATACAATCGGTATAGATCTCGAACCCTGGTTCGCACTTCGCCACAATCCTCAACTGTGATTCAACTTGTCACAAGTGTACAAGAGTAGTGTTAGACGGTTGAACTAAACTATGCGAAGCAAGGTACATTTATAGCAGAACAGTCTTTGTAAACTTACCAAAGTGTCCTAGTACGAGGTCTCTTTTGTAATATGTCGAATAGTGATGGGACGATACCACACCATATACTCGTCATTGTAGCTCATTACCCTATGAAAGGGCCGTGCTTTGGCAATTTTGGCGTATGCAGCCCATCTAGCAATATGAGTGGCATGTTCTTCAGCCCAGTTTTTTTCATGCTTGCCCTGGAGTGTTATCTTGTGGAGTTCAACTGAAGTATCAACATTGACCAGTACGTCTTGCTTCATCCCAAATAGTTGGAGAACACGTTCAGGGTGATAGCCTTCAACCACCCAAAAATGTATGAGCAGCTCGATGGACCTCTATATGTCTTGGCCTGCCGTACAATATGTTGGCAAGGAACCCAAATAATCTCTATATGGCTCCCGAACAATTTTAAATGATCCAACAGATACAAACAACCATATTAACAATATAATTAGAAAAAAAATGTGTAACGAATGTGAACAAAACATGGCAACAATGTTTAACTCTGAAAGGTATTAGGTTTATTCATTCCAAAGCAAATTGTAAGTACAACAATTACATGCCAAAGCGGTTCCCACTTGTAAGGCACGATACCTAATTTGGCCATAGCGAAGCAAGCGACACACGATAGGCGCGTAGGATGTGCATTGGATGTTTAATTGTTATCTTACCCCCTTTCCATCTAGCAAACAACACAGACATAACCTTCATATTAGTTGCTTGCATAATTCCCATGCGAAAAAAGTTAATGCGAAAATGTAAAACGATAACTAGCTAAGATCCTACATACCTGATAGCAAGTGGACTTGGGGGCAGCGCATGGTGTGGATGCCTTATCACAAGAAATATGTGTGGAAACCTCGCCCACGCCCATAACTGCACTAACAGTAGTGCACCGCGAATTTGCTTGGTTGTCTTCTCTGATGCCTTACAAAGGTGTTTATATAGCTAACTTAGTGCTGCACTACCCCAACTATAATTCTTTTCATTGCTGATTGGATTGAAAAATTGTAAATACATGATTAAGAGCCGTTCGCTAGACTTGTCCATAAACAACATGCTACCCAACATTTGGAGTATATAAAACCGAGCATACTGCTACACACGCACCTCAGTGGCGTCGATAGTGAGAGGGTTGCTAAACTGCTCCTCGAGCCATTTGGCTTTTATCCTCAGCCCTTTCAACACTGCAGTGTTCTTTTTCGTATCTACTGGTCTGTCTGGTGGATGAGGGGTACCTAGCAATTCGATGCACAAGTCACACCAATTGTCTATATGGGTAAATCCCACCACCGGCAAGCCATGTACAAGTACCCCCATTATGACCTCTATGTCTTGTAGCGTGATGGTTATCTCACCGTAGGGCAAGTGGAATGAGTGCGTCTTTAGCTACCATCTCTCCATTAAGGCCGTGATCAGTGCATGGTCAAGGTTTATATGTGGGACCCGAAGTAACTTATCTAACCTCACATCTGTGATATAAATGGCAATTCGTGAATCTAACCCACCTTCAAATAGACTTTTCTCTCGGTGACGACAAGTCAGTAGACTTGACACTTCCTAGAAACAAAACAGCTTAGTATTAATAATAGCATTCACTAAGCACATAATAATTACGCTTCAAACTTAAATGCCAAAAATCTTTCTACTACGTATATTGACTACGATTTTGGACAAGTGCATGCCTTGCCTTCCAAAGGAGCACCCCAAAGAAAACTTGAACAATACATAGCCTGCCTCGTCAAGACAGTCTATATAGAGGGTCCTGCTTGATGTGGGTCCATATCTGGTATAAATTAAAGGTGATTAATGGCCTATAAAGTGACTACTGGCCCATTAGGTCAAATGCAAAGCATAAACATTCTAATTCTCTTTTTAAGGAGCATGACACATGAGGAAAATTCACATAATTGAGTTCCTACTTTTTCTTTCTTTTTCTTTAATAAATTTCTCTTATAAGCTTGAATTTCATTCAAGAGAGAGTGGCTATATACCTTACAAGCAAATTCAAAAGAAAGAGAATTGTATTAGGGTAAAGTGAAGCCATTTGTTTTGGATGTGTTTATGCCTAGTAGGTAAACAGAGTCATGGCATTACAATGGGTAGGTTGTCTAAACTACAAGCATGATCTTTGAAATTGGTATGGCAATTCACAATTAGAAGTTGAAAGTATTATGCATCTTTTAATAGGTATTATGCAATCCAAACACACGTTTTTTACCTAAACATCTAAGGGTTATCATGCATTTTGTGACAACAGCAATCAAGGGAAAATTCACTTCAAATACATAAACTTTATTTATTTATTTATTTTTAATTATAAACATATTTCTTAAAATGTCAATTTATATATATATATAAATATATATATATATATATATATATATATATATATATATATATATATCTAATGTAGCCTTCACTCATATCATAAGAAAAAATGAATTAAACTTTAGAATGTTAAGTAGTCCAACATCCTACTCATTATTCAACAACATCAAGCCCCAAAAAAATTTAGGCTTAGCTATGGATCCTCTATATATTCTAAGCACATATTATTACATTAAGGTCGTACTAACTCTAAAGCATATTCTACATTGGAAATAGCCCTTTCAGATTTGGCAAAACCTTTTTCAAAATAACATTGTGGGTTTTCTTATAAGAATAAACTTGTCAATGATAGATTTGACAATGTAAACTTGTCTCAAAAGAAAATATTTTGTTCATAAAATACACTGTAGCGAAATTTCCTCCATCACCATGTTAGGTTCCATTCTATTTTCACAATAGAGAAAAATAGTGCATCGTTCCCACATCGACAAAATTTAAGGAACATACATTGTTTTTGGATAAAAATCCATGCATTTGCTCAGCAAAAGTGTTGGGGGCAACAAATTTCACAGAGCATGTGCTTTGTGAACTGTTATCACACAAAAGTCACGACCATATGTTTCCTAATGAAATAGCTTGGTCTTTCTAGTTTGTACTACAATCCAATGAATCATGGATGTTTGATGATCCAAGCAACAGCAAAAATTTCCAAAAAATCTAAAACCCAAATGTAATAATCCACCCAAAATAATATAATTTCATTAAGTGGAGCCCTCAACTTATTGGTAATGTAAAGGCATTTCCAAGCAACAAAGTCAACCATATACCAAACTAAAACAACTTTCACTAAGTGGCCAGTGCAAACCCAAATGATAAGAGAGAAAAACAAAATAAAATGTAGTGGCACTAGAAATTTCCTTATAATCCAAACACTCTTTTATAAATTGTTTCCGTTTGGTGGCCTTGTCTTTTGCCTTTTTTTTTTTTTTTCTCATGAAAACATTAACAATTAATAATAATAAGGAAACACAACCAAAAAAAAATGAAAGAGAAAGAAAGAAAATGAGAAAAAGAGTGAAGTTATCACCAAGCAAATGCAATTGTGAGGGTTCGGCCCATCTAACCAATGTGAACCGTTATCACACACAACTACTCAGTCTCACAAATCAAATATGGCCTCAATGACAATGCTAACTGTGTCCTACAATGACTAATTGCTCTAATAACACATGAAAATGTTCATTAAAAACAACAACAAAAAAACATTCAAAAATTACACCACATATACCCACAAATACCCAATGCTCAAACAAATATTGAGATAAGGAGACCTACCTTGTGATTCCAAACTGAAGATGTAGACCGAGAGTGAGAGTAGAAAGCGTAAGCAAAAGGGAGAGTACAG
The DNA here is from genome assembly GCA_032878915.1 of Castanopsis chinensis. Taxonomy (NCBI): domain Eukaryota; kingdom Viridiplantae; phylum Streptophyta; class Magnoliopsida; order Fagales; family Fagaceae; genus Castanopsis; species Castanopsis chinensis. Next base: position 2,384,490 of record JAVQMG010000127.1, read on the forward strand.
ACCGAGACCCAGACTGAGAGGGAGACCAAGAGCGAGGGGAGACTGAGAATGAGAGCGAGAGTGAGATTGAGAGGGAGACTGAGAGCTTGTGGGAGAGTTAGAGTGAGATGATAGCAAGATTGAGAGCATGTGGGAGAGTTAGAGTGAGATGATAGCGAGATTGAGAAAGTGAGAGTGAGTTGATACCAAGATTGAGAGAGTGAAAGGGAGACTAAGAAAGGGAGTGATGAGAGAGTAAGCTAAGTGTGGGTAACAGGGGTTCAAAGAGTTTAAGTGTGGGTAACAAGGGTTTACTCAGGTTTAATGGAAATGGGTAGCAGACTACAACAGTACTCGAGTCCAAAAAACTCGAGTACCAATTGGAATTTTTAAATACACAGAGTGATACCTGAGTTTAGTGGACTTGGGTACCACACCATACAGTACTCGAGTCCAGGAAACTCAAGTACTAAGTGGCATTTTTAAATCCCCAAATGCCATGTCAGCCATGCCACGGTGGAATTAGAAAATAGGGTACTCAAGTTTTGTGAACTCGAGTACTAGAAAAAGTGGTAGATCATCATTTATCTCCGAAATAGTGTTTTTTTGCTAAAAATTTTATAAAAAGGTGGTATTTGGTCGTTTTCACTGGCAAATACTTGTACTACAGCACAATGCCCAAGTATGAGACCGATGGAATCTAGAATTGGCTTTTTCTTTCTTCTCATGAATAATTCTTCATGTGCATGTGTGAAAGGAAGATAATTATACCCAGAACATTCCATCAAATAGTCTTGGTCAAACAAGCTAAAATTTATCCATGATTTTATATTATATAGGAAAATAATAAGTTAATTAAGTAACTCATGAACCAAGGACGAAACCAGGACTTAAGTTAGGAGAATGGCTTTGCTATTGGCTTTGTGTGGCAACTTCGGTTTTTGGCTTTGTTGCTTAACTACTAAAGGATTTTTTATTTATCATTTTTTTTTATGTGTGCGATGTTGATGCTGGCTAAGGACAAAATTATTTTATTTAAATTTTTTTAAGGGATTGGGTTGTTTATTTTGGGTATAATTGGTTGATTGAGTTTAATTGTTTTTAGCTTTACTATTGGTAATTTTCGTTGTTGAGCTAATTTATTTTTTGGGCTTGTATATATATTTTTTTTAAGATTTTATTCCTATAAATGTTTTTATGGCATTTTAAAAAAGGAAAATGTTAGAGTTATATATATATATATATATATATATTTTACAAATTGTTGATGTGATGTGTGGTTATTAGTAAGTTAAAAAGTGATGTAAGTAGTTGGTCTAAATACAAATCAATAAAAATTTATTACCTCAAGAATTTGTAAAAATGTTATAAAAAAGTTTAAGATTAGAGCATTACTTTTAAGAGAATTAATGATATTGCTAAAATTAGTAGGTATATATATACTAATATTTTTTATAAAAACATTAGGGGGGGCCATTGCTCCCCAATGTCCAAATCTAACTCTGTCCATGTCGTGAACAAGCTCAAACTTGATTGACTAAAAAATGAGCCAAACTTGAACATAAAATTTCATTTAAAAATAAGCCCGAGTTCAGCTCATGTTTAAAATTAAATTAAATCAACAAGCTTAATCATTTCATACTCGGCTCGGATCGTTTACTGCCCAAGCCTCAATCATTCCAAGTCACATTAATTAGCCTCAACTGTCCCTAGACGCATTAATTAGCCTCAACCATCCCTCCAAGTCACATTACTTAGTTTTTCCTATTCTTATTTTAACAGGCACGTTCTTGCCAATCTGTATTTCGTAGTTCAAAGATCAAACCTCTTACCTCTTTCAAGTCTTCGTCTTGATTGAAAACCTCTCTGTTGTTAACACAAACTTGTAAGATTAGATTGCTTATCAAAGCAGCTGGCACTTGTTGTGAAGTGTTATACAAAGCAGGTTCTTTATGTCTGCATCAAAGCAGCTAGCACTTATTGGTACCTCTCACAGGTTCCAATCCTTTATCTCAAATCCTTGTCGTCTTCTGCTTATCTCAAAACGCAACGTTAAAAGGTCTTTTCTTGGTACTGATCAGAGGTTGCACTTTCTCAAAATTGGGCTGAGCCTGAGAGAGCTAGTTGTCAGCAAAAGAAAGATGTACTAGTTTTTACATTTTATTCTTTGATTTTGCCTAACAATTTCTGGGTGACTTTCTTTTTTTTTTTTTTTTTTCTTGAGAAAATTTTCTGGGTGATTTTCATAAAAGTATTTTTCAGCTTAATTAATTTTATATGGATGTATTGGTGCAGGGATGTGGCTGTCCATAGCAGTGTATCGCCAGTACCTCCAATTCCATCTAATCCAGCTTCTCCTGGTCCACAGTAAGAAAAATCATAGGTGTATAATCTTTTTGATTTGTAATATTCTTTCTTCTTCTCTTTTTTTTCCTCTATCTTATGAGACAGTAAAAGTTTATGCCAATATCAGGAGCAGGAAAGTTTGGATCGTTGGACTGATAGCATCAGCAGTTCTACCCTTCTTTGGGATCAAATTTGGGCCATTACTCAAGCTAAAACGTAAGGAATTTACTATTCAACTTATTTTTACTATTATTTATGGGCTTCATTATATTTTTTGGTACGATTTATAGATCTTACTGTACTATTTCAGCTAAATTTTCTCTTTATCTACAGTACTTTCAGTTAAATTTCTTTGGGACTAAAGTTTACATCGTCATTGTTAACGGGAGTTTAATTTGGTGCTTGGATTTGACATATACAGAGGAAGTTGATGCTGTGGAGGACACAGCAGAAGATGTGGCGGAGGTCATAGAAAAGGTGGCGGAGGAAGTGGAGATAGTAGCAGAAGAAATTGCAGAGCACCTTCCAGCAGGAGGAAAACTTAAAGTTGTTGCAACATTTATTGAAAATGTAGCAGAAACAACAGCCAAGGATGCCCGGCTGGTAGAAGATGTCATTGACAAGGTCATACCCAATAAATACCCTTTTTTAAGTCTTAGTGCATAAGTCACAAGAATAATGCTAATGCAGTTACAAGAATAATGCTATTTTATAAAAAAAAATTTACAAAATGCTAATGCAGTTAGTAATTATTAGTAAATGAAAAAGTGATATTAATGGTAGGTCTAGATAAAAACCAATAAGAAATTAATTACATCAACATTTTGTAAAAATGTTGTAAAATAATTTGTGACTGTAGTATTACTCAAGTACCAATAGTATTTGGTTTCTTCAAAAAATCTCATTTTACCATCTTAAAGGCTACTTTATTTATTATACAATACACTTAATATCCTCACAAACGAACTTTTATTTTACCATACAACACATTAAAATAATACTAGCCTTGTCACAAGCGCTTCGCGCGTGTGAAGAGACTTTTTTTTTTTAAGTGGTCTTATTTTGTAAAAAAAAAAAACTGTATTTTTTTATTTTATATATATATACTTTTTATTTTGAAAATCTAATTTATAAATGAATAAATCAATTTAAAAATTAATAGGAGAATGGTCATATTTTTTAGGTAATGTTTTAGTGAGAGTTAGAGTTGCATTTTTACCGAATTGTTATTTAATTTTATCTCTACTGTAAGGGGGATTTTTTTACCTTGCAAAATTGTCATTTAATTTTAGGAGTCCCACATCTCTAGCTTTAAACATCACATGGGCTCCAGAAGCTTATAAACCATGTGTGGGGCGCTAAACTAGGCGATAGGAATCCAAATAAAGAGCTCTGCTTTCTCCCTCTTTAAAAATCCTTTGGTGCCTGGCCCCAAAGAGGACAATCCTTTGCAAGGGTGCGATACAAAAATCCCCCTTACATCTACCTAAACATAGGGGTGTAATGGCATTTTTGAACTAAAAAATTAAGAATCCAAATAAAGAAAGTCTCTTAAAGCTCGTGCGATGAGGCTTTTTTTTTTTTAAGTGATCTTATTTTGTAGAAAAAAAAATTGTATTTTTTTATTATATATATATATATAATTTTTATTTTGAAAATCTAATTTATAAGTGAATAAATCAATATAAAAATTAATAGGAGAGTGGTCCTAGTTTTAGGCAATATTTTAGTGGGAGTTAGAGTTGCATTTTTACCAAATTGTTCTTTAGTTTTGTCTCTACTTAAACATAGGACTGTAGGGGCATTTTTGAACTAAAAAATTAGGAACTCAAACAAAGGAATCCCCTTAAATAATAGTATAGATATTTACATAATAAAATAATAATATAACCTAAAACAAAATAAAACCAAAAACCACCGTGAGAGAGAGAGAGCTTCCACCATGAGCCACATATTGTGGCGAGCCACTTATCTTTTTAGAATAACCTCCACGTTTACCCACCTTCTCACGCACAAGCACATTAGAGAAAAGAAAGCCATAGACAAAGACCAAGAAATAGAGACTTAGCACAGAGAGAGAGAGAGAGAGAGAGAGAGAGAGAGAGAGAGAGAGAGAGAGAGAGAGAGAGAGAGATCTTTGATCGAATTTTCCCTTGAAAGAAACCATCTTTCCTTATTTGATATCTTTCTTCATCACCCAAATCTCATTCCCGCTAAATTAGCAACCAACTAGACCCCAAATCTAATTTCTCTCTGTTCCATTTTTCCGTTCAATTTCATCAAGATCACACTTCTCTCAGATCCAACTTCCCCATTTGACACACAAACAAACAAAACTAAACTACACCCATTTTCTATTTTTGTGAAATTTCACATTCCTACACACATATAAACACCAGAACCATGATGCCGCCACCATCCCGATCTGCCAACAACCTAGCCACCACCCACACGCCAAACCCACGACCTACACCAGAAAAATTCAGCCACCACTGCAATAAAATCCCATCAATAAACTAAAGGAGAAGCTAGCTTTAATGATGGAGTCTCGATGAAAAGAAACCAGAGGATTTAGGAGAGAATGAGAGAAAGAGTAATGACACAATAGTTCTAAATTTTGTAGGTTTACAATTGTGTCATCACATTAAACCTAGAAAGAAGTTGTAGGTTTTTTTAAGTTTACAAGTCCTAAGGGCATTGCATCCGAGATGCCAAATGAGTTCTATTTTACACCTTAAAAACTTACTTTATCTATTTTGTCATCTCATTTTATAACTCTCCCAACATCTCAATTTCTATTTTTACATACATCATAATAAAATGATATAAACTTCCTAGTAAAATAAATATAAAACTACCCTCTCTCTCCTCTCCCCAGTCTCCTTCTTTCTGTCTCTTTTTCATCTTCCCTAAACCCAAACCCGGAACAAAACAATCCAGATCAAGCTAACCACTAAAACTCAGCAACCTCCGTCACCACCACCAACAACCACCACAATCACCCACACCACTAACCACAACAACCACAAATCACCACCAAAAACCCAAAACAAAAAACCACCACAGCCTCACCACAGACTAACGCCACCATAGACTCACCACAGTAAAACTCACCCCAACCACCTCAGCAAAACCCCAACCACCATGAACCTACAGACCCACGACAACAACCCACCCCACCACCACAACAGTACCGCATAACCACAACAACAACCCACCTCACCACCACAACAACACCCCAACACCATATGCATAGAAACCCACAAAGAATTTGAGGAAAAATCCACACAAAACCTACAAGCGCTGAGCAAACAAATCTAAAAGCACAAAATGGAGCTTTTGGATAAATAAAAATAAAAAATAGAGAGGGAAAGAACCCATGGAGGCAAACCCCGACGATCAAAAGCCACAACCCACGGCAAGCGAACCCCGGCGAGCAAAAGCCATGACCCACGGCAACAAACCCAGGAGAGCAAAACGTCACCTTCAAGCAAAACATCGCCTTCAAGCTTCGTCTAACACCACGTCCATCGATTCAATTGCAAGCCCAGCCTTAGAAACCAAAGCCCAAGCACTGCCAAAACAACCCAGCACTACTGAAACAACTCGGCCCACATCGATACAAACAAGCTTCAAACACCACTGATTCAACCCCAACCACCACCGATTCAAACCCAGCCCGCACAGATTCAACAACCCACCAGCCAAACCCACCACCACACAAGTGCACTACAAAAATCACCAAAATCATGGGTAGAAATGTCAATTCTCTATTTTTTATGCTTTAGCCTTTAATTATGCCAATCCGAAGAAGGAGAAAAGGTATCCATAAACGGAGAAAAGGAAGAAGAGAAAATGAAGAAAAGAGTCTGAGTGAGGAAGAGAAGAGAGAGGGAGAGAACAGTGACTGAGATAGTGCAAAGTCACTGAATAAAGAGAGAGAAGATTAGATTTTTTTCTAATTAAAATGATATTATTATTTTTTACATCCAAGTGAACAATTGGTTCTATATATAAGAATCACCTGTTCACAAGTTCTAAAATTTTTTAAGAACCTATACTCAAATGGAGCAATATTTTCAAGAATTTGGTTGTAAAATAGCAACTGGGGGAGGGGGGGTTTACACCCCCAATACTAGTGCTCTAATAATGCATATTTTTTTAGTGGTTGGATGATAAAATTTAGCATATCTAGAGTTTTACAACTCCGGATACTGATGCTCTAAGTCACCAATAGTATCAATTGCATAGTTAGGCTTCTATTATATCCTATTTCATTATCTCTAAGCTTCATTAATCACTTTTCCTAGGTTATGCAAAAAATGGACCGCTAAAGTGTCTGAAACAGATAAGGTTAGGTTCAGAATTAACAAGGTCTAGACCAAGTTTGTTTGCTTTTGATCTCATAGTATTCATTATTGTAAATCCTGTAGTTTGACTAAGTCTTGTAGCTAGGTCAAAGTTTAGGGTGTTAAATGGGTGAGTTTGGGTTGGGGTGGACATAATTGGGTTGTGGACATAAAACTCATTTATCCATTATTAAACACACACACACATACAGAAACACACAAGGGAGAGAGAATGGAGTTCTAACAGAAACTCCTCTCAAAAGTAAAGGTAAAAGCAGAGGACCCAATGATCGGGCTAAGTTCAATAATAGGTCACAATTAAGAGATAAATCTTAGTTTAAGGAAACTAGAGAATGCTTCTATTGTGAGAAAAAATGCCACATAACAAAAAATTGTTGACATTGGAATAAAGAACAAATTGAAAGCAAAGATGAAAAACTGATAGTGAGAAAAAAATTACAACTACTATGATTGATGAGGATGTTGTGGTGCATTCTATTGAAGAGCAAAAGTGTGAGCATGTTGCTAATAGTGATATTGAATGGGCTGTTAATTCGATAGCCTCCCACCATGTTATTCCTAAGAAAGGGTTGCTCACCATGTACAAAGTGGGGACTTTGGTTTTGTGAAGATGGGTAATTCCAGTTGCTCAAAAATTGTGGGAATTGGCGATGTGTGCATTGAAACCAATGTTGGTAGCACTGTGATGTCAAAGAATGTGCGAAATGTTTCAGATTTAAGGATGAATGTGCTTTCTACATTGGCTATGGATCGAGTAGGTTATTGTCACTACCTTGGCAATGGAAGAAGGAAACTTACTAAAAGATCATTGGTTGTTACAAGAGGGCATGCATGTTGCAGTATGTACATGACTCATGTAAAGACCCGCATAAGAAAGTGGGTGATATCAGCAACAAGGTGTGCTGTAGAAGAGAAGAACACAAAAAGGATAGCTACATAGAGAGAAAGACAGGTAAGAGAGAGAGTTGTGCATGGAGAAAAAATTAGAGAAGAGAGAGCAAAGTGTTGCCATCTTTGAGAAAAACAATTAGTACGTGTGTGAGAGTAAAGAAAACAAGAAGTTTTTCTTTAACCGTGAGACATACACTAAAAGATTTATTATTGTATTTGGTGAATCTCAAGCTAGACATAAACTTGAGACTTATTATAATTGATTTGATAATAGTAAATTGATTCAGAGTTTGTCCCATGGTTTTTCTCTTCAAAGAGAAAGAGTTTTTCATTTAAATATTTGTGTTCTTGTATGTGATTGTGAATTTCTAATATTGGAGATAGTATTATTTGGGACCCAACAAGTGGTATCAAAGCCCATGATATTGTGGGGCAAAAGTGGTAAGGTTATTGAGGCTCCTTTTCCAATTGGAGTGGGAATGAGGTGTGTATACTTTGAGCCATTTCACAAATGGACTAGTGACAGGTCCCATTTGCAATTGGAGTGGGTATATTGCAACAAGCAAGCCTATAAAGCTCACACAAATGATCTTGGAAAAGGCCTAACAAAGGAGTATTATTGCCAATGGTGCTAGACAATGGTAAGATGTGAGGTTCTTGTATGTGATTGTTATTGGAATTGTTGATATTGGTGCTAATATTATTTGGGACCCAGTAAGTGGTATAAGAGCCCATGATAGTGTGGGGCAAAAGTGGTAAGGTTATTGATCTTCCTTTTCCAATTAGAATAGGAACGGGGTATGAATACTTTGAGCCATTTCGCAAACGGAGTAGTGACGAGTCCCTTTTGCAATTGGAGTGGATATATTGCACCAAGCAAGCCCATAGAGCTCACACGAATGATCTTGGAAAAGGCCCAACAAAGAAGTATTATTGCCAATGGTGCTAGACAATGGAAAGGTGTGAGGTTCCATGGAGAATAAAATACGTGCGGGGTTGACATGTGGAAGCCCATGAACGATGCACTAGTGAAGGAAAAAGTTCATAAGGCTAGGGATAGTGAGTAGGAATTGTCAATGGCCCATAGAGAGGTCTTGAAACTTATAGAAAGGCAAAGCCTCACACGTGAGGAGAAGATTGTTGGGTGTACATGTGTGAGTGAAGTCTCATATTGAATAATGATGAGAAGAATGAGTAGTTAATATAATACAATTGAGCACATATCTATTAGGTTTAGGCCTTTTAGGCTAAAGTGTCTGTATATGTTATATTAATCACTCAGGAAGTCTCCCTAAGGTGTTTGTGTCCCTAACATGATAAGTATGAAGAGATTATGTGATCTAAACAATAAAATTGACAAAGAGATAATTTAATACAAAGTTTTTTTTTTCTATACAAGATAGAAATTCTACTCTAACCTAATCTAAGTGTATATGTGTGTGAAACTTTCTTTTAGAAACTTGAACCCCTGCCATTGCTCTCCCCCCACACTTTACAAGCACTTATTCTTATGAAATGATCATCGCGCTAAAAGTGTGCAGTGGTAATTTAATACAAAGTTATTGAATCTTGAGTGGTGTAATTTGAACTCAAGCCCATATTCCCATTTTATGATTTGAATCTAAAAGTAACGGTGCCAATTCCTAAGAACTAAGTCCATATTTCCCCTTATCAGTAGAAGTAAAAGTTGTTTGTTTTACAATTTGTTTATGGAAAGTTAATTAATCAAATATAATTTGCAGGTTCGAGCAATGGAGAAGGATGCGGAATCATTCATTGCTGTCATTGATCAAGCCAAGAAGACATCTAAAGAAGAAAATAACCTAAGTTAGACTTGGTGAAATACAGTTCTAGGGCAAGCCATGTGGGCCTTTGACTTGTAATTTGTTGAAGAGAGACTAAAATTAAATGAGACAATATTATTAGTTCTTTTTTTCTATTTGTAATTTCAATTCAATTTGAAAAACTAGAAATTAGAAAAAGTAAACTATTATGCGACCCTTGAAATTTGAGGCATCAAAATTGTGAATGATTAAGATGTGAAAGATAAATAGGCATAAAATCTGAGGTATAATAAACACTTTCAAGTTCCAGCTACTTATAGAAAGCACATAAATGTGAACATTGACGGATTATCATATTTTGCTATGAATTGGATGAATAATTGTAACTTTCTTTTTTTTTAAAATCTTAGGGCATGAATGAAGTGTTTTTATTTAACTATAATATCTTTGGTCAAAAAAGATATTTAATTATAATCTTTTTCCAGCAAAAAGTCTTGTAACTTAATTAGTTGATAGTTCTTGGTATGTCCATTATATCTAGGGTTCAAATTCTTTCTCCTTTATAAATATCAAATTATTAAAAAACTATAATATTTTTGAAAATATTATGTGGCCCATGAAATTAATGTAAAGTTTTCTCTTTGCCGAGTGAGAAATTTTTTAAGGAGTTGGCCATCATGCTCTATACGACTTTTAATCATGATTTTAAAAACCAGTACAATCAAAGAATCGGTTTGAACCCTGGTTTTCGGTTTAACCTGATTTTTGATCGGTTTTAGGGCATTTTACCTAACCAGAATGGAGCCCAATTCCTGGTTGAATTGACCAGTCTAGTTCGATTTTTAAAACAGTACTTGTAATATAAGCTACTAAAAAAATCCAATCAATGAGACACGAGTTGTTTGAATCAAATCTCGTCAAACCAATGACTTTATTTTCTTTTTACTAACTGAAACATGAGAGAAATTATTCATTACATCCACTCTATAATATTGCACCACATGACCAAATTACTTCAAATCCTAATCACACAATTTTAGCATCAATGAAACTAAATCATATCGGGTCAAGTATTGGAATTCAATAAACTCGATCCATCGAAAGTGATTCACCCAATACCATGCTTTCCCTTATACGACGGCCAAAATGGGCAAATGCTCTTCTTTTAAAACTCGATTTTCTCAAAATCGAGTTTAAAAAAAAAAAAAAAATTCTAGAACCCTATAGCAACGTTTTTAAGGACCTATGGAGCTCAAGTTACAAAACACCGCTATAGTTCTTTAAAACATCACTATAAAGTCCTTAAAACGTTGTTATAGGGTTCTAGAAATTTTTTTTTAACTCGATTTTGAGAAAATCGAGTTTTAAAAGAAGAGCATTTCCCTAATTAGTTTAGGAAATGAGACGTTTGCCCTTTTTTTTTTTTTTTGCGCGAAATGGGCATTTGCCCATTTTTGCCCTTATACGACTTAATGTTACGTGAGCTTCAATAGATTTCTTGAGATCTCTCGAGAAGATCGAGTAGGGATATCTAGATTTCCACCATATTCTCTAGCTATTGAGATCTTCATCAACTTACCTATTGTAACGCCAACCAAATTGCCAGCATTGACGAGAGGCTCGCGAGTTCAATTGATTCAACTGTCTCTTATAGAATTGATCAACAACCTACATGCCCACGATCGATAATAGTTGGAAAATTTTCAAACTGATGTAATCAGGTCAATCAACATGAGCTTGACCACCCTCTATTTCATCATTAGCAATTTGAGTGCACTACGTGACCATTGTTATAAACACTTTTTTTAGTTAATAAATTTATTAATCACACACACATAATGCTAGGAGAATTCTCCAATAGGTAGGTATGACACATAGTCACATACCATAAAAAAGTGTGCAATAAAGAATTACCCATAATTCTCAATTTAGGTAGAATATCAAGACGAGTTTATTCTCACCTTCTCAAATAATGTTAGAAATTTTACAAATTTTTCTTTATAGATTTACAAACTAATGTATGAACTTCTAAAAATAACTCAAAAAAATTAAATAAAAATCTTATTTGTTATATTTACTATATATTTTTTTCATCTCTTACATTCATTATCCCGTCAGTTCTGCTACAGTAGTTATTGAGAATGGGATGCTCATAGTCATGGATACTACAGCTAAATATTTTATGCTAGACTTGTTTCTAGTGAAGCAATTTACAGTAAGGACAAAATTTAGCTATAAAATTGGTTGTAAGTTTAGGTTACAACATTACTTAATAAAATAAACATTACTTTATATTTTGAAAATCTAACCGTTGAATTACATATTCTTTACCCTCTTAATATACATATCAAATTTTATGTCAATCGGATATTATTTACTATAAATCTTTAATTTTCTAGAAATTTTATAAGTATGGAGGATATAAAAAGAAAATGTAATCCAATGGTGAATTTGTCAAAATTTACCTCCAATAAAAAGATATTAAATAAAGTTGTATCCTTAAGTTACAATTAATTTTATAGCTAAATTTTATCTTTATAGCAATTAGCAAAAAACATCATTTATTAGTCTGAACTCTGAAATCTCAACAGCACTAGGTACAAAACGGCTTGAATGTCAAATAAAGTTCACTTAATTTTCACAGAAGTGGTAGTTTGAAGCAATGAAAATTATAATTTTTACAAGAAATTGCATTCGTGACTCGTGAGCATGACTATTAGGTAAGTTATCAGGAATCTCTTGTATATCCGTGTCTCACTATATTTGCATTTTCAATAAGTTTAAGGACATTAACACTTTTCACAATGTTTCTCAAAAAAAAAAAAAAAAAAACACTTTTCACAACTTTTATTTTTTTAATATGACCTTTTATAATTAGAGTATAATAAAGATATCGTTAATGGTAGTTTTATGTAAAAATATTATTGCTTGAATCAAAACTTATTACCTTATGGTGCGTTTGGATACTGCTTATTTTGTTGAAAACTAAAATCTGAAAACACTGTAATAAAATTATTTTTAAATGTATGAATAGTGTCATAAAACTCATTTTTAACGAAAAAGTTGCTGAAAAAAAGAGATTTATGGAACCTGTGAACAGTGCATGGGACCTACTGGTATGACATAAAGCCATTGAAATGCACTTTTCCAAAAAAAAAAAAAAAAAAAATGCAGACTTCATGCGGTATCCAAACAGATACTTAGTAAATTAAGAAAAAATGTTATGAAGAAATCTCTCTCATGACATGCAACCCACAATGAGCCAATCCCCTCTTCTAAGGTTCAATTTTACTGACAACGAGCCAAACCTTTTGCTTAGGGGTAGCTTTTGTGCTGCAACTTTCATCATAACTATGATGTAGTTGATTGTAAATAGTGGGAAAAAAATGTTAGATTTATGTGAAAGTGATTGTCCATCATTTTTAAATTGACAATTTCAATAGTGTAATCATAGAAGAATCGAAGAAATAAAGAAATAAATGTAGTAGGACCAAGTGGTCTGGTTGCTAAAATATAAAAACAGTAGAAAGTGTGTTTTTATTTTTTAAGACCAAATTTGTGTAAAAGTGTATTAAACTTAGGGTCTGTTTGGATACTGCTTATTGCTGAAAACTGAAAACTTATTATTGAAAACATTGCAACAAAATAATTTTTAAGCTATGAATAGTGCCTATGGAATCTAATTTTAAAGTTATATTTGCATTTTTTTGTACTTACAGGTCCTGTGAACAATGCACTGGAGCTAGGAAAAAATGTAAACACCTAGCGCGTTTACTATCCAAACCCACACTTAGTGTGAATGCTCAAGTTTAATCAACTTTCTGGCTCCATAGGGACCCACACTCTCGATGAGAGGATGGAAGACTCCTCTAGCAATGTATAATTTCTCTAATTGTAACAAGTTTGTAATCTTGTATGTCCTCAGAAGCCATTGGCCCATTGAGTAAGGAAGCTCATAAATAATTGACCATATACACCAAAAAGGCAAAAAGAGAAAAGGAAAAGAAAGGTGCAATACCTAATTTTGGCTATCATTGCGTCTGATATAAGTATGATATTATCAATATCCGAACAGAAATGTATGATAAATGCATGTGGTTCATACCGAACTTATTTTAGCGAAGCTCAATATTGATTTAGGATGACATTACTAAATGCTGACAAAATCTTAGAACTAGCAAAGATTTTAAGTATGTCACCAGCCGAACATTAACAAAGGTTAATCTATAATTACAAAGCCCAGTCATAATCTCATTAGTCATTACTGTATTGTGCACGCCCAATGTGGCTTAAACGTGGGCAAATACTTGTACTACAGTACATTGCCCAAGTACGAGACTGATGGAACCTAGAATTAGCCTTTTCTTTCTTCTCATGAATATTTCTTCATGTACATGTGAAAAGGAAGAAAATTATACCAAGAAGATTCCATCAAATAGTCCTTAGTCAAACTTGTGCGAAGTTTTAACATTGTGCAAATTTGATTAACTTGTGTGAAGATTGGCGGATAGGTGTGCATGGTTTATTATAGGGCTATCCACGGCTCGGTCCAGGTCGGGTTTGTGCCTAACCCTTAACCGACCCGCCGGAATCGGGTGGCAAAAAAATGCACCCATCACCGACCGTTGAAGTAAACGGATCGGGCGGATCAAATCATCAATAGGCGTTGGACGGGTCAGTCAGGGTCTAAAATGCAGAAAACGGCAAAAACTAGCGTGAAAACGGTGAAAACCGATGTGAAAACAGTGAAAACCCAACATGAAAACGGCCAAAATCCTTGAGGTTTCTCCAGATTTGGCCTAATCTTGGCCATTTTTGGCAAGATCTTGGCTAGATCCGGTGAAATCTTGCCAAGATTTTGACGAAAATGGTCTAGATCTCACCGAACCTACCAAATATCGTCGGTAATCTTATGGATCGGTCGAATCGGTTTTGAATGGATTTTGGAGAAGGAAAACCGATGTCTGACCCGCCAAACTCGAGTTTTGGAGGAATAAACCCGTTGCCAACCACCGGAGAAGTCGGATCGGCCGGCAGCGGGTCGGGTTCGGTCGATGGCGGCGGGTGGTCAGGTTGGCTGGGTCTCTGGATAGCCCTAGTCTAGGTCTATTAGAATATACAACCTCCGAGGAAACCAAGAAATTTCTAAACAGTGTTAAATCTATGTATAATTTAAAAGAAACAAGTAATGTGAAGAGTATATTCAGCAACAAAAAAGAAAAATGAGGATTGAAAAAAGTTAGAATATTGAGTTGGTGACAAATCCACGATAAAAGCGTGTATGGGAACCTATTACTCCCTCCATCCTAATTTGTTTGTCCTGTTTGAAGAGTCAAACTTTTTAAGGGAACATCATTTATTATTTTATCTGCCTTATAAAAATGTATAAGTTTACAAATTACCCTAAAATAAATTTATCATTTTTTTAAAAAGAGTTATTCTTAATGAGGCAACTCAAAAGGTGTCCCAATTAGACTGATTTTTTTAAATATTTGTTAGTTTTCTTTTCAAATAGCTTTGAATTTAAAGTAGGAGTATAATAGGAACACTAGTAAATTAATAACTTTTATTTTTAGAAGTAGGAAAATATTTTGAGATATCCCAAAATGGAATAGAGGACAAAAAAACTAGGACGGAGGGAGTATATATTTGCCTTAACCATTCCTCCAAGACACATTGCTTAATTTTTCCAATTCTTACTTTAACAGGCACATTCTTGCCAATCTGTATTTCATACTTCAAACTTCAAAACTCTTTCAAGTCTTATTCTTGGTTGAAACCCTTTCATTGATTAACACAAACTTGTAAGATTAGATTGATTATCACAGCAGCAAGCTCTTGTTGTAAAGAGTTATACAAAGTAGGTTCTATATGTCTGCATCAAAATCAAGTCTTTCTTATACCAACACTATTATTGATGCCTCTCGCAGATACCAATTAATTCCAAATCCCTATAGGCTTCTGCTTATCTCAAATCGTAATGAGAAAAGGTCTTTTCTTGGTATTGACTAGAGGTTACAGTTTCTCAAAACTGGGCTGAGAGAGCTAGCTATTAGCAAAAGAAAGATTTATCGCACTAACGTCACATGTGTTTCCCACTACCCTTCGCAGTACCAAGTCTCCAATGCTGAATTCTCTCTTCTTCACAACTCTGTCATATCGCCTAGCAAGTTTCTGTTGATACTCTGCTAGTTGAATGGTTGACGACTCCCGGTATTTCTCTAGCAAATCTAGCTGCTTTACCATTAACTTATCATTCTTAGCAAGGGTGAATCTCAAAACCTGGGCATTGCATAAATTAACCTTGGCCGACATGAGTACTTCTCCTCTATAGGTCAGAGAAAATGGTGTTTCTCCCTTAGACCTTCTGGGAGTTATCCTATATGCCCACAAAATTTTGGGCAATTCTTCAGCCCACTTACCTTTAGCACCGTCCTGTCTTCTCTTCAACCCGTTCACAATCGCCTTGTTGGTGGCTTCAGCTTGACCGTTGCTCTGCAGATGTGCCGGGGTGTAGTACCTGTTTGTGATACCAAGATCATTGCAGAACTTACGGAAAGTCTTGCTATCAAATTGCAACCTATTATCAGATACCAGGGACTCTGGTATTCCAAACCTTGTGACTATGTTTCTCCACACAAACGTTTTGACTTCTACATCCCGAATATTAGCCAATGCCTTGGCGTCCACCCACTTAGTGAAGTAGTCCACGGCTACTAGGACAAATCTTCAGTTCCCTATAGCCTGTGGGAATGGACCCACAATGTCTAATCCCCACTACGCAAAAGGCCATGAGCTACTGATAAGATTCAAACTCCCTACCGGCTGATGGATCAGAGGGGCATGTTTCTGACATCCCTCACATTTTCGAACATACTCGGCAACATCCTTATACATATGTGGCCACCAAAATCCCTGGGTCATTGCTCGGTGAGCTAACGTACGCCCTCCCACGTGGCTGCCGCATACCCCATCATGGAGCTCGGTCAAGAGCTCTTCAACCTTGCTTGGGGGTAGTGTTAGAGATATATTGTAGAGTGTATTGGGTATGTACCTGTCAGTTAGGAAAATAAGGGCTGGGCTGCATCAGTTGTAGAAGTTAGTTAGGAAGTTGGGCTTAGTTGGTTGGGCTTAGTTGGGAAATAACAGACACGAGTCTAGAAGGGTGGCCTGGTTCAATGTATAAAGATCAGAAGAATGTACGGGGAAGATATAATAAAATTGCCGTTGTTTCTATGTCTTGTTCTCTGTTTCCCTTCTCTGTTCTTACCTAAATTCTTGGAGGCCTAGCTGACCTCGAATTCAGCTACCAAACTTCATTCTTGATTTCCATTCTTAACAGGTAGGCACCGCAAATAAGGTTCCCCAAAAGACCTCCTGTATAATTCGTGATCTGCTGACAATCAGTACCGTGTAGCCATGCGGCACACCTTGTCTGCCTCCTTTCCATCCGCTGGTAGTTAATCCTCAGCCAAAAAGTTTATGATTGGACTCATCCAACATGGTTCAGGCCTTGTCACCATTGAAACACTTGTCTTCGCATCAATACTCAATTCCTTCACCACCTCTACCTTGATCATCCGGGGTACCTCCTCAGTCAGAGAAGATGCCAATGTTTCTAGAGAGTCGACGTGACGATTCTGACCCTTGGTTATTTGAACCACCTTCACTTTCTGGAACTAGCTTATGGTCTGCTTTACCAATTGTAAGTACTCCATCATCTAGGTGTCTTTGGCCTCAAAGCCGCCTTGCACCTGATTGACCACTAACCGAGAATCCGAGCAAACTTCCACATCTTGGGCACCCAAATCCATGGCAACCCTCAATCCTGCAAGTAGGGCTTTATTCTCATCTTCGTTATTAGAAACCCTAAAACCTAATCTGAAAGAATACTCCAACTTTATCCCCCCCCCCCCTCGCGCGAGGTGATAATGACAATTTCAGCCCTAACGCCAGCCCCCAGTGCACTAGACGCATGATCCAAGAATACCTTCCATGGTGGCACCTCCACATGACAAACTGTCTCTATCTCTCCTCTCGAGGAAAACTCTACAATGAAATCAGCGAGAACTTGGCCCTTTACCAAACTCCTCGATCTGTACCTGATGTCAAAAGAGCCTAACCGCGTTCCCTACTTGGCTATTCAGCCTGTGAAATCTGATCTTTTCAAGAATGACTACAAGGGATATTCGGTTAATACATATACAAAATGGGCCTGAAAATAATGGGGCAACTTCCTTGTAGCATGTACCAGTGTTAACACCAACTTCTCCAAGGGCAAATATCTCGTCTCCGCATCAACCAACGTCTTGCTGACGTAGTATATTAGCTATTGCATGCCTTGATCCCTTAGCAAAATAGCACTCTCGGCATGCTTGGAAATCGAAAGATACATGAACAAATTCTCACCAAACTCTGGGGCTGACAGCATAGGTGCCTGCACCAAATATTCCTTTAAGTCTCAGAAAGCCCTTTCGCACTCTTCGTTTCACTAGTAACCCCTCCACTTTTTTAGTAGTTGATAAAATAGACGACACCAGTCAGCAAATTTGGAAATGAACTGATTTACGGCAGCTTGCATGCCAATCAACACCTGGGCTTCTTTAGGGTTACTCGGCAACCTGAGGTGCTCAACAGCTTGAATCTGGTCAGGGTTGACCTTTATTCCTCAGAAAGAGAACATATACCCCAGGAATTTGCCAACCTCCACTCTAAAAGCACATTTGTCAACACTAAGGTACAGCTTATGCCATCGGAGTACTTCGAACACTACTTTAAGATCATCAATGTGCATTTTCTCCTGTTTGCTTTTAACAACCATATTGTCAATATACACCTCCACTGTACACCCAATCTTATCCCTGAACATCCTCGTCATCATCCACTAATAAGTAACTCTGGCATTCTTTAGCCCAAATGGCATCACGGTATAGTGGTAATTGGTCTCATGTGAGATGAACGCTGTCTTTTCCTGATCCTCGGTAGCCAGGACAATTTGATGATAATCTTAGAAAGCATCCAGGAAACTCATCCTCTAGTACCCATACGTAGCATCCACCAACATGTCAATTTTCGGCATGGGGAAAGGATCTTTTAGGCATACTCGATTCAAATCAATGAAATCCACACAAACCCTCCATTTTCCATTATTTTTTCTTACCACCACGGTGTTTGCAAGCCAATCCGGAAAGATAACCTCCTTTATTGCCCCTGCCTTTTTCCCATCCTTAACTACTTTGATGTTTTCTTTAGCCAACCTTCTTGGCTTTTGCTTCTTGGGAGGAAATAGTAGATCCACATTACGCTTATGAACTATAAATTCAGGGTCTACCCCGATCACTTCGTATGGACTCTAGGAAAATACATCTACATTCCATACAAGCTGCAACAACATCTCCACCCTATCTCCGTCCATCATTCGGGCTCCAATTTGGAAACTCCTATCCTCGTCCGGCAGTATCCTCACTCTTATTAGGTCCTCGGCACAGTTAGCCCTCATTCCCTCCTAGGGTTCCTGTAATTGCTATAATGAAGCCTGCTCGACTGGTTCTTTTTGCTTAATTTCCTGATTAACTATGGCTACCAAGTATTGCCTGGCCATTTTTTGGTTCCCTCTCACTATGGCAATACCATGCTCAGTGCGAAATTTGACTTTAACATACAAAGTAAACGGAACTGCCCTCATCGCATGAGTCCACGGCCTTCCAAAGCGAAGAAAACGAATTAGCCACTATAAAGGTTACCATGACTTCCTTGCCTTCCATGTTCACGGGGAGCATAATCTACTCCTCCAAGTTCACTTTCCGACCATCAAACCCCACCAAGGGTGTGCCATATTTGGATAGGTCCTCTTTCTTCAATCCCAACCCCCTGAACAGGTCAGGATACATTACTTTGGCACCATTTCCCTGGTCCACCAATACTTGTTTCACTATAAAACCATTAATCCTAACGATAACCACTAGAACGTCGTCGTGCAGCTGGATCATCCCTTCCAGGTCGTCATCATTGAAGGCAATGGGTTCCTGAGTAAACTTCAACTTCTTCTCAAGTGGATGATCACCGGGACAACTTTCTACCAAAACCGCTAACAGTACCCCTCTCCTCCCGGTCACTAGAGTACCTCTAGAAGCTGTATGGATGACCTCTATTACTCCTAAAGGAGGTGGTAGGGGATTTTCCCCGAGGCCGAGTACCTTGACCGACCTCCTGTGTTCTTGGGTCGACAAAAAACGCTTTCAAGTACCCCGCCCTTACTAATTGCTCCAAATGATCTTTTAACACCTTACATTGCTCGGTGGTGTGCCCCTTGTCTTTATGATAAGTGCAGTACAAGTTTTGATTTCTCCTTGATGAGTCACCCCGCATCTTGTTTAGCCACCAAAAGTACGGCTCGTTCTTAATTTGATCAACGATCCTGTGTACTGGCTCCTTGAACATCACGTTTACTTTCCCCACTTGCGCACCCGGTTCCTAGATCCTCAAATCTTTCTGGGGCCTTGACTGGAAGCTTCTTTATCGAGGCTAGCTCGTGGCCAAGGCCTTACCTTTATTTAGCTACTAATCATCCTCTAACCATTTATACTTTTCTATACGCCTCATTAACTACCTCATATCCTCTAGAGGTCTCCTTGTCAACGAATCTCGTAATTCAAAATCCTCGGGCAATCCCAATCGAAAAGTGCTTGCTACGATTTTTTCATTACCCCTTCCAATTTTGTTGTACAGTTCCCAGTACCGGCTAGCGTAGCTGCGAAAAGTCTCCCCAGCTTCCATCTTCATTGATAGCAATACATCCACCGGACTGTAGTACCTGGCTGCAGGTCATAAACTGGACCCCAAATTCTTGAATCAGTTTGGCAAAATTATGAATTGAGCCCTTCCTTAACCCATTGAACCACCTCAAAGCAGTGGGCCCGAGATTTGAAGGAAACACCTTACACATCAACGCATCGTTAAAGATATCATCTGGATATAATGTCTTACATGCTCTACCAGATCCATTTTCCAGTCATAGGAGTTAAATGGCGGTCTAGTAAATCTGTTCGCCATTGGTGCCCCATTCGATATATCTCAAGAACAGTGATTAGATAGCTCTACACAATGCTCAGCTAATAGCATCCATGGCGACATTACGGGGTCGGTGCCCCTTTAGGGAGATTAATTCCAAGTCTGCATACTCCCGAGACCGATCTCGGTGTTGACGAGAACTGGATTGATGGGACACCTCCCTATAGCCACCTCCCACACAAGCCAACCCCTCTACACGCTCTTCACGGTCTCCTCTTCGAGCCTGCCTCTTGCTTCCAACACCAAATCCCTTACCAACCTACACAAGCATTCGAGCTCCTCTTCCCTTCTGTCAAACACTCATACCTTGAGGCGCCTAACAATGTCCAGTATGTCTGAAACAACCCTTCTCCAAGGCCAGACTAATCCTCCCCCTGTTCATACTCCCTATCTTCGCACCTTTTTTGCCTCCTTTCTCGCCAACTAGATTCTCGAGAGGATCCGCCAGAGCCACGCTCAGCATAACTTCCTGACTACCTCCCAGACATTCTCCTTGTATGTGAGTCCCAGTAGAACTACAGCTATGTAGAAGATCCCCACAGACGGCGCCAATTGTGCATACCCAAAATAAGTATAACGGGTTAGGCCTATATTTGGGCTCTCAACTTATTTGTGTAGTGGGCTTTACGTTTCCTACTGTGGCTAGTCCCTTACCACGCAACCCAATAGCACTCTATGGTTTTCGTAAACTCCTCTTCTTTTTCTCTTCAGGGTGCTTTTCTCCCTAACGATACTGATAATGGGTTTAGGTAGGGCTAAAACGTGCACGTCTACGTTTCAGCCCTTCTTTTTTTTTTTTTTGCTGGACACGCACTTGTCACTATTCATTGGCCATGAACAGTAATTTTAGGCGTGAACAATATTTTTTACACATTAAAAAATTATTTTGCTACAGTATTTTTCAGTTTCAGTTTTCAGCTGTATCCAAACGAACCCTGATACTATCACTCTTTTTCTTGTTTCTTCTCAGAATTGCCAACCCTTACCTCTCATTCTATTCTCCTATTTATAGCCTAAGATGGGTGGGGGGGGGGGTTATAATTACTTCCTAACCTCACTTGCGTGGATAGGGATGGGGTCCAATCTCATCATTTTTTATAAGAAAATACTCTGTTGGGAACGGTGGTAATGGCATTGGAACTGGTTTTAGCCTCCAAAAGACTGTTCAGCAGCGATACTTCCCAAGGCAATACTAGGAAGCCGAGAACATAGGATGTTCTCAGCATGCGCATTCCTGATCAAGGTATAACTGATTGGCATGGCCTTATTTCTAATATGTTCAGGAAAAGATGGACATATTTTGGTATTTGGGCCCAAATTGGGCTTGGAAGTGTGTCCAGACTAAGAACAAAGGTCCAATGAGCATGGGATTGTGTTCCATGCCATAAGACCAGGGCCCAAAGTTCAATGGACCCAAGCTCATACCCCGTACAATTAGTGTATTTGAAAATAATGAAAAATTAAATTTTTGATTGCAATCACTCGTTTTGTACCTAAGTTTTGTTCTTATTTTATAAGCATTGCATTTATATATTTCACCTCGAATTTTATCAACTATTTTTGTGTACTTTCTCACCCCAAAAAAAAAAAAAATCCTATTTGGTTGTACTTTTATGTTAGTTGAGTTGATCAATAAAATGAGTACAAATTTTTTTACAAATATTATAATTTGGATTCATTACCCATGCATGGTTAGTTTTAAATTGAACTGGTCAACTAGACAACCATCTAACTAGTCCACATATCAAAATTAATATACCTGTTTTAAAAAAATAAAAGAGTAAATTGCAAATTACACTCCTAAAGTTTGGAAGTGATTAAATTTTACACCACACCCTTAAAGTTTAGGAGTAATTGAATTTTACATCCTAATGTTTCAAAAATTAGATTTTACCCCTCCCCCTCCCCCCCCCCCCCCCGGGTGAAAGTTTGGGATGTTTTGATTTTACACTCTAATGTTTCAGAACTTAGATTTTACCCCTTAAAGTTTAGGGGTGTTTTACACTCCCAAATTCTGAAACTTTGGGATGTAAAATCTAAACACTCCTAAATTATAGAGGGTAAAATGTAAATTTTGAAACATCATGGTGCAAAATTCAAACATCACCAAACTTCAGGGGGTAAAATTCAAATTCTGAAACTTCAAGGTGTAAAATCCAATCACCCCTAAACTTTAGAGGTGTAATTTTCAATTTACCCAAAATAAAAATAAAGAAGACCTCCTAAAAATCTATGAATATTTAGTTTTACATCTCAGATTAGCAAAGATTTTGAGAAATGATATGGCCACATCATTTTCACAATATTTTTATAACAAATTTTAAGTGGCAGGTTATTATTGGCTATTATTGTTGGGGCAAAAAAGTAATCTTAATGTTAGGTTTAAATTTAAACCAATAACAACTAACTATTTATGATTTGTTGTAAAAATATTGTGAACGTAGCACCTCTCAAAGATCTTATAACGACTAGAAAATCTATACAAATTAGGGTATGAGGACAATAGATAGATCATAAATGCATGTCATAGTTTTTCTAACAAAAATTATAAATTATTTCCGTAGTATCTTCTATTTACTATTTTGCTATATTTCCCTTCAAGTACATAACCCGACACATATAACCAAGATAAATGATATATTTTTACTGGCCTTTTATTTTCAGAAAAATGTATTGAATTGTGATTTATGGTTTCCCTCTCTCCACTCCCATCCCTCTTTGTTCAAAAATTAATATAAGCTTAATTTTTTGATTCAATGCAAATTAAACCCCAACGTTTACTTTTCTCTCTCTTTGTTTTTTGGACGTTTACTATAGTATATATTCCTTTTTATATGGGAAATATCTTTTCAATGTTTTTCATTTTAGTCTCACAATTCTTGGTTCCAAGTCCTAATCATGACGACTATATTCTATCTCAAAGTCGGTGTGTTCACTTCATGAATAATAAGATTTGCCAAAAGCAATCACGTACACTTTTGTGTTTTTGAGAAGAAAAAAATCAGTCATACTTTAGGTGAAGTAATAATCCAAGGAAGGACCTCATAGCTACCGTGCCGAAGTCACTCTTATAAATAAAAACACAATTGTGGGCCAATGGGGGTGGTGGTGTGACCTAGTTTTACTCTTCTAGTTTCATCTTAAAAAAAAAATCATCATCTTAGGAAAGTGCTAGCAAACATAGTACTTTATATTTAATGTAATTTCCTTCTAAAAAAAATTAAAAACTTGTATGTAAATTTTTTATGAAGAGGTTATCTACTTATTGGCGGGGAAGGTAAAGGTCACTTGCTCATGAACTCTAGGCTGACATTTTTTTTTTTTTTTAATGTGTGTATATATATATACATATATAAGTTTATTGTTTCAAAATAATTCATAACTTTTTCTATAATTATTGACTTGGATACTTTTTCTAATGGTAATGATATTTTTTGTGATACTTCATGTTTATGATTCGAACTTTATCTCGCCTTCTTTCTTTCTCATTATCTACTTATCTAAAAAGAATTATGTTAATGATGGACACATATGAAAGTGATGTTAATCACAACTTACACATAGCAAGTTATGAAAAAGTGGTGTGCTTAGCAGTGTTTTTTTTTTTTTTTTTTTTTTTGCTCTTTTTATATATGCAACTTATATTTTTGCGTCACGCAGTCAAACAAAAGCAAACAATATACACGCCCACAAACTAAGTGGCCCAATCTTGAATAATGGGCTTATAAAGAGTAAACGATGTACCAGCACAACCACGTGGCCCAATCTTGAATAGTGGGCTTCTAAGGTAAAAACTTGGATGCCCACAACCAATTGGCCCAACCACGTGGCTTATAGATCTTGATTGCTAAATAAACTAAATTGTAGCTTTGATTATCTGAAATATGGAGTTGATTGCATTTTGATCCTTAGATTTTTAAAGGTTCTAGATTAATCTTTAATTTTTATTTATTTTTATTTTGAACAATTTTCACCATATAAATTAGTAACGTAACTGATCTTAACATTTATCAGATCTTCAATTCAGATGAAAGGATTATATTAATCCAATTTAAATTTTTTTGAATTTTAATCTTCATAATTAAAAGTTGGAAATAATTCATCAAAAATAATAATAATAATAATAACCATGGTGGAACTAAGCCATATTTTAAGGACCAAACATTTAGTTTAGTTTAAGACTATCAAATCCTTTGATTTTGAGTGGATCTACTGAATCAAAATATCTTAGCATTCACTTTTATAAGACGGGAAAGAAAATAAGAGATTAAATTATAAATTACACCTTCAAATTTATTTTCAATTGAATACTTGTTTAAACTTCAAATTAGCCTTTTCATCTAATTCTATCCAATCTTGGTGTTAGTTTTAGCACATTTCACTTTTCAAGACAATGTTATTTAATTTGGTAGCTAGACTTTGAACGTATGGGTTCAACGATTTAAAAGGCTGAATTTGATAGCATTTGATATTTGATAACAATGCCAAGAGCTGAGCTTTGTTTCTGTTGACTTAGTCTATAGCGTTAGGTCTTAGGAAACGAGTGGATTTGTCCTGAATTCTTCTCTGAATCCGATCATTAATTTACGTTACCAATCCAATATACTTTTCAGATAAAAGATTGTTCCAAAGAGTATTTCCACGAATATACATTTGCGACTTCTTCTTCTTCTGTTTTTCAAGTCAAGTCGTTAATTGTGACAATGTTATCTAGATAAGACTGTTCCACGTGATTTTTATATATATGACCTTACTCGGTTTCTTTATTTTTTCCTTTGACTTTTCTATGCTGATGCTTCATGACTAAGTGCCCGTTTGGTTCTACTTTTTGGACCCAAAAGTTGACTTTTTCTAAAAGTTGGGCCTTTATTTTTGTTTGGTTGGAGTAAAACGCAACTTTTTAAAAAAAGTTGCGTTTTACTCCAACAAGGAAACGCGCAAAGAGCACTTATGGAGCATTTTCGGTCCATAATACAAAAGCTACTGAGCTTTTCAAAAGATCCGTTGGAAACGCCTTTGATTGACAAATTTACCCTTCGATTTCGTCATCTCAAACCCATCCGATTTCCTCAAAATCCATCCGATTTCCACAAAAACGACTCAAAATCCATCCGATTTCCTCATATCTTCCTCTGTATTTTTTTTTTTTTTAAAAATTTATTTGTCTAATCTGATCAACACAAAACAACTTAAAATCAACTCAAACCCCATTGGAAAACCCATCCCAAACCCAACTCAAAATCAACCCAAAACAAAAACAACTCAAAATCAAACCCAAAATCCACAGAGAAAATAAATAAATAAATAAATAAAAACCGAAAGAGCTAGAGAGGGCTCAGTGAAGGAAAGTAAGGACGAAAGAGATGGAGACATGAAGTAGAGAGAGGGAGCTCGAGAGAGATGGAGACATGGAGATGGCGTAGAGAGAAAGAGCAAGAGAGGGCTCAGTGAAGGAAAGTTAAAAGAAAAAAAAGATAAGGACGAAAAAAAGATAAGGACGAAACATGTGGAGGAAAGTAAAAAGAAAAGCATGAGAAGAAGATAAGAAAAGGGACTTGTGGAGGAGAAAAAATGTGAGAAAAAAAAATAGAAAAATCAAAAAAGTTTTTGAGTTTGGTAGAAAAAACATGACAAAAAGTTTTTGGGTTTGTAGAAAATATAAAGATTATGAACACAAATTATTTTATAATTTTTTTTTATAATTGTGATGTTATAGAGTATGTAGTGGAGAAAAAATTGTGAGTACTAGAACAATTCATTTAAAAGATAAGTGTTAATAAAATTTTATTTTACAAAGATTAATTTTAAATTAGTATTATAAAAATATTGTGACATTTTATTATATCTCTAAACTTTTTAAGTTAATACTATTTTTTTTAGAAAAAAAAATAGTATTGCAAAATATTTTTATAACAATTTCATAATAAAGTTTACGTAGTAAGTTATTATTAGTTCTCATCTAGACCTATTAGTGACATTTTTTTTTCCTATCATTAACAACTTGTTATATAGACTTTATTGTGAAATTTTTGTGAAAATATTGTGTCCATAACTTGCATTAAAAGATGTAATTAAAACAAAGAATTCTTTTTATATAGACATTGTCCTTTTTAGTAATTTACCCCTCAAACTGCCACTTTTATAAATGCTAGCCAAGCACTCAACTTTTTCAAAAAGCACTTTTTAACAGTTTTTACCAAACACTCAGCTTTTTAAAAAACCACTTTTTCATTATGCACTTTTTGAAAACTCAACTTTTTCATTATGCACTTTTTCAAAAAGCCCAACCAAACTCACCCTAAATGAGTGTGAAGGTGATAAGCAAATTCGAAGAAAACTGCATGTGAGATATGCTTTCTGACCTTTGTGCACACTTTAGAGTTTAGGCCCCCATATATAATTTATCATTCAATGTAAATCACACACAACATTCATATGGTGCTTCTATGATTCCAAATTTCCAATGATGTATGTCAGTGTTTCTTCCATGGACAAAAGGATCATCAGATTATTACAGAAGAAGGTTGTAAAGAGAGAATGCAACATTTATTTTGAGTTTTAACTAATGGCATTCATTTTTTATGGTTGTTGTTTATTATCAGACTAAGGTTTAAGGCACCGATTAGTTTTGAATATATAGGTGAAGATTGAACCCTAAAATCTCGTATTTAACTATAAAAAATTTTACCAATTGAACTAATTGGAACACACAAATGTAACGTTGATTATAACTCTTTCACTTCTTTGGCTTCGTAGCCATTTATTCAGGTGTTTTGTTGCTTATAAGACTTGCTAAGCCAATTTAAAACTCAACGCTGTGATAAAAACCCAATGTCTCTTTCACCACCATTTTTTTTTTCTTTTTTTTTGGATAGTCTCTTTCTCAATTGCTAAGAGTTTAAATGTTTGTCTACTTATTTGGAGAGTAATAATAAAATTAATGATAGCTATTTAAGTTGTAGTTGATTGTCCTTTTTGCTGCATGTAATTGGTTGTAATTGTAAACAACATAAAGAAACACAAAAATGCTTAGAGTTAGATTTCCAATATTCACGTAAATCCGCCCTGCAATCTTGTTAATATCTAAAAAGTTGATTTTTTTTTTTTTTTCCCCAAGTTCTTTTCTATAAAAATTGTCTTGTTTTCTTTACTAGAGGGAGAAAAAGGCCTTGTTTATACGAATGAAAATTCGTTCCACTCTATGCTATGAATTTTTCCCCTCTTTTCCCATTAGATATAAACAAGATTGCAGAATGGATTTGCGCCAACCCGGGCAAAAATGTCACCTTTTGGATATGCCTGAGATTCTTTTTATAAACCTACAAGAACCTGAGATTCTTTTTATAAACCTACAAGAAACTGTTCACAACTCATCATGTGGCGAATTGTAGCAAAAATTATGAAACTTTTTGTGGCACTAGCATTTTTCATTATCTCTAAATCTATCATTTTGTAAGAAAAAAAAAATCTCACCTAAGACTTAGTGGTGGTATGATTAATGAGATTCATTCCATGTTTAAGGATCAAGAAGCATCATTATCTATTTATCCAAAAAAAAAAAATCATAATCTTCTGCAAGTGATATATTTGTAATAGGAATAGATCACTTAGAATGAAACCTTGTAATAATACAAATTTCAGGCTCTCAGCCATCTAAAAATTTATGTGGGATTCATGTTAACCTTATGCATGGACAATTCATATTTTTATTTTGAGAGTTGTAAGAATTAGGCTAATAGCCAAATATCTTTGGAGTAGCAGGCACATATGGATCCTTATGAAACAAAAGAAAGCAACAGCCTAACTAATCTAACTCGTTAATTTCTAAACTACCATAAATTTAAGAAGTAAACCAAGTTTAACATTTGTAATTTTAGATTAGGCTGCCACTTGCCAGTGTGCCTTAATTAGAAGGTGCTGCTACAGTAGCTCATAGTCACGGATACAGCTATATATTTTATGCGAGAAGTGTTTCTAGCGAAGCAATTTGTGGCAATAAGCAAAGAACATCATTTAATTAGTCTGAAGACTCTGAACTCTGAAATGTCAATAGCACCAGGTACGAAAAGCCTTGAATGTCAAACAAAGTTCACTTACTTTTCACAGAAGTGGTTGTTTGAAGCAATGAAATTATGCTTTTTACAAGAAAAAGCATTCAAGAGGATGACTATTAGCTAACTTATGAGGAATCTCTTGTATATCCTTGACTCACAATATTTGCATTTTAAATAAGTTTAAGGACATTAACACTTTCACAATTTTTTTTTTTTTAAAATTTATCACAATATGATCTTTTGTGATTAAAGTATAATAAAAATGTTATTAGTAGTAAGTTCATGTAAAAATGATATTATTCGAATCACAATTTATTACCTTAGCAAATTAAGAAAAAAAGGTTATGATGAAATCTCTCTCTGGCATGGCATGCAACCCACAATGAGTCAATCCATTTGTCTAATGTTCAATTTAATCCATAACAAGCCAATTCCTTTGTGTAAGGACACAATTTTTTTTTGCCACCACTTTCATCATAGCTATATAATGTGGTTAACTGTAAATAATGTAGAAAAAATTGTGAATTTATATGAAAGTGATTATTTATCATTCAAGTTGACAATTTCAGTAAATTGTGACAAATGGTTTTATCATAGAAAAATTGAAGAAATAAAGAGCTTGATGTAGTAGGACCATGTGGTCTAGTTGCTAAAATACAAAAATAGTAGAAGTGTGTTTTCTAGGACCAAATTTGTTTAGAAGTGTATTAAACCTGGCGTGAATGCTCAAGTTTAATTATTTTCTGGCTCCATTTGGACCCACACTCTCTGTGAGAGGATGGAACTTGAGAGACTCCTCTAGCAATGTATAATTGTAACGTTGTATGTCCCCGGAAGCCATTGGCCCATTGGATAAGGAAGTTCATAAATATATGACCATGTATGCCAAAAAGGCAAAAACAGAAAAGGAAAAGAGAGGTACAATATATAATTTTGGCTATCATTGCGTCTGATATAAGTATAATAGAATTATGCCAAGGGCTTGGCTCAACTGGCATGAATCGTTCGTTTTGTCTAACCAGCCTAGATTCGATTCCTGCTACTAGTGGACTCTTGTTGGAGGGCTGCTGTATGATGGATTTAAGAGGAATATAGGTTCGAGCCTTAGCGGGTACCTCGGTGGGATTTGTGGGTCCTGTCCCTCACATGGTTATCAAAAACCCGGATGGCATAATACAACCATAAGGGCCCCATTTTTTATTATCAAAAAAGTATAATAGAATTATCAATAAGTACGGTGACACAATAAATTTTTTTAAAAAAAAATAATCATTTTCAATCATTTATCTCCAAAAAAAAAAAACTGTCAAAATGGTTGATTGTAGGTTGATATATAATAAAAGTGATTAGTAGTAATTTCAATGAAAATGATGCTACACTAATCACAACCTATCATTTTAATAAGTTGTGATATTTATTGCGTTTATAGCACCATTATAAGATTATAATTAAGGTAAATAGATTTCAAGAGTGCCTATTTAATTAATCCAATATTTCCACCCTGCTAGTGTCTATAAAAAAGATGATAAACTACGTATTTGGTTCTTATATTTTACATCATATTTCAATTTGATTTCTAATTTTTTAAGTGTCGTGTCAATTTAGTTCTTATGGTTATCTCTTAAATTGAAATTGCTGATATGACAAATGACAAAAATAAAAAATTAGTTTATTGCCACATTAACAGAAATTAATTTTTTATTTTGGTCTTTTGCTACTTTAGCAATTTCCATCCAAGAGATAAAAGGCAAAAACTAAATTGACATAGCACTAAAAGGTTAAAAACCAAATTGAAATATAATGTAAAAGATAAGAATCAATTATTCACTTTAACAACAAATAAAAAGGTTTTCTAAACTAAAATATGAAGCAAGTCCAGCAGTTTGAATTAGCTAGAAATTTAGAACTGCTATCCATATTGCGAGTGCAAAACAATAGTTCCTCCATTTTCGTTACCAAATTTTGAGCTTTCTATAGATTGAAGAGACAGCCCAGAAAGGAAATATATATATATTTTTTTTAATTTGCTGGGAAGTCTTTATAGGAGAATATCCGAACAGAAATGTAAATATAATAAATGCATGTGGTTCATACCAAACTTATTTTAGCAAAGCTCGATATTGGTAGCATGTGTTTCTCAAAAAAAAAAAAATATATTGGTAGCATGTGGTTCATACCAAACTTACTTAATGTTGACAAAATCTTAGGACTAGCAAAGATTTTAAGTATGTCACTGGCCCAACATTAACAAAGGTTAACCTATTTTACTCATAATCTCACTACTGTATTGTGCATGCCCAATGTGAGTTAAACGTGGGCCAATACTTGTACTACAGTACATTGCCCAAGTACGAGACCGATAGACAGGGACAATTGGACAAAACTAGCTTTGGACTAGGGGGGCAATGGCCCCTAATTTTTTGTTTTTAAAAAATATTATTATATATGTGTGTACTAATTTTAGCAATATTGTTGTATAAAATTATATTTTTTTTTCATAAATAATATCATTGATTCTTTTAAAAGTAAAGTTATATTCACAAACTTGTTTATAACATTTTTACAAACTGTTGGTTTGCACATGGACTCACCACTCGCATCATTTTTTTACTTACTAGTAACCACTTATTATATCAATAATTTATAAAAAAAGTTTATAGCATTAGTATTTTCCTCATTTTAGTGACTATAAAAAAATTTATAGATCTAAAATTTAAAACAAAATATACAAGTCAAAAAAAAAAAAAAACTCAACAACAAAAATTACCAATAGTAACACTTAAAAAAAATTAAGTTCAATTAACCGATTTTATTTAAAATAAACAACCCTATCATTTAAAAAATTCTAAACAAAAATAATTTTGTTCTTATTGATACAAAGAAAAAAAAAAGAATCTCAAGCAGTTAAATAGTAGCAAAGTTAAAAGTTAAAACCGCTACACACAACCTAAGGTAAAGCCGCCCCTTAACTCAAAAGTCTAGCTTCGTCCCTGCCGATGGAATCTAGAATTGGCCTTTTTTTCTTCTCATGAATAATTCTTCATGCACATGTGAAAAGTAAGAAAATCATACCCAGAAGATTTTATCAAATAGTACTTAGTCAAACTTGTGCGAAGTTTTAACATTGTGCAAGTTTGATTAACTTGTGCGAAGATTGGTGGATAGGCTTTTCAAAAAAAAAGAAAAAAAAAAGATTGGTGGATAGGTGGGGCATGGATTATTATTATCTAGAACCAAAATGGGCTAGGTCTATTAGAATATACTATGATGCACGGACACGGACACGGATACGGACACGACACGGACACGGACACGGTGATACGGCAATTTTTGAAAAATAAGGACACGACACGGCATGGACACGGCAATTAAATAATTAATTAAATTTTATATTTAGGCATATTTTTTAATATTTTTAGACATAAAATACATTTATTTTTATAATTTAAATTATATAAGAACTACAAATAAATAAACTAATTCCTCAAAGTAATATAATAATACACATAAAATATTTAGAGTACAAATCAAAAGTTTAAATAAGTTACATCAAACTAAAACATAAAAGAAACCAAACTTTAGAAGGTAAACCAGAGTAAACAGTGTGAGTGGGGTTCAAAAAAAAAAAAAAAAAAAAAAAAAAGAAGAAGGATGGTCTTTTAACTTATATTAAAGTAACACAGTACACCCACTCCCTCAAATATCTGAAAGAAAAGAAACGAAAGAAACGAAATGAAACGGACAAAAAAAAAACAGAGAGAGAAGACTGAAGAGAAGAGTCGGACAGTCCCCGCCGAGAGAGAGAGAGAGATCGGAAGGGACAGGCCACGGCGTCGACGTCTATGGAGCTCGCCGATCGGCCCGATCTAGCTCCGGCGAGGGACAGAAAGCAGCGGCAGCGGGCAGAGGTCAGAGGGAGGGTGGGTTGAGGACTTGAGATGCCGGCGGCAGAGGTCTGTTTTTTTTTTTTTTTTCACAGCTGGCGTGTCGGTGCCGTGTCTGCGCCGTGTCGGAGAAGCGAAAAAAAAAAAAAAAAGAAGACACCGCTCGGACACCGGAGTCCGGCGAGTCGTACCCGCTCCGGTGTCCGATACGTGTCGGACACCGACGCGTCGCCAAAAATGGCGTGTCGGTGCAACCCAGAGAATATACAACCTCCGAGGAAACCAAGAAATTTTAAAAGCAACGAGTAACGTGAAGCAAACGATTAGAGTATTTTCAGCAAAAAAAAAAAAAAAAAAAAAGAAAAACGAGGATTATACAGTATTAACCTTGAAAAGGTCAGAATATTGACTAGGTGACCAATCCATGATAAAAGCGTGTACGGGAAAGTATTATATATTTGCCTTAACCATTCCTCCAAGACACATTAATTAATTTTTCCCATTCTTATTTTAACAGGCACGTTCTTGCCAATCTGTATTTCAAAGTTGAAACTTCAAAACTTCAAAACTCTTTCAAGTCTTATTCTTGATTGAAACCCTTTCATTTGTTAGCACAAACTTGTAAGATTAGATTGATTATCACAGCAGCAAGCACTTGTTGTAAAGAGTTACACAGAGTAGGTTCTATATGTCTGCATCAAAATCAATTCTTTCTTGCACCAGCACTCTTATTGGTGCCTCTCGCAGATACCAATTAATTCCAAATCCTCATCGGCTTCTGCTTATCTCAAAACGCAACGAGAAAAGGTCTTTTCTGGGTACTGATCAGAGGTTACAGTTTCTCAAAACTGGGCTGAGAGAGCTAGCTGTCAGCAAAAGAAAGATGTACTAGTTTTTTCACTTTTTATTCTTTGATTTTGCTTAACAATTTCTGGTTGATTTTCATACCAGTATTTTTCAGCTTTAAGTAATTCTATATGAATGTATTGGTGCAGGGATGTGGCTGTCCATAGCAGTATACCATCAGTACCTCCAATGCCACCTAATCCAGCTTCTCCTGGTCCATGGTAAGAAAAATCATATAATCTTTTTGATTTGTAATATTCTCTCTTTCCTTTTTTCCTCTCCATTGTGAGACAATAAAAGTTTATGCCAATATCTTAGCAGGAAACTTTGGATTATTGGACTGATAGCATCAGCAATTCTACCCTTCTTTGGGATCAAATTTGGGCCACTACTCAAGCTAAAACGTAAGGAAACTTAACCTGTTCTTCTCCATTTTGTCAATTATAATGTATATCTGCATCACTTATGCATCTTGTAGTAGTCTGTTGAAGATCCATAATCGACCCCAAAATTTTTCAGAATTAAGGTTTACATCTTCATTGTTAATGGGGGGTTTAATTTGGTGCTTGGATTTGACATACAGAGGAAGTTGATTCTGTGGTGGAGACCGCAGAAGAGGTGGTGGAGGTCGTAGAAAAGGTGGCCGAGGAAGTGGATAAAGTAGCAGAAGAAATTTCAGAGCACCTTCCAGAAGGAGGAAAACTTAGCGTTGCTGTAAAAATTATTGAAAAAGTAGCAGAAAAAACAGCCAAGGATGCCCAACTAGTAGAAGATGCCATTGACAAGGTCATACCTAACACCCTTTCTTTTTTTTAAAGTCGTAGTGAATACGACACCAATATTATCAAACTATCAATTGCATTATCTTTTATTATATTTTTGTTTCATTATCTTTATTATATTTTTGTTTCATTATTTTAGGGTCTATTCAGAATTCATTTATTTTATTCAAATTAAAAAAATTTTGCTGAACCTACTGTAAATAAAGGTAAAAGTTATTTAAAATAATACAGTAAGACCTATAAATAGTACCAAAAAATACAGTAAAACTCATGAATAATAACAAAAATAAGCTGAATATATAGTAAAATAAGTTGACAAAAAATAATTTTTACTAAACACAAACTAAGTTTCATTAATCACTTCTCCCAGGCTATGCAAAAATGGACAGCTATAGTATTTGAATTGGCACAGATAGGGTTAGGATCAGCATTAACTGGGTCCATGTGATCCAGTTTGCTTGCTTCTGATCTCATAAATGCTAGCTTCTTATTATTGTAGTTTATGGAGAATTCATTCATTATTGCAATTTGCAATCCTGTAATTTGACTAAGTCTTGTGGTTTGGTTAACTATTAGTCTCATGGTTATCAATAAGAATAATATATATATATATAGCCTTCCAATTGTTTATTTGTTTATTTTTCTAATTTTGTTTTCCAATGCGGTGCACATGAAAAAGCCTGGTAATTTCCTGGTAATTTCATTTGTTGTTGCCAGTTGCCACGCAGTTTCGTAGAACCAAAACATTTCTTAACAATGTTTATTTAGGTTATACATTGTATAACTTTTGGTTAATATCACATCATCAAATAGATTATATAAAAATACACTAAATGCACATAGATTAGATAAAAATAATAATATTAAATTATAGGAAATTTAGTATTCATGATAAGTATGAAGAGATAAGTGATCTAAACAAAAAGATTGACAAAAAAATAATTTAATATAATGTTATTGAATGATGTAATTTGAACCAAACCCATATTCTTATTTTATGATTTGATTCTAAAAATAACTGTGTCAATTCTTCCTAACAGTTATATGTCCATATTTCCCCCAATTTATCAATAGATGTAAAAGGTGTTTGTTTTACAATTTGTTTATGGGAAGTTAATTAATCAAATACAATTTTCAGATTGAAGCAATGGAGAAGGATGTGGAATCATTAATTGACCCAGTCATTGATCAAGCCAAGAAGACATCTAAAGAAGAAAGTAGCCAAAGTTAGACTAGGTGAAATACAGTTCTAGGGTGTGGGCCTTGACTTGTAATTTTTTGAACAAAAACTCAAATTAAATGAGACAAGATTATATATTCTTTCTCTATTTGTAACTTCAATTCAATTTGAAAAAATAGAAATTCGAAAACCAAACTATTAAGCGAATCTTGAAAGTGAGGCATCAAAATTGTGAATGATTAAGATATGAAAGATAAATAGGCATAAAATCTGAGGCATAATAAACACTTCCTGCTACTTATAGAAGACACATAAATGTGAACATTTGGTGATGGATTATCATATTTCCCTATATATTGTATGAATAATTGTAATTATTTTATTAAAAAAATCTTGGTGCATGAAATGAAAATTTTTATTTTACTATAATATCTTTGGGAAAAAAAGATATTTAAATTATAATATTTTGAGCTAAGAATCTTATAACCCAATTAATTGGCATCTATTCATAGTTCAAACTTCCTCTCCTTCATTGTAACTATCAAATTATCAAAAGACATATTTTTGAAACTATTACGTGGCCCATGAAGTTAATGGAAAGTTTTCTTTTTGAAGGGTTAGAAATTTTTTTCAGAGTTTGCCATTTTTTTTTTTTTTTGTAATAATCCTTGACCATCATGCTCCATGCTCATGTAATCAATTGAAAAATCCAATCAATGCGATATGAGTTGTTTGAATCAAATCTCGTCAGACCAATAACTTTATTTTATATTTACTAGCGAAATTATGAGAGAAATTATTCAGTACATCCGCCCTATAATATGACAATATACGTCCAAATTAATTCAAATCCTATTTACAATCTTAATCACACCATAAAAACAATAAAATATAAAATAGGAGGCAAAAAAAAAAAAAAAATCCCTCCATGCCAACATCACTTGCAAGTGGTCGTGGTGTGCTATCGCAGACAACCAAAAATAAAACCTATACTCCTAAAAATATATATATTAATGTGAGTAAGGATCATTCCCACGGAGAGTATCTAGCTTAGTTTTATGCTACATGAACAAAGAGAGGAGTTTGAGTATAAAGAAAACAATTTTAAGAAAAACAACTAAGGAACAATTCAAATTACAGTATCAAAATCAATCAAAAGAACAAACCTTAGTCTAAGTCAACATCCACCATCGGAATTTTACAACTAATCATCAATGCAAGTAGATATCAATTCACACTTTTATTATTCACCGTTGGAACTATTTTCCTATTTCTCCTTAATCATAGTTAATTAGAAAACAAGCGATCTAATTAACCCTAACTATTAAACAACCCAAGACAAGCCCTAAAGGTTTAATTTAGTCGCAGCCTTAAGAATTGGAGAGATCAATGAAGCTAAACAATACAAGTACAAGCGGTTGCATTTAATTTAGTCAAGCATTTAGTCAAGCGTTCTTCTTAAGAGCTAATAATTTCTGACGCAGCAAATCATTAAATCTTGGTTGCTTCACAAATTAGAGAGATCAAACAATTAAGAATTTGATATCTAATCCTAGCAATAGATTGCAACGAATAATAAACCAATAGGCCTCTTAGAAATTAAACGAGACAATCATGAAAATAGGCATAGAAAAACATCCAATATTCAAAGCAAAAATTGAACAATAAAAACTAATCAGATCTCATAGTTTTATTGATTCTGAGGCTTCTGTTTCCTTTGACCAAGTATAAAAGTTTAGCCAAGCAAGGCTATGATGAAAACTCGAAGGAGAAGTTAGAGAAGAGGGGAGAGAGGCATGTCTAAAGTCTTATTTTTCCTCCCCATTTTACATGTTAATTCAACCTTTCAAAAGCCTACAAAATCTCCTAAAAATATTCTAAATAATAATATCCAAATCTGACTAATTAAGGAAAATATTAAAAATAAAATAAAGTCCTAATATAACTAGGAAAGTGGTGTTTTCAGCTGGAATTTTTGTGCATCAGATCTGGAAACTTCTGAAAATAAACCACATCAGATGTGTATATTAGAATTGTAGGCTAATGAATGTTCCAGAACGTCAGTAGTGCAGGTGCAGCAACTTCAAACCCGATTTCGACCTTGACGCATCCCATATCTCTCAAAACATGAAAGTTGTAGAGCTTTGTCTTGGCGTTTCATAGCATTTTGAATCATCTCAATCGGAGCTCGGATGAGAGAGTTATGCCTAGGTTACGAAGTGATGTCAAAGCTATCCAAAATCGTTCGATTAACTTCATTTTGCACTTAACGCCTCCATTTGCATCGTAAATCAAAATATAAGAATAGTAAGTACATTTAGGCACCAAATGAGTGTAGAAGACTAAACATTAAGGGAGAAAAATATGACATTTTGTATTCTCATCAAATTCCCCTACACTTAACTTTTGCTCGTCCTTGGGCAAAACTCAAATTCATTTTCCCAAAAACACCAAGATTGCAACGCCATCAGCAAAGAACAACCAAGCTCTTCAAAACTCATAACATATCATGAACACAAAATGATGAACAATGATCTACTAGCTCTACGGCTTGGATAAAGACATTGTTTTTCGGGTTTAAAGCTTGTCACGTGGGTTCACAATAAACCAAAAAAAAAAAAAAAAAAAAAAAAAAAAAAAAAAAAAAAAACCAATAAAGCTCAAACGGGTTCAACAAAGGGAAAAATTGATTACAAGGTAGGCTATTTGGCTTATGTAGCTTATAACAAAGAGGGCCTTAATCATGTTCATGCATTCATGTGTCAATATGACCTTAAAGAGAATCAAGGCAAGTTTTAGAGAAACAAATCCATGGAAGAATATTT